>CM037088.1:101557251-102757251 GCA_020916435.1 Oxytropis ochrocephala
AAAAGTTCAAGTGGAAGTGCAAAAATTAACGGGAAATGTAGTTTTTTTTTTGTTTTAAGTTTTTTCAATATAGTTAATATAATTTTGGGGAGGGGAATAATTTTCTAAATTTATATGAAATAACGAAGGCGAGGTAAGCTTGGAGTGGATAATTAATTGGTGATAACCAAAAGTTAATATGTTGGTATTTATTAGTAGGAGTGAGTTGCCCACAAAGCAAGGAATTAATTAAAAATAAAAGGGAAGTGTTTTAAAATACAAAAATAAAAGCAAAAATTCAAGGATTAGTAGGAGTGTGTTGCAAGGGTTGTTCGAATGTTTTTATTTAAATATAGAATATAGTATAATATAAGTATAAGTTTAATTTTTTATATCAAACTTAATTATTTTAGACAATCATCTTATAAAGAGTATGTGTTTAAAAATATAAATAATTGTGAATACTCTTTATCAAATATATTTTTTTGAAATATAATTTTACAAAAGTATAATAGGTTTACAAAGATTACTAAATACTTTAAAATAAGGAATTTGGGATTTAACATGAAAATAAATTATAAAAATAAGGAGCAGCCTAAAGGCTCCATTAGAGATTCTTACTTTTTAAAGAACAATTTTAAAAAATGAAACAAAAGGAAGACCCAAAGGAAGCTCCACAATGTTTCTCGTGTTTGTTTTCTATTAAAATACTTATTAATTATTTATGCATAAAGAAGATATAACTTTTCAATGAAAGCACATAATTACCACTAACTTATTAAATGATGTTCTATGTAATCCTACTTTATAAATCAACCTTTCGTTTCATAGGATAATACATGATTAATAGTAATGATGAAAAATATAGTGAATCACTATATATTATCAATTAAATCATTTCAATTCTAATTCTACTTCTAAATCTAATCTAAATATACATTATAAAATCAATTATGGAATATTAATAATTCAGATGAATTATAATAATTATAATTACAATAATTATAATAATTAGCTTTTCATTTGGTCTAAAAAAATAGCTTTTTATGCATGATATCTCTAATATTTAATGAAATTAAAAAATTTAATTTCAAACGAAAACAATAAACTCATTAAATTTTATTTTAATACTAAACATTTTTTCATAAGAAAATATTATAAAAAAATCTCTAACGTATCACACTACCGAATTTTTTTTATTTTTAATTTTCATAAGTTATCAATAGAAAGTCATGTATTTTTATACTTGTAATATAAAAAGTCATGAATTATATCCACTAAGAGTATCATTTAATAAGTTAGTGGTAATAGTAATCATGCATTTAAGTTTCCTTCATGTGTAAATTATAAGTAATATTAATATAATTAAAAACCTAATTGAAAAATTAATAAAGATGATGTGGAGCATCATAGAGCTTGGAAAAAAGTTTCCTTTAGAGATTTACTAGGGATAACCCCGTGCGATGCACGGGTTTAGTCAAAAACTTTTTTAGAGGAATGTAAGATGTAATTATTTTATATATATATATATATATATATATATATATAATTATAAAGAAAAGATTAACAATTTTCAACATAATTTATTAAGATAGCAATTTACAAATTAACCTACATATATAAAAATAAAAATTTAATTTAATATAATTTAGTTTAGTACTACACGATGTTAAGAACTATTATAAGGACTAAAGTCTATAACTATTGTAATGATAGAAGCAAATAGAAATTTAAGGAACTCAGATTATTCATCATTTTCATACTAAGGTTTTAGAATTACAATTAATTATTAACCGCTTCTCTCATGCAATATACAAATTTGGGAAATACTTACGTTAACTAATTTAGAGCAATATGGGTATAATTTTGGCATAGTTATATAATCTAATTAATTGTTTATTTATATTATTCAAAAAAATTACCCAACTTTTTTTTGAGGGAAATTAGTACAAATATATATTAAAAACAACTACTTTATATTTTCAAAGGAGGATATATGCTTTCATTTAAATAAAGGTTTATAAAAAAAATTAAAAAGCAAGCATAATATGAATGCAAAATATTACACAATATTAACAAACCAATAGGACCTTCACTTAACAGAATATAAACACAAATGATTCAATTTCTTAAAGAAAATATTACTTTATTTAAATGAGACTATGAAATCTATCTTTAATAAAATTAACTTCAATGCATAAAATATCTTAGGACAAAATATTCAGTTTTTTTAGTTACACACAAAAAAAAATCTTAAAAAAAAGTTTTATATTTTCTGTTGACAACTCATTAATAAAAAAGTTGTTGAAAACACTAAGCTTAGTTTAAAACTCAATAAACTATTCAATACATTACATCTTTTAAAACCAAGTTTTTAGTTTTAGGGCCTAAACATGATAAGCTGTTTTTTTATATTTGCAATTTACAACCCATTTTAAAAAGCTTCATCGATAGTTGTATAAAAAAACTAAACATAGTTTTATTCTCAATAAACTACTCTGGAACAACATAGTTTTACTCTCAATAAACTACTCTCAAACGGAACAAAAATAATAATTTATTGTCAGTAGTTATGTAATTTCAATGGACAAACTCACTATTTCTAGTTTATTGATTACACTTGTGTCAATAATTTAAATTACCCCACACTATCATATGTTTAATTAAGACCGATACTATCAAAAATAAAAACAATATATTTTTACTCATTGAGACTAAATAACTTGGAATTAAAATTTTATTAGAAGAGGTATTAGTAAAAGTTGATGAATTAGAATTTATTTTCTATAATTAAAAATTGACACAAAATTGTAACCTATTTATTAAATAAATTTACTTAATTTTATGTTAAAAAAATAAAAAATCAATTGAATCTTATTTATGTCGTCACTATTTAAAGCAGAACACTCTAACCTTTTAACCCATGGTAAAATAGTAGGTTGAATCTTAAATTAACCCAAATGAACAAACTTCTAGGCTAAATAAAAGATATGAAGAGAGCCAATGAAATGGTTGAACATCCTATAAACTAAGTTACATCAATATCCTTCTTACAATTACAACATAATGACCAAATTACATGAGTGACAACCTCAAAATTATAGCTTAAATTTTTCACCTATTTTCTATCATTTCCTAGCATCCAAATAGATTACAAATATCTATTAAACAACATATATGACATTTACAAATGAGATACCTTTTTATTCACAGATTCATCATACTGTTTTTCCTTTTAATGAAATATCCAACAACTTCATTCCCCCGATTACTAATGAAGCTTCAAACTACTACATGTAATGACTCTAATCTCCAATTTCATGGATACCCCTATGTTTTCCAAAACCTCTAACTCTCTCTTTTCGACAATCAATGCACCAATTTCTTTCCATGCATCATTTTCTTATCAATTCTACGCATGCATGTAGACCACCCTTTGTGACACTTGTTGCCTATGGAACATACCACAATGTGCTAATGATTCCAATTGACAACAATGTTCAAGATTTTGCTGTTTATATAGTAATTACTTAATTAAATGATAAATGTAACATTCATTTTTACCATTAAAATATTGTAACGTTCCTTTTATTTCTCTATGTGTTTGCCTTTTTGTCTTACTATTATTCACTTTAGCTACTTTAAGGGTCATAAATAAATGGAGATGAAAAGATGCAAGGGTAGAGAATAATAAGTCTTAGTTTATTTTTATTTTATAGTTTTATTGACACCTATAAAGGTAACTTTTGTTCAAAAAATTGATATAAAATAATAACTTCATATATTCTTTCTACTACATGGAATATATATTGTTCTTTATTTTTTTAATAATTTATGTATATTTTTACTGAAATTATAACATTTGTTCACATATACTTAAAATTAATCCTAATCCTAAATATATCAAAATAATTGTAAGGATATTTAAAGTGAAAATGTTTGTTAAAAATTTGATTAACGTATAAGATAATATTGTAACGTTATTTAAATAATGAATGGTTTTTTTTAGCACAAGAAATAATGAATGTTTGGATACAATGATTTTATTTCCCACTATTAGTTAAACAATTCTCATTATTTATATTTTCAAAAGTAACTATAAAAGCTACAACTAAAAAGAAAACTCATGGTTGATTGTATGCGTTAAAAAAATTCACAAATCAAATAATTTTATACCAATTATTCACCACTCAAAGAAATTATATTATTGTTAGAATTGGTCAAAAATAAAAATTAATTGAATAAATATATTTACCAATTATGATAGTTTTGATGAAATAATAAATAATTAAGGACTTTCAAAATATTTTTTATGTAACAATCATGCATTGGAAGGGAAAGAGGTTTCACATTAGTATAAATTATTCCTTTAAATGACAATAAACTCATGAGTTAAATAATAAAGAAATAGTAATATAGTGAAAAAGCAAATTGAAAAATAAATGAAGATGATGTGGAGCATCCTAGAGCTTGGAAAAAAGCTTCCTTTAGAGATTTATATAGATATAGATATAGATATTAAATTAATACTATATACTATATATAGGAGGCTGTTCTTGGTCAGCCACCTACTTTGCCGAAGTTACACGTGCAACTTCATATGCGCGAGGACACCGGTGATTTTCCTGAAGAGCGGCCAAGGATGATTCAGGAAGCATTCTCTAATTGGCAGCAGGAGTATCGCCAAACACAGGAGAGTAGCGGGACTGAGGTTGATCCCGTTGAGGAGGGTCGATTGGCCTTAGCAAAATGGAATGAACTTGCTGGTCCATCAGCAAGAAAAGGTCGGTTACCGAGATCCGTGGTATGGGTCGGCGTTCTTTTCAAATTCCATTGTTCCGAATTTCGTGTCAAATTCCTCTTCAACAACAAGTCTTCGGGCGCTCTCATGTCCCCACTCCTGAAGAGCGAGCTGAGTTTGCGGTATTGACCGAGAAATTGAGCAACTACGAGCGTGAGATTCGGGAGATGCGAGAGCAGCAAGCTGAGGAGCGCAGGTTGGCGGCTGAAGAACGCAGAATCAATGAGGAATTCAGGAAGCAATTAATGGATAGTATGTCTCATGCAAGGCCATATATGCCATCATCATCATCATCAGTACCTTATCCACCGCCAGGATGCAACCCTACGGAGTTGCTTTCAGCCAGATACTCTGTGCCTTCCAAATTTCCGCTTCAACTATGAGCGGCACCGCCTTCAACTGTCCGCCATACCCATATGGTCAGCCGTGCCTCGATTTAAACTCTCCACCGCAGCCATTCCAGCCTCAGGCCCATCAAAGAGCTTTCAATCGCACTTCGCCAACAACAATTTCGCACCCGACCACGTCGGCCACACCATGTCTCCTCAAGAAAGGTTCCAACAACCGTCCCAACAATTTCAGACCCAGCCACGTCAACCGCAACATGTCTCCCAACAGCATGAGGATGAAGAAGATGATTGGACGACAGAGCTTTTATACTGATCCCAACAAAGAACCCGAACCCAAATAGGCCTTATTATTAGTGGTTTGTTGTTGGATAATTTAATTGTGACTTTGTTGGTTTTATTAGTTCTTGTTTAATTTGTATGGATAATTTAAATTTAATTACTGCTTTGTTGGTTTGATTATTTATCTATTGATAATTTATTTCTCGTTTAATTTGATATTCAAAAAAGTTTTACGGTCTTTTAAATAATTTAAAAGTAATTATGGTTTTTAAAAAATAATTTTCAAATTTCAATAATTTAATTTTAAAATATTTAAAATTACCGTTTTTTTAAATAATTTTTGAATTGTTAAAAAAGATTTTAAAATTTAAATATTATTTTCAAATTATTAAATTAACTTTTATTAAAAATTTAAAATTAATTTTCAAAAACGTTTTTTTTAAAAAAAAATATATATTACCGGCGGATTTTTAATAATTACCGGCGGAAATTGATTTTTTTTTTTAAAAAAAACAAAAACATTACAGGCGGATTTTAATAATTACCGGCGGAAATTGATTTTTTTTTAAAAAAAAAACATTATCGGCGGATTTTCTAAAAAAAAAGAAAATCAGAAAAATTACCGGCGGCCGTTTCCGCCGGAAATTACCGGCGGAAAATCCGCCGGTAAGCGTTACGTATGGCGTTTTAACCGGCGGAAAATCCGCCGGAAAGGTCCGCCGGAAACCGTTACTTACCGGCGGTTTTTTGACTTTACCGCGCTTCGTCGTCACCTAAAATCGTGAATTTCTTGTAGTGATTGAGTGTTTATAAGAAACTAACATTAAAAAAAATATTAATGAGTGATGTGTTGAGACAAAATTCCTAATTAATTTTGATGATTAACAAACTTCAAATGACAAGCTTAAGTTATCTGATTTCATATGCTACTAATGTTTCTTCTTGAGTGAAAAATAAGAACAGGTATAACCAACCAAATCTCAAGATATATGCTTAAGAGAAGCATCATATTTGAGAAGACTTATAACAATGTTGCTCATAATAATAAAGAAGAAGGCTTCTCATGAGACAATCAAAGATCAAAACCAATAGGGTAAACTTGAGAAAGATCATCATGAGAAGAGTCATTTCAATCTGTGTCAACATGAGAAGGATAATCAGAAGAGACAAACTCGGAAGTATCATGAGAGAATCAACATAAGAAGTATCCTCAGAAGAATAGAGATGAGAAGCATCATATGAGAAGAATCAAGTTAAGAAGTATAATGAAATGAGAAGAATCAAATTCAGAAGGGTCGTGATAAAGAAAGGTCAAGTTGAGAAAGGCCAAGTTGAGAAGCATCATGACAAGAGAAGAATCAAGTTCAGAAGGTTCATGATGAGAAATGTCAAGTTGAGAAGAGTCATTTCATATCTTCATATAAAGTATCAACTTGAGAAGCATCAACATGAGAAGCATCATCTCCAGAAACTGTCATAGTTGAGAAGAGTTAGTGTTGAGAAGAGTCATGACAGCTGTAGACTGTTGTCTTCTGCAGAAAAGCAGAATCCTAGCTGTCTTAAAGCAAACAGCCTCTCAATGGCTATAAACGGCTATAATACTTTGCCAACGACTCTTTTCTATAGACAAGAGGTTATTACACACACATTCAGCTATAAATAAATGCATTTGGTCATCGTTGATTCGTGTGAGAGTACATTGAGCTCAAATCTTCCAACTTTCTCAAGTATCAAAGTTTTCTCTCATCCATACCTAGCTGCCTCATGACTGAAGGGATACATTTGATCTCTGAGTATGTTTTTATGCTTGTATTGTAGTCTAAACACCATTTGTATCAATCAAGCTCTCGAAATCCCATAACTCATACACCAAACAGAACACCTGTAAGAAACCTTCTCAAGTAGCATGTGTTGCTATAGGACTTGAGAAGTGAGTTACTTTTGTGATAGGAGCTACCTAATAGATGAGAAGGATTGTATTAGGTGTGAGATAGTAGGTAGAGCTGTGTTAAGAAAAATACGTACCACAAGAACTATAAGCCTAGGTTGATTGTAAAGTTGTAAACTATTTGGAAAATAGTGGAAACACTCACAGGGAGTGAGGAGTGTATGGCCCCGAGTTTGGGTGAATCACTATACATCATTGTGTTATTTACTGATTTCTTTAAGTTGTTTTTACTCTGAAACATAACACTCCTCTTGGAGTAGGTTTATGAAAACAAAGACGACAACATGCTGACCCTTCTCTGCTAAGAACTGTTTTAAATAAAATACTGTTTTCAAACCTTCTCACCTCTCCATTTAACTTGCAAGTAATTAGAAAGTTTCTTAAGGTAGTAAGAGAGGAAAAAGAACCTATTGACACTTCTCAACTCTGTTACATAGTTGAGAAGACAGTTCTGTTCAAACCTTTTCTCCTTATTACCACAGTTAAGAAAACCGTTTTTACTCACCCTTCTTAACTAAGTACACTCACTATCTCAACATATAATCATACTTGTAAAGATAGTTACCCTGTTTCAGGTGATTTTTAAAAGGGTCACAATTCCAACTCCGTCTTCCTTGTGACACTTATGTACTTCATGATGTGTATACATAGGTCTCACTTAAGGGAAAAAAATGAGAGGTACTCCATTGTGGATGCTCTAAGAATACATTATGCACGCCCTTTAAGAATAATTAAATAAATGGTATCTGTGATTTCTAAATTATCTACATTAACTCTTTTTGAATCTCCTAAAATCTTCTTGTAGGTGGTATGTGGGATCAGATCATAGTCTGAATATCACTGAAGACCATTGGCTTGTTTTGGGAAAGGCAATGATTTTGAAGGAAAATGCCTCTATTTCTATGGTTAGTGATCTCATCAGCCAAGATCATGAGTGGGATGTCCACATTGTCAGAGCTAATCTATCTCCTTCTAGTGCTATTAAGACTATAAAAACCCGTATTTCTTAGACCTCGATCTCCATATGATCATCTATATTGGCATTTCTCTAAGGATGGCTCTTATTCTGTCAAGTCAAGGTTTATCCCCAAGTTGTTTCCCTTCTAGTTCTAATGGTTTTTCTAATTACTTGTGGAAGAAGATTTGGGGAGCTAATTTTTCAAGTAAGATAAAACACTTCATACAGAGAGTTTGTCATCATTCTCTTATTGTGAAGGAAGCCATTTCAAGAAAACGGATTACTAATCCCCCCATTTTCCCTATTTATAAGGTGGAAACTGAATCTTTGGAGCACTTGTTCATTCTCTTCCCTTGGACAAAATCTTTGTGGTTTGGCCTACAATTTACTCCTACTCCATCTAACGTTGGTCTCTCTATAGCATTCAAAAGCTAGGTATATAAAGCTCGTTGTAGTATGAATTCTCATCCTAATAACCACTTTGACTTCTGCTCGTGGCTCTTCTATTCCTTGTGGACCATTTACAAATCTCGAAATGATTTAAAATGCAAAAAGTTACAAGTAAGTCTGTCTGAACATGACAATCTACAAAATCAATTCATGTTTGAACACGATGATCCTCTGAAGCGGTCATCAATCTTCCTAGTCTGGTTGTGTGGATGTGGATCCATAAATTGATCCACCATGAAGTCCTAGACACAATCCAACTTGACAACTCGGCCAATGAAGGAGTCACTACGACTCGGTTGGTCGTCAAAATCACCCGAACAATGTTGCATAGACCCCTCTCGACAGTTAGGTAGGTTGACACCACCTAGCAAGCGCCTAGGTGCATCCAGTGCCAACCAATCACCTGCTCGTCCCTGCACATGCATCTCCAAAATCCACACCAAACTCGGGTGTGTCCCTTCACAGAGTATAAACAACCACTCCCGGATACCGAAAAAAGATGAAGTTCGTAGGTAGAGGGGGGTACCACAAATTACGGACTCAACAGTTGTTCGATGGTACATCCAAAGGGAGAAGTTGTCACTTAGGCACCCTACACGCCTCCAAAAGAGGTCCTCAAATAGAGCAGTCCACCCATGGAGCGATGTCCTGCCCTTCCTCATTAGACACTTCACCGCCTCCAAAAGGACAGATCCCCTGTTGGAGTCGTGTATAGTACCTAAGGGGGAAAAAGTGAACTGAAGAAGGGCTTGGTGCTCAAAGAGCTGTGTACCAGGCTGTCCGAAAACCAACCTGGAAGGCCCAAAGATCAAGGAAGAACCCATAGGGACCAATAAGTGCTCTATGGAGGTGGTACGAGATAATCCGAGGAACACTTGGAGTACTGACCTACCTCTACAAGGGATACCCATAAGGCCCGCGCCAGCATACGGAGGACGTACAAACCAAGATGCATCCGGCTAAAAGACAAAAGAGGGGTATGTGGCAGACAATCATTGGCTTGGCTTCAATTGTGAGTAGTTTCCATTCCACTACCTGAGTGACGGAGAAGGGATGTCACTACGATGAAGAGGGGAACACCATTGGGACCCTAGGGTAGTATAAATAGGATATATTACTGTTGTATAGAGGATCTTTTTCCCTTATCCTGGGAGTGTGCCCTAAACAAGGTTATCACCTTAGGGGTTTTTACCACCCACATTTCGCAAACGATAAAAGCGCCAAATGGTCATGATATTATAGATATATTGATACTAAAATTTAATGCACGTAGTATAGATAATTCAACTAGAACTTTTTGGTTCATATTGTTGCTGACTACCCATGGAGTGTCTCAATGCGTCTAATGAAAGATTGATCTCTATACGTGCTTAGGAGCAAATTTTGCACTGGCCAACACCAAGCTTATCACTGCGGGAATTGATAACTCTATTTTATATAGAGTATTTCATATGTTTAAACTTAGTATTTGCTCTCTTTCAAGTAATAATAAAGAGTTTATATAGTATTTCATGTGATATATGATAACTTGAGTGATTTGAATGGTTATAGTTATTATTAGGCCATTTTGGATATATTGTGGTATGTTTGATGTTTTTGTTCAGTGCAGTCTCAATGCTAACTGCATCAATGCTCTCGCAGACCGATCCTCGCATCAAATCACACTACTCGGTGAATAAGCGATCTGTTTCATATGCATCCACTTGCAAGTGATGACCTCCCGCTTGGTTCTCTGATGCCATCCAACCTTGTATAGTAGGCGCCTACCATTCACACATAGCTATAGGCATAGCTTTGAAGAGTCACCAACATAGGGACACATGTTCACACATCAATGAACCACCCTATGTCATTAGTCAAAGATTTCAACTTGGATAAACCTCTCGAAAAGCAACTACACAATATGATCCACTCAAGATGACTTCAACATGAAGGAAGGAAGCACCTCACTTGAAGGCTATAAAAGGACCTCACATCTTCATTTGAAAATATATCACAATCCATAAGTTAGATCAAAATTTCAATATACATAGTTAGTTTTTATATTTTTAGAGGAAGAGGAAGGAATTCATAATTCCTCCTTAACTCATTTTCATAGTGTTTGTATAGTGCTAAGGAGTAATGCTAGTGCATTGCTAAAAGAGTTCATACAAAGGTTTTCAACATTTGTAACTTTACTCTTGTTGTTTCTCTTTTGTGATTTCTATATATATAAACATGGTCTATTCAGTTTATATATATCTTGCAATGTCTCTTGCTAGCTAAACCTTTCTTAGTTGGAATGTTCTAATCATTTAATAAGCTTTTAAGTAAGTATGATGTATGTATGTATGTTTGTACTTTAGTTCTTGCTTGATAATCTTTCCAAATACTTATTTTGAACTTGATCACTTAGAATAAGTAAGATTTGTAAATGACCAGAGATGACTTACAATTAAGAACTCAAGAACTAATATGGGTGAGTGTTTTACATAAAGAAAACTTTGTGAAAACCATGCTAAGTCCTAGAGATAGGATAGTATAGTCCATAGGATAATTGTGGGTACTTAAAATACAAGAGTGAATTTATTTAAGCAAATTGGATAATTGTTAGGAGGCAAGATTGGCACTAACACCCCTTTCTTTATCGCATAGAACAAGGATCATAAGAGTCTGTAATGATACTCAAAGAAAGTGACCGAAAGGCACATAGCTAATGCAACAACATTGATTCAAGCAAACAAGCATCACATACTGCATCATACACTTATAAGTAAATTACTTGATGAATACATTCCAACTAGCTTTTCTCTTTTACACTATCAACATTTTTTACTTTGCTTTCTAACTTAGTTGTGATCATCAAACAAACACCAAAATTATTTTGTTACTTTGTTACTTTACACTTTATTACTTTATATTAATTTTAAAAGTGAGTTTTTCAATCTCTGTGGGTTCGATCTTTTACTACTTGTTTTTGGACAAGGTGTATACTTGCACACAAGTGTATGTGTTGTCACAACACCAAGTTTTTGGCGCCGTTGCCGGGGATTGAAGTAAATTCTTTTTAAAATTCTGATATATAGTAATTTAGTGTTGTATATAATTCTGGAATTTAGAGTTTACATCAAACAAACGAAGACATGGTACTTAGTATATGTACTGTAACTGAAAACAGAACTCCGAATATAGTTTAGATCCGTAAATAGAAAGAAGATTCGAGATTGCTAAGACTCCAGAAGCAAAATGAACAAGCTTGCAACATGTCATTCAGTGAAGAACAAAGCTCAAGGCCACACTCAGTGAGAGGAGGCCCTAGTTCACAGCATGCTACTGAAGAAGAAGTTCATAGAGAAAATCTCATCCACATGGATCACATAGGTATGATTAATGATAGAGATAGACCTATGAGGATTATGCTCGATTTGATCATCAAAACATGCAAACTAGCATAAATAGACCTCATATCGATGCCATGCATTTTGAATTTAAGCCTATGATGTTTCAAATGCTTCAAACTATTGGTCAATTTGGAGGATCTCCTCATGAAGATCCTCATTTGCATTTAAGGCAATTTCTAGAAGTATGTAGTAATTTTATTATACCTGGTGTTAGTGAAAATGCATTTAGATTAAGGTTATTTCCATATTCTTTGAGAGATAGAGCCAAGGCTTGGCTAAATTCTTTAGAGCCTAACTCTATTCATTCATGGAATGAAATGGCTGAAAAATTTTTAGGAAAATATTTCCCACCTATCAAAAATGCCAGGTTGAGAAATGATATTACATCTTTTAGACAAAAAGAGTTTGAGTCTTTATTTGAAGCATGGGAAAGATGGAAGGAACTTTTAAGAAAATGTCCTCATCATGGTTTACTCGTTATTATTCAAATGGAAACATTTTATAATGGTTTAGAACCTCAAACCGTAATAATGCTTGATGCATCATCCGGTGGAGTGTTATTAAATCTATCATACAATGAAGCATGTGAATTAATTGATAGAATAGCGACTAATAGCTCTAGTTGGCCTCACCGAGAGGGTAAGTGCCCAAAAGAAACCATCGGGGTACATGGAATTAATGATATATCCGCCTCTATCTCGCTCAAGTAGCCACTCTAGCTAATTTAATGAAAAACTTCACTTCGCAATGCTATCAAGCATCTAATGCAACAGATCACCGACATCTTCATTGTGCGTGAAGAGAACAAGTACCTCCGTGCACACCTAGTTGTGTGTACTTTGTGGAGGAGGTCACTTGTATGAGGAGTGTTCTAGCAACCCTATTCTGTAAATTATGTAGGTTATAATAGGAATAACAACCTTTATTCCAACACTTATAATCCTGGTTGGAAAGATCATCCAAATTTTAGATGGAGCAACAATAGTGCACCTGCACCTAGAACAACTCCAACTACACCAACCAACCCACCAGGATTCCCAGCTCAAAATAACCAAAGAAACTCTCAACCTACCACTGATAATTCTCTAGAATCCATGCTTAAAGCATTCATAGGTGAATCTAGAACTGCTAGACAAACCCAAGATGCTTCTATTAAGAACTTAGAGAATCAAGTTGGTCAATTAGCCATAGCTCTGTATCAAAGGCCACAAGGTGCCTTACCCTCAAATACATAAGCTACTCCTTCCCAAACCAAAGGAAAGGAGCAGGTTAAGGCTATTTCATTAAGAAGTGGTAAGGATTTGGTAGAGTTAACTGAGAAGGAAAGTGTAGATAAGGGAGAAAAAACCAAAAATCAAAAAGAAACCAATGCGAAAGATCTACTGCTCTGCATCACAAGAAGTTCAAAGTCCACTACCTAAGTTAGTACACGAATACCCTCCTCCTCCTTATCCTCAAAGACCTAAAAAAAGCATATGAGGAGAAGCGGTTTTGGTAAATTCCTAGAGGTACTAAAACAATTACATATCAATGTTCCTTTAGTAGAAACCTCCAACAAATGCCAAATTATGCAAAATTTATGAAGGATGTGCTTACTAAGAGAAGAAGATTAGTGAGTTTGAAACAGTTGCCATGACAGAAGATTGTAGTTTGCTTATGCAAAATAAGATCCCTAGGAAATTGAAGGATCCAGTAGTTTTACAATTCCATTTTCTATAGGAAAATCCTATACTGAAAAAGCTTTATGTGATTTAGGAGCAAGCATCAACTTGATGCCTAAATCTATTTTTGACCAGTTAGAAATTGGAAATGCAAAACCAACCACTGTGACACTTCAATTAGCAGATAGATCAATAGCCTATCCTGAAGGTATCATAGAAGACATCTTAGTCAAGGTAGATAAATTTGTATTCCCTGTAGATTTTGTTATCCTTGACTTTGATGCAGATAAGGAAGTACCTATTATCCTAGGTAGACCATTTCTAGCAACTGGTAAAACCATAATTGATGTGTAGAAAGGTGAACTCGCTATGAGAGTGAATGATCAAGAGATAAAATTCAATGTAATGAATGCTATGAAGTATCCTGCAGAGGATACAGAAGAGTGTTCATCCTTATTTTCTCTAGATCAATTGGTATGATCACTTAGCCAATGCAGATGCATTAGATGCAGCTGCATTGCTAGATGATGAAATACTAGAAAAAGGAAATCTGCCAATAGAAAACTCTTGTAAAGAAGTATGGGCTAGGACTTATGAACCACTCAATCTTGAGGATCCAATTCTCAAGAAGAACTTACCCTCAATAGAACAACCTCCTAAGTTAGAATTGAAGATACTGCCTGAACACCTTAAGTATGCATTCTTAGGAACAAATGAGACTTTACCTGTTATCATTGCTTCTGATTTAACATCAAAACAGGAGAGTGATCTCATTAGTACTCTCAAGAAGCATACCAAAGCTATAGGTTGGCAAATGGCAGATATCAAAGGAATTAGTCCTTCTATATGCATGCATAGAGTTATTTTGGAAGAAAATTCCAAAAATAGCATAGAGAGTTAAAGAAGACTAAATCCTATTATGAAAGAGGTTGTGAAAAAGGAAATCATTAAGTGGCTAGATGCTGGAATCATATACCCCATATCAGACAGTGCTTGGGTAAGTCCTGTCCAATGTGTACCAAAGAAAGGGGGTTGTACAAAGAATAGCCAATGAAAAGAATGAGTTGATACCAACTAGAATCACACAGGCGGAGAATGCAGATGGATTACGTAAAACTCAACAAAGCTACCAAAAAGGATCACTTTCCTTTACCATTCATAGACAAAATGTTAGATAGACTAGCAGGGAAGGAATTTTATTGTTTCCTAGATGGCTATTCAGACTATAATCAAATAGCCATTGAGCCTAAGGATCAACACAAAACCACCTTTACATGCCCTTATGGAACCTTTGCTTTTAGAAGGATGCCATTTGGCTTATGTAATGCACCTGCTACATTCCAAAGATGCATGATGTCTATATTCTCAGATTTCATTGAGCAATCAATGGAAGTATTCATGGATGATTTCTCTATCTTTGGAGAAACATTTCAAGTTTGCTTAACAAACTTGGAACAAATTCTCAATAGATGTGAAGAAACAAATTTAGTCTTAAACTGGGAAAAGTGCCATTTTATGGTACAAGAGGGCATTGTGCTAGGACATAGAATTTCAAAGAAAGGTCTAGAGGTAGACAAAGCTAAAGTTGATGTCATTGAGAATTTGCCACCACCCAATACAATTAAAGGTATCAAGAGCTTCTTAGGCCATGCTGGTTTCTATAGAAGGTTTATCAAAGATTTTTCAAAAATCTCAAAACCATTATGCATGCTTTTGCAACATGATGTAGAATTTATCTTTGATGACTCTTGTATAGAAGCTTTTGACAAGCTTAAAAATGCATTGGTGACTGCACCAGTGATAGTGACTCCAGATTGGAGCAGGCCATTTGAATTAATGTGTGATGCTAGTGACTTTGCAGTAGGAGCAGTCCTAGGGCAAAGGTATGACAAAGTCTTTCATTCCATTTATTATGCTAGCAAGACATTAATTGAAGCTCAACTGAATTACACAGTTACAGAAAAGGAATTATTAGCTGTGGTCTTTGCATTTGAAAAATTTAGATCATACTTAGTTGGCACTAAAATTATTGTCTATACTGATCACTCTGCCATTAAGTATCTAATTTCAAAAAAGGATGCAAAACCAAGGTTGATAAGGTGGATTCTACTCCTACAAGAATTTGATCTTGAAATTAGAGATAAGAAAGGAGTAGAAAACCAAGTAGCAGACCATTTATCAAGGATTGAAGGAGAATCACTTGGTACATAAGGAGAAGAAATCAAGGAGAGTTTTCCATATGAAAAACTATTGGCAATCACAGTCAATGCAAAACATGAAACTGCATTTGCTATAAGCAATGCAGGAGCATCAAATGCATCTGCACCATGGTTTGCTGATATTGTAAATTTCCTTGCAAGCAAAGTAGTACCAGTGAATATGACATATCAACAAAGGAGAAAATTCTTCCACATGGTTAAGCAATACTATTGGGATGATCCATTCCTTTACAAGATGTGCCCTGATCAATCAATGAGGAAGTGCATACCTGAAGAGGAGCAACAAGCAGTGCTTCTGCATTGCCATTCTGCACCTTATGGAGGACACTTTGGAAGCACTAGAACAGCAGCTAAGGTATTACAGTCTGGTTATTTTTGGCCTACTTTATTTAAAGATGCTTATTTTATGGTCAAATACTGTGATAAATGTCAAAGAGCAGGAAATATTTCTGATAAGCATGAAATGCCTAGAACAAATATTTTAGAAATTGAATTATTTGATGTTTGGGGCATGGATTTCATGGGACCTTTTCCACCCTCTTTTGGCAATTTATATATCTTAGTAGTTGTTGATTATGTGTCCAAATGGGTAGAGGCGATAGTATTACCTAATAATGATGCTAAATCAGTGAGTAAGTTTCTACAAAGAAATATATTCACTAGATTTGGAACTCCTAGAGCTATCATTAATGATGAAGGTTCACACTTTTGCAATAAGATCATAGAAAACCTTCTAGCTAAGTATGGAGTTAAACATAAGATAGCTACAAAGATACCACCCACAAACTAGTGGACAAGCGCACTTATCCAATAGGAAATTAAGAGAATGCTAGAAAAATGGTAAGTCCAAATAGGAAAGATTGGTCTTTACATTTGGATGATGCTTTATGGGCATATAGAAACAAAGATTCAAAACACCCTTAGGAATGTCCCCTTACAAATTAATCTATGGAAAAGCATGCCATTTACACTGGGAATTAGAAAACAAATCTTATTGGGCTATCAAGAAGCTCAATTTCAATTTGAACAAGCGGGTAAAAGAGAATGATAGAGCTTGATGAGCTAGAAGAAATTAGGCAAACCTCTTATGAGAATGCTGAAATCTACAAAGCTAAAACTAAGAAATGGCATGACAAGAAAATTCACGAAGAGAATTGAAAGAAGGAGGACTAGTTCTCGCTTATACAACTCTAGGTTGAAGCTATTTCTGGTAAACTTAGATCAAGGTGGTCAGACCATATAACTTGATAAAGGTTTATCCACATGGAGCAATAGACTTATTTGATAAAACCTCAAATCTTTGTCTTCAAGGTGAATGGTCGTCGAGAGTTAAAATGTACTATGGTGAACATGTGGTGAGAGACAAAACCACCACCTATTTGAAAAATCTCTAAGTGAAAAGAGATAGTCAGGCTGACAAGACTCTTAAAACAAGCGCTTAATGGGAGGCAACCCATTGTTTTTAATTATTTTTGTGCAATTTTATGTTTTTAGTTGTTTTGCGTAAATGCGAGAAACTAATGCAGCTGCATCAAATGCACCTGCATTGAAGAAAAATGTGCCCTGCATCAAAAATTTATAAACTTGAAGAAAATTGGTTAAGTGTGAATCATAAGGCTTCAGGAAGATTAAAAGGAGGTTAAGCAAGATTAATGACGCATTGGTAGCCAAAGCAAGACACATGGCATGATGCATGCGCAGCACGCAATGCTAACGGCTACCTAATAAATCCACTAACTTCTTTCTTCCTGAAACATAAAACCTTTTGTTGTTACCGTTACCCCTTCATTCGTAAATTTCTCTCATCTGAAACACAAACCACCCTTCACATTATCATCTCCAATTTTTCTCAAACACACAAGCAATCAAAAACCTAGAAATTCAAAGCAATTACAATGGTGAAAAAGCAATCAAAGACAGAAATCATCGAGCAAGCGGTGCCAAAACTCCTCGGAAAGAGAAGAAAGTCATGCATGCATCATCATCATCAATCAAGAAAGGTAAAGCCAAGGATTCAACAGCAAGAAACGATGACAATGTTCATCTCTGGAACATGCATCTACTACCCGAGAGAGGGTATGATTTGAAGAAGGCTAGCCCATCATTCATGTCAACAAGATGGCCAATCTCAATTGGGACCACTTCGTGCTACCAAGAGGAGGCTACATTGAAGACATAGTGAGAGAGTTCTATCTTTGGAATCACACCACAAGAAGGAGCAGAACATTCCTACACTTCCATGGTGAGAGGTAAACTTGTACACTTTCATGCCAAGAAATTGAATGAACATTATATCTCAAGTATAATGGGAATGAATTTGAAAATAAAGTGGCCAAGGCCTTTAAGAAAGAAATGGAAGAATTGAAGAATAGGATTGCTATACCGAGGGCAGTATGGGAAAAATTTACACCTAATGAGATTAAGCTTAGAAGCAATTATTTGATAAATGCATTAGGTAATTGGCATTTGTTCATAGCCACTTCAATTCAACTTACTTCACACACACATATGCAATGACCAAAGAGAGATTGATCTTGCTAGATACAATTTCTCTCAGGAAATGTTGATATAGGTAGATTGATTGCTAGGGAAATTCTTGCATGCTCCACAAAATCAAAGGGATTGTTTTCCCTTTGTCTTATTACTTGAATTATGCATGAAAGAAGGTGTCCCAATAGCTTCTAATGAACAAAGGAAATTTCCCCACAGTAATTTGAGTCTTGAAGTGAAGGAGAAATTGAGAAATGTAAGAGGCCACCCGTGCACTGCAATGCAAGAGCATTACATGCGAGTAGCAGAGGTCAGTATGGAAATTTCGAGAAAGATCAACATGACTGGCTTCAATTGGTCTTTGACAAAATATTTGATCTTGTGGGCAAGTGAATGCCCCTGAATTTCCAAGTTGGGTATTAAGAGTTGAAGGTGAAGAAGAAGAGGAGAAAGAAGTAGAAGAAGAAGGGAAAGGTAAGGAGAAAGTAGAGGAGCCTAGTACCAAAAGAGAGGTAGTTAGGAAGCAATCCAAAGGTAAGAAGAAGGTTGTGGTAGAACTCATTGTGGAAGAAATGTATGACACACGAGAATCGAGGATGAGGAACTAGAAAAAGAAATGGATAAGGAAATTGAAGAAGAAGAGGAGGAAGAAAGTGAGACTGAAATTGATGAAGAAGAGGAAGAGCAAGCTAGAGGAGTAATTTTAGAAGAAATTGCTAGGCAGAAATATGCCAAACAAACCTCAGCATCAACCCAACAACAAACCCCTATCACTTCACCAGTTACCAAAACACCCATCATCTCACCTAACCAAGAATCCTCCTCCATTCCAAAATCACCATTACCCTCCCTCAATGATCCACCAATCCTATCACCACCACAAACAACCCCTCCACCACCCTCTCCAACAAATGAACCACACAAAACAACTCACACAGAAGAACCAACCCCTGTTATGCCAACAGAACAAGAAGTACCTTCTAGCCCAAGCAACATTACTTCTAATG
This sequence comes from Oxytropis ochrocephala, assembly GCA_020916435.1. NCBI lineage: Eukaryota > Viridiplantae > Streptophyta > Magnoliopsida > Fabales > Fabaceae > Oxytropis > Oxytropis ochrocephala. Next base: position 101,576,774 of record CM037088.1, read on the forward strand.
TTATTTCTGCTCTTGAGAAAGAGATTTTTCAGGAAAGAGAAGAAGAAGGACCCAACAAAGAAGATCAACGAGAAAAATCATCTGCACAGGAGCCTGTATCTCAAACTGTTGAGATGCAAAGTGATGCTCCTGCATCACTTGCTGCTGCATCACAACAGGCAACAACAATGCATGATGAGGCAACTATCAAACTGGTTCTGGAACAAATGGCTCAACAGAAGAGAGAGGCATTGCACAACACTCAGAAATTCTTCAAGTAACCTGTAGGAAGGCAGGCAAAATTAACCCCTAAAAGGAAGAAATCGATGTAGATCGACCGATGCACTGCGTCACGCTCAAGAACCAATTCCCGCAACTACACCGTAGTAGGGAGGTGCATCCGCACTGCAGAAGAAACACCAAGCAAGCCACCCAAAGAGAAGAAGCAGAAGGTGAAACACACTCCTCCAAGCAGGCAAAGCACCAGAATCAGGAGTGGAGCAAAGAAATGAGTATCACTTTACAAGTTTTCACATAAACTGCTATAAACTTGTTTTGTTTCTATCTGACTATTTCCCTGGTTGTACTAATCCCTCTCCCCTATTTTGAACAAATGATTTGTATTTCTGAACAAATTTGCAGTGAGGGCACTGCAACCCCTTAAGTTTGGGGGGGGGGGGGATTTGCATGTTATGTTATATTTTGCATGTTATGTTATGTTTTCATATGTTTTTTATCTAATATGTTGTGTGTTTAATTAATATGTTTTATATAGTAAATATATATGTTTTTAAGTAGTTTTTAGTTTATTTAAATATTAGATGTACTTAACAAAGTAGTATCTAAATATTTTAGTAGAAAAGATCAGTTTTTCAAAAATATGGTGAAAACCCTATGGATGGAATTTTTATGATGAAAAAGAGAAAAAGAAGCCTTATTTCTTAGAAAAACCAAAATTATTTTTACTTCAACACTTCAAAACCGAGTTTGTGAAAAGAACCTTGCTATTTTAAAAGATCAATCTGATGCAAGGGAATTTTTGGTAAGCTTAGGTCAAAACAAAGCTTTACTAAAAAGAAAGAAGAGCTTAAAGAATTAAGTTTGGGGGTGTTTTATGAAAACAAAGGCTGAATTTCAAAAGTATAAGAGTAAACAATGCACAAAAAGAATACAAAAACGTGGACAAAGCCATACCCTGAATCTTTTTGAAACTATACACATGCTAAGTACATGAATGCATCTGAGGTCAAAGACTGTGCCATGCGAGGAATAAATGTATCTGGAGGATAGTTCAAAAAAACGAACTCATGCAAAGTGCAAAGAAAAAATATATGCATCTGGAGGTCAAAGACCTGTGCCAAAGTGCATTTGCATCTGGAGGTCAGTGAGGAAGGTAATATGAGCTAGAAAAAGAAAAAAACATCATCAATGCAGAAGCATCAATGCAAACTGCACTGAAGAAAAAGCAAAATGCAAGAAAAAATCAATGCACAAATCACTTCAAAGAAGTATTGCATCTGCTCAAAAGATCCACACAAAAAAATAGAAAAATGCATTGGCTCAAAAGCTTTGAAAGATTCAACCAAGCCCTTTGATTTTAGAACTCCCCAACACTTGAGAAAATTTTGTGAGTCTAATCTCTCTTTTGAAAAATATTTTGGTGTGACCAAAGATGAACCAATCCTTTCAAAGGCTAGGAGGAAATTTTTTCACTTAGTCTTGGAACCAATCTCAACTCAGTGGGTTCACACACACACAAAAGAGTTTGAATAGCTTTGGTAGTTTTGAAGAAATAAAGGCACAAGAAAGATTGTTAAGAAATGAAGTTCATAGGGAACTCCTAATTAAAATCCAAAAATCAAGCTGATCTATCTTCTAGAAATTTAGTTTTTATAGTTTGTCTTTGTCATTACTTGAGGACAAGCAATGGTTTAAGTTTGGGGGTGTGATAACTCTGTTTTATATAGAGTATTTCATATGTTTAAACTTAGTATTTGCTCTCTTTCAAGTAATAATAAAGAGTTTATATAGTATTTTATGTGATATATGATAACTTGAGTGATTTGAATGGTTATAGTTATTATTAGGCCATTTTGGATATATTGTGGTATGTTTGATGTTTTTGTTCAGTGCAGTCTCAATGCTAACTGCATCAATGCTCACTGATCCTGCATCAAATCTGCACTACTCGGTGAATAAGCAGCCTGTTTCATATGCATCCACTTGCAAGTGATGACCTCCTGCTTGGTTCTCTGATGCCATCCAACCTTGTATAGTAGGCGCCTACCATTCACACATAGCTATAGACATAGCTTTGAAGAGTCACCAACATAGGGACACATGTTCACACATCAATGAACCGCCCTATGTCATTAGTCAAAGATTTCAACTTGGATAAACCTCTGAAAAGCAACTACAGCTATGATCCACTCAAGATGACTTCAACATGAAGGAAGGAAGCACCTCACTTGAAGGCTATAAAAGGACCTCACATCTTCATTTGAAAATATATCACAATCCATAAGTTAGATCAAAATTTCAATATACATAGTTAGTTTTTATATTTTTAGAGGAAGAGGAAGGAATTCATAATTCCTCCTTAACTCATTTTCATAGTGTTTGTATAGTGCTAAGGAGTAATGCTAGTGCATTGCTAAAAGAGTTCATACAAAGGTTTTCAACATTTGTAACTTTACTCTTGTTGTTTCTCTTTTGTGATTTCTATATATATAAACATGGTCTATTCAGTTTATATATATCTTGCAATGTCTCTTGCTAGCTAAACATTTCTTAGTTGTAATGTTCTAATCATTTAATAAGCTTTTAAGTAAGTATGATGTATGTATGTATGTTTGTACTTTAGTTCTTGCTTGATAATCTTTCCAAATACTTATTTTGAACTTGATCACTTAGAATAAGTAAGATTTGTAAATGACCAGAGATGACTTACAATTAAGAACTCAAGAACTAATATGGGTGATTGTTTTACATAAAGAAAACTTTGTGAAAACCATGCTAAGTCCTAGAGATAGGATAGTATAGTCCATAGGATAATTGTGGGTACTTAAAATACAAGAGTGAATTTATTTAAGCAAATTGGATAATTGTTAGAAGGCAAGATTGACACTAACACCCCTTTCTTTCTTTCGCATAGAACAAGGATCATAAGAGTCGTAATAATGATACTCAAGAAAGTGACCGAAAAGACACATAGCTAATGCAACAACATTCAGTGCAGCTGCATCACATACTGCATCATACACTTATAAGTAAATTACTTGATGAATACATTCCAACTAGCTTTTCTCTTTTACACTATCAACATTTTTTACTTTGCTTTCTAACTTAGTTGTGATCATCAAACAAAAACCAAAATTATTTTGTTACTTTGTTACTTTACACTTTATTACTTTATATTAATTTTAAAAGTGAGTTTTTCAATCTCTGTGGGTTCGATCTTTTTACTACTTGTTTTTGGACAGTGTATACTTGCACACAAGTGTATGTGTTGTCACAGCACCAGGAATCGAACCTGAGAGCACCTAGATCGACCCTCTATGTTCCAATGTAGCTTATGACACTGGACCAACACTAAGTGTTCAACTAAAACTTTTATATAAATTATCTTTTGATTTTGGTACTTATATGTTTTTATTTCTTATTAGAGTTCGACTTTTGCAACAAAAAGAGTTTATTCACTTATTAGTGAATATGTTTAAAGGGGTTGAGATCTTCTCCAATATTTCTTTTGTATTAGGTGTATGCATAAAAACATATTTTTTAAAATAAGAAATATATACATTAGACATTATATTTTAGGCACCAAATTATAGTAAGAGTCTTCATTTTCTTTTGAAAAATAATTGTGACGATCTTAACTCTCACTAAAAACTTTGGCGTAAATGCTGTCTAAACTAGTGACTTCTTGTTCTACCTGGGAGTACGATTCTTTTTTTAGAGGCAATCATATAATTATATAAATATATGGAGGAAAACAACTGAGCACAAGGTGTACTCAACTGAGTACAACCAAAAGAAAACCGTCCCCAGACATAAACGATCCACAATGGAAAGCTAAGTCCTAGATATAAAATCAATATGGTTAACAAACCACTCATAAAACAGACAAGAGGCAGACTTACCCCTATCTAGGAACCATCGCCAAGATAGTGAAAAGATTCGGTTAAAAGAGCTCCTAAAATCAAGTATGCCTCCAGAGAAAATACAACTATTTCTCAAGTCCCAAATGACCAAGAGAACAGTATGTCAAGTGAGTATAAGGCCACTCCTACATCTAGCAGGAACTCCAATATGAAAAAACTGAAGAAACGAGGATGAAATGTCCTGCTGCATCACAAAATCAAAACTCATTCGACTGACGATAACATACCACATCGCTGAAGCAAATTTGCCTTTGGGTTCTTGTCACTCACGAGAACGCCACAAATAGCATAGTCTTTTGGCTTCTTTCTCCTTTGTTCTTTTCTCTTTTTCTTTCTATTTTGTGGTTTCCTAGTATATCGTACATTAGACTTAATATTTTCCCTTTTTCTTATATTCTGAATGTCTTTTATTTTTCAGGCAAGAGATTATAGCATCAAGCTATTTTTATAAGGGACCTCAATCAGTTAAATGGTGTGGAGGAACTTTGCTTTGTAATATCCTGAATAGGACGTATAGAAAATATGATTGAGAATTAGAATCTCAAAAACTAGTGGAAATGTATTTTGCAACAAAAATAAATAAACATTTTTCCTCTAGAGTAAGAACACATCTTGTCAAGTTTTTTTGCAGTCACATGAGATTGCTAAAAGGAGCATAAACTATGCTATATTATTTTGATTTGTTTTCAAAATTCAACCAGGGTATATATGCTTTGCATTCATGAGTGTCATGTGTGCCCTAGCTCTACTATTCGAAATGTGTAAAATCAGAATCCATCTTTTCAAATATATAGCACATGTATATAATTCTTCTCTCTCTCTTTTTTTTATAAGCAACACAAGATTTTATTAAAGGGAGCACAAGTGCACAAGGTGTGCTCCAACCCGAACGAATACAATGAGGCATCGTTAAAACCTTCAAAACTCATAGGGAAAAAGATTTTATTTAAGTAAGGCTAATTACGTTTTTAGTCTCTTTATTTTATTTTATTTTGTTTTGATTTTGATCCCTTATGTATTATTTATTTTGTTTTGGTCCCTTAATTTAACAATAACATATTCTCTCTGGCCTTTATTATGAACATATTACAATTTAGGTTAATCGAAGAACAAATACATGATCAGTTTTTCAATAAACTTAAATCTGTAAAATTTTCTTATAATAATGATCGAAAGTAGTACCATACTAGTCGTTTCGTTACTGCCTTCATTAATGCTAGCTTACCTGACCATTAATTGATGACCTAGCAGCAAAGTTAACATAGAATGAGTCCTCTACAGTGTAAAAAATGGAGGAAAATATATTAAGGTTGGGGATTCAAAAACTGCAAAAAATGGAGAGAGAATAAATTGAGAGAATCTCTTCCGTTAAAATGTGGATAGATTGAAATGAAAACAATTATTAAATAAGAAAATCAAGGATCAAATTGAGTTATTTTTCTTTTTTCTGCAAATTGATAACCTAGAGTTATTGATCCGAAGCAGGTAATTCAGTTGGCGAGTTAAAAGATATGAAGGAGCTTGATGAAGGATGTCCAGGGTTCAAATTCTAGATACTAAATTTTCCCCCACCCTCTCACTAACCACTTACAGTTGCTTATAAAATAATAAACTATTGTTTGTTGAGTGTTTCCTCTTCATATTTGGTGCATATTTTTCTGTTTTTTTTCTTCCCCAAATTGTATGCAGGTTATCTATTAGAAAGTTAGTTTACAAGTTAGTTAAATTAGTTTTCAATTGTAACTACTTTTCTTAGTTAGTTAGTTAGTTAGTTGGATTTTTGTATTTTCTTTCACTAGAAGGTGCACTATATATAGTGATCACCTCTTCATATTGTACTAAGTTTTTTACTTCACCATTCATTTGAATGAAATTTATATTCAATTCATAGATAGAGTTTAACTCTTAATATGGTATCAGGAGCGATTATGTAGCTTCCGCGTTCATCTCTCATCGGTGATTCCTCCATTGTCTTCTCGCAAATTTCTTCTTTTGCTTTGTAATTCATGAACGATTGTGTTCATCGTGGTATCAAAAGAAATTTAAATTTCTTGATTTTTTCTTCCATATGTTCTTTGAGATTCTCCGCGTTCATCATTCTTTCTTTGTTCTTTGACCTGCTTGGTTGTTGTTCAACTCATCTCTGCCATGACAAATCCTCCACAGAACCATGATGACGCGTTATCTCAACATCTCCCTAAGGACAAATTCCGTCACTTCTTGCGTGTATTCAAGAAGTTCTTTGAAGCTACTTCCTCGATCATCCCTCGAGCCCGCTTCATCATCTTTCTTCGCGTTTGTCTCTTGTTTCTTCGCGGTCCAACTGTGTAGCCTTGGAAGAACTAATGAAACAACATTTTTTCCTCGAAAGAAGCAATTTTCGCTTTCTTTATCCCTTCTTGCGTGTGTTCAAGAAGTCCATTGAAGTTTATTCGCCGATTATCCCTCGAGCTAGCTTCATCATCATTGTTGTGTTTCTGTCTCTTGTTTCTTCCTAGTCAAGCTGTGTAGCAATGAAAGAGCGAATGAACCAGCAAATGAAATCTTTTTCAACTCATATATCTAACAATTCAATTTTTTGTCAGAACTATTGTTCATTTTTGCAAATTAAAAATCCGTTCAACATTTGGTTGTGTTTTTTCCATCATCGACGCCACCATGGGAATGGTCTTTTAGATATGTTTGGTACATTTTAGGATTTGCTCCTACTATTCTTAGCTTTTCTCCTTTCCATAGAATTCAAGGTTTGCTATGTTTGATAAGGAAATCACCATTTGGTTGTAGTTCATCTTTTTTTCTTGTTGGATTCCTGGATTGATTTCTTTGATCCACATTTTTGTATGGGGTTTTTTGAAGACTGCTCAATGTTCTTTTGTCGACATGTGGTTTCTTGCAAGTTTTCAATTGCCATCAACATAGTAGCACTGATGTTTGGCCTTGTAGAAATAGATTTCAATTTCCTAAGTTTCCTAAAGTGTCTACAATGGTTGCTGAATGGACTTCATATTCATGTGGCTTGTGTATTTGAATTTTTGGTTGGCCGATAGTGCAAGATGCATGAAAGCTTTATTTTAGCATCTCATCTCCAAGTTGGAAGATCTTGACATCTCTCTTCCAACTTGAGGGGGAGTATTAGAAAGTTAGTTTACAAGTTATTTAAATTAGTTTTCAATTGTAACTACTTTTCTTAGTTAGTTAGTTAGTTGGATTTTTGTATTTTCTTTCACTAGAAGGTGCACTATATATAGTGATCACCTCTTCATATTGTACTAAGTTTTTACTTCACCATTCATTTGAATGAAATTTATATTCAATTCATAGATAGAGTTTAACTCTTAATATTATCACAAGCACACCTACTCCAATTCACACCAGACACACTACATGAATACTAATGGACCACAATAATCTGAGATACGAAAATTACGAGTACTTTTAATATACTGAAATATATAAAAAAACATACATCGAAGTTTTATGTAACATAGATTAAAAACCCAAATTTTTCTTTAACCATTAAATCATGAAATATATTTTTTTTTACTTAAATACAAGTCTTTTGAGAGTTTGTTTGTTTTATATTCGATATAGTTGATTCTATAAAATTATTGTTAAAATAATCTATTTTACAAAATGAACCAACTAGTTCAAGGGGCTGGAAATGGACAATGGAAGACATTGTTGTTCCGCTGCAAAATTCTGCACTACTGCAAAATTCTGCAGCATTATGGACGGTGGAAGACATTGTTGTTCCGTTGCAAAATTCTGCACTGCTGCAAAAATTCTGCAAAGATTCTCGCCTCCCTCGACCACGACCCGATGGGTCTCTTGCTCAGTTTTGCAGCAATCGCTGCTGCTGCCGATTCTTGCTGTCGGATGACGTGGATAGGTGGTCCTGGGTACCGGATACGCTGGGAGGGTTCACGGTGAAAAAATGTTATGAATACTGCAGGTGATACACATTTTATGCAGGCCGAATCTGTCAACAATTGCAAGAAGATTTGGAGATGTGATGTCCCATCTAAAATTCAAATTTTTGCTTGGAGAGTAATGTTGCAACGAGTGGCCACGAGAGTAGCTTTGCATAGAAGAGGTATCCTCCAACAAAATGATGTAAGTTGTGTGTTGTGCTTTCGGGGAGAAGAGACAGTGGACCATTTGTTCGTGACGTGTAAAGTTGCCAAGAGCGTATGGAGAAATGTTTTTGCTTGGTTGGGGTCTTCGATTGGCGATACAGAAAATATAGTAACTCATTTTATGGAATTTGGAAAATTAGTGAAAGGCAATAGGCAAAGAGGGGTCAAGCATATCATATGGATGACGGTAGTTTGGAATATATGGAGGGCGCGAAATATGGTAATCTTCAATGGCGAGGTGACTTGGTTCCATCATTAGTAGCGGAGTAACGGATTTAGCTTGGAGTTGGTTCAAGGCAAGGAAGGGGAGGAATTGTAAAGTGACTTGGGCGGATTGGTTTAATTGCCCAAGGGGTTGTTTTTATATGCTGTAATGCTGCATTGTAAGAATTGTAATTCTAAGAACTTTAAGGGGGAGAAATAGTGGGCTGTTTTCTTCTCCCACTATGGCACAATTTAGTTTGTGCGGACTTTTTTTTCTCGCTAGAGTCTTTTTTTCCAAGGGGGGTTTTGGCTCTAGTAGGTTTTGAGAGACCCTCCCCTTCTCTCTCTCTCTCATTGTAAGAATTTTAGACCACATGTCTTCCCTTCAATGTTATCTCAATTATCTAAAAAAAAAAAAAACCTTTTTTAAGATATTTTTTCTAATTATTTTTATAGCTTTCGCTGTATTTTTTCCCTCACATCAGCAAGCACATCTTTAACTTCCACTAAACTCTTCTTTTTCTTTTTTTCCTCACACTATATAGAAGGTATGAGATAATATTTATTCATACTTTTTGGAGTAAAAAGTGTCTCCCACTTTCAATAGGATACGAGAGACAGCTTTAGAGAAGAGATAGATGTGTATAAAACTCCAATGTGAAAAAAGAGATAAAGATAATATAAAAAATATGCGAAAAATTAATATATATTTTTATTAAAATTGCTTTATTAATGTAGCTATCATTGGCCACAGTGTTCTCTAGAAATTGCTTGATCTTTAACCTCTCATTTTTCTATATTTAATGCAGTCAATTTAGGCATTGACAACTTTTTCGTGCGATAAATTAGTCATTCACATTTTCAAAACAGGTCGGACATGTTACTCTCTCTCCCATCAAGTGTTATAGACATCACCTAATACCTCCTATGTGATAGGTTATGTTCCAACATATCACGTCATATGTTATTTCATCTCAAATTGGTCCCTAATAATTTTCTCGCAGACAAATTAATACATGATAATTTTTTCGAGACACATTAGTTCCTCAAATTTTCAAAACAGATATCGTTAGTGTTTGCTAGTGTTTTTAGCAAACAATCACTAGTTTTATGAGATACGTTTGTGAGATTAAACTAGAAATCTCGAGAACAATTGCTCTTGATTGTTTATGTTTTCTTTAGTTTAGAAAAGATTAATTTCGAATGACAAAACAAAATGAAGGAGACACTAACATAATAAATGTGCAAATTGTTAACAGAAACAGTAAATTGCATTGAATTGAAAAGAAGAAATTGGTACACAAACACATACAATGATTCTGTCCACTCGTTTTCGTTGTGACTTGGAAGTTAGAGTTTCAGAATGTTGTGTTTATGTTGTGACCCGTTTTTCTTACAAAAAACTACTATTTATACTTAGAGAAATAAACTTCCCATGTAACTGTCTCAACACTTCGACAACATAACCGCTTGATAATAACTGTCTTGACGAAACCTGAGCGTAATACTCTGTCGAAAGCTTTTCCTCGTCGGTTGAAACCTTCCTTGTCGAAATCTAATGGAAGAATTACTTGAATGTAACTTGCGTTTCCAAGGCATCATTAATGAGCATTAATGAAGAGTTAAACCCTTTAAATAACATTCCAAAATCCTTGTCGAAATTTTGGGTTAACAAATTGCCGCCCAAAAATGTCTTTTTCGACCACAAAGAAGGAATGAAAGGAGAAAAAAGAGCATTTTTTGAATTTTGCGAAACGTCACCTCCAACCACTCTCTGCATTAAACAGTGAGAAGCAGAAACAATCATGACTTAGTGCAGATAAGCAAACCGTTTTATTGGGCCACGTCGCGAAATTAGTGGGCCACGTGCGCACCAAAGGTGGCAAACGCTGAATACCAAAAGAGTCTAGTTCAAGAGAGAATAGGAGCTTCTTTGTTGTCGAAGAAACAAGCTGAAGCATTGGAAGCTATCAAGCATTTAGACAACGCTAATCAACATCAAACTACTATTGTTCAGCTTGATGAGGAATTAGGCTATCTTGAGACTACTATTGCTTTTAGTGCTAGGATTCTCGACAGGCTTAAGGCCTCTTTGAACAACCTTTGAATGGCTATGCAATTTTCATTACCATTTTATGAACAAATTCATTTGATTACTTTTGCTCAATCTTTATTTCATTTAATGTTGGCCTATACTGCTTTAAATACTTGCCATTTATTCTGAAAATTCTGTTTTCGCCACCCAATTCTTCGACTTCATAAGCACCATTAGAAAAACATTGTAATACGCATACTGGGCCTTCCCAACCAGGTGACCACTTACCCAAAACTCTATCTTTTTTATCCATAGGCAACAAGACTTTCCATACTAAATCGCCTGAATCAAAGGTCTTCAACTTAACCTTTTTATTATAAGCTTTAGCTACTCTTTCTTTCTGTCGAATAAGCATTTCTAAAGCTAATAACCTCTCTTCGTCTAAATCAACTAATTCATCAAGCATCATACTCCAATAATGATCAGAAGGAATTTCCCACTGTCTTTGAATGTTTGTTGATTGTAAACAAATTTCAACAGGCAACACTGCGTCATGTCCAAAGGTTAGCCTATATGGAGAAGTATTGATAGATTCCTTGGGTGAAATCCGACAAGCCCATAATGCTTGATCAAGAGTGTTGTGCCAATTTTTGGGTTTTTGCCCAACATGTTTCTTAATCAAATTGATAATGATTTTATTGGCAGCCTCTGCTTGACCATTGGCTTGTGCATAATATGGTGTCGAAGTTAATAACTTAAAACCAATTTCAGAAGCAAATTTCACCATTTTTCGACCAGTGAAAATAGACCCCTGATCTGTAGTAATGGTTTCTGGAACTCCATACCTATAAATGATATGACTTTGTACGAACTTTATCATTGCTTCTTGATCAACATTGGTTAGAGGTATTGCTTCGACCCATTTGGTGAAATAATCAATTCCCACCAAGATATACTTATGGCCTTTTGATGAAGTTGGCTTTATTTCTCCAATTACATCTAGGGCCCAACCTCTAAATGGCCAAGGTTTGACTATAGCATGCAATTCATTTGCAGGCACATGTTGTATTCCAGCATGCTTTTGACACTCTTGGCATCCTTTATCAAACTCTATACAATCCTTCAACATAGTTGGCCAATACATTCCTTGTCGAAATAATAACCATTTCATTTTATGGCCTACTTGGTGTGAACCACATGCTCCACTATGTGTATCAGAAACTGCTAAATATGCCTCATTTTCACTAAGACATTTTAAAAGTACTCCTTCAGAAGTCTTCTTAAACACTTCGTTCCCAATTATCACATAACTTAAAGCCCTATACTTTACCTTTTTACTAGCATTTCCTGTGGGATTTTGCAAGTATTCCACAATAGGCTTACGCCAATCATCATTAGTCATGTTGTCAAGAGCAAAAATTTCTCGCTAAAACAACATCATCAATAGTGTAACGCGCTCTTGACTACTTCTTCATTTGCATCTATTGCCCCCGCTTTTTGGTCTTGACAATAATAGTGAAGAAAAGTCATTAGAAATGAGTTTATCTTTTATTTTGATCAACTCTGCAAGGCTCTTTTGTTGAAACTTTATAACCTGAAGCAATTTGAGCCAACTCATTCGCCACGTGATTATCTATTAGTGGTAAATGTTCTAGTTGCATAGACTCAAATCTTTTTAACAACGCATTAGCAACAACATAATACCTAATAAGGTGCTCCTTAATGCATTTGTATTCTTTGGTCAATTGTTTGATAACCAATTCTGAGTCACCTTTTATTTCGACATGGCTTGCCCCCAAGTCGAGTAAAATTTCAAGGCCTACCATCAAAGCCTCATACTCAGCTTCATTGTTGGAGCAAAAGTCGTGAATTCCAAACTTATACTTCGTTGAAATATTATTAGGGGAAATGATTAAGATACTTATCCCAACTCCATTTTTATGGCTTGAACCATCAAGTATAACCTCCAGGGACGTAAGTCTCTTTAAACTCACTGCTTTCTTCGACAACGAATGGTCCACTATAAAATCAGCAACAACTTGTCCTTTAATGGATTTTAGAGGTTGATAAGTTAAGTTGTATTCTGACAAAGCCAAAGCCCATTTACCAATTCGACTATGCATAATTGGTTTCGACAGCATATGCTTAATGACATCAAAATGCGAATAAACATAAACATCTCACGTTTTATATATTGCTTTAACTTTGTACATGAGAAATACAAGCAAAGGCACAACTTTTCTATCGGGCTGTACCTTGTTTCAGCATCAATTAAAACCCTACTAAGGTAATAAATGGCTCTTTCGACACCACTATCATCCTCTTGTGCTAACATGCTACCTATTGTTCTATCAGATGTTGCAATATACAATTTCAACACTTTGTTTCTAATGAGAGGCAACAAAATTGGTGGCTTCATCAAATAAGACTTGATTTCGTCAAAGGCTGCTTGATGAACTGGTTCCCATTTGAACTCTTCTTCTTTCTTCAGTCTTAACAATGGCGAAAAAGCTTGTGTTTTGCCACTTAGGTTGGAAATAAATCTTCGAAGGAAATTAATTTTTCCCAACAATGACTGAAGTTCTTTCTTTGTCGAAGGAGCCTTCGTTTCTAGGATAGCCTTAGTCTTATTTTGATTAATTTCAATGCCTTTCTTGTGCACCACAAAACCCAAGAAATCACCTGCACGTACACAAAAGGCACATTTTATTGGATTCATTTTCAATCCATATTTCCTCATTCTTTCGAAGGATTGTCGAAGATGGTCTAAATGACCACTCTCTGATGAAGACTTAACCACCACATCATATATGTATACTTGCATAAAATCATCAATAAAATCATGAAACATAGAATTCATTGCCCTCTGATATGTAGCACCAGCATTTTTTAAACCAAAAGGCATAACTACCCATTCATAAACACCCAATGCCCCTGGGCATCGAAATGCAGTTTTCGACACATCTTCTTCAGCAATAAAAATTTTATTATACCCAGAATAACCCTCAAGCATACTTAGATAATCAAATCCTGCTGCTGAATCTATTAGCATTTCTGCTACAGGCATTGCGTATTCATCTTTAAGAGTTGCACTATTTAAATCTCTAAAATCTATGCAAACTCTAAGAGTACCATTTTTCTTTATTACAGGAACAATATTAGCTAACCATTCAACATACCTGGCAGTTCTGATGAATTTGTTCCTGAAAAACCTTTCGATTTCCTCTTTAATCTTAACCAACACTTGAGGAGCAAATCTTCTTGGCACCTGCTTCACTGGTTTCCTCCCTGGTCGAATAGGTAATTGCATTTCCACCACTTCTCGACTCAAACCGAACATTTCGTCGTAATCCCACTTGGGTCTTTAAGGCAACATCAAGGTATGCACTAATATAAGTTGGCATTTTGATTGAACCATCTCCCAAATCAATCTCCTCCAATGGGTCTTGAGCTTGCATACGGTTTGCTGAATCTCTAGGATCCTTTTCAAACCCCAATGGCTCATCATCATAAATGCAATCAAGTCTTTCATCTATGATTATGCCATTTTCTTCATGTGAATCACTGGCTTTGACAGCCATTGTTGGATGAATCAATTCGGCTTCCATAGCGGCTTTTAACTTATTATTGGCCATGTAGGCCGTAATCTTGTCACATGCATTGGGCACTGACATAAAGACACATGTTTAAGAATCAGTGTTCCATCCTGTTGGTGGAAGAACACCTTCAGGATAAACACCAACATCTCCAATTATCTCCCTCTCACAGATAAAACCATGGATTGGATGGAGATGCACTGAAGCAAATACCTTATTAGAAGGAAGGTATGCTTAATTTGAAGATATACATGGCGCAATGTTTTCCATTTGCTTCTCAAAATTTTCTTTGGTGATGTGATTTACATCAGCACGAAAATAGCTTTGATCACCCTCAATATATTCTACTAGACCATCTGCTTTCCACATCACCAAACGCTGATGTAAAGTGGAAGGCACAACTCCAACCCCATGTATCCATTCTCTACCAAGGAGTAGGTTGAAGTTTGCCTTAGAAGCTATCACTAAGAACAATGTAGTCCTCTTCACTGTACCAACTATCAAATCCACCTCTATGGCCCCTAACGAGCAGCCAGTTTTGCCTTCATAGTTGTTGCGCCCGAAAAAGTCCCCGAGGGGATCTTTCTTCGTTTACAACTTTTTAAAACAATGAAGTCGCCACCAATATTTTTTATAAGGAAAATATTGAAGAAAAACCTTTTTTTAAGCGAATGGCCTTTTGGAAACCCGGAAAATTTGGGTTCGGGGTCGGTTAGGCATGGGAAAGGTATTAGCACCCCACACCTCCTTTCTACCGAAAGGGAACCTTTAATTAAACGTGTGGTTTTAAGTGTTGATTTGGAATATATTTAAATTTGCCTCTTTATAGAAAAGGGAATGAGAAGACTTAATGAAAATTTTTATTTTTGGCGCTTGACGAGAGTTAGCCTCTCGCTCCTACGTATCTCCCGGTGCGATGGAGAATTCAAAGCTACGTAGTTCTTGTTTGTCCTGAAAAAGGTTATTATTTTTTATCTTTTTTAGAGTTTTTCGCAAAGGGGTTGAGCGTTCGCGGTGACCAAACAACAACGGTTTAGAGTGGCCGCGCTACTAACTCTTTTTTGAAAATGGGATCGTCACTAACAATCAAACGACAACGGCGCGAGTGACTATTGATGACAACCGGTTTTTATTTTGATTATTTAAAAGGTTTTCGCAAATGAAGGGGAGCGTTTGTGAAGACCAAACAACAACGGTTTAGAGTGGCCACACTATTAGCTCCCACGGGAACGAAATTATCACCCACAATCAAACGGCAACGGCGCGAGTGATCATCAATGACAATTAGTGATTTTGATGTTTTTAAGATTTGTTTTTGAAAAGCGTTTCGTTGGTTTGACTTGGAGAAAATGTTTTGATAACTTAAAAAAAGTTCGCAATTGGATTGAGTGTTCGTGATGACCAAACAACAACGGTTTAGAGTGGTCATACTACTAACTCTCTTGAAAATGAAATTATCATTAACAACCAAACGGCATCGGCGCGAGTGATCATTAATGATAATTGGTTCTTACTTTAGGTCATCAAAAGGGTTTTCGCAATTGAATTGATTTTTAGTTTGTGAGATAGTTTTTTTGATGTTTGAAAGTGTTCTTGGTTATGAAGAAGATTTGAAATTGTAATTGTTACTAACGAGTAACAAGTTGTTGTATAATTTGAATGCGACATGGTTTTGAGGTGTTACTAACGAGTAACAAAGGTTTTGAACTTTGAAGTCGGATTACAAAAAGTTAATGTGATCATCAAAACAAGCAAGCAAATTGTGAACACCAATTCAATACTTAATCATATGACAAACACAAAAACAAACATACATGAATAAGAACACATGTGCATCAAGACTAGAGTGAGTCTATCCTACACAAACTCCAAGAATTAATACCACAATTTCAAGTGAAGGTGCATCAAGGTTAGGACAACCTATCCTTTGCAAAACCTACACAAACCCTAAATTATATCCACACAAACCTTTCAAGGTGAATGCCATCATAGGCCAAATTGGCCTTCAAGCCTTCGCACAAGGAAACCTAAATTTGCGTTTTCATAGTCATTTAAGAATTAAAAAAAAAGAGATTGAATCCTTTCTAGGTAATCCTCCTCACTTAAATCAAGGTGCACTAGGCACAAGTGAGAGTCACTTTACCAATCATCAACCTAAGACAAACTTATAAAGTAATTCATGAGAATAAGCAATCTCATAAACTAAAAGGAGGATTGAATCACCTAGGGCAATCTTCATCACTTAGAGCAAAGTGCACTAGGCACAAGTGAGAATCCCTTTGCCTATCATCAATTTGAACAACACCTAAACTAAAAAGGGTTGAATCATATAGAACAATCCTCATCACTTTAATCAATGTGCACTAGGCACAAGTGAGAGTCATATTGCCTATCATCAACTTAAAATGACAAGCAAGCATATAAAACCCAAATACATAACCAAAAACCCATTTATTTTGAAAAAGCAAGTGAGATAATATAGGAAAACAAGCTAGACTACAATTTTTTGGTAAAGGTTCATGTGATTAGGCAAAGAGATGCACAAAACAAACATAAAACCTATTTTTCTATGAGTATGCGAAATACAACATGCCATAAAACAACATTTTATTTCATGAAAGGTAAGGATTAAGATCCAAATCAACACAAATCAACCATTATTCAAGAGTGAGAAGCACCATAAGCACCCAAGCCTCTCTAAGTGCTTGTCAAAGTGCTTATGACACTTCTCACCAACAACAATCAACAATATGAGAATATGAAGATGATAGGATGAATGTTTTTTATATTTTGAGGAAAGACTCAAATATGATGCAAGGTTTTAAGGATTACCTTAGCTCTAAGCTAGAAAGTGTGATGAGAAGATGAAACTAGACACAAATCAACAAAACTCCAATGTTCCCCAAAGAAGTACCCACTGATGATGATGCTTGAACTTTGAATGAGAAATGGAGGAGTATGTGAAAGAGGATGCAAATGAGGTGGAGTAGTGGTGTTTGGGTGAAGAGGAAATCAAAATGGATGGAGGAGAGGTAGGTAATGGCCACGGTTTTGGAGAGGGGAGGAGAGGGGTGAGTTGTGTGTTAGGGTTTTTTAGTGTAGGAGAAAATGGAATGTTGGTTTGAGATGAAAGAAAAAAACAAGATGAAGTGAAGGAGAAGGGGAGAGGCCACGGTTTTGTGTGTGTGTGGGGAGAGGAATGAGTTGTTGTTTTTAAATTACAAAGGGAGGAGGTGAAAAGGAAGCAAAGGAGATGCTGTGTATTGAATGTTATTGGATTCAAAGGTGTGCTTGTCAAAAGAAATGGAGAAAGGCTTGTGTGATGGGTATTGATGTGGTGGTGGCGTGAAGCATGGAGTGAAGGTGGCTGATGTTGTTGCTTGCAAGTTGCAACAATGTCTTTGAGTGTAGAATTGCTACTTACTTTAGCCAAAAATGGATAAAAGCAAAAAACAACTAAAAGGGAATTAACCCTAATTCTAAACATACAATAAGCATCCAATTCTTTTATTTTGGTTTTTTATTTTTATTTTGGGTTCAGATTTCTACTTATTATTTTTTTTATATTTTGTAATTTTGAAAGCGAGAAAAAATATCCGTTACAATTGACCAAAATACCCTTTTTGACTCTAAAACCCTAATTTGCCCGAAAAGTGCATTCCAACCCTAAAAATGATTTCGAGAACCTTGGAATGCCTTCTATGATCCAAAATGCAGTGCATAAGGCTCTTCGCTCTTCAATTTATTTATTTTTGTGGAAAATTAGGGTTTTGACCTAAAGCTTGACAAAATTGGGGTATGATGATAGTTGCTTAAGACAATGTTATGTGGGCGAAGATCTCGTGTCAGATTTACCAATAACAGACATTGAGGCATCAAGTTCACTGCAGCGCCACCATCTATCAGCACCTTGTTAATACCAACGCCATTAACTTTGGCCTGCACATACAATGGCTTTAAGTGGTTCTGCATGCCTAAGTCTGGCTTCTCGAAAGTTTCCATTTGCTCTTCGACACAGCCATCATTCATCACATAATAACATACTGGCTTATGACAAGCCATATCCTCAGTGAAATCTTCTTCGACATCATCGAATCGCGTGATAACATCATATTCAATAGGTAGTATAGATACCACACGGATAACATCAAAGTCATCCTCAGAGTCTTCAAATTCATAATCCATATCTTCGTCCATGTTGAAAATATCATCTTTCAATGATGACAATGGAGGAAAGATTCTTTTAGTGGCAGGCCTTCTTGGCTTCTCAGTAACAACAGCTTTGCCTTTGGCCTTATATCCACCATCAACCTTATCTGCAGCAACAACATTTACCTTTGTGGATCCTTCAATTTTAGGAGCCACGTTTTTCACCACCATCGAATCGCTTGGTGCATTATTGTTGGCGACATGTAATGCCTTTTTTCTTCCGGGCGTTGGAAACGACGCCACTGAGTCTTAGTCATAGGATTCTTACCCTTATAGTTGTTCTTGTAGTTATACTTAGAAGCGTCAGCAGGATGAACAACTTTTTGCACCCATTTTCCGACTGGAGCACTCGCCATGGGAACAAAGGATTTACCAGATGATGGCTTCGTAAACCCTTGCTTCTTAGGCGTGCTTGTCGAAGGCTTAGTTAAAACTTTAACCTTATAACCAGGAAGATCTCCTCTCTTGAAGTCAAATTTTTGCCTTTTATCAAACCATTTTCTCTTATGCTGTTGTTGAACACTATAGGCTTCGACCTCTTTGGCAGCCTCTTTGTCGAAAACAACACTGCACTTTGGGCAAAGCATCACTTCAGAATTGTTCATCTTGCACCTATTGAGGAAATCAATCAGTTCCTCTTCAGCCTTAGGGTACACAGCTTGTACCTTTTCATCATATTCCTCTTGAGTTACTTCCTGTGTCTCATCCCCAGCATGCAAGACACTCTTCAACTTCTCTGTGGTAGACTTAACAGATTTTGGAGACTCTACCATTTTAGCATCTACCATTCTTACATCTGCCTCGACAGGCTCTGCATACATGGCTTCAGCTTTCGGCAAAGGATTTGCTTCGATCTGCATTGGCGTTTTCATTTTCTTATCACCAAATTTAAGTCTTCCTTCCTCGATTGCCTTTTGCACTAGATCCCTGAAAATCACACAACGGTCAGTGTTATGTCCCAAAAAATTATGGAACTTACAATAACCCTTTTTCTTTCTCTGATCGAGAGTTGGCATTTTTAGGTCACTGGGCACTAATATTTGACCATCTTTTACTAACAGATCAAATATTTCATCACATTTAGTAACATCAAAGGTATATATTTTGGGCACAAATCTATCATTTTTTGGCTCTACAGGCCTATTCCCATTAGCAGGCCTCAATAATTTACAAGTATAAGGAGGGTCAGGCTTGAGTTCAGCCACATCTATTTCCTCCTCTTCGACATCACCAAAAGCAACGTCGAATTCTTCCTTGACATATGCCACTTTTTCTTTTTTCTGAAACCTAGTTGTCCTAGATTTTTCCTCCTTAAGCCTTTCGACCTGTCGAACTCTATCAGCCAACTGGGCCATATCTCTTAAATGTGATGTATCCAATTTCTTTCGAATTGAATAATCAAGGCCACCAGCCACCATTTAAACGACAAGCTCATGTTCAGAACACTTGCGTGAAACAACGAGACTTTAATAATCTAAATCTATTCAAATAATCATCGATTGTTTCAGGCATTTTGCGTCGAACACTGGCCAACTCTTTGAGACTTATCTTACACTGACCCATGTAAAATTGTGCATGAAATGCCTTCTCTAATTGCCCCCATGTGAAAATAGAACCAGGGGATAAAGTGGTAAACCAAGTAAAGGCATTTTTAGTCAAAGAATTTGGAAAGTATTTCATTTTTAAATTCTCATTTTGGGCTATGTCCCCAGCCTCAGTCAAGAATCGAGCAATGTGTTCGACTGTGGATTCATTTATATCACCACCAAATTTGGTAAACTTAGGGATTTTCCATCCCCTTGGTAATTCGGTTTGCAACACATAGTCACACAATGGTGATACAAAATTAGGCCTATGCAAACCTGTGTTAAGACCATTTTGTGCCATTATAGTCTCTACTAAAGTGGCTATATTATCTTGAGCGCCAATATTATTTTGTTGCACTTGTCGAACAACTTCATCAGCGTCTTAGTGACGATTTACCAAAACAACTTCAGGGATTTGATTTATTGTCCCTTGTTGTTCACCCACAAGTGATGGTACTTCGACTGCGACTGCTCCTTGGGGAGTACCAGGCAAACCGTTACCCACAATATTGGGAATTCGCCTAATATTAACACTTGGAGCCCCAAAGAAATCTGCAATTCTACCCATTTGATTGGCTAACATTTGATAACTGGTATTAGTATTTTGAATCAATGGGTTAAAAACCGTACCAATTTGTTGGGTTAGCATATTAACCATATCATGATTGCTTTCGTCGACTTGTTGCCTTAAAGCAAACAAAGATTCATTGGTTAATGTTGTCTGATGATTTCGACCCAGTACACTTTCAAGAGAAACGCGTGCAGGGGAAAAGGTCGAAAGATGTGGCATTCCAGTAGGCATGCCATATATGCCTGGAGGAAATGGTTGTGGATTCATGTTATAAAAACGTGGATCCAAACTGTTCCCTCTTGCCATATGAGGACTAGGGTGAGGCCCTATATTCAATGGCAACGACATAGGCGCCATCTCCGACTGTACTGTCCCAACATTGGTCATTGATAACGATGGAACCGTCGTCGATGTTGACGGTGTAACCGTCCCTACAGTTAACCCTGCGCTTACGCTAGCAGATTCAACTGTCGTTCCTTGCCCTTGTGAAACCACAGGGTTAGAACTAGACGCATTGTTACTATTAGAACGTGTCATTCTACCACTTCGCAAGTGCATAAAAGTGTAACACGAACAAGAAAACACAGATATAAACAGAAAACACGTAAATCAATGGCAAAGGTCCCATTGGGCGTGCCAATTTGTTTGCTAGTGTTTTTAGCAAACAATCACTAGTTTTATGAGATACGTTTTTGAGATTAAACTAGAAATCTCGAGAACAATTGCTCTTGATTGTTTATGTTTTCTTTAGTTTAGAAAAGATTAATTTCGAATGACAAAACAAAATGAAGGAGACACTAACAAAATAAATGTGCAAATTGTTAACAGAAACAGTGAATTGCATTGAATTGAAAAGAAGAAATTGGTACACAAGCACATACAATGATTCTGTCCACTCGTTTTCGTTGTGACTTGGAAGTTAGAGTTTCAAAATGTTGTGTTTATGTTGTGACCCGTTTTTCTTACAAAAAACTACTATTTATACTTAGAGAAATAAACTTCCCATGTAACTGTCTCAACACTTCGACAACATAACCGCTTGATAATAACTGTCTTGACGAAACCTGAGGGTAATACTCTGTCGAAAGCTTTTCCTGTCGAAGTTGAAACCTTCCTTGTCGAAATCTAATGGAAGAATTACTTGAATGTAACTTGCGTTTCCAAGGCATCATTAATGAGCATTAATGAAGAGTTAAACCCTTTAAATAACATTCCAAAATCCTTGTCGAAATTTTGGGTTAACAATTAGTCCCTTCATCCATCAAGTGCAACAAATGCCAGTGCCCTGGACACCTGAGACTTAGGTGGACATGGAATTCCTTCTTCATTATGTCAAATACATGCCATCTTTTAAGACCCGGTTACATAAACGATCATTTCTCTAATTTTGAGGCAACTCAATCCCTATTTGCAGCCTTGTTTCTAAAGAATCTACTACATGTATGTTTGAAGACACGTGTATTTATTTGATAAGTCTTCTCAATGCTACTCAAAGAATAGAATGCTAACCCATGGACAATTATCAACACTACAAACAACCCTAGCCTGTAACTTATCGTTCTTCTTCCATTTAGTTTGTCTTCCAAGGTTAATATTGAAGTCTTTAACAGCATTCTTGAAAATATCCAACCTATCAAACTCCATTACAACTTTTAGGTTTACTTGACCAAATGCAGCAAATTCACGGTGTTCACGGTGTTTTTGTTCTCTTTGCCATTCATTCTTCGAGCTACGTTGCGTACCTTCTCTCCTTCTCTCTACGTTCTTTCTGTGTTCTCTATGCGTCTAATGGTTTTGTGGTTTTGAAAAAAAACAACTTTTGTTGGTAACCACTAGTTTGTATCTAAAGGTGCAGGGACCAATATATACCATTTTAAAAGTTCAGAATAGGTAAAGTCAGGAACTAATGTGTCCTATTTTTGAAAATGTGAGGAACTTATGTGTCCCGAGAAAATTCTTAGGGCTTAATTTGTCCCACAAGGAAATTGTTAGGGACCATTTTAGGCTGAAACAAAGTATGACGTGTCAGTTAAAGTGCAACGTAGGAGACGTTACCTATATTTTTAACACTTGATGGACGGAATGACCAATGTGTCCCATTTTTGAAATTGTGAGGGACTAATGTTTTCAAAAAAATTTCAAGGACTAATTTGTTTCGCGAGAAAATTGTCAGGGATCAATTTGGGTCTTTAGTCTAAATTTTATTGGCCGGTAATATGTATATACTTTTGTATTTATTCTTTAGAGTTTGTTTATTACAAACAAACAAAAAGGTGATTTTGGTGTTAAAAATTAGAGATTGATTTGTAGAGATTTTTAACAAAAATAGAAGTTGTTTTATATTTGTGTAGTATAAACAAAAGTTATTTTTTAAAAGAAAGTACATTCTATAAAAATGATTTTTGTAATAAATTATTCAAAAAGGAAATTATTTTTCCCATTTTTTAAAAAGCTATAGCAAGGCGGATAGAAAACTTCTGAAAATAATTATTTTTGAAAAATTTATGACACTGTGACTAGAGCGAAATTTCACTATGCAGTGATTTTTCATAACAATTTTGACTGGACTGTTTTATCCTGGAGACGTCGTGGTTGATAGAAGTGGCATCAACCTTACACGAGCGAGCAAAGCCACTTCCATTTTGATAGAAGTGCAGCGCCACTTCCAAATTCTTAATGTCCAAGCCTCCAAACTTCTTTGGCTTACACACATCTTCCCATTTGACCCATGAAGTAGAATTAACATCAGGATTACCATCCCACAAAAATATTCGCTGTAACCTCATAATTTTAGCAAGGACCTTCTTTGGCACTTTATTGGGCAAAGAGGATAAAACAAAAATAATTAAGGTCAGCCTACCGCCAAAGGAGAGAGCATCTAGCCCCTCCAAAGAGCCAGACTTCCTTTAACTTTATCAATTATCAGTTCCCATGTGCAGACCCTTCTTTGATTTTCCTCAACTAAAGTTCCAAGGTATTTATTTGAAAGGTATGTATGGTATCGATTCTACATAAAAGAAAATGAGAAGTAGCCTGCAATAAGTTGTCAAGAAGATTGAAAAAATTAAAAAGCCAACTCAATCCCTCTAAGAACATACTTAATACTCAACAAATTTTCCCAAGAGCTTTCCCCCGCAAGGATCGTATCATCTGCAAACTGTAACATTTCTCATCAAACCAGCAAGTCCTTCTGCCCCTACTAAAAACAAGAAGGGCACAAGAGGGTCACTCTGCTTATGCCCTTTCTCAGTCTAATATTCATTTATAGGGCTTTCATTTACCAACATTGACACGCTTCCCGAATGCAAGAATGCATCCAACGTCGCCACTTCTCACAAAATTCCAATCTCTTTAGCATGTATCTAGGAACATTACACACGATAAAGAACATTAATTTTAAAATTATTTTCCTTATTAATTACTTAGTTCTTATTCTATGGGTACAGGGATTATATAGATCGAGGTGAGTCTAAAATAAATAGAAAATCCTTTAAAAAAAACTTAGTTATTATCTAACCGTATTATTTTCAAAGTTTAAGGTTATCAATTATGTTTTTGTTGATATTAATCGTAACTATTTATTAGAGAGAAAGAAATAGTAGAACAAATAGAAAAAAAGACTTTAATGTGTATCAAAAATAAAAAATTTAATTAATTGATCAAATCATGAACAATTAACATATGCAACCTTTTTGAGTGATCATTTGATCACTTAGCAAATTTTAATCATTACTATCTATGTATTGTTATACAGTTCAAATTTATTCCTATCACCCTCTTACATGAAAACTTATCTAATTTCACACACATAAACACACACACACACACACAGATTCTGAAGGGGATTGGCCAGGAGCACAGGCCCTAGACAGCTCCCATACCCGCACGCACGCGCACACACATCTATCTATTAGCACTCTTAAATGCATTCACAAATACTGAGAGTAAGCTACTTTTACCAAAAAAAAATAAACTTCATTAAAAAGTAATAACAATGGTATGAATTTATATACAAAATACTAATAAGAGAAAATTTCAAATACTATCTTTATACACATTAACACGACAAATAGATGTGAAAAAATAAATAAAAATAAACTTAATGCATAACCAAATTATAATATTAAAAGAAACAATAAAATCATTATAAATTAAAATTTATGAGACGAAAGATGCTTTTTAATAGACAATATATGATAAAGAAGACATGAAAGATATTCTAAATGTTAGAAGTTAATAAAACATTATTAAAACATGAGGTAACAATATGACTTATATATTATTATATCCAGATTTAACTTTTTTATTTTATTTTTGAGGTATTCGACTTATTTTATTTTGTTTTTTTTGTTTTTTGATCAAAGGGAGGTCGACTTATTATTATTATTATGCCCATTTTAATTTTTTTAATTTATTTTTAATATAACAATTACTGTTTAATAACTACAAGAGGCTCCACCACTACACAATACATGCATGATACATATCAAAGGACCCATCTTCCAACCAAATCAGCAAACATTCACTCACACTCAATAATGTTTCACTCAAATTATACATGAGCCAAGGTTTACTAAATTTAACTTGCAATTGCAACATGTGCAAGATCTCAGCTTAGACTAGATTAGGGCTTCCTTAATTAACAAAATACATAAGTAGGGTAACACTTAATCGAGTGACAATTAATAACCTTTCTCATCTCCTTTAGGCATCATTTTCTTTCTTATTAGGCTACCCACAAGTGTACATCATGACTTTCTCTACCCCTGGATTTATCTCAAAACATAAATCTAGAAGTCTTGTTGAAAATTTCACTGTGTGTATTGAATATGAAAATTTTCCCTCCTTTTGTATGAATTGCAAGACTATCGGTCATACCATTACTGCTTGCAAAGGAAGGAAGCATTCAGAAAAGCAGGTAACACGGGTTTATGTCCCTAAGCCTCAAGTTGTTAATAATGTGAATTTAAAGATGAATCAACAACAAGGGGAATCTGATATTGGAGAAAAGTTCATGCATAAATTATATGTCAATGATTCAGTTGTTTTAGAGGATGGTAAAATATTGTCTCTTGTAGTGCAGACGCAAGAGATTGCTTTATCCAGAAGTTGTCTATTGCTTCTATACATAGCACCTCTGATGCTAGCGGGGTTAGCTGTGACCTATGAAGTTGTTCTTTGAAAAATCAAGCAATGAGTGTCTACACCCGAAATCAGAAACACAAAAAGAAACAGGTTCAGAAAATAGTTGGCTAACACTCGCTCTAAGAAGAATTCTGTCTCTATCTCTTTTTGATCTACCTTTTCTAAGTGGGTCCTAAATTTTTTAGAAAATCAGTTTTTGGCTAGTGATTGGTTCGTTATATCTTCTGTTTCAAGGACATACTCTATTTTTCTAACTATTGTTAGTTAGTTTTTTTAGTTTCTAGATTGTAGTGTTTTAGGGGCCTCTTTTAGGGATCTGTATTATTGTCTTGACTTTTGCTTCTCATATGCCAAGGGTTTTGGCCTAGTCCCCCATTGTGCTCTCCATTGTCTTTTTTCTTCTTTTTTTAATAAATTCTGGCAGGATCCATGTTTTGATAAATAAAAAAATCAAAAAGTCTTTTAATTGTGTTTCACTACTTTTAGTGACAGTTTTTGTCTGTAGGTAAAAGTCAATTTTTTTAAACGTGTAATTTTGGAAAAGTTCTAAACAATAAACTTCTGAAATTATGTTTTGATACAAATCCAGAAAAATTATCAAAATACTTTTCGAATTCGTCTAGTAGGTGTTAAATCCGAAAATTGCTTTGAGGAATCAAGGGTAAAATTGAAAGTTTGGTCACTTTAATGGGTATAAAGTCCTACACGGGGGTATGAAAATTTACAGCCAAAAATAAATCCGAAAGTCAAAACTTTTTTTTTTAAAAGTTTGAATTTTACCTACGGACAGACACCGTCACTAAATGTTAAAATCCAGAATCTGTTTAACTAATACTTAATACCACGGATATATCACATTTAGTGACAATTTCTGTCCGTAGGTAAAAGTCAATTTTTAAAAAACCAAATTTATTCCGAAATTATGTTTTGGGACATAAATCCGGAGCCAAATATATACTTTGGATATATGTCTAGTACATATTTTCAAAAAATAGGAAAAAATAGAGTTTCGAATTTACACTTTAGTATATAATTTTGGAAATTAGCGTAAATCTTGAAGAGTATTTTGGGATTAAATAAAAATTGGGGGTATAAAGCCTAAAGAAGGGGTACGAAATTGCCAGCCATCTTAAAATATCTAAAACTAAGCCCAAATACCCTATCGGCAAAGAATAGGGTTTTTTCTTTTGAACCCCCACCCATTCCTCTAACACCCCCACCCAAAACGCAATCCCCAAAATGCCCTTTGTCACCTTTTTTTTTTTTAAAAAGGCGCATCGTATATATGTCAATTGGGACATATATACGATGCGCCTTAAATTTTGTTTTTTTTTAAATTTGTAAAAAAAAAAATTAACGCTCATGATTTAACGTTCAAAGTTGATCAACGGTGTAGATTGCACGCCAAAATCAACGGTTGATAATCTTTTACCTCATCTATAAATACTCACTCCCACCATCACTATTTTCACACCAAAAATTCAAATACTCACTCCTCCTTCTCTCACACATCACAAGTGAAGATGATGCAGGCTTCGCTAATGTCATACTACGAGCCTTCTTCCCTCACTCTTGTTCATTCTAATATGGGGTTTGTTGATCATCAGGGTATCATCTTGAAAGATGATGGTATAAGTTTCGATGGGAGAGATGTTGTTTCGTGTAGGTTAAAACACGATATATCATTTTCTGCTCTTAAGCAGAAACTACTGCGGATGGTTCAACCAGAGAACGACGAACATGAGATAATTCGTATCGTTTATCGGAAACCCGAAACGACTAGTGGAGGTATTTACTGGTCTACCATGGATGTCAACAGCGAGGATGACGTCCGAGACATGATGTCCATTCATATTACAATTAAATGGAGGAGTTACATTCATCCAGCGTCGAAACCGGAAGGACCGTCATCGAGATCCTTCGTCGATTAACTCCACCACTTTCGAGAGTTTCTATTGTATTTTCATTTTATCTGCCTATTCTTATTCAAGTTGTTTATGTTTTATCGCTTGTGTAACTTTGTTTTATCGAATCAATGAAATCAAAAATTCATGGAAACTCGTAAAATAAATAAAACATCCGAAAAAAGTTAATAATATAATAAAGTGCCAAAATAATATCAAATACATCAAAAAAACAAATAAAAAATCCCTAACGGCGTCCCCCTCGTCCTCGCCCCGTGTCTAAGCTCCCAAGCCACGTCATCCGGTCTTTGCCATCCCCACCACCCCTATGGATTGTCCGATCACGCCCGATCGCCATGCGCGATGTCGTCGCCATCACGAATCCCTCTCTACAAGCCCTCACAAGCTCCCTAATCCGGTCCATGATCGTCGTAGCGTATCTCGGGGAGGTGTCCAGTGGTCGAGCTCTGTGTGATAGTGGAGCCGGTAATAGTCTGGGGATAGAAGCCCGGACGTACCACTGTAAGTACCTACGTACAGTCTGATCCGGCCGCTGAGCAACCCGAGTAGTGCGCATGATGTCCTCCACAGATGCCATGAAGTGGACGATCCCAAACACGCAGTCAGTATGACTTTCGGACGGCCATCGAGAGGTCACGCAGATGATCTGCGTGTACCCAAACCGCCGCAGCACCTATCGTGCATGTAAGGAACTCAAGAAGTCACCACCGTGATGAAGCCTCTGTAGAGGGAGATCTGCTCAAAGGGTCTACCAGTCCTGTCCTCCTCCAAATGGTCGCCAGCAGACATCCTCTGGCCTCAGCTCATCAAGCATCCTCCTGTAGTGGCTGAGCTTCAGGTGGTCAGACTTCTTCTTCCTAGAGCGCCAAACCAGTGGCTCCGCACCCGGGATATGACCGGGCAACATATCCACCATCCGGGGGAAATACCACATAATCCAAGCCTGAAATGCAAAAATAAAGAACATATTTAATTCACAAAAATTTACCAAAAGTCGGTCACGATTTAACAAAAATACAAGAAGTTAAAATGTATACCTGAAATAGGCTGGCATACCCTCCACACTGCTGCGTAGTCCTCAAAGACGCAGTGTTCAAGGACTCATACATGGCAGCTAGTGCACCTGCACCCCATGCATAGCCTCCAAGAACCTCTGGACTCAGATCATCCAGGTAGATCAACCACTTAGCCTCAGCCCTGTCTCCAGTCTTCGTGGTGAAGATACTGTAGGTCAGAAGGCGAAGCAGATAAGCCCTGACAGCAACTGTGATGTCACCCCCCTCCTCCAAGTTACGCTCATAAACCCGCTCTCGACCATTTGAAGTCAGAATATGGACCCCACGGTGTTGTTAGCGACCTCAACCCGTGACACACCCAAATATGTCTCAGCAAGCTGTGTGGCAAACTCCGAGCTAACAGTGAGGGCAGGAGGTGTGGCATAGTTCCCCTGGATGGGAAGGTGCAGCAGACAAGAGACGTCATCCAGAGTGATCGTCATCTCACCAAATGGCAAGTGAAATGACGAAGTGTCTGAGTGCCATCTCTCAATAAAAGCCGACAAAGAACTCATGGTCTCTTGTGGCGGCGGCGGCCTCTGCGGAGAAGTGGGGCCAATCTGGAGTCCCCGACCACGCAGGTGCTTGTGAAGTAGGTCAGGGTAATGAAATAAAAATAAATAAATAATGTAAGCAAAAAGTGCAGACTATGTGACTTAAATAAATTATTTAAGCAAAAAATGCAAAACTTACCGGTCGTAGTATAGAATCTGGCAGACATGATCCGCCAAGTCGGTGAAAAGAGAGGTGAGGCTCCTCCCGAGGCTCCTCCCGATCTCGCTGAGGCACCTCATGATACTCGGACATGGATCGGTTCGAGTAATAAGCATCACCAGGCCGCTGCTGCGATACTCGGGAGGTGGGGGATGGTAATGAAGAGGTTGAGGATCGTATTGGGGATATTGTGGATGATATCGAGGAGTAGCCGGGGAATGATACTTGAGAAACCGCCTCCTCTATGCCAATCCTCCCACAAGTCTCTGCGCAGTAATCCCCGAGATAGAAAGCTCCAATGGCCGATCTCGAAGTGCTCGGTGATACTCACCGTGTCTCGTGCTCATACTCACCGCTCAGTTGTGCTCGCTCTCTCTCTCCGCTTGAAGCATGGAGTCGATTATGCCTCCGAGTCCTCGTGACGGAGCGATGAGATGACTCCCTATCTCTCTCGATCGGAGAGACCTCACGCCTCCTCTATGCCTACCTGACACCGCAAGCGAAGAAAAAAAAATTAGTAAAAAAAAAAAAAAAAAAAAAAAAATTGCTCATCGTATTTACATCAAAACAGTGTATATATACGATGCTTACTTTTTCTTCGTCGTATATAGGTCTGTGGCGTATTCTGAGTGGATGAATTTACGCTAATCGTATATACGCTTGAATAGGGGTATATACGGTGAGTAAATTTTTGCTCGTCGTATATAGGGTTGTGGTGGGGTATATACGATTGGTTGATTTCTGGGCTGATCGTATATACGTCGAAGCTGGCGTATATGCGAGTGAAGGTGGTCAAACGTAGGTATGACCAATTGTGTGAAGAAATGGTGATTTTGTAAAGAGTCAGGGGTATTTTGATATTTTCACACGGTGGGTGGGGGTGTTAGGGGAATGGGTGGGGGTCCAAAAGAAAAAACCCCAAAGAATATCTATTGCATCCATTAAAATCTGGGGTTTTTGACCAAAAAAATAAAAAATTAATTTTTACACCTCCCCATTTGGTTTGCTTACCACACATTTTAATTTGCCCTTAGCTTTAACAAATATTTCACACCTCACCCTAACACACCTTCCGAAAATATCTATAAAAGATAATTTCAGAATGATTTTTACAAAATCAATTCCGGATTTATATTTTTTTACATAAACCTGGAATCAAATTTTAATCTTGGTTATGCTTTGTATAGCGATTATTCAAATAAGCACTATTAAAAGTATTACTAAAATTAAAATTTCATTTCAGAGAATTAATAGTTAGACAATTATAGCAACAACGTATAATATTTATTCATTGACACAAACAAATAAAATATAAAAAAAAAAAAAAAAAAAAATCGATGATCTAGTATTTTCTTGTTGCAAAGACAAAATGTTCATTTATAAGAAATAAAGAAATCATACCAACAACATGAAATATTTACCCTTTAACGTGTTATGTTTCCCCGTAAGAAATCAAAAGTAATGAAATTATATCAACAAGATATAATGTTTACCCGTTAAAACTCAAAAGAAAGATAAAAAATTATAAAAAAATAAAGTATTCATTTATAAAAGCAAAGATGTTTTTCCGTGAAATATTTTATCAAGATTAAATAGAAGAAAGAAAAATAGAGATTTTAGGAGTGGATGTTTTGATTAAAAAGATTCTAGATAGTAAAAAATAAAAATGGGAAGAGAGAGAGTAGATGGGATAGAGATAGAGAGAGAAAACTGAGTTAGAATGAGATAGAATAATTTAGAATGATATATATATATATATATATATATATATATATATATATATATATATATATATATATATATATATATATATATATATATATATATATATATATAAGGATTTAGGAAGACTCATAAGGAATTTCTCCTTCCGTAAGGCTTGTTGGCTATCTTCTCCGGTATAGACTCTAGTAAGAAAGGTGTCTTTATACCATCCGAAGTCACCAAGGGTTTTACACCTAAGATTAGACAACAATTCTGCTGATCTATCATAAGATCACTTTTTCCTTTTCAAATTACGGAAGAAGGTATAATAGCCCAGCACTTGGGACAACCAATCATTTTTAAGTTTTTGAGAAAACCTTTTATCAGAAACTTAAACCCAATCTCCTATAAGGAAAATCAAATCAATTTTCTGAAAGATGAAATCAATTTTAGAAATATTGATTATCAATTACTCAGAGATGAGAATCAATTAAAAATAAAAGGTCTTTTAGAACAAATTCAATCTACTATTTGTTCTGATCTTCCTAATGCTTTCTAGGAAAGAAAACGTCATATAGTGGAACTCCCTTATGAAAAGAGTGCAGAAAACTAAAAACAGAAATATAACATAGATTTAGGAGGCAAAGCCTTCCATGAATGAGATAGTTCAAGAACTATCTATGAGTTACAAGATTGAAGATTGAAGAAAGAAGAAGAAGATTGAGCTTACAAGTGCTCTGGCTTCTCACTAGACTTAGGAGAGAAGGAGAGAATGTAAGAGTAGTGTGTAAAACTTGTGTGTTTCTAACACTTTCCTAAGCACACTTATATAGATTGAAAGACAAATAGTAACCAAGCATTAAACCGAATCAGATACTTAAGTGACTTGCAGATCGGCAATCGATTGACTGAATCATTGGGAATCCAAAGAATTACGATCGTCCAAAGAAGTTGAGGAGACAAAGGCGAAATAATGGAGCCTTGGATTCCATTATGCAAGCTTGTCACCTTTTGAAAGTGGGAGACAAGGGGTCCACTTAGGTTTGTCCACTAGGCTTTGTCAAGATGCCTTAGTGCTTGTCATGATTGTCCATTGAGGAATAGTGATGATCATGTGCATGAATGATCAATACTTGAAGATTAAGACTCAGCAATACCTGAAAAGCAAAGCTAAGCCAACTAGAAAAATTGTTAATTAAAACAATTAATATTAGAACAGTTTTTCATGCCATTGCTGACACTACAATCACCATGTTCAAGGGTGGTTTTTGAACAGTTTTTCATGCCATTACTGACACTACAATCACCATGTTCAAGGGTGGTGGTGGAACAGTTTTTCATACCAATAATGGTACTACTATCACCATGATCCAGGGTGGATGATAAACAGTTTTTCCTACTAAAAGTAGTACAATTGTCTTGTTTAAGGACAAGTTTGAAAAAGTAATAATTAAAATTCCCTTCGAAGATCAACAAAGATCATCAGGAGAATAATAATCAATACAATCTTCTCCAAAAGAATCTTTTGGAGAGGGAGAAGGAGACGAGGCATGAACCTATTTCCCCTTATCATTTTTTGAAGATGAGGGAACATCTTTGTCCCCAGTTTGATCCTGAAGGAGAAGAACAATATTCTGGAGTTTTTCCATAACATCTTCTTGAGAGGTAGAACTGCGCAAGAGCTGCAGTATTCTAGCCTTCGATTGAGGAATTTGCAGTGTCTGGATCAGCCACTTGCAAAGCCTTAGGATTGCCTTTAAACCAATTGGTCACTCCTGTTGAAGATGCCATTGAAGCATCAAAACGAGGCCACCATTTGACAAAGGTTTGCTTGTACAAAGACACTAAAGTCTCTGGTTTGTGAAATCTACCAGTTTTGTACTGCCATGAAACAATCCATGATAGTGAAAATGTGGTAGAGAAGTTTAAAAAGATTGGGTAGTTGTTCAACTATATGTTGAATCTTTTTGAAAATATTTGAAATCCTTCTTGGACTTCACAAGGTAAAATCTCTGGAACTGGTCCAAAGAAATCCCACCATTGAAGAAACCAATTAGGGAAGGAGTACTTGGTTTTTCTTTTAAAATAAATTAACCAAGAATGTTTGAAAGATTTGTTTTGTAAGCCAAGGATAATAAAATCCCAAGCCCTGACATAATCCCAGTAATTGTAACCCATGGGGTCAAAAAGCTGAGAAAACTTCTTTGTTTGGTTTGGATTTTGTCCAAATTCTGAAGGTGTCATGACATTCAAAATCTGGAGGGTTGAGTGAGTGATGAATGAATCATCTTTTGGGTCCTTGTAGTGTTTAAGGGAGATTGACTCAGTGTCTACGAGGATGAACTCATAAAACTTCTGGGTTTTGTTTGGAGTAAAAGGTATAAACTGGGTTTGAGGGGGAAAGATCTTGGCAGGAATCCTGTTTGGATCTTTATCCCAGAACTCAGGTTCCAGATGTACCATAAAGAAATAGAATTCTTTAGGTATATATTGGGTTTGAGCCGGAGCTATTGTGGTTTGCCTCTGAGCAACAGCTAGAGTAGATTGAGTTTGAGCAGTGGTAACCTGGTTTTTAGGGTTAACCTGCATTCTTTGATCCTTTTGGGTTTGGATAGCAAGGTCCAAGGCTGGGGTGTCTTGGTCACTTTCATCTTCAGCTATGCTAGCCCAAGTTTTGGTAGGGAGATTGGTTAGTCCTTGTTCCTGAAAGGCAAGGAGTGTTTGGATTGGGAAGGCATAGTCCTTCTTAGTTTGTTTGTTTTGGGTATTCTGGGAGGAAGACCCTGATTGATTTCCAGTTTGGTTAAGGGTGGAAGACCTTGTAGAGATTGCTAAGGTGTTAGGGTCGATTTTACTCTTCCCTCTTCCTCTTCCTCTCGAGGAGGAAGCCCTGGTGGACATGTCGATCGTAACCCTGAAATAAGACACAATAGATTTTGTTAGTAAAATCTTTATATGAATATTCAAGGTAGTATAATTAATGATGATAAGATTAATCTGAACATCATTATAATTGACATGTTTAAAGATATAAATCAATTCATTCATAAAAAACAAATTAATTTGGTCTTTTAACATAAAAAGATTGATTGTTAAAACATTTCTTCTATTGGAAAAAGTTTTAACAAGATATATAGGAGCATGAGTGACTATACTACTGATAGTTTCACTAGTATCCTCATGGGTTTTTGTTCTGATAATAGTATCAGAAAATTTGGTTATAGAGCAGATTTTTTGATTCTTATAAGAGCACCTACCCAATTGATTAAACATAATGGGCTGCCCTAGATAAAAAGTATCTATTCCATTAATAGATATGTGAAAAGAGAAAAGAAGAGCTGGGGATTCCCAGATAACTCTATTTTCAAAATTCTTGATAATGGATGAGATACTAATATTGAAATTACTAATGGCAAAAGAAAGATTAATAAAACTAGATTCACTACTAGGTTTAAAAAACTGATTAAGCCATTTGTAAAACTTTGACGAGTCTTAGAATTAGGATTGCTAAGAGTCCTAAACTCTTCTAAGATCCTATTGTACCTACTGCGTTTGCTATCCCTGCAGATGACACGAATATTGTTTTTGATGATAGGATCAATCTTAAAAGTCCTAAGCCTTCTAATGATCCTACAGTTTTGACTCTTGTGGCCAGTAATACCACAAGTGACACAAGTAGCTTTTTTCTTACTAAGCTTCTTGGCCTGTCTTTTGGATGCTTGGTTGGTAGTCAGGTTCTTAGGTTTATTGCAAATACAGCAATTACCTGAGGATTGGCTATCAGGGATTTCAGGTTTCTTGGCCTGTTTCCTTTTGTAGATTTTTGGTTTGTAACCAGGTTGGGGTTGATTGGGGCATTTTTCGCAATATGGCCAAGAATGCCACATTTGAAGCAGAATAAGTTTTGCCTCAATATTAATAGGGCTATCTTCATCGAGAGGATGATCTTCTAACCATATTGATATGAGCCTTACGCTAGGTACTTGTTTGTTAGAGTCCTAGACTTAAGGTTTTCTAGATGCTCCTTGATTTTGGTAAAAAATTCTTCATTATCCGTAGATTGAAGAACATGATTGGCTATAGGTTTCACTATCTGGGTAGGAATACCTAAAGCATGAAGATACCTATTTTTCTCTAGGTCATCTTTGAGCTCTTTAGCAGATGCGACAGGGAAATCCTGTTTTCTATCAGCTAAGAAGGATTGGAAAGGATAGTCAATACCTTCTTTAGTGGCATAATCTCTAAACCACCAAAGAAAGGGATATTGGCTTTGATCTTGTTGAGAAATTCATAAAATTTCCTTGGATTGTTCTACGCTTGTGTCCCTGAAAATGCAGGAAGAACCATTCTCTTTGAGGAGACCTTTCCTCAGAATAGAATTCCTTCCTTAGGGATTCCTTATCAATGATGAACTCAAACATCATCAAAAGGTGCATTAAGGGATGAGTAGGTTGGCGATTGGATAGACCTATGGTCTTCATCCTCCTTTTGGTAGGAGGTTTTTACAGGGGTTGTGGATTCAAATCCCTCTGTAAATGGATAGTAGAACCTGTCACGAGAGGTTCCATAGATGAGGTTTGGAGGACTCTCAGCTACAGAGAAGGATCTTCTGGAGAATGACCTTCTAGACATAGCCGTTTTGTAGTCGTCCTCTTCAGATCTAAGTGATCTGGGGATAGTGAAGGAGTTGCTTCTGTTAAACATAAGGTCAACTCTTCCTGATTGGTGTTGGATAACATCCTCAAGTTCGCGTTAACTTAGGTGCTACGGGCGCTCTTTCTAGGGTCCAGGTTTCTGGGAGTGTTACATCGCTCCATTGTATAGTTTTAGGCACTATGATATTAGCCTTAGATTGATCAGTGAGAAATAAGATAGTTTCCCCTGATTTCTGACATTTGGTTTTTAAGAAATTGGATCTGATTGAGTTCATAACTTTGTAATGAACTCTGTATAGCAGAGCTATAGGGATAGATCCTTCTTTCATGTCAAAACCATGACACTTAACATTGAGATGGAGAACATCAAGGATGTTCTTATCATCCAAACTTACAGTTAAGTCTGGGAAGCAATTGAGATAGATTGGGCCATGAATAAGGCTAGTTTCCACAGTTCCTAGTAAGGAATCATGAAACTGATTGTGACGAGCATCCCTTAAGCAAAGTAAAACTGCTACGTTAAGAGATTCTCTGGTAAGAGGCTTCATACCTACTTGAACACTTCCAATGTGTAAGTAGTTGAAGTCCTTAGCTTTGTGATCTTTCATACTTTTTTCAGAGAGAAGATGAAATTCTTCATCGTCTGATTTGAGTATGAATTTTTGTTCCACAGTTCTAACTATAAAGTCAGACTTGAAGAAAATCTTGATTGATATCTTCAAAACGAATTTCTTCTTTGAAGATTTTGTTTGAAAGAGATTGATTTGATTGATTCTCATTACGAGAAGATGAAGATGATGATGATGCAGAGGATTTGCAAGAAAAACGTGAGGAGAGAGCTTTAAACATTTTTATAAAAGTTTTTAAATTTCCTCACCCATAAGCATCATCGCCTTCACTTGGTTTCTGCAGAAATATAAGAATTAACCTATGAACTAGTACTTACCTTCTGGAGCATGCTGTGGATTTAACTTCGTCTTGTCCTAAGATCAGTATAAGGCCAAATAGTTGGATATTAAAACTTGGATAAAAGAATTATTTTCTAATTTATACTTCAGAGGTTGATCCTTTTATGATTAAGACAATAGGCAAAGCATGTACTGAGATATATTCAAAAAGAATCGTAATATATAATCAAATATTCCTTAAAAATACTTCAGTTGGATGATCAGTAAACAAAACTTATTTTCGTAAATCTTCCCCTTTAAACAAGGAAAAATTAGGATATATTCATCCCAGCAGGTGGGTAAGGTGGCCGCCCTATCAATCGTCGGGGCTTACGCGCTCGTTATACCGCTCGTTAGTGGGTCCCGATATCCTTCACAAGAATCCTCTGAGTTCAAAGAGTCTTAAAAAATAAGTGAAGTTTTATTTCAAAAAAGTTAAATTAAAGAGACAGAAGGGAAGTATATATATATATATATATATATATATATATATATATATATATATATATATATATTTGTCCTCAAAAACTGAGTTTTAGAAAATGGTAGTTTGGTAATTTTTGTAAGGGTTGTTTTAATTAAATGTATAGTTGATAAGTTGGTGATGAAAAAAAAAAGTCATATGGAAAACACAACTTTCTCTTCAATTACATTCATTTTTAACTACATATTGCTTCCAAAGAAATCTATAAAATCCTCACAAAAAAAGACATATCTTAAAAAAAGAACAAAATATAAATTTACAATTATTATTTAGCATTTATAATTTACTTCATCTAATGTAATTATAATGATGTATAATTACTTAGTGTGGGAAATAATCAATTGAAATTTCTTAGGAAGTGCAAATGTATGGAAGTTTAAGAGGTATATGTCACAAGGTTGGTGAATGTTATTAAAATCTTGGAAATGAGGGACAATTTATGTCCACTAAGTTACATACAAGAAAGGAAGTTATGTTCTCTCCTATAAATAGAGAGACCCGCGAAGAGCAGGGCCAACTGTGGGCATGTGAAGGCCGTACTACTGCACAGGGCCCCACCCTAATGCCATTTTTTTAGGGTCCAAAAACATATTACTCCCTCATTCCTAATTTTTGGAATTTTTCTCCTTTTATTTTTCTCCCAAAACAATAGTTTTTTTAAAAACAGTTTACCAAACTTTTCCAAATATACTCTTTATATTTATGAAGTCTTTTAGAGACCTAAGACAACTATCAAGTTATTAACTATTTTATTTTGATTTCAATTATCCTAAGACAACTACAAAAAAAAGTATTTTAGTACTGAGCTAACATAAATTAGTTGTAGCTTAATTTGGGTGTAACAAGCCAAAAGTACTAAAGAATAGGAATAGAGCGAGTGCAATTTAAAAAAAAAAACTTTAACATTCTACTTTTTTTTTAAGAAAAGGCGTGTGGGTCAGCCGACAAGAACATTATGTCCTCAGCCAACGTTCCTCTTTAAAATTAGAATTAAATAGCCTTTAAAGTTTTTTTTTTATAAAAATTGTTTTCCATCCAATTAACTTAGCTTCTCCACGCGAGATTACTATTAAAACCCACAAAAGAAA
This sequence comes from Oxytropis ochrocephala, assembly GCA_020916435.1. Taxonomy (NCBI): domain Eukaryota; kingdom Viridiplantae; phylum Streptophyta; class Magnoliopsida; order Fabales; family Fabaceae; genus Oxytropis; species Oxytropis ochrocephala. The sequence goes on from CM037088.1 coordinate 101,614,970, forward strand.
TAATATTCAATACTTTGCCATCATTTTATTGCTGCACAAGAACAATGTTGATCTTGGTAATAAATACTAGCCCAAAGAGACAAATTATTGATAAGTTTATTATGTGGATTTTCATTTATCTTATAAATGTAGTAATCTGTGAAGCCCAATTTGATAAAATAGGGGCCCTATTTTTAAGATTTGAGCAGTGCCTCTAAATTGTTTGGGATGGTCTTGGTGAAGAGGTGAAGACACCCCCATTTGGAGAGGTGAGACATCCCCTTTTTGGGTTTCATATGGAGAGGGGAGGCATCTCCATCCTTGGGTGATCATGTAGAGAGCTGAAGGGTCTCCAACCTTGTCCTAGCGAGAGGAGGGTGTTGGTGATCGCTTATTGTGCGAGATATGAGTGTTATCATTTCTTGTAACTCTTAGAGTGAGAGTATTGTAGGATGATACACATATTGGGTTGGGTTACTAATGTTGTAATCTTGTTTGACATGATGAATGAATAATACTGAGGTGTTTGACAAGAGGTGTTGAACCACGTTAATATTTGTGGCTCTCCTTTATTCTTTGTTGTGTGTTTATCTATATTCCATCAAATATCCTTGGGCATGTGGATTAGATCGATTACGTTTGCGATTTTCCTAAATATTGGTATCAGAGCTAATGGTTTGGGGTGACTGGTGCAACACCCTTGATGCGGCCAAGTGATTAGTTCAGACAAGTATTTTAGATCTGTGAGTTTAGTGGTGGATCTACATGGGATCCTTGTATCGAAAGTATTATTGGCAATATGGAGGTCATGTGACGTGTTCTGTTGGTTGTTGTTAACAACGATACAAGTACGAGTGAAGTGTCACCATTCAGTACTTGTAGATGAGCATTGAGATCAGAACTTTGATGAGGAACACACTCAAATCCTTTTTTTTTGTTCAAAATGAATTTGCAAGATGTACAAGTGGAGGCGCTTAGTTTGCGTGAAAAGAAAATGAAAAGAATATTTGGTACTCAAGAGACGCAGGCCATGAAAAGGGCATGCAAAGATGGAAAAAATGAAGATGGTGTAGAAGCTTGAAAAATTTAACTGAGGGAGAATATGTTGGAAATAATCAATTGAAAATTGCTAGAAAGTGCAAATGCATGGGAATTTAAGAGGTACATTTCACATTCAGAGAATGTGGTAACCCCTCAACAAAACACTAATGAGGAGGAGAATGAATCCATAGAAAACAAATTTATCCTAATGATATTCCTCTTTTTCCCTTCAAAAGTACCATTCAAATTATTGATGATTCCAAGGCTTCGGAAGCTGTCTAGGCTGATATGCGTATTCTATGTAAGCTTTGGAGTGTTGAGGCGAACAGTCATGAAGACCCTATTGACAAGAGGACATTCCCCCTGATCATGGAGATGGTGATAGTCAATCAAAGAAAACTTTATCCAATATTATGTTAAGATCACAAAACAAAAATTGACTCAGAAGCCACTCGGAGTCCATATTACTTGTTCCAGAAGAAGGCGGTGACATATTTCCCTCTTATAAGTCCAGTTTATTTTCTTTTGTGTGGTGGGTAGGTATACTAGTTTTCATTGTAAGAAATTTCCTTTCTAAAAGGAATTTTTTTTCATTAGATATAGATTCTATTAATTTGCTTGGGGTGAATCTTTGTTTTTCATGTGGTTCTATTCTTTTTTTCATTTTTTGTTTTTCAGTAATACTATTGATTGCCGCAAATATGTTAAGCAAACCACTTTGCCAAAAAAAGAGGTACATTTCACAAGGTTGGTAAATGTATCTAGAGTCTTAGAAATGAAGAATAATTAATGTCCACTAAGTTACATATATGAATGGAAGTCGTGTTCTCTACTATAAATAGAGAGACTTGTGAAGAGGTGAAAACACCCCCATATGGAGAGATGACACATCTGCTTTTTGGATGATCATATGGAGATGTGAGGCATCTCATCCTTGGGTGATCATGTAGAGAGTCGAAGTTTGTATAAAAAATATGTAGAGAGTTGAAGGTTCTCCAATCATGTCCTTGCGAGAGGAGGGTGTTGGTGATCACTTGTTGTGTAAGATGTCAGTGTCATCATTCCTTGAACTCTTAGAATAAGAATATTGTAGGGTGTTACACTTTATTGGGTTGTGTTACTAATGTTGTAATCTTGTTTGAGATGATGAATAAATAATATTAAGGCATTTACGTGGGCGTAGGCAAGAGGTGCACACCAAACAATGTAAATTATTTGTGTTCTCATCTATTGTTTTTTTGCGGTGTGTTTCTATTCATTCCACCAAAGATCCAAGGGCGTGTGGGTTAATCCGCTAACGTGTGCCGGATATTCTTCATTTAGTGTAATAGATATATTAAATTTTATAATACACATCATGATAACTTAATCTACATAGACCAAACTCTTGGTGGGGACCATACCTTTCTATCTTTATTTGATTAACAACATAATGTGGTAGGAAGAACAGAACAAGACTACAATAATGGCACCATCAGTGATCAAAATAGCTGCTCTTTCTGGTTCCCTTAGAAAAGCTTCATACCACTCAGGCCTTATCCGTGCTGGTTCAACCTCTCTCTTTTTCTTTCTCTTCTTTTTCTTTCATTTCATCTTTGACATGCTTTACAAAATTATTGTGGTTCTGATTTTGTTTGATGATAATAATTAATTGTAGCGATTGAGTTGACTAAAGGAAGAGACATTGAAGGGATTGAGATTGAGTTCATTGACATTTCAAATCTCCCTATGTTGAACACTGATCTTGAGGATAAAGGAACTTACCCACCTCAAGTTGAAGCTTTTCGCCACAAGATTCTACAAGCTGATAGTTTTCTCTTTGCTTCCCCTGAGTATAATTACTCTGTTACAGGTACTATTTTAGATAACTTCATTTACGGTCTTCTATTTTTCTTGTATTGCTTTTGATATAAAAAGAAAAGAACTCAATGGGTCATTTTGTTTTGATATGTGCTTGCTATATTGGTTTAGTTTGTTTTTTTTTTCTTTTATAAAATAGAAGTTTTTTTTTAGATAAGCTTATAAAATAGAAGTTGATATGGTGGGTTGGTTCCATTTTGTCCCTTGAAATTGGATTTGGATTCAGGGACTTCACCATTCCATAGTTTTGGTAACTTGCTTATTTTAGTGAGAGAAAAATGAATTATGATAAGAGCGAAGTTTAGATGAGAGATATAGAAACAAAATCACATAAAGACATTTGTCTTTCTCACTTTAAAGACACTGAATCATAATTTTGGAGTAGTTTGAAGATGGTGGCTCTGCTGTCTGTCGTAGTAGTGTCTTTGGTAGATGTACTACAAAGTCACTCTGATGTCAAAGTCGGGTCACCATAGCTAAATAAGAATTCTTAAGATATTGGTAGGTTACCTCATGCTCTCTTTTTGGGTCGAAATTTCCTGAATTTCAGGGATGAACATTCTTATATAGGCACTAAATGGGCTGATAGTGAGCCTCATCTTTAGGCCCAAATCAGCCGAAGAAAGTCTGATCCGCCGCACGGCTGGTGCACTGGGTCCAGGCCAGTTTGACTGATTGGGTTGTACAGTTGAGATATAGGACTACGTACTTTTCTGGTGCGTAGCCCCTCGTTTCAAACAACAACAAAAAGACTACATACTTTTATTCTTCGATATCCTTATATCCACCCAAAATATTTGTTTAAAAACTAGAGATTTTTGTATTTTATTTTATTATAAATAAATTGGATATCTCGCGTGCAATCTCTCAAGTCTGATAGAATCACGTGGGTGGCAAAGCTCTCCTAGATTATGAGAGCTTGGATTCGAATTTTAGATCACCAATTAGAGCTGAGAGATTCGTACTGTCTCATCCAAGTGTTTTACTGTAAAATTATTGTAACTTTGTTATTTATTTGATCAAACCAAGGCTGGTTACTTTACAAATCATATAATTATGGACATTTTAAGAGCATGGATGAATGAATAATGAAATATGTAATATTTTTAGTGACTTTACTTTTATGTTGTCCAAGCTCTATTGAAGAATGCAATTGACTGGGCATCTAGACCACCAAATGTATGGGCTGATAAAGCTGCTGCAATTGTGAGTGCTGGAGGAGACTTTGGTGGGGGAAGAGCACACTATCACTTGCGCCAAATTGGAGTTTATATTGATCTTCATTTCATTAATAAACCTGAGTTCTTCTTAAGAGCATTTCAACCCCCTCCAAAGTTTAATGATGATGGTGATTTGATTGATGAAGAGGCCAAGGATAAGTTAAAGCAAGTTCTTCTATCTTTGCAGGCATTTACATTGAGACTTCAAGGCAAAAGCTGAGCTTGAAAATACTTTAATGCGTTAGAAATTGTTGGAATAAGTTGTAGATTTTAGAATGTGAATGATATCATTACAACAATTACATTTTGAATAATGTTGAGTGTTGCCATCATGTTTCGGTTTCAGATTTACTGGATATCTGAAGTGACGGATCCAAAAATTTTAAGCAGTGGGGCAATATTAATTATATACATTACAATTAAATATATGCGATTTTTTATATTCTGAAAACATTAAGTGATTTTCTCATTGTTAACACTTTCAAAAATAGATACTCTCTATATCCAAATAATTAAACAATCATTTAACCATTCATCTCCTAAACAATTGGGAGAATTATTTAAAGACGTGTGAGTGGGAGTGGGGGGGCATTTGCCCTCACACGCTAGTGAGTGCATTCGTCCCTGGCTATTAGAATACATGTTCAACAATTAGTGTCCTCAAGTTTATTTTCCTTGAGTGATTAATTCATCATCAATTGAGGTTCTTAATTCGAGTATCTTATTTTTTGGAAAATCGCACACACTTAGGATCTTAGATGAGAATACACACCACAATGAAAGAAATAAGAGAGTATACGAAGATTTTTGTGTGCTCACTCACACTATACATAACTCTTTGTGTGTTATCTTCTCTTGCTCTTGCATTAAGACACTACAACACTTCATAAAATTTCCTCTTTATAGGAGATCAGAATAGTTTTTACTATCACGTATGTGACATAGTGGATATTGATTATCTCACATATTCAAGATGCTCATCTAGTGAATTTTCTTTAAGTTTTTAGTTACATCTCTTCAAATATGTCTTTTAATTTATCATCACTATGAATATTTTTGTTAATGCTCCGATTAGCAGAACTGTGTCTCTCCTCTTAAAGTGGCGGGTCACGCTTTTGAAGCTTCAATGAAGTGCAAAAGGTACTATGATGCTTAAGCACATTAAGGCTTTTTTGAGCTTAAATGAGGGAAATGTAAAAGTAAGGTAAAAATGAAGTGATCAAACCTCGGGGGTAAAACTCCCTTTATATACTTAAAAATCCTTGTTGGAGTACTCCTTCTTTGTATGGGATAAGGCATTGAATCCCCTTATTTCTCGAAACTGATAAGCTAGTAGATAACATAACCATTGGTGACTGCCTCCTACAAATATGGGATAAGATTCTAGAAGTGCTCAACAAGATTCCAAGTTAAGGCCACCTCGTAGGTGAACTCACTTTCGAGCTAGCTCTCATCAGGGACGAACTAGTCTCCCATTTGTAGGACTCAATATTTTATTTCAGGTATCTGAACATCTAGAAGAACACACATCTCGTTGACCTTTAGCTGATCAATTCATTTCAGGTTAGAACTCGACAACGAAACTCAGTACCATTACAATATTAACTATTGTTTAGAAATTCTAATTTATATCCCAACAATCTTGTGCTTTTAGCAAGTCATCCAATTTCTTTGGTGAAAGGGGGTGTGAAAGCATGTCAAAGGTTCCGGAAGTATACGTGAGGTATAAATTTATTCTTAGCCCATCCTGCATTGGACCTTGCATTGTTTGCTTGTTGTTGCTTTCAATCATATGGGAATTTATACCTCCACCTCCTCATTTGAACTTCCCACCTCCCCATTCTTTTATTAATTTATTTTAAAAAGAAATATCACTCACAAGTTTTTTGCTATCATAAAATAAAATCATGTCCAAACTTGGATTTGACCGAATTAAAGTCAAACAATAGATTATCTTATGGTTGCTCAGCTACTTTCAGGAGTTACAAAAAACAAATTAAAAAATTTCCCAAAAAAAAACAAATTAAAAATTAGAAAAATGAATGCCAATTGAATTATAAGTAATAGAATTGCTACTGTTTCTTTAGGAAGTGTTAAATCTCTTTACAAGAGCTTTGCCGCCTATTATAATCCTACCCGGCTCGAGAGATTAGTCTTTTCAGTTACGCGCAAAGAATATCTAATTTATACCAAAAAAAAGAAGTGTTACTGTTTCAAAACTTTTTTGTAATTTAAAATTTACAATTGAAGAGTCAGCTTCTAAATATGTTTGTTATATTAATCTCAAGTTATTCTCAGCCCAGTGGCGTAAGCTACCCTGGGATATAGGGGGTTGATCTGGTGTTCTCAAGTTTGATTTTTGCAGTGGACATACTCGGTATTGGCCAAAGCAAAATTTGCTCTAAACACGAGAGAAGATTAAACTTTTGTTGAAAGCGATAAAATACTTTGTAGGTAGTCAGAAATGGTTTGAACCAAACAAAAAGCTGTTTAATCTTGGCTATTGCTTTTCCCACACCCCTTGCTACTCAAAACACTCCCCTCACCCTACACATTTACCAAAATAACCCCACTTACAATAGAATTCCCCCCTCTAGCCCTATCCCTCTTCTTCTCCTACAACACACCACACTCCCTCTAAAACCCCAAACCTCCCCCTCTCTCCACTCCAAAACCCACTATCCTAACGTTCATCATTCACTCCCATTCAACTACCCAACATTGGCAATTAGCTCAAGGTAATAACCCTACCAAACTTTTTTCATGTTGGTTTTGTTTTGAGTTTTTTACGCCATTTTTTTCTGCAAGCGCGCTCAATTCGAACAGGGTCGTTCGAACAGGTTCGCATGAACGTGTTCGAACGGGTGTTAAATGGGGTGTGACTTTGCTTTGTTCGAACAATGTCATTCGAACTGTGTTCGCTTAAGTCCGTGCGAACAGGCGCATGACAAAGAATCGATAAGTTGCGGGTTACGTCTTGAGTTTTTGTTGGTTAAATGGATGAAAATGAGGGTACATCTGGAGCAGTTGATTTGTCAACTATAGCAGTTGAGATGTCAACTGTAGCCGTTGACATGTCAACTGACGTCGTAGAATCCCAAGATTTTACTAGTTCGTTCAAAACTGATACGATAAGAATGAATTAGTTGTTTTAATTTTAGCAAACTATTCAAATTATGTAACTGACACTTAGTAATTGAATTTCAGTTATTTCCTACTCGTGAGGAGCTGCTGACTTGGGTGCGCACGGTTGGAAAATCTCTTGGGATGGTGATTGTTATAGGAAGATCTGACACCCGGCGATGATCAGGTAAACAATATTGCATGTTGATTTGTGATAAAGTTGGATCTTACAAGACAAATGTTGAGGAAGGCACAAACACTAGAAAATGTTGTTGTCCATTCAGACTGAAAGGGAAATTTATTAAGAAGCTTGGAGGATGGATTTTGAGGGTTATGAATGGAACTCATAACCATGGTTTGGCTACTTATCATGAAGGACGTCCGTACAGTGGTAGGTTAACTTTAGAAGAGAATGAACTAGTGGCTAGAATGACTAGGAATCATACTGGGCCTAAATTGATCCTTAATGAACTGAAATTGATGAAGCCTGATGATAACTACGGTTGTGAAACAAATATACAACTGTCGTCAAAGGCAACAGTCAGCTATGCGTGAGGGTAGGACTGAGCTCCAACAACTGATGTTTTATTTGCAACGTGATAATTATGTTTACTGGACTCGACTTGCAGAGGGAACTACGGTTGTGAAAGACATCTTTTGGGCACATCCAGATTCTATTGAGCTTCTAAAACACCTTCCCAGTTGTTTTGTTGATTGATTCCACATATAAAACCAACCTGCATGCAGTATCTCATTGGTTGAGATCGTTAGTGTAACCTCAACTGAGAAGACTTACTCTGCTGCATTTGCTTATGTCAATTGGGAGAGGATGGATAACTTTCACTAGTGCAAAAAAGGCATTTTGAATCGGTTGTTTGGCACATTTGGAATCGGTTATTTGCCGATTCAAGCAGCAGCGATTCCTAAAGTAGGGGCGTTTTTGAATCGGTTATATAACCGATTCATAATGAGTTATTATGAATCGGTTCTGTAAGAACCGATTCATATTGACTTTGATAAGGCGCTTGTCAAAGAGACATTTTATGAATCGGTTATATAAAGATAACCGATTCCTATTGTTTTTTTTTCTTTTTGCAACTTCCCTCCTTGTTTTTTTTTTTGTAATTTTTTCCACCTATTCACCAATATAATTTCAAAGAATTGACCAATTTACATATAACTCATAATAATTCATAAACTTCCGTTAAACTTAAAAGTACTATAACCACAAACACCAATTCATAAACTTGAAATTCATAAACTTGGAAGTATACAAAATTACACCAACTCATAAACTTCAAAGTTATACAAAATTCCACCAATTCATACTTAAAAGTAGGTGCATGTTTCTTTCAAATCATAACAAAATACTTCTATGAAACTTGTTAGTCAATCAATGACTTCCCACCGACGAATCTTCATATAGAATTCCGCCCAACGCTTGCGCCTCTAAAATTTCCTCATGAGTGTATGCTTTTGTGTTATCAAATACCTACAAATGTCCATACAAAAACTCAAAGACAATGAGAACCAAAAGACACATACACCAGCCAATACCATGTTGCAACACCAACATAAATTTAAAATAAGAAAATGTACCTCCTCCCAATTTATCTGTGATAATCGGCATTCACAATCGTGAGCATATATTTCATCACAAAATATCCACAATGATACCTATTTTGTTGTCGTGCCACCTACACAAAAATAAAGTTAGCTTCACTTATACAAATGTAGCAAAGAGTAATGAATGCGGTAAATTATAGTTAATTACCTTCTGAACAACCATCTAGTGTCCACCCAAGACTCCATTGCACTAAAACCATCATGTTAATTATAGTTAATTATAAAAATTTATCATATATAGTTAAAATATTACAATGATAAAGAATTATATAAAAACTTACTTGTTAATCATCTCTTTGATTTTTTTGGTTGGTTTTTTACTTAGTGAACACATCCAGACCACATAATTTTGCTCGGGGACCAACACAATCAGTTGCCAATGGCCTCTGTAGCATTGGTAAAGACAATAAGATATAAGAAAGAAAGAAACAAAGGAAAAATGTATTATCAATTTGTTCAAATATACAATTACGTACTCATTGCAAAAGGGAGCCAAATATACTTTCTTATTATTGTTGACCACCCTGTTTCGAATATTTGCAGAAACAATGCTTGAGGGCCGGCCCTCTAAGGTAATCTTATATGGACACATAAATCCGTATAAGTCACTAAGACTCCTTTCAAAGACACAAAGCGATGTAGATATCTAACAAAGATGTAAAAATAAATTTATCAAATTAATATATTTAGAAATGTGAGAAATTTAATTATGAAATAAATTATACTACTTACGTGCACCATAAAGCCAAGTGGGATAACTCAAGGCAGCTGTCACCGGTAGCCATGCCACTGATAAAGCTGCAGTCTGCAACAAAAATACCCGCTTTCCCCGTAAATTATCCACAGACTGCCCAACATTTATATAAAGTATACAGATAACACAAACTACCCATTCATAAGAAACTTTATTTTACTATTACTCTAGGTTAAGAAAATTATAACCAGATAAAGATGGTATCTAAAATACCATAAAATACTTTCATACTGAGACAGAAATAGTAACAAATCCTACACTTTCAACCAACAATTCATATGCTTGCTTAATCATGTTACAATGAGTGTAGACTTTGCTATGGGACAATCTTAAAATCCAGTTAAGTATATATCAGACAGAAAATACAAAATCAACAAAGCTCTATTGAAAAATAGACCTCTTCAAGACTACCCTCACGTAATTCTAAAGCTGATGCCAAATCAAAGTGCGGTGACTTTTTCCCACTGGCATAGTTTTTACTTTTAACATGGAAATTATCATTGAACTGCATGGAATCAAACAAGATACATAACAATTGATAATCGTATACCATAAATCCACCCAAGATTGCCCATGAGACTAAACAATGTATGTTAGTTAATCAAATCATACCCATCAGACTAAAGGGTGTAGAGCTTTTGAAGTGAAACTTTTGACATTTCATAGCTGGAGCAACTGCACTGGAATTAGAGTAAGGCAGTAAGCAGACTAGCATCTTTCCACAACCCTGATCCAAAAATAAGCACACAATACATAAAAAAAAAAATGAGAATTTTGGCCACAAAAAGAAGCAGAAAGTGAAATAGAACGAGAGAGAGATAGAGGATAGATCAGAAATAGGGTTAAAAAGAAATTCACAAGCAAAATTTGTTGATGAAATAAGTTCTGGGTTTTAGAAACCCTAAAACGAAATCAAAAGAGGGACAGAAGATAGAATCACAAACAGAGATTTAGGGTATTAGAGATCTTAAAATCACAAATTAGAGGTAGAGATGAAGAGATAAAAAAAAGGGGGAAAAGAAAAGCAAAAACCGAACCTGTTTCATGAACCAGCACCACGAACCTTCACCGGCGACGGTAAATCATGAGCATGAAGGTTCTCGGCGAGCCTTCATCTCGCTCTCACTCTTTAAAGAAAACCCTAGAAGCCGCGAGATGGAGGCTCGCCGAATCAAGACGGCGCGCGACGGAAACGACGAGAGATGGAGGCCGAGATAGATCGAGACAAACCAATGGCGTGATGGAGGTGAGATTGAGCGAGATGAAGGCCGCGTGAGTGTGAGAAAGGGAGAGTCGTGAAAGTGAGATTGAGCGAGATGAAGGCCGCGTGAAAGTGAGAAAGGGAGAGTGTGAGCGCGAGAAAGCCCGCGTGAAACTTTTAGCCTTTTTTTTGATAAAATAACTTTACGAATCGGTTATGTATAAAAGACCGATTCCAAAGGTCTATCTCCAGATACATTATGAATCGGTTCCTTAAATAACCGATTCCATATGTGTCAAAAATCTCTAAAACTTCCGTTTAATTGCAAAATTGCCACCGTGTATGCATTTGGAATCGGTTCCTTAAACAACCGACTCCTAATAATGCTTCTTAAAGCAGATTTTGTACTAGTGTTTGCATGGGTTCTTGAGAAATTGAGGTGTTTATTTAGGAAACAGGATGAACTTCCACAAGTCATACTTACTGACAGAGACACAGGTATGATGAATGCTCTGCAGCAATATTTCCAACATCTGCAAACTTGTTGTGCCAATTTCACATTAAGAAAAATGTGAGGGCCAAAGCAAGGCTCATTGTGATAGACCAAGCTATTGTTAATGACATTATGGGTGCATTTCAATCTGTTGTCCATGCGAAGACTACGGAAGAGTATGATTATGAGCTGGGTCTGTTTAACGACTTGGCAGGACTTTATCCCAGTTTCATATAGTATGTCAATACCACCTGGCTAGACCCCTTCAAGGAAAAATAAGCCTATGCACATTGGCAACACTACCACCAACAGAGTTGAATCTGCACACTCTCACTTGAAGCAAATATTACAAGACAGTAGGGGAGATTTGTGTAAGTGCTGGGATGGAATGCAGACCATGCTTAGGATACAACATTCTGACCTTAAAATGCACTTCGAGCATAGTTTGAGTAGAGTGAAAGTTCACCACTTGAAGAAGAAGATTTTTGATGAAATTAAGGGTTTAGTTTCATCTAATGCTATAGACCATATTTGTTACAGAATCTGCTACTGCTACTATTTCAATAGCTCTTACTTTGACATCAGCTCCTGCTCTTACACCGAATCCTATTGTTACTGATATGGATGCTGCAGTTATGGATGTTTTTAATACATACATAATAGGGATGCCAGAATACATGTGTCCCTATGTTGAAAAAATTGTTAATGTGGTTGGTGATGGTAATTGTGGATTCTGGTGTATTGCAGCCTTTCTTGGAAGGGGTGAGGAGGTTTGGCAGTCAGTCAGAACTGATCTAATGGAGGAGCTTAACCAATACAATGACTTCTACACTCGACTGTATGGTGGTATTGGTAAGGTCACATTTTTGATGAAGGCGTTGTTGAGGGCACATAATGGGAATAATATTGAAGATAGTTGGATGACTACACCAGATATGGGGTATCTAATCAGTAACAAGTACAAAGTCGTCCTGACTATTTGGTCACCTAATTGTTGTTACACAATTTTTCCTTTCAATGTTGCACCATTCAGAAGTGTCCGACAGTTCAACATCCTTTTGGTACCAGAACACAAACACTTTGTACAGGTAAAGTGTCTTCTATTTAGATTCAATGTAGTTATTCCAAAACATTACATAACATTCTATTTTTTTTTGTCTTTTTGAAGGTCTTTATGAAGCCTGGAAGTCCAATGTCTGTGCCGGATTTGATATGGAATACTAATAGGTCACCCATAGCAAAGGGTTGAGACTCGTTTTTTATTAGCCGGATGCAAAAGTGGAAGTGTTTGATCCTACAATCACAACCCCCCCCCCCCATCCCCCTCCTTGTGTAGATTTAAGTAAAGATAGTGATGGTAGTCAACGTTAAGTTAGGTTTATAATTTTGGTACACAACGTTGTATAACTATTGGTAGACAACTTTGAAATCACCAAAACTCTCTTTCTAGTGTATTAAGTTTCTGTTTCTGCATAACCGTAATTTGCATGATACCATTCGAATGCCTGTTCGCACGCATCCCTTCGAATAGGTTCGAATAACGCAATTCGAGGCAGCAAAAACACACCCTCACACCATCAGTTTGCAATATTCCTTAACACGAATGAGTTTATTCGAACACGTTCGAACGATGTCACATGCGAACAACAAAAATTCCTTAACACGGATAAAGTCGTTCGAACCAGTTCGCACAACGTCATGCGAACAGTCACTTAACCCGTTCTTCACGAGCGTCTCACGCGAGGTCAATTTTGGAAAAAATAAGTAAAGGGGCGTGCGAAGAGTAGGAGAGGTGTGGGAAAAGCAAATCCCTTGATCTTTAATATTAGGGAAATGCTTGATGTAGCGAAAATATTCCTCGTGAAATTATGGAAACAGTAAAAAAGTGGTTACAATATAATATTATTCATTAATGTCAAACAAAAAATATCACAACAGATACTTGTCGACCCTGCCTCTTCGACATGTAAAGTTGAGTTACTGGTTGAGTTAATGGTAGAGTTAAAGGCATTACCCTTCTTCATACTTGGAAATCCACTCTTTGACCTTGAAGAAACAAAACTGAGTGTCAGACTCAACTATCAAAAATAGCAAAGTGAGCAAAGATTGGTTATGAAAACTCCCTACCCTGACTCGTGCTTCGTCAGAACTTTTGACCGTGCAGTTGATCATCGCAGCTTCCTCTTCTAGTGTCATATCATCCATCTCAATAATGTGTGCTAATCTTTGGTGGTTGTTGCCATAATAGTGATAGTAAGGTGTTGAGATGGATTCAAAATAGAGAAAAACAACTAAAACTAAATTACAAAGATTGTTGAGTGGAAACAAAATACTTCAGACGCAACAATTTGCAGCAAGTGTAAGAGTAATTGTTGGATGCAGCTAGTGCGTGAAATGTGCATATCTAATACCTTATGCGGTTTGGCATAGGCTTGCCAATCTCCGCAGGAACAATTTTTTGGTGCCACTTCCAATTTTTTTTTTCAATTGGCTTTTTTTTTTTTTTTTTTAGTTTTTCTTTGTTTTTTCCTTTTACTTTTTTGTTACCGTGTTATTAGTGTACGGTTTTTATCAGCTTTATCGATGATTAATCTACACCGGAGAAATTGACTAGCCACGAGTACTTGGCTTTGTCGGTTTGTGTGGTTATCTCCTCCTAACAGAGTTTTTGTCACACCCAAGGTTCTTCTTTTATATTTTAAAGGTTTTGTATTTTTTTCTTTTTTATATTTTAAGAGGTACTTTACAATCTCGAAAAAATTTACATGTTTAAATATGACAATTTTCGATTAAAAAAAGATTTAATTTCGTAAGAAAATAAGTAAAATGAGATGCTAAAGAGTGTATTTTGGTGTACTTAATGGGGACAAAATTATTTTGTAGCAAAACGCATAACGGGAAATGTTAGGCAGTGTGTTTTAGGGTACTTTAGGAGTCAGAATTTTTTTTAACTCTTCAAATAATAGACGTTTCTTCGTAAATAACCGGTTTGATAAAAAATAATAAGTTTGTGAGAAAATACGTGTTGACAGTGTATTTTGGGGAACTTAAGGGTCTAGAAAAAATTTAGATGTTCAAATACGCAAAGTTCGTTCCTCATTAATCTGTTTGATGGAAAAAATATTCATGACAAAATACATAAAGTGTGATTCTAGGTTGTGTGTTTTAGGGTACTTTAGAATCTAGAAAAAAAATTACATGCCCAAATTGGTATATTCTTCTTTATTTAGATAATTTCGCACCAACAAGTATTCGAAGCATACTTAAGTTGGTGTTTAGTTTTAAACCAAACTCTGCATGATACCTACGTACGTGTTTCACTTTCTAATTATGTTGTATTCTTTTCTCTTTAATTATAGGTTAAGTTTTTATATTACTTGGCTTTGCCGCACAATTTGGGAGGGAAAGATTTTTTTTCCAACTTCCAATTTTTTGTTCACTTGGCCTTTTATTTTTTTAGTTTGTCTTTTTTTTACATTTTTTGTTACAACGTCTGTGGTGTGAAGTTTTTACCGACTTTACCAATGACTAATCTACATCGGGGAAGTTGGCTGACCACGAGTATTCGGTTGCCGGCTTGTGAGATTATCTTCTTCCAACAGAGTTTTTGTCACACCCAATGTTCTTCTTTTATGTTTTGGTGTACATGATGGGGATAAAATTATTTTGTAGAATGTGTAACGTGAAATGTTACGCAGTGTGTTTTGGGGGGACTTTAGAATTCAGAATTTTTTTTAACTCTTCGAATACTAGAAGTTTCTTCGTAAAACCAGTTTGGTAAAAAATAATAAGTTCGTGACAAAATACGTAAAGTGCGATGTTGGCAGCTGTTGCACCCCGAAAAATCCGGTTTGGGTTTCTCAATGTACAACGTGAAATTTTTTTGAAGCTGCCACCAATATTTTAATTTTAAGACCAAAACATTGAAAAAAGGTCTTTTGAACAAGGCGGATGGTCTTTTGAAAACTAGAGATATAGGTTCGGGGGTCGATTACGTGTGAGGAAGGTACTAGCACCGCACACGTCCTTTCTACCGAAAGGGAACCTCTAACTAAATGTGTGGTTTTAACGTTTGATTTGAAAAATACCTAGATTTGCCTATTTATTTCTTGTTTGAAGATGAATGGGAAAACTTAATGAAAATTTTTATTTTTGGCGCTTTACGAGAGTTGGCCTCTCGCTCCTACGTATCTCCTGGTGCAATGGAGAACTCAAAGCTACGTAGTTCTTGGTTGTCATGAAAAGGTTTTTGTTTTTTATCTTTTTAGTGAGTTTTCGAAATAGGACGAGTATTCAGCGAATGATTAAACTAACAAAGGTTATGGGTAATCATCACTAAGTACTCTTGAAAAATGGGAGTCACCGCCACTAGTCAGACGAACAAAGGTTCTGATTGACCGTTAGTAGCGACTCGTTTTTTATTTGATCTTTTGAAAATGGTTTTCGAAAGAGATTAATTGGCACGAATGATCAAACTAACCAAAGTTATGGGTGACCATCGCTTATTGTTCTTTGGAAAAAGACATTGCCACCAATGACTAGACGAACAAAGGTTCTGATTAGCCACTAGCAACAATGGGTTTAACAATGATTCTTTTTTGTTATGAAAAATGCTAATGTTTATGGTTGCGAAAAGGATTTTTATGTGTTGCGCTTGACGAGAACGTGGCTCGCTCCTACGTATCCCAAATGGGAATCAAAGCGACGTAGTTCTAATTTGAAGATGAAAATGTTTTGAAAGGGTTTTGGAGAAAGGAAGAGCTTTCACAATGATCAAGCAAGCAAAGGCTTTGAGTGATCATTACTAATAACTCTTGATAGCGTTCATAACAATCAAACAAGCCAAGGCTTTGGGTGATAGTCACTAATAACTCCCATTAATTAGAAAAGAGTTTGAAAGATTTTGTGGAAAAGGGTGAAGTTATTATCAATGATTGGTTACAAACTTCAAACGCATTCAATAATCAACACTACAAGAATTATGCAAAATACCGGCGCCAACTTTCCGGCGGATTGTATCCGCCGGTAAATTACCGGCGGCTTTTGAAAGTTACCGCGGTTTTATCCTCTGTAACTTACTCAAGCGGATTTTGTCTATTACCGGCGGATTTTTTGTAATATATCCGTTATTTTTTAAATTTTTAAAATGGGGCCGCCGGTAATAGACAAATTCCGCCGGTAATAGACATTATCCGCCGGTAAGTAATTCCGCCGGTAATAGACATTATCCGCCGGTAACGTAATTCCGCCGGTAATAATAACATTCCGCCGGTAATATAAAATTCCGCGCCAGAACGCGTATTCCGCGAGAGCAGACAAATTCCGCCGGTAATAGTTTATTTCCGCCTGTAATTGATTAAGCCGCCGGTAATGCAATTAATCCCGCCGGTAATGGAACGGTTCCGCCGGTAATAAGTATTGGAAATGGCGCCTCGGTAAATGAAAATTTTCAAAAAATCCGCCGGTAATTGCAACGATTCCGCCGGTAATGTACGCATTTGAAATTCAGACCGTTGCACTTTCTTTACTTAAACCCAACCGATTCCTCTCTTCACTTTTTCACTTCTCACTTATTCTTCTTCTTCTTCTTCTTAATTTCTCTCAAATTCTCTCTAGTTTTCATAGTTTGTATCTCTTTTTTTTGTAAGAAATTAGTCCAGATTGATTTGAAAGGTATGTTCTTTACGTAATATAGTTAATTTTGCCAATTTGTATTAATATGAGTTAGTCCTTATTGATTCTGATGTTATTTATTTAGCAATGGCTTGAAGTTGGAGAAGACTCTACTGTGGTGGTTGAAGTTGGAGAGTTTTTTTCACTGCTGATTCAGTTCCTTCGAAACTATTAGCGTAAAGTCAGAATCTTCTCAGATTATTCTTGGTTAGTACTTATACAATATATATTTTAAATATTTTGTATAATATTTAGATTAGATGTTATTTAAAATAAAATTGGAGTTTATGACTGTGTAATATATTAACATGATTATTTTTTTGAACAATGTTAATTGGGGTTATTTTTTTGAGAAGAACATTAATATAGTTAATAAATATTATGTGATAGTAAATATTATTTGACATAATAAATATTATGTGATATAAAATAATATACTAAATCTTATTTGATGTATTTAATTGAAATGAAATAATTATGATGATAGTAAAAAATAATGATTGATGGTTTGTTTAGTTAAAAAATGACTATAATTAATATTTTGTAATAAAAAGATATTTTCTAAATTGTTACTTTAGTTTTAAATTTAAACTTAAAATTTTGGATAAAAATATAATTTCAAATGTTTTTATGTTTACAAAAAAAATAAGTAGGAATTATTATAATTTTACTATAATATTAATTTGAGTTTAATATTATTTGACATAATAAATATTATGTGATATAAAATAATATACTAAATCTTATTTGATGTATTTAATTGAAATGAAATAATTATGATGATAGTAAAAATAATGATTGATGGTTTGTTTAGTTAAAAATGACTATAATAGTCACAACTATTTATGTTTATTTTTTTAAAAAAATAGGAATTATTTTAATGGTATTATAATATTAAGATTAGATATTTGTTATTTTAATGTTATTATAATAGTAATATTTTAGTTATTTAGTATAATATTTAGATGAGGTATTTGTTATTTTGTATAATATTTAAATTAATATTACTATTATTTAGTCAAGAATTTTATTTGAAATTTAAATTTAAAATTTGTCACAAAAAAGTAAATTAGATATTTGTTTAAAACAAAAATATTTTAGTTATTTGGTAATATTTGTTTCACATTAGTATTATTATTATATAGTAAAGAATGTTATTTGATTTAATGAATTGAAATAATTAGGATTATAGTAAAATATAATAGTTGAAAGTTTATTTAAATTTTTGTTAGTCTACAAAGATGTTTTATCTATAGAGTTATACTATTAGTGTACTCCTTGACTATGGCCAGACTTGAAAGGACCAGCTTGTACTGGTGTATTTTCAAAGACACTTATGTGAACTTCACTAACGTGGCCAATGCCTCAGTGAATCAGAACATAGTTCTGAGAAATCCCATAATCAATTTGTCTACTATTTTATAACCAATAAACATAATGGTTTTATGAATGAGAAAATTATTTCTCTATGTTTATTCTTTACAGATATTTCCTTTTGCTCTTAAGTCAATTAATTAAATGTCTATTGTTCTGATAGACATATATGTTGTAATAAATTTAATTAGGACATCCACAAAAAATGGATCGTAGTTGGATGTATGATCGATTATATCCTGAAGAAGCGGGGTTGAAACGACGTTTTGTTGAAGGAGTTGAAGAGTTTGTTCTTTTAGCTAAGTGTCAAAAAGAATTTGAGCAACAAGGTGGAATTAGATGTCCTGTCAAATGTATCTTTCGATCCATAAAAAATGAAGGTGACATTCGACTTCATTTGTACAACAATGGATTTAAGCCAAATTACTGGATATGGACTCGTCATGGCGAGGTAGCAGCTGGAGTTTCTCGTGCCAATATAATTAATGTTCATCCGGTTGATATTGTTCCTGTCCAAGAAGTAGAAGGTGGCGCTTCAAGTCCAGTCGTAGAAGGTGTTGGCTCATCGACTATGGGAAATCAGCCGTTTGATGTTGTTCAGGGGATGATACGTGATGCTATCGGTGTAAATTTGGATTTTGAGGAACCACAATATGATCTTCAAGAAGTTCCAATGAAGAAGCTCGAGGAGGTTTTATATGTTTTGAGTGAGACAAATCAACCATTATTTGAAGGATCTAACGAATCTAAATTATCAATGTGTGTTCGGTTGTTGGGTCTCAAGTCTCAATTTAATGTTGCTGAATTGTGCATGGAATATATGACAAAAATGATGTTGGATGCAACCCCCATTAGAGGACTTTTGCCGCAGAGTTATTATGATGCTAAAAGACTGGTGTCGAAGCTTGGCTTAAAATCTAAGAGAATTGATTGTTGTGTGTCGGGTTGCATGCTATATTATAGCAATGAGTTTGGGATAAATGATGGAGAGTTGTCCGAATGCAAGTTGTGTGGAGAGCCCCGCTACCGTGCCAGCAGGAAAGGGACGAGTAGAGGCAAACCGGTTCCACGGAAAGCAATGTGTTCTATCCGCCTCTTATACCAAGGCTACAGAGGATGTTTACTTCAAAGGAGATCGGGTAAAATGTCATGGCACTATGAAAATAGAAACAATTACGTGAATTACGCCACCCATCCGATGGTGAAGCTTGGAAGCATTTCGATCGTGTTCATCCAGATTTTGCTAGTGATCCACGCAATGTTCGCCTTGGTTTATGCTCCGATGGTTTCACACCGTATATTCAAGCATCGGCATCACCGTATTCTTGTTGGCGATTATTGTTACCCCGCACAACCTTCCTCCGTAAATGTGTATGTCTAAACCATACATGTTCTTAAATGCCATTATTCCAGACCACACAATCCAACAAATGGCATTGACATATATTTGCAACCTTTGATCGATGACCTAAAAGGTTGTGGCATGGTGTTTTAACTTATGATGCAAAGACGCAAACAAAATTTTCTCATGAGGCGGCTTTGATGTGGACCATCAATGACTTCCCCGCCTATGGAATGTTGTCGGGATGGGGACACATGGTAAGATGGCGTGTCCGATTTGCATGGTTGACACAAGAGCTTTTACTCTTAAATATGGAGGAAAAACATCATGGTTTGACTCACACCGTAGGTTTTACCTAGCGATCATCCATTTAGAAGGTCAAAATATGCATTCATCAAGGGGAAATATTGAAACAGTGAACCTCCCCGTAGTGACACGAGAAGAAGTTTGGAACAAATGTCAAGGATATCCTCCGAGAAGTCGTTGCGGTGTGTTGTTTCTCGTCCGGATGGTTATGGAGTATGGCATAATTGGACAAAAAGAGTATTTTTGGGAACTTCCATATTGGAAAGATAATCTACTTGAGACACAATCTGGATGTCATGCACATTGAAAAGAATTTTTTGATAACATATTTAACATCATTATGAATGTAAAAGGTAAAACAAAAGACAATGAGAAAGCTAGGAAGGACGTGGATCATTACTTTGCAGCGAAAGGATTTGTCGTTGGTTGAAGCGAGGTACTAGGACGTTGAAACCCAAAGCCAATTATACTTTATCTACCGAACAAGCGAAAGAAGTTTGTAGGTGGATAAAGCGATTGAAAATGCCGACGGTTATTCTTCCAATTTAGCAAGATGTGCGATGTGGATAATGGGAGGTTGCATGGGATGAAGAGCCATGATTGTCATGTCTTCATGGAGTGCTTACTTCCTATCGCTTTTAGTTCGTTGCCAACACATGTTTTGAATCCGCTCATTGAAATAAGTCAATATTTTAAGAATTTGTGTTCTGCAACGCTTAAAGCGGATGATCCGACAAAAATGGAACAAGACATCCCACTTATCTTATGCAAGTTGGAGAGAATTTTTCCCCTCGTTTCTTTGATTCTATGGAGCATGTTCTTTGTTCATCTCGCAATCGAAGCTAAACTTGGTGGACTGTCCAATACGTATGGATGTATCCGTTTGAAAGGTCGATTAATATACATGTACATATGAAAGAAGTTTACTACAATTTCAACACATTATTATTAACATATAATTTTCTATAGGTTCATGGGTGATTCAAAAGATCACCAAAAATAAAGCTAGAGTTGAAGGATCGATATGTTCGCCTTACTTGCATCGTGAAACAACTCATTTTTGTTCATATTATTTCAACAATGATTTGGCTCCTACAAGTAGTCGAAATGAAATCAACATTGAACCACCAAGACATCGTTTAGCTTTGTCTGCCTTTTGTCTCCCGGCCGTCCGTCCGAAAAGAGTCAATTCACCAAGCTAATGAAGAAGAGTTAAACTCAAACTTTCATGTTCATGTCTTGATAAATTGTACCGAGGTCCAACCATTCATTGAGTATGTCTTTCTCAACCTAGCTAGCTAGTTATCTTAATTTCTTTATAAATTAAGGAAATCAACGTGTGTGTAACAATTGTTAATTTCTCATTAGGGAGTTTTTGACATCGGAGGAGTAAGTGAAGGACAATCGTCTGCTCATATTCATGCGCATTTTCCAATGTGGTTTAAGCGGCGTATGTATTCCCTTCCGCCAACTCCTACCAACCAACACCGAGAAACTTATCTCGATGGTCCTCGAAGATGTGTTAAAGAATGGCACACATACTTTGTGAATGGTTACAAATTTCACACTAACAAATGGATGTAAGGTAGAGAAAGCAATGAATAGTGGAGTTTGCATGAAGGGTGACACCGGGAGAGGCGAAGATGATTTCTATGGTGTTGTTGAACACATTTATGAACTTGCATACCCTTATCTTGATTATCATCAAAAGATAATCGTTTTTTATCAGAATTGGTTTGATCCGTCCCTCGAGGAACAAAGTTTAACCCAAAGACAAATACAAAGGACATTAAAATGAGTGGTAGATATCGATCAGACGATCCTTTTGTGATTGCACAAAATGTGAGACAAGTCTACTATGTCTCTTATCCATCAACACGGAGTGATCGGCGTGGTTGGTGTGTCGCAATTAAGACAAAACCAAGAGGTTACATCGAGACAAATGACACAGTGGAAGATGTGCCATATCAGTCAGAAGAAATGTCCAATGTAAATGAAGTGATTGAAGTTGAGATCATTACTCGTTTACGTGATGAGTCCAACGCTGCTGATGAAGTTAATGAAGACGAAGATACAGATCATGAGGACGCAGTCGATCACGTCGGTGTATCGGGAGTTGACTTATCTGATGATGATGGTGATTTTGAGAAAGAATGGGATTCTAATTAATTAATGTCATGTTATCTTATTTAAATAATTTGTTGGTTTGTAATATTTATATTTATGAGACTTGATATATATTTGCTTATGTTATTCATCATTAAAAGGAATTTGTTGTCAAATAATATTTATATTTATCAGTCTTGATATATATTTGCCTATGTTATATATTCATCATTTATATATGTTATTAACTTTTTTTATAGCTACGAGAATAGTTATGGCATCGTTACATGGTGACTCACCACATGATGAGGACCCACCCGTGCGCCTCGTGATAAAGGAAAGAAGATATGTACTTCTTTACGCGCCGTAAGCGTAAGATAGTATATCGACTTGTTCATGGCAACTATGTGCGTATGCCATCATCGACGAGCTCCGTATGTTGAACTGTGCCGCCTCCACCCGTAGTATGGCACCCCTCGCTGATCCAGATATCGCCGCCACGCGCGTGTATGATGCGCAAAACCGACGTGGTTGATATTTTGGATGACGGTCGTATCGTTGTGCAGGTTGTTGGAAACTGGTAAGTATTTATTATATATATTTGTATTTGTATTTGAAATTTGTCTTTTTAAATTAATATCATTTTAATTTTTCTTTCTTATGTACAGCTTTGATCCTGGGAGGATTGTGTCCAAAGCGATAACAAGTATAATCAAGGCAAATTACACAACTTCCTGGGTTGATTGGTCGGAGGTTAAAAAAGATCCGCAGGCCAAATTTTGGAATCAATTTAGGGTAAGTTTTTTTAGTATTTAATTAATTTTTAATTATTCCAAATTCTTGAATTCATTAAGTTGTTTTTTCTAACAAGTTATTTTATTTTGTGCAACCAGCAACATTCGCATGGAAACACGAGGATGACCATGCGATTAAGAAAGTCTTCAATTCAAGAGCTTCTCACCGCTTTTTCCGAAAATGTCATGGGAAGAGCGTGACAAGCCACCGAGTAGAGCATTCGATTGGATTGGTCCGCCTATATGGGATCAACTCCAACTGAAATGGGCACATGATGATTATAAAAAAATGTCGAGAGTCGCTGCGAATCGGGCTTCGAGAAAGGTGGTTGCTTAAATCAAGCGCGTTCTATCACCATATGATCATGCTAAACGCTCGTAATATTTTATATATATATCTTTGTTTTTAATTCTTCAAATTTTATATTTTATTAAATACTAATATTATAAATTAATACTATATACGAGAGGCTTTTCTTGGTCGGCCACCTACTTTGCTTGGAGATACACGTGCAACTTCATATGCGCGAGGACACCGTGAGTTTCTGAAGAGCGGCCACGGATGATTCAGAAGCATTCAATAATTGGCGGCAGGAGTATCGGCAAACACGGAGAGTAAGCGGGGTGAGGTTGATCCCGGCGAGGAGGCTCGATTGGCCTTAGCAAAATGGAAAGAACTTGCCGGTCCATCGCCAAAGAAAAGGTCGATTGCCGAGGATCTCGGTGGTATGGGCGGCGTTCTTTTCCAAATTCCATTGTTCCAATTTCACGCCAAATTCCTCTTCAACATTAAGTCTTCGGGCGCTCTCATGTCCCCACTCTCAAGAGCGAGCCGAGGTTGCGGTATTGACCGAGAAATTGAGCAACTATGAGCGTGAGATTCGGAGATGCGAGAGCGCGCAAGTCAAGAACGCAGAATCAATGAGAATTCGGGAAGCAAGTAATGGATAGTTTGTCTCATGCAAGGCCATCTATGCCATCATCATCCTCATCGAGACCTTATCCACCGCCAGGATGCACCCTTCTACGGAGGTGCTTTCAAAGAGATACTCGGTGCCTTCCACCTCCAATCAACTATGAGCAGCCTGCCTTCAACTGTCCGCCATACCCATATGGTCAGCCCTCATATGGTCAGCCCTCATATGGTCAGCCCTCATATGGTCAGCCCTCATATGGTCAGCCGAGCCTCGATTTGAACTCTCCTCCGCAGCCATTCCAGCCTCAGGCCCATCAGCAGCCACGTCAGCCACGTCATGTCTCCCCGCAGCAATTCCAACAACCGTCCCAAAATTTCGGACCCAACCACGTCAACCACAACCCCAACAAAGCGGGGCGATGAAGAAGATGATTGGGCGACACGCTTTTTACATCCTGGATCCCAACAAAGACCCCAAACCCAAATAGGCCTTATTATTAGTGGTTTGTTGTTGGATAATTTTATTGTGACTTTGTTGTTTTTATTAGTTGTTTAATTTGTATGGATAATTTTATTGTGACTTTGTTGGTTTTATTGTTGGTTTAAATTTTATTGTGACTTTGTTGGTTTTATTGTTGGTTTAAATTTTATTGTGACTTTGTTGGTTTTATTATTGTGACTTTGTTGGTTTTATTAGTTGTTTTTAAAATAATTTTCAAATTTTAATAATTTACTTTTAAAATATTTAAAATTACATTTTCAAATACTTTTTAGAAATAAATTTCAAATTGTTAAAAGAGATTTTAAAATTTAAATATTATTTTCAAATTATTAAATTAATTTATAATTTAAATATTAAAAACCGTTTTTACTTTTAAAATATTTAAATATTATAAATTAATTTAATAATTTGAAAATAAATTAATTTTTAAAACGTTTTTAAAAATTAATTTTAATTTTAAATTTTTTATATTTAAATTATAAATTTAAATATTAAAAACCGTTTTTACTTTTAAAATATTTAAATATAAAAAATTTAAAATTAAAATAAATTTTTAAAAACGTTTTTTTAAAAAAATATATATTACCGCGCTTATATTAATTACCGCGCTTTTATATTTAAAAAAAAAAAAAAATAATACCGCGAAACGTGTTATTACCGCGCTTTACATAAAAAAAGAAAAAATATACCGCGGAAAAAGTGTTATTACCGCGCGCTTTTATATTTAAAAAAAAAAAAAAATTAAATATTACCGTGAAATGTGTTATTACCGCGCTTTAATATAAAAAAAAAAATATATTACTGCGGCTTTTTCCGCGGTAAGTGTTACGTCTGACGGTTTAACCGCGGAAAAATCCGCCGGTAAGAGATCCGCCGAAACAAGAAACTCACCGGCGGATTTTGGGATTTACCGGCGGCTTAGGTCCGCCGGAAAATCTTGAATTTCTTGTAGTGCAAGTAATCATGCATATGTCACACATCAACTAAGGCTAAACATGCCGATACAATCAAAGATTCAATTGTCAAGGATGCAAGGTGAATTTCTCAAAACAAATGCGTGTGTGTGAGGAGGAGTGCATTTACCCTAATGACTCTATGCTACAACAAGCAAGTAGGCTTACGTCGTCATTAGGAGGTCATACACATGGAGGGAGTGGCACACAATTAAATCAAGACAGATTAAGTAGCATCAAAAACAAGTAAACAATTGATCATAGGCATAGAATGATCTTAATTAAACTAATGACATGTGAGCAATGATTTCTTAATAACATGAACAAAGAGGAATTGCATCAAGGTTAAGGTAAGCCTATCCTTTGCAATACCTCACGAACCCTAAACCCTAAACCCTAAACATACAATCTCATTTGTTATTCACTAAGAAATTAAAAGGGGAAGGTTGAATCATCTAAAATCATCTTCACCACTTAAAACATGATGCACTAGGCATAAGTGGGAATCATATGATTTATCATCAACAATGGGCAATAATAAAACTAGAATACAAGAGCAAGTAAGTAAACACTAAAACCAAGTTGAATCACATAGAGCAATCTTCTCACTTGAATCAAGGTGCCCAAGGCACAAGTGAGAATCAACTTGCCTATCATCAACAACTAACAATAAGTAAACTAAAACAAGATTTAAATAAACACGAAAACTAAGTTGAATCACATAGAGCAATCCTCTCACTTTGAGAAAAGTGCACTAGGCACTAGCGAGAATCAACTTGCCTATCATCAACAACTAACAATAAGCAAACTAAAACAAGATTTAAATAAACACAAAAACTAGGTTGAATCACATAGAGCAATCCTCTCACTTTGAGAAAAGTGCACTAGGCACTAGCAAGAATCAACTTGTCTATCATCAACAACTAACAATAAGCAAACTAAAACAAGATTTAAATAAACACAAAAACTAGGTTGAATCACATAGAGCAATCCTCTCACTTTGAGAAAAGTGCACTAGGAACTAGTGAGAATCAACTTGCCTATCATCAACAACTAACAATAAGCAAACTAAAACAAGATTTAAATAAACACAAAAACTAGGTTGAATCACATAGAGCAATCCTCTCACTTTGAGAAAAGTGCACTAGGCACTAGTGAGAATCAACTTGCCTATCATCAACAACTAAAATAACATTTAACACTAAAATGAAATACTAACAACAAGATTAAACATCATCAAACAAAGAATAACAAAATCTCATTAAAGCCAATTCTAACATAATATGCGAACTAAATAACGCATGAAACAACAATTTTATTTCTCAACAAGATATAAAATCAACACAAAACAACATGAATCAATTTATTCAAGGGTGAGAGGCACCTTAAACACCCAAGCCTCCCTAAGTGCTCGTCCATAGTGTTTAAGGCTCCTCTCACCAACAACAACTAGCAAATCACATTTTTATGAGAGTATGCGAAATGAAGGAAAGAAAAAGTGTGTTTTTTGATGCAAAAATGTTGGAGATAATGCTATGGTTTTTAGAGTATACCTTAGACCAAGCTAGATTATGAAGAAAAGGAGAGCAAGAACACAAATGAAGAAGATACCCAAGTGATGATGATTCTTTAGTTTTTGTGAGGAATGGAGGTAGTATGTGAAAGAGGAATGGATTTTAGGTGAAATGATAGTGTTTGGGTGAAGGAAAACAAAAAGATGGATGGAGGAGGAGGAGAGGGGGTGTTCGGCCAAGGAGAGGGAAGGAGAGGAGAGAGTTGTGTGCTAGGTTTAGTGTAAAGAAGGTATTTATAGAATTGGTGAAGGGCTAGGGCTAAAATGGTAATCAAGCAATAAAAGGGAATTAATATTCACCTGAAAATAAAATGAAATGAATAATTGAACTTGGACACCAAGCAAATGGGTCATTTTGGTCATTGTTCTTGGGAGGGGCTCTAGGATTGCACTTTGATTTTGAATGAAGCTAGATTATGAAGAAAAGGAGAGCAAGAACACAAATGAAGAAGATACACAAATTGAATGGAGGTAGTATGTGAAAGAGGAATGGATTTTAGGTGAAATGATAGTGTTTGGGTGAAGGAAAACAAAAAGATGGATGGAGGAGGAGGAGAGGGGGTGTTCGGCCAAGGAGAGGGAAGGAGAGGAGAGAGTTGTGTGCTAGGTTTAGTGTAAAGAAGGTATTTATAGAATTGGTGAAGGGCTAGGGTTAAAATGGTAATCAAGCAATAAAAGGGAATTAATATTCACCTGAAAATAAAATGAAATGAATAATTGAACTTGGGCACCAAGCAAAGGGGTCATTTTGGTCATTGTTCTTGGGAGGGGCTCTAGGATTGCACTTTGATTTTGAATGAAGGGTTGAGATCACTTATCACATGGATTGAGGGTGGAGAGAAAACACAAAATGGAGAGGGAATGGGGAGAGGGGCTGACGAAATTCAAATGGAAAAGGGGGGAGAATTTGCCAACTTTTGCAAGTTGGCAATTGTATTATTTGTCCCCCATGTGCACAACATTATCTCTTCCTTTTTTGATTATTTTTTTTCTTGATTATTCCATAAAAACTTTTGGGCTTCATCTTAGGAATCAATCATTGGGACCAAAATTCCATGATATCACCATTCCCAAAATTGATTTTATACCTCACCTTGAACGAAATTCCCATTTTACCTTTTCCTTTAAATTTGAATTTTTATGCAAATAATTAACATTCATGCGCATAAAAAATTATAATTAAGCACATTATTCCTCAAATAATTCTCCTGAAAATTGTCCATTGATTTGTGATGGAAAACCGTTTTTTGCTGTGAAATGACCAAAATACCCCTTTTTAACCCTAAAACCCTAATTTGCCCAAAAAGTGCATTCTAACCCTAAAAATGATTTCAAAAACATTGGAATGACTTCTAGGACCCAAAATGCAGTGCATAATGCTCTTCACTCTTCAATTTATCTATTTTTTGTGGAAAATTAGGGTTTTGACCTAAGCCGGACAAAATTGGGGTATGACAGCAGTGTATTTTGGGGAACTTAAGGGTCCAGAAAAAAATTAAGATGTTCAAATACGCAATGTTCATTCCTTAATAATCTGTTTGATGGAAAAAAATTCATGTCCAAATTGCGATGTTGACAGTGATTCTAGGCCGTGTGTTTTGGGGTACTTTAGAATCTGAAACATAATCTACATGTCCAAATTGGTATTTTATTCTTTATTTAGATAATTTCGCATCAACAAGTATTAGAAGCATACTTAAATTGGTGTTTAGTTTTAAATCAAACTCTGCATGATACTTACGTCCGTGTTTCATTTCTAATTATGTAGTCTTCTTTTCTCTTTAATTATGAGTTAAGTTTTTATATTTACATTTTTTTTATATAAACTGGGTATCCACTACGTGCAACTCTAGAGACTAATCCCTCAAGCCTGATACGACTGTATTATGGGTTAAGTTTTTATTGTTACATTTGATGAATATAGCTAACATTATTATAGGCTGTTGTTTATCTTACAACTTTAAGTTGTTTGTGTTATGAGTTGATCTAATATGTGTGATTAGCCTGTTATTTATGCTCCTATACACTTAAAATGGGTAGTTAAGGTCAAAGCTTGGACAACCAAATCTAGCAAGTTGATAACCTCCTATCTTATCTTAATCATGTATGCGGCAATACATGAGTTTTCCAATCTTAAGTGGGAAAGATTTTTTGTTAGGTACTTCAATTTTTTTCTGAATTCCAATTGTGTTGCTCACATCATTTACTTTCTTTTTTTTTACCTTCAAAAATTTGTAAACAAACACCACCAATCATTTCCACATCGGTTTACTTTCACACATCATTTTACTCATTTCCCATAAACATTTCCAAACTCACACACACTCACATCTTCGGCTGAAGTAAAAGAAATAAAAGAAAGAGAAGAAAGGAAGAGAGAGTGTGAGGTTGAGGGAGGTGGGGAGGAGAGAAAATCACCTCACTTGGATGCATGTGAGATGTTTTAAAACAATTAGAATCACCACTTCCTTCTCATTCTAATCATCCCCTTCTTATCACCATTTAATTCTCATCCCCTTCTTATCACTATTTAATTCTCATCCCTCCTATCACCATATTTGCTCTAGAGAGAGCTTCAATTGGAGGAAATGAGTTCATTTGCTTAAAATTCAGTTTTGGGAGCTAATGGGTTGAGGATAGGAGCTGATTATT
This sequence comes from Oxytropis ochrocephala, assembly GCA_020916435.1. Lineage (NCBI taxonomy): Eukaryota > Viridiplantae > Streptophyta > Magnoliopsida > Fabales > Fabaceae > Oxytropis > Oxytropis ochrocephala. Next base: position 101,644,458 of record CM037088.1, read on the forward strand.
GGGTTATTGGAAAAAGATTTAGCATTTCAATGATTTAAGAGTAAGTTTTGGGTGTTGTTCTAGAGGTTTAGTGGGAGTTAAAAGAATTGTGAAGCTATGGAAATCGGTTTTGTAGAATTTCGGTTTTGGAGCTAACACTTGAAGATAGGTATTTGGTATTCTGATTCTGGGGATTACTCCACCATTCAAGGGTTTGTATTTAGCATTGGTTGTTGTTCATAAGGTGTAGAGGCTTGAGGGATTGTTCGAGTTCGATTTGGGAACGGTTTGTGAAGTTTCGGAGCGAGTTCGGGAAGTTCAAAATTGTGAGCTTCCGAAAGTCTCGGATTTTACGTGATTTTCATCACAACCGGTGAGTTTTACTCACGATTAGGGATTTTGTATGTTGTTTGTGTGAGTGGTTTAAATTGGTTTTCGAAATCTTGAGTTTCGTGAATTTTTGAGTCGTAAACGATATTTTACGAAAATTACGTGTTTTCAAAACTTAGAACGAAACCATTATTATTTGATTGTTGAATTGTTATGTTTGGACTGAAATATGTTGATATAATATCTGTTTTGATGTTTGGATTGAGTTGGAAAAGGAACGGAATCGAATCGGAATGAGAATCAGAACGAAATTCAGCAAAACAATGCCACTATTGTTTCTGCCACGGGCCGTGGCAGCCACCATGTTTTTGTTGACATCATTAGGAAATCTGGTAGAGTTTAGTAACTGGATTTTCTACTCTCCTACAAAAACAATAGTGATTGCTCTTTCAATATCAAAACTTCTGTAGTAAGATTAACAATTGTCTGTACTTTTGAAGCATCTTTATGTCGTTTTTAAGTATTAAACCTTAATCCTACTTATTCCATATGTATTAGACTTACATGTCTTTAACAACTACCAACTTTAAATTCTTCAACAAATGTTAGTACTAGATGATTTTATATCTGGATGCTTTACTTGCTCAACACCTAGCCAACCTGTCCATCGGACGGGTCGTGGGGCTAGTTATTGGTAAACGCCTGAAACGCGTAGATGGAAATAGCTGGCGCGAATTATGAGGTTGGGTGTGGTATTCGAGATTGGCAAATGGCTTTATGAGAGAGAACATTGTTTCACGGATTTGGATCCTCTAACTTCTCATCCTCTACATTTCCCTAACTTTAGTGTTTTTTTGATGAGAGAGAAAAATAAAAATGGAGAGAAATAAGATGAGAGAAATGTCTTAAAGGAGAGAGATAGATACAAAGTTAGGGGGAAGTTCCCTCAAAAAAGTTAGAGGATCCTTCCCCATCGTTTCACGCGAATTTGAGTGAAACAAGTGTCCAATATAAATTCACAAGAATTCAAACGGGTGTGAATACATCTAACAAACTAAATAACTAATTAATATATAAAATTGATTTTAACAAACTTAAAATGGGTTTTAACAATTCAAACGGGTGTGAATACATCTAACAAACTTTTCCACAGTATCATTTTGCAATAATCGTCAAATTATAGTTGAATATGGGATATCCCAAGTCCAAAAACGATGTTCAAGCTCACCATCTACCGATAAGGTCGGTTTGTTGACTGAATTGACAATTTCAACACCATGAACACATCGGCTTTCGAATTCAAATCGAGTGTGACTATTTAATAGAATGAGTATGGTATTTATTTGTCATCTCAACCAAAAAAAATTCATTAGGTGCCAAAGTGACGTAACTAACTTTTACATTAATGCTATCATAATTGAATAAATAATGTTATTTGGACAAAAAAATTTAGACAAAAATAGACAAAAATCAACTTACAATATCAATTAACCAAGTTTTTTAGGTCATTAACCAAGTGATTAATTAACCAAGTTTTTAATCAACGTATCGAAAACTGTAAAAAAACATATTGGCTAATGGTCTAAAAAACTTAGTTAATTTTTGTCTATTTTTTGCTGCAAATTTTGGCTACATAACATTATTGTAGTTAAATAGGGTGAGAATTAAATAAGTTTCTCACAAATAAATCACTAAAATTGACCATCGATATAATATTAAATTTCACCAATAATTTAAATTTAATATTGATTAATTCAATTTTAACACATCATTACACTTTAAGTATACTTTATCATACGACGTACCAAAAAAAAAATACTATATCATAATCAATTTTAATGTACATCGGTGAGATTTAGTTAAAAACTCACACTAAAAAGGACCATCATCATACTTGTCCTTATTCAGCCGTACCTTTGATTCCACTCAACCCTTCAAAAAATATTGAATTGAATGATTTTGGTGACGTTATTAAGGACACTGTCTGTGCATGCCTGCACGTCTGTCTCCGCCACCCTATACATCTGTCATCGACGGCTGTCAACGGCGGGTATTTGGTTAGAGTTGGTAACTCTGTCCTATCACAACAAGGTGTTAATTATTGCCACCCCAAAATATGATTCTGCCTCATTCTTCAATTCCATTGAAAACTTGAATACAAAGTATTCCTCCGTCCCATTTTATTGCACTTTAAGGTTTTGGTACACTCTTTAAGAAAAATGATTAAGAGTATAGATTTTTTAAAAAGTATTGTTTAATTTACCATTTAACCATTTTTCTCTCTATCTAGATAAATGTGAATGATTTATTAGATGTAAAAGTTGTCATAATTAATAGGAGTATAAGTGAAAAAGAACATGAAAAATTTCATTGAAAATCTAAAACAACAATCAATTTGAGACAAATAGATTTTGCTAAAACAATAAATAATTTGAGACGGAGGGAGTAGTAAAATATTAAAAACTTAATAGATAGGTAGTATAAAGTGAAGGAAATAAGTGAACAAGTTTCCATATTTGTTGGAATTTGTCAGCAATTATCAGAGCAACTTTCTCTTGACACTTAGCTTTCATTCCTTATTACTCCTCGAATTTCTCTATCATTGCAGTTCATTCAATTTCATTCGCTCTTCTTTTGTTCAGGCAGGTGGAGTAAATGTAATTTGCCATATGGGTATATTCTAGTTTGATGTTTAAATTTTGCCCTTTATGATATTTTAATGTATATGAGGATAGATAAATTGTGTAGAGTGTTGACCAACCAAGACTAGCTAGCTCATAATTTATTGTGCTAGACTGCTAGGTCTGCCTTCTGTTGCCAACTTGTTAACATTAACTTGCTTGCAGGTTTTTTCCCGGTTCTTTTTCATAGGCAATGTTGTTACTCCCTCCGTTTTAAATTTAATTAATACTCTCTCTGTCTTATATTAACTGTATTGTTTAGAATATTTTTTTGTCTCAAATTAATTATTATTTTAGAATCTCAATATAATATTTATTATTACTTTCCAACAATACCTTTATTTTATAATATCAATAACCGTGTCATTGATTCAATCAATAAAAGTGTAAGAGTATTTTAGTCCTACTACATCTTTTTACCATAAAAGTTACCCTAACCAATCATTTTCTTAATATCCGCACATAACCTTAAATGACAATTAATATGAGACGGAAGGATTAGTTGTTTAAGGTTTAAACACAAAGATTAAAAAAAGCAATAAATTGATTTAATTTTACTAAATTAACCTCATTAATTAATAAATACATGTCGGTAGTGTCTTTTTTTTTGACGCACATGTCGGTAGTGTCTTTGGTTAGTGGGAAATTAAACAATTAATGAGGGTAAAATTGACAAGATTTAATTAATGATGCATTGGAATGATAAAGCGACAGTTAATTTGAACATTTTTACTTTGCCCAAAACAACTATTAATTTGGAACGGAATGAGTAGTAATTAGTGTGTTAGTTGTTAGAGAGAAGGGTGAGTGGATCTGAACCTCGTACGCCAATGTTTTTCCACCAATAATGTCTCTTTCACTCAACCATGTGAACTACCTTTTTTTGCAGGGTTTTATTTCATTCATACATACTCTTTTCTTTTTTGTGTCCCTAAGGGGTGTCAGTGGCTCAGGCAAATCCAAATCAACGACAATTCAATCCAAACTGATATGTTTGGTTTGGATATTTTTCTTGTTCGGATCGAACACGAACTAATCAAATCAATCCATACTTGTTTGGTTTGGGTAACAATTTTTTAAAAAACCAACCCGCGAACCCAAACAACCCATAATAGGTCATATTAATTTTGTAATTTTAGAAGCACGAGATTTTATTTAATTGGAATTTTTTCCTTAATAATTTAAGATCAAATTGTAAAATTTTAATACTATAAATTAGAAACTATTAATGGATTTTAGTTTGATTCGGTGTAATTTTTAGATTCTAGAATTTTTTTGGCTATTTAGATTGTTGGAGTATTAAATTAAAAAATTGGTTTTTATATTTTAAAAGTTAATATTTTAGCGCATGACCCACAAGCCCAATCCGAACGAACCCGTCAAAATATCGGATTGGTTTGATTCGGATTTTGGATAAAAATGTAAAACTCGGACCAATCCAAACCAAGTAATCGTAATTGGTTCGGATAATAGATTTAATCAAATTCGACCCAAACCAACCTGCGAACACCCCTTTGTGTTCGAACTCTAATGTTATTGCATATTGTGCGTACTATGTTTATTTGTTATTTCATTTAAATCAGTTGAAAAAAATACTTTTTTGTTTTTTCTTCTTACGTATATGTTTTTGGTATTATATAATCTCTCCGTTCACAATCTTTGGTATTTTTTTATTATATAGTCTCGCTGTTCCATATTTTTGGTATTTTTCTTATAAAAAAATACCTTTGGTGTTTTTAATTTTTTTATTTTTGCATCAAAACTATATAGTAGTATGTATATGTATCGTTCTGCGATAAAGAGTATTGATTTTCATTGAATCTACTACTTATCTATTTATTTATTTATTTATGTATACAAATTTATCTATCTATTTATTATCTATACAAATCAATCACTACCAAAATATCAATTTTGTCATTTTTTCAACTAAACATCCCTTCTCACACACTTTTCAAACTTTTTCACTCTCTCTTACACATATTTTTACTCTCTCGTCCTTTTCTTGCTCTAACTCTCTAACTTCTCTACTTTCCACAATATATCTACTTTAATTTCATCTACATGTGTCATTCATTTGTCCTCTTTACTATTTTTAAAATTTCCAAATTTTGACAAAATTTTTACATTTCATTTTTTCTCTATGAATAAGCTTTTTTTCCTTCAAGATGCTCAATTCTTTTCAACTCCAACAATCTCCACATTGATTGTAATTGATACCCAAGACATCTCCACTGTCTATACCGACAATCATAGTTCAAAAGAGCCATCATACTCCACCATAAAGAGTATATTCCACTTGAAGCTGAACCACTTCAAGAATTTCTTCTTTCGGCACATGTCGAAAAACCTACAGAAAAATTATGGTGCAACTTCTATGTCTCACTTTTCCAGGAATTTCATCTGCCATCGACAGTTCTTTCCACCATGCACCTTGCACAACTGTGAAACCAGTACCCCGTGCACTATTGTGGATCCGCAAATAAAACAATATTCGCGTCATCTTTGGAGCACGTCTTTCCTTAGCCAGAACCTCTCTCAAACAACAATTTCAGAGTATCAAATTTCTTTTATGATGTAGAAGATCAGACAAAGCTACAATCACAAAGCATACTAAGAAATTTATACCCCACCAAACCAAAAGCTCTGATACCATTTGTTGGGAAAAAAACAACACAGAGAAATAAAAAGAGCACAATCGGAACACATGAATTTAACGTGGAAAACTCTAAAACCGGAGAAAAACCATGTGAAAAATTGTTACAACACATAGACCTCTCCCAAACATCTCATGGCCCCAGTACACCCACACCATTCAAAGTAAATATTTAACCACATCTCACAACACTCTAAAAAAAATATAAAAGAAAAATAAAGTCAAATACAACTTAAAGTATTTCTGACTAGTGCATTTTGTAATGAAAAACTTGGGCTTATTATATAGCCTCGATCTCCCTCTTCCTTCACAAAACTAAGTAATGTGGAATTTTTCAAGATGTCATCAATTTCAATCAACTCCAATAATATTCAGACTAATTTTTGCCTGAGTCCATTCATAAATTACGCTGCAATCTTTCTAACCATTTTCTTTTCTTTTTTTTGATAAGAAAAGAATTTATTTAAAACGAGTACAAAAGGTGCTTGAACCCAATATTAATCTTCATATCTAATTCAGGCATGAAAGAGGAGAATACTAGAGTCGAATTTCTACCAGCCCTTTCAATAAATCAGCACCATGGCCTATTTACGATTATTAAGAGAGATTTTTGATTTTTGTTTACTAAATATTTCGAGTTTGAATTCTGGAAAGTCTAATCAAAGATCAAATAGTCCCAACTTTAATGACTGTTCGACTGCACACAACCCGAATCCAGTATATTATCGATAAAGACTCAATTTGGCAAAAAAGAGCAGATAGCGAATAAGCTAATAGCTTAGCGGATAAGTTAGCGGATTAGATATAAAATGTTAGGTAAAATTAACGGTTGAACTAGTTTATAAATATAAAAGTTTGGTCAAAAAATATAAAATGACAAAATGGGAAAAAAATGAGAGAGAAGATTAATGCTTAAAAATGAAAGAGAATATTCATTTAATTGATGATAAATGAGGAACTCAATTAAAATAGTAAGGGTAAAATTGGGAGAGAAAAAATGAAACACTATAAGTTATAAGTTCAAACACTACTTCAAGTAGCGTTTAAAAAAAGCGTTATAAGATAGTGGAAAAATGTTATAAGTTAATCACGTCAAACACCTATAATAAGCTTATTCGCTATAAGCCAGTGGTTTAGGTTTGCCAAACAGAGTCAATGTTTAAGGTTTTATTCTCTATCTTGATCTAATTTAATTATCTTGAATCCTTAAATTTTTGTCCAGTACTTCTTCCTGACTTAATTTATAAGAAAAAAAGTTTCTAATTTTGGTGGAGTCAAATATAAGCAAATCTCAATTAATCTATTCATATTTAATATTATTATTTCACAACTAGCCTTAAATTAGTTGGTTAATATTGTGCCTCTTAATTAGGGATAATTTAGTAAATCTATTTAATTTTTTTCATAAATTTAATAAAATTAAATGCACAAAACTATTATCCGAAGAAGACAATTTTTTTTTTTGTAAAAATTTGAAGAACCCTATTCACCCCTCTAAGGTTCTAGATGCCTTTGAGGCCACTTGGGCTAATTAAGAGCCATTTAATTAGAATGAATGTGGGGCTGGTGTCGCAAGTACAACTGTAACACCCCTCTTAGATTTATGGACAATTAATTATATAATCTATCACTTGTGTAGCTGGTGTTTGGAAAATGTTTTGAAAATTGAATTGGACTTGGTGAGACTTCCAAGTCATGGTTCAACCGTTTTAAACCGCTCACAATTGGATAAAACTGATTTTAACCGCTGAAATAACCGAACCGTGTAAGGTGTCGGGTCATGGTCTAACTGGATCAACCACTTCGGTTGGTTCGGTTTTTAAAACACTGTATTTGGAGATTGAAATTTGATTCTCAACCGTATGATGAAAATCTTAGGTAGAGAAAATCATTTATCCATATTAAAGTTGCTTTGAAAATTTTCCCAAGATAAGATCCCTATTATCTTCAATATGAGATGGACCATTAAAGATTGAAGAAGTTATATATACAGAAACAGCACAGACACATGGGGTATGGTTCTTCAAACCCTGTCTCTCCTTCTACCTATTTTTAGCCAATTAAATAATTAGTGGAATATCTGTAATCATAAAATAAAAAACTGAAACTATAGTATAGGCATACTTTTTTTTGGTAATAATAAAAAGGTGTCTATTATGGTGAGTGCAACAATTAAGACATACTTTAATGATAGTTAGGATCATTTTTGGGAGAAATCCTCGACCTTTATGTTCCACTATGCAAGTAATTAAGAATCCATTACTTTATTAGGAAATGAAGTTGCCTCGTATTAAATCATTTTGCTTACTAGGAATGAGATTGCGATCTACACTCAAAGTTGGTCAACTGAAGCATGACAGTAATATTTAGGAGGTTCTTAGTTCAAATCTTCCTTATTATTATTTTTTGAGACCAGAGTATCCACCGCCGAACGCAGTGACTAATCCCCTTGTTGGATTGGAGGTATCTCGAAGTGTGGGACAGTTGGCCCAGGGATTTAAAGCTGCTGCATATTCAATACGAGGATCGAAAGATCGACACTTAGTTAAGTAGGATGAGCCCCAATCGCTCAACCACACCCCCTAGATTCCCCACTATTATGTTTAAAGTTGGGTAAATTGAGCAGGTGTCGAAGTCGGGAAGCATGCGCTCCTCACTATTATGTTACCTACCTATAAACATAATAGTGGAAAGTCTCATTCAACTTTAAGATAAGCTTGAATTACACTTCCCTCCTTTCTTATATTAAAATATACAATCCCCTCCCCTCTTTTGCAAAACAAGTTAGAAAAAATTACACTTCCCTCCCTTGAGAGAAGCTTGAGTTACATTCTCCCCTCCTCTTATGTCAAAATCTACAATTTCCTCCCTTAATTATTTTTTTAATTTCTAATAATCTAACAATACAAATTTAATACACTAAGTGCGGAAACTAAAAAGAGTATTGCGAGTCCACTTTAAAATATTTAAAATTTGTATGCATATTTTTCTCTATTTTTGATTGACAATATCATTATGATATAATTGTAAATCCTATTATAAATATATGAAACACTGCAAAATAACATTAAAATCTTGAAATTTAGTAAAGCCGAGAAAATGTGGCTATTTAAAAATTATATTTTATATTCTAAATCATTAAATTAATCATAAAAAATTAAAATTTAATTATCATTGACATTGAAATTAAAAAGAAACGGATTATTTTTTCTTAAATAGTGGCTTAAAGTTTGTAGATATCATAAGAATATTTATTTACGTTAAAAATGATTAAAGTGTAGTACTTATTTAATTATTAAGGGAGATTGTTGTAATTCAAGCATATCTTAGGGGAGTGGATTATAATTTACTATAAGTTTTTATTTCTCAAGGAAATGGAGTGTATATTTCAACATAAGAGGGGAGGGAAGCAGTAGCGTACCTAGGTGTCATTCAGGGGGTTGAATCCCTTGAAAAAAACAAGTAGCAACGATACATTAGGAAAAAATATTTTTGCACACACTGGAAAATATCTTTTGCACCTAATGTCTAGTTTTGCACCAAAATCTCCAGTTGTGCACCACTCTAATGCACTACACTCACATAATTATTCACATTCTCACATTTTTAATTTGTATTTAAGAACTTGTTAGTGCTATTTAATTTGTGTTGCTATAGTGCAACACAAATTTTGAACCAGTTAAAGTCTTATTTTTATTATAATTTTAGGGATGTGTGTGTTTAAAAATTTTGTACCCCCTAGCCTAGGGTCATGGGTCTGCCACTGGAGGAAGTGTAATTCAAGTTTCTCTCAGGGGAGGGGAACATAATTTACTCTATTATTTTATATATTGACCCTGGATTAGGAAACATTAAATGCCTTCAAATAAATAAATAAATAAATATATATATATATATATATATATATATATATATATATATATATATATAACTTGATTTTGATTCCATTGTAAAACTTCTCGAATGACTTTCAATTCTTCAAGATCATATAGAATCATTATGTTATAAGTAAGTTTCAAGAAGTTTGCAACTTGACTTCAAGTCATTATCAAGAAATGATCTAAGTCTTTTAATACAAAATAAAAATCCAAATAACTCCTCATATGTGCTATACTGCTCAAATCTTTTAATAAATGAGTAATTTACTTGATCTACACCGTATAAAAAATAATGAATCCTAAAAGACTCTTCAAATCTTTTTTTTTTCTGCGAATTTGACGTATTTGAAAAAACACATTAATTCATCCACAGTTTTTCAACACTAACAATAACATGTGTAATTCAGATTCTTAATATTTTGCAAAGGAGTTAAACAAACCTTTTACTAGTTTTATAGTCATATCAATGTGCTTTTATATATATATATATATATATATATATATATAGATTTCGCAAATTTTCGTTAACTTCATTAACAATGGTTAATAACTAAAATCAAATAATATTAGCTAATAGAAAGATAAGGTTTTCAATTACATGAATTGCTAAAGACTCAGCTTCACTCTTAATTTTGTTATCATTATCTTGTTCAGCTGGTTAAAGTTAGCCTTTCTTATGTTTGAATCTTGAGTTTTAATTACCCACACATTATTCATATGACTTGCTCAACATGTTTGATATAATGGTTTGATAGTTAATCAATAGATTTGTTAATTTTTACTATATGTTTGTACATAATTATAATTTTAATAATATAATTTTTTTTCAAAAATATTTACATATTAAAAACTAGTAAGTAAACAAAATGTTTTACAGATGGTGGAGTGTGGGTTTTGCTGGTGAATATCTTGAGACGGGAAGGCCATAAGAGACAAACCGGAGGTGGCTTCGATGGAAGGCGGAATACCATAGGAGTGGGATCGGTGGTGGCTTGCCACCACCAAAAGGGGGCAGGAGGTTCACAGAAGAGGAATCATACCTTGCAGTGGAGTAATCAAGCTGTGATAGCCACCTTCTGGCCGAAAATGGAAGTTTCACTGGAAGAGATGGAGAATAGAGCTTTAGGAGGAACGACGTCAGAATCACGCCGATTGAACCTAGGAGATCTAGGAGAAGGATGTGCCTAGTGAATCAAGAACAGTCTTATCTTGACCTAGGGAGGGGAAGCCACTAGGAAGAAACCCTAGCCACTACAAGAAAAACTGAAAATCCAAGGCAAAACTTTCTGGCGGATTTTAATCCCCCACAAACTTTCCGGCGGATTTTTGACATTTGTGGGGGATTTAATCCACCAGAAAAGTTTTGGCGGATTTTTGACATTTGTGGGGGATTTTTGACGTTTTTGGCGGATTATAAAGTGGAAACAAAAAATATCAGACAAAAAAAATACCAATCCGCCGAAAATTGCTGTCCAATCCGCCGAAACGTAATCACGCACAACAGGGGGGAAATTTGAATTCAAATTTCCGCGAAAACTCAACTATGATCCGCCGCAAATGGACACCACAGATTCCCGGTTTGAAATCCGCTAAAATCCACTACAATCCGCCGAAAACTCACGCGGTCTTCAAGACAACTATTCCACCAAAAAGCACTAAAATCACTTGAAAATGACTCGTTGAATGCAGCGGTCATCGAGCTCACGCCTCTTCATATATTTCCATTCTTTCATTCACTCATTTCTTCCATTACTTCATTCCCTCATTCTCAAACTTCTAAAGCTCACACCTCTTAATATATTTTCATTCCTTCATTCACTAATTTCTTCCATTCCTTCAGTCACTCGAAAATTAATTTTTTCTTCTCCTCTCTCAAACTTCTGAAGGTATGTTTTAGTTTATATTTTGTTTTAATTTATACTTTGTTTTAAACTATTAGTTACTAATTGTGGTATTATTTGCTTAGGAGTTGTTAGAGTTTGGTGACATCTGCTTATTTGTTCAAAGGACTCCAATTTAACATCAAGTCAGAGACCTCTCAGCACCACCGGTTAGTTATTTAAGTTATTAGTTGTGCTTAAACGTTACTTGATGTTATTATAGTTAGAATTTGTTCAATAATTAAATATGAAATATTACAATATACTCCCTCTATTTCACTTTAGATGTCGTTTTTAGCTAATTTGTGAATACCAAGATAAAGCTTTTGTAAGCAAAAAAAGTCCCATTATACCCTTATATAATTTCACTTTTCAATACAACTACATTAAAAGTGCCTATAAGAAAGTAAAGCTCTAATTAATTGTTGACAAATTAGCTATATTTTGGTCATAGTGCATAGAGAGCTGTTGGTAAATTAGCTATATTTGGTAAAAATTCTAATATTAATTTTTAGTTGCATTGAGAATAGAGAATTCTATTGTGATACTTGAGCATAGTCTTATGTAACGTCTTGGGGAATCTTTCAAATATTTAATAATTAATTCATGAAAAATGTGCCTACAATAAATCAAGATAAGGGTATAATAGTCATAATTTGTACCTAAATTATCAAAGTGACAAGTAAAATGAAACAAATTTTTTCCTTTAAAACGACATGTATTGTGAAACAGAGGGAGTATTATTTAATATTAGTAATTAATTACTTAATATTAGTAAATAAATTAGTAGAAATAAATATTAATGTATTTAAAAAAAATTTACTTTTAAACTTTTGTTAATATTTTTTTAATAAAAAATACATAAATACGAATTATATAGTTAAAAAATAAATTATATCTATTTATTAATTATTAATTTATATTTTTAATACTTTTAATTTAGATAATTGTGAAATACAAGAATATATTAGTTTTTCGAAAATTCATTATATTATCATTTTTTTTGTTTAAGTTGTTAAAATCTATTATATTTTTGAAAATTCATTATATTATCATTTTTTTGTTTAAGTTAAAATCTATTATATTTTTGAAAATTCATTATATTATCATTTTTTTTGTTTAAGTTGTTAAAATCTATTATATTTTTGAAAATTCATTATATTATCATTTTTTTTGTTTAAGAGAGTTATTGTATGTAATTTATTTTCATTTAAGTAGGTATGATATGTAATTTATCGTTATATTTATGTGTTAAAATATTATTTATGTTGTTAGTTAATAGAGTGTTAGTTAAAATGACTAATATTTACGTTTACCATAACATAATATATAAAATGTGTTAAATTTTTTAAAATCTATTTATATTATAATTAATTAATGTAATGTTTAATTACATTGTTAGTGTATGTATGTAAATATTTGTATGTGTATATGTGTATGTGTATGTATATGATCATATGATATTTGTATATGTGTATGTGTATGAATATGTAAGTAAGAAAATATAAATTAATTTTGATTTATTATTTATGAAATTGAAAAGTAATTAGTTATTGTTTATGATAATTTTTATTGTAGCACACGTAGTACTAGGATTTAGAAAACATGGATCGTAGTTGGATGTATGATCGATTATATCCTGGAAGAAGCGGTTTAAAGAGACGATTTGCAAAAGGAGTAGAAGAGTTTATTTTTGTGCTAAAGCGTGACGAAGGATTTGCGCGAGAAGGGGAATTAGATGTCCGTGTGCGCGAAATGTTCAATTCGATTTATAAAAAATGAAGATGAAGTCGAATGCATTTGTACAATAATGGGTTTAGGCGATTATTGGATATGGAGTCGCCACGCGCAAGTAGCACTGGTAATTTTCTGCGGTAGTTGTTCCTGCGGATTAATGTTCCGTTGAAGTATATCTTTCAAGTACTAATGTTCCGTTGAAGAAGTAGCTTCCACATCCGGATCTCGCCAAATCATGCAACCCGCGTTAGATGTTTATCGTGAATGATATCTCATGCCGTTGGAGTAAATTTGGATTTTGAAGAACCAGAATATGATGCTGAAGAAGCTCCTAATGAGGAAGCACAATTGTTTTACACGTATTTGAGTGAGACAAATAAACCATTATTTGAAGGATCTAAAGACTCAAAATTATCAATGTGTGTTCGGTTGTTGGGTCTTAAGTCTCAATTTAATGTTGCCGAGTTGTGCATGGAATATATGACCAAAATGATGTTGGATGCAACCCCTATTAAGGGACTTTTGCCGCAGAGTTATTATGATGCTAAAAGACTGCATCGAAGCTTGGCTTAAAATCTAAAAGAATTGATTGTTGTGTGTCCGTTTTGCATGCTCTATTATAATAATGAGTTTGGCATAAATGATGGAAATTTGACGGAATGCAAGTTGTGTGGAGAGCCACGCTACAGCGTGCGGCGAGAAAGGGACGAGCAGAGGAAAACCGTTCCACAAAAGCAATGTTCTATCTGCCGCTTATACCAAGGCTACAGAGGATGTTTACATCAATGGAGACCACTGGTAAAATGACGTGGCACCATGAAAATAGAAACAATTACGTGAATTACGTCACCCATCCGATGGTGAAGCTTGGAAGCATTTTGATCGTGTTCATCCAGATTTTGCCGATGATCCACGCAATGTTCGGCTTGGTTTATGCTCGATGGTTTCACACCCTATATTCAAGCATCGGCATCACCGTATTCTTGTTGGCGATTATTGTTACCCCATACAACCTTCCACGAGAAATGTGTATGTCTAAACCATACATGTTTTTAAATGCTATTATTCCGGGCCAAGCAATCCAACAAACGGTATTGACATATATTTGCAACCTTTGATTGATGACCTAAAAGGTTGTGGCATGGTGTTTTAACTTATGATGCAAAGACGCAAACAAAATTTCGTAATGAGGCGGCTTTTTGATGTGGACAATTAATGACTTCCCCGCCTATGGAATGTTGTGCGGATGGGGAACACATGGTAAGATGGCGTGTCCGATTTGCATGGTTGACACAAGGGCTTTCACTCTTAAATACGGAGGGAAAACTTCGTGGTTTGACTCGCATCGTAGGTTCTTACCTATGGATCACCCATTTAGAAAGCGAGAAATATGCATTCATCAAGGGACACGTTGAAACAAGTGGACCTCCTCATAGTTGACACCGGAGGAAGTTTGGGGACGGTGTTAAAGACATCCTCCAATGGAAGTCGTAGCGGGTGTTGTTTCTCGTCCGTATACTATGGGCAATGGCACAACCGGACAAAGAGAAGTATCTTTTGGGAACTTCCCTATTGGAAAGATAATCTCTTGAGACACAATCTGGATGTAATGCATACAGAGAAAAAATTTTTTGATAACATATTTAACATCTTGTCATGGACGTGAAAGGTAAAACGAAAGACAATGAGAAAGCTAGGAAGGACATAGCTCATTATTGTAGACGAAAAGGATTTGTTGTTGGTTGAGCAAGGTACTAGGACATTGAAACCCAAAGCCAATTATACTTTATCTAAGGAAGAAGCGAAAGCGGTTTATCGGTGGATAAAAGAGTTGAAAATGCCGACGACGGTTATTCTTCCAATGTATCCGGATGTGCGGATGTGGATAATGGGAAGTTGCATGGGATGAAGAGTCATGATTGTCATGTATTCATGGAGTGCTTACTTCCCATCGCTTTTAGTTCGTTACCAACACACGCGTTTTGAACCCACGATTGAAATAAGTACATACTTTAAGAATTTGTGTTCAAGAACCCTAAAAGTTGATGATCTTACAAAAATGGAACAAGACATCCCACTTATCTTATGCAAGTTGGAGAGAGTATTTCACTTTGGTTTCTTTGATTCTATGGAGCATCTACCGGCATGCATCTCGCATCTGAAGCTAAACTTGGCGAACCTTTCCAATACAGATGGATGTATCCGTTTGAAAGGTCAGTTATTTATTATAATATAAAAGGAGGTTTAAAAAATAACATTATTAATTAATTAACATATCGTTTAATTATCTAGGTTCATGGGTGATTCAGAAAGATCGGTGAAAAACAAAGCTACAGTTGAAGGATCGATATGTTCTTCATACTTACACCGTGAAACAACCAACTTTTGTTCTTATTATTTCAAGAATGAATTTGCTCCAAGAAGCAGTCGAAATGAAATGGATGTTGAATGTCCTAGACATGAATTAGCTTTGTCTGTCTTTTGTCTACCCGTCTTTCCATCCGGGAGGAGTCAATTCACCGGTGACAGAGGAAGAGTTCAAGGCGACACATATTCATGTGTTGATAAACCATGCTTGAGGTGCAACCATTCATTGAGTATGTATTCCTCAACATTAACTATATATATCGATCTTAATTAAGTCAATAAAAGTAGACAAATGTGTAACAATTAATTATTTCTTTTTAGGGAATTCTTGTCATCTGAGGAAATAAGTGAAGAACAATCTTCGGCTTATATTAATGCACATTTTCCAATGTGGTTTAGGCAACGTGTTTATGCCTCCCACCAACTCCTCCCAACCAACACTTGAGGAACTTATCGACGGTCCTCGAAGATGTGTTAAAGAATGCCACACATACTTTGTCAATGGATACAAATTTCACAATAATGAATGGACACAGGCGGAGAAACAATCAATAGTGGAGTTTGCATGAAGGGTGTCACCGGGAGGTGGTGAAGGTGATTTTTATGGTGTGATTCAACACATATCTGAAGTTGCGTACCTATCTAGACTATAGTCGACGATAGTGCTTTTTATTGTAATTGGTTTGATCCGTGCATTGAGGAACAAGGGTAAATCCAAAGTCAAATACATCGACATTAAAATGAGTAGTAGATATCGATCAGTATGATCCGCTCGTCATTGCTCAAAATGTGAGACAAGTCTATTATGTCCCTTATCCATCAACGCGATGATAGGCGTGGTTGGTGTGTCGCAATTAAGACAAAACCAAGAGGCGGATTGAGACAAATGACACACTTCGGAAGATGTCCCATTTCAAATGGATGAGATGTCTAATGTAAATGAAGTGATTCAAGTGGAACCCATTACTCGCTTATGTGATCAACCAAACACCGCGATGAAGTTGATGACGAAGAAGATCTTTGATGAAGATGCGAGAAGAACATATTGGTGTATCAAGAATTCCCCGCTCATCCGATGATGATGATTTTGAGAATGAGTGGGATTCAAATTAGTTTTTCTAGTTATTCGGTTTTATTTGGTACTTAATTAGTAAGCGTAATAGTATGGATATTTATGGTTATTTTGTATGAATATTTGTACGAATGTTTATGCAATATATATACATGTTTCTTTTTTAATATTTAAATATGTATATATATATATATATATATATATGTATACGGTATGTCATCATCTGGATCCTCATCCGATCGTGACGACACACACGATGTTACTCTCCACATCGCGGATACGGCGGTGGGAGCCGAAGAAGATTATTACTACGCTAACGCGCGCGTCACGCGGGGCGCGTCGTTGTGTTGTTCCTCTTGGCGATATTTGCCAAAGCCAACCTCGGATGGTGCGAGTAGTAGTAGTAGTTGTGCACCTCTTCCGGTGGATCGTTGGCGGGGATGACCTACAGTAGACACATGTTGAAGATGGTCATGTCATCGTGGTGCCTCAAGGAGATTAAGTAAGTATATAATTATTTATTAATTTTTTGTTGCCTTTTATACAACTACTTTCGTGGTCCAAAATATTCACTTTTTAAAAAAATTCGTGTTTCTTCCTTCAAAGCCTGCAAACCACCCGCATGATATAAACGCAATTCAAAGTAGAATTTCTTCAAAGGTTGGAAAAATTGAATTTTTTGTTAAGAAAGATAAAGAAGATAGAAAAGACTATTTTAGGGCCATGCTCAATTCTTTCTTGGTAAGTTCTACTGAAATAATTAATTTTTAATTATTTTATTGAATTGTTTAATTTGTCTCAGTATTAACAATATTCTTCTAATTTTTTAAATAGGAACAATGTACATGGTTACCGAGCAATGAAAGATGTTGAGCATGTTCAACAAGAGATGCAAAGATGATAGATACTGGAAATCTTGCGGGGTACGACAAAGCAAATGCAAAACTCGATTTTATGGGACCAGAGGCTTATGCACAACCGCTCGCGTATTGGAAGATGGATGAATTTAAAAATAAAGTAGAAAAGCTAAGAAGAACGATTAGCTTCAAAAATGCCTGCATGCTCTGCAATCACGCAGTGGATGTGTTAGTCTTTGGAACTCATCACCAGCGCATGGTACGTAATTTTATAACTATTACTTTTATTCATCAATTAATTAAATTTATTAACTATGTGTTAATTAAGTAGTTGTTATTAAATAATAAAATTATGATCTAGGAGGAAGAACTTGGGCGAGAGGTCGGTTTGCACGAGTTGCATCGCAACTTGTATATCGAGAGGAGGATGGTCAATTTATCCACGATAGAGGCAGGAGGATTCGTAAAACTACATTATGTTATTAGTTATTTATCTTTAAATACAATATATATATTTATATTGTTTTTATTGTTTTTTATTAATATTTATTTATTTATCCGTTGTTTTTTAGGATGCTTATGATCTTTGGGATGGCCGAGTGGCGTGAGTCTCACCGCAGAGCAGCGGGATCGTCGATCGATCGTGAGGAGGAGGCTAGAGTGGGTCGCTACATGTGGGATAGAGCGGTTGGCCCACAAAAGAGTGATCGTTTGACGAGATCCGCAGTAGCATGGGACCCAAGTTCTTCAAGGAAAGCATTCTCAAGTCGATCATATTCGGGGCAGAGAGTGCTTTGGTCGTTCTTATCTTTGCTCCCAACGCAGATGGTAGATCAATTGACCCAAAGAATTTAACCAGAGAGATTGAACGAGCGGCGAGCAATATGCACAACAACCGGAAGAGCAAGCTAGGATCATTGAGGCGCGCTACGAGCGAAAGAGCTAGGATCATTGAGAGCGCGTATTCTTGAGCAAGCTAGGAGAAGAACGAGGCGTTTTTGGCGATTTGATGGCTCGAGATGAACCATCCTTCGAGGCCATCATCATCATCATCACATATGGCTTCCTACCACCAGATCTTGGCCTCGGTATCCTCCGTACCTCAAAGCAGTATCCACAAAGATACTCCCAAAATTTCCATTATTCTCAAAGAGATCCCCAGCAGATCCACCTCGATTATCAAAGACTCAGGTCCACCACCTCGGCGAAGAGCTGTGTGATCAACCCCAAAGCAATCACCCCATCTCTTCAATAATAATATTGATCTAAATTATAGTGCGTTAGAGGCTTGTTTGTTCAGTGATGATCAACCAGCACGAGGTGATCAATATTATCACAGAGATGACTCCGATGAGCACGCGCCTTAGTAGTTTTATATTTGATTATGTATGTTTATTATTATGGATATCGGAGTGATTTGTTGGATTTTAATTTATGGATGTTTATTATTTGGTTGATTATGAATGTTTTTTTTTATTGTTGATTATGGATGTTTATTATTTGGTATTTGAGTTTTTTAATTTAAATATGCTATTTATATTTTTAATTTAAATTTATTAATTTTTATAAAACATTTTATTTGGTTATCACTATTTTAGTTTTTTAATTTAAATATGTTATTTATATATTTTTTTAAATTTATTTAATTTTAAAAACGCGTTTTTCAACTTTTTAAAATGTTTTTAAATTTTTTTAAAAAAATGTATTTTTCATGGATTTCGGTGCATTTTCATGAATTCAAAAAAAAAAAAAAAAAAAAAAATTTGGCGGATTGTAGTGTATTTTCGGCGGATTTCAAAAAAAATAAAAATATTTGGCGGAAAAATCCGCCAGAAAGTCAAAATTCGTCGGAGTACCGGAAATCACGCATAAATTTCATAAAAAAATCCGCCAGGAAATGACTTAAAATCCATGGAAATTATCGGCGGAATTTCCACAAAAATACGTTGCCACCAAATGCATTATCGACGGAAAAATCCACTGAAATACCGCTTTTTTTGCGGCGGTTTGGAGTGTTTTTGGCGGAAAAATCCGCCAAAAAATCTCATTTTTCTTGTAGTGAGCTAATAGCGCGCCACTTATTATATAATACATCCATTGAACTACATAAAGTTATTATCCAAGCATCAAGTCTAATAGTATTGGCATGAGGAGTTCATTTACAATCTAATTTTATAAGGTTGAGATGAGCTCGAACTCTAATAGTGAAAACCTATGAATGTAACTATTCTAGATCCATCTTGTTGGTACCAACACATATCGATTTAATTTGCAAGGAGTTTAGTTACTTTTAAGCAATAACTTGAGTTTTGAGTTTTTTTCTTCAATATGAATAGAACTTAGTACTCCGAGTTTTATACCAATCACACATTTTGCACATCAACCAGTTGCGCTAGTCCCAGGTTTTGTAAATAGGCAATTTAGGTGCCAAGAAAACTTTACTCCTCTATATAAGTTCACTCAACTCAATTCTAATTATACATGAATATCTACAAAAATAAATCAACTAGCTAGCAAGAATAATTTCAAATGACACACATATGTGGATTCGAATCTTTCACCATATGTTGACAATAATAATTGACATTGTGACATATCCTTGATATTTGCAAGAACATAATTTCACCCAAGCTAGTGAGTTGTAAATATAGTACAATGGCTATTGCCACCATGGACAATGGTAGATAGATAATGGCAAAAGAGTGGGGGACCACTTCCTAAGATTCGGGTTTTGGTCTTGTCTCAAAAGCTAGCCTTGGTGTTCAAGTTCAAGCCTATAAAAACAAGCATAGAATTCGACAAAAGGCTATATTGTCTCTGACATCAGTTCCCTACATGAGAGACAAACCTAACATTGTTGACAACAAAATAAAAGAGCAACATAAGTTTTTGAGCATTGGTGGGCTCGTGTGTGATCCCATTCAACAACAATTTGCCTGCATTTTTGTTGACAATACAAGTCATTTGTGTCCCTCTAAAAACATAAACCACACGAGGATTGGCATAAGGACATATTTGTTTAAAGAGCTATTATTACTGACTTTGACCTAACTAAACATTTAGGGGACATTGATAGATATATTTTTAATTTTTTGACAATAATAGATATATTTTTAATTAGGAGCTTTGAAATGGGGTCTTTGATTTTAATATGGAGTACTTGCTTTACTTATTTTGTGATTTTATTTTATGAGTCTCGTTTGGACACGTAGTTAGTTTGGTTACCAAACTTTGCCACTATTTTTGTTATCATATGGTTCTTGTTAATTATGAAATGTTGTAGACATGTCATGGCATGCCAATAAGACTATAACAATCTTCTCACGATCATCAAAAGTTTTTAAGGCGAAATGGAAAATTGTGTGGAGAAATAAATGACATGAAATGCCGGCCATACATCGATATGACACACCCAACAGAGTTTTTGCCATATCTAAAATTCAAATTCGAACTCGAGACATTAAGGTGAGATCCGAATCCAGTTATCACTCGAACCAACCCTTGTTGGTAGTAGTAGATAATTAGTTCCCTTAATCATTTGGTCTTGGTTCGATCATTGACCGGTGCGTATAAAAAAACATTTATTGGGAGAGATCAACGCCTTAAATGACCTACGATACTTCAAAGGATTAATCTCCACAGTCCCGTGGAGGATACATTGCTTAACAAAAGGCATAAATATGGTAGAATAAAACAGATAATATATTGATCAATACAAATAGTTTAACACACACTATGATATGTGAATTTTCATTCCTATAATACATGTTCATTCTTGTGTTTGTTTCACTACATCAAAAACATGAAATGATGACAGTACTGTCTTTTTTTGTTCAAGTGATGGCAGTACTGTCTAAAAACTATAATACGTTAAGAGGAAAAAGTTATTTGAAAAATATGAAGTTTCCAGACAATGCTATTGAAAAAAGTGTTATCAAACAAATATTAGTCCAGGTAATGCTCGTCTAGGAAAGCGTTATCAAAATGATCCACATTTTTTAATTAGTTAATTTTAATTAAAAAAACACAAAACATTTGCTACAAGCGCTTAATAAAATAGCAAACAGTGATATTGGTTGAAACATAAACTACGACTATTGGAAGGATAAGATAAAATACTTTTTTGAATTTTAATTATTCGAGTAGTGGGATGCTATGTATATACAACTTACACTGAACCTAGGAATGTTGATACTATAAAAAAATAAGTTAAAATACTCTTTGGCATTTTGTTCTCTAAACTTATTTGGGACTTGAGAAACAGATGTATTTTTTAGAGGTATACTTGATTTTGAGAGATGTGTTGACAAGATTTTATTCTTTTATTGGCAGTTGTTCCTGACTAGGGGTAATTCTCCCTCTTTTTAATTTTATGAGTGGTATGTTAACCCCATTGACTGTATTTCTAAGAGATAGTTTCTGGTTTTCGTTAGTTTTCCTTTTGAGCCGTTTGACTTTTCTCTGTTGTTTTCGGTTATATATACCCTTGTACCCCGATTTTATCATTTCCCATCTCTGAATTTCCGTTGTTATTTCATCTTTTTTTAGTATCGCTAATATTTACTGTTTTTGTTAGGAGTCCCACATTGAGTAGCTAAAGAGACTCAATGTGGTACTTAAGTCATGAGGCTCTCCCACCTAATGGACTAGTCTTTTGGGTTGGGCTCTCTTCATGTGCTTAAGTCTTAACAATTGGTGCTTTCATTGAGAGTTGTCCGCGGAAAGAGCTACATATAGGCTGGATTAAGGTACTCCACCGAATACTGATAGGTGAGTGAAGCCGCCAAAAAGGAAAGGGCTGCCACAGGGTCAGTGCCGATAGAGTGAAAGCCACCGTGGACGTCGGCCCTCAAAGGGGGCAGCAATGTTAGGACACTACAAAAAAAGACAGTATTAGCGAGGGAAATTAGCGAGGGAATCTAGGTGGGTCGCTAAAAATCAATTACCGAGGGAATTAGCGAGGGAATCTACCGTCGCTAATGATACGCTATTTATTTTTTAAAAAAAAAACAATTCCCTCGCTAAAAGGGGTAATTCCCTCGCTAAATTCAAAGACAGCTGTAACACACAACAACTGATTTTAAATTCCCTCGCTAAATTTAACTATTCCCTCGCTAAATAATTCCCTCGCTAAATGCACAATTCCCTCGCTAAATGTACAGTTTCTGCACACTCTGACACTCTTTGACTGATGGTACAATTCCCTCGCTAACTGCACAATTCCCTCGCTAAATGATTCCCTCGCTAAATCCCTCGCTAATTTCAACATTGTGATCCGTGTGAAAACTTTAAGATGT
Organism: Oxytropis ochrocephala; assembly: GCA_020916435.1. Taxonomy (NCBI): domain Eukaryota; kingdom Viridiplantae; phylum Streptophyta; class Magnoliopsida; order Fabales; family Fabaceae; genus Oxytropis; species Oxytropis ochrocephala. The sequence continues at coordinate 101,667,192 of CM037088.1, forward strand.
ACCTCTACTAGTTGATTATTTTGATAAAAGATAATACTAACCGTTGGATAAATCATATCACACCTTTATCTCCTTATTTACATCACTCCAACCATACTCCTTCATCAAAAACTCTCTTTTCATTTTACATCTTCAAACCCCATTTCCCCTCCTTCATCAAAAGCATCTCTCTCCACCCTCTCTCTCTTCACCACCACCACCTCCTCTCATCCTCACTCCTAGCTTCCTTCTCTCTCTACCCTAATTCACCCTTCACCACCACCACCACCACCACACACACCACCACCACTAGAGCTCCTCTTCCTCTCCTCTCTCTCTCTCTCTCTTATGACTTCCCTTTCCTCTTCTTTTTCGCCACCTTCTTCCACCACACAACCACCACCACCACCACCACCACCACCACCACCACCCACACACCACCACCACCACCTATGAATTTCTTTTCTATTTCCCTCTTCTTCTCTCCACCTTCCACCACAACCACAAAAAAAAAAAATTCATTGTTGACAAAAAATAAATAATATAATTTTCATTTTAATAATATGCTTCAGAAAAATAATATAATAATAAATATATATATATGATACTGTTCTGATGCATTTTTTTTTAAAAAAAAAAATTAGTTAGCGAGGATTTTTAACGCTAATTCCTCGCTAAAATTCCTCGCTAATTCCTCGCTAAAATTCCTCGCTAATTCCCTCGCTAAATTTCCTCGCTAATTCCTCGCTAATTTCCTCATTAATTCCTCGCTAAATTAGCGAGGAGCATTTTAGCGAGGATTTGAATCTCATTAATTCCTCGCTAAAGTACATTAGCGAGGATTTTTGTGCTTTAGCGAGGGAATTGTGCGTCGCTAAATCACGTTTTTTTTGTAGTGGGAGTCCCACATTGAGTAGCTAAAGAGACTCAATGTGGTACTTAAGTCATGAGGCTCTCCCACCTAATGGATTAGTCTTTTAGGTTGGGCTCTCCTCATGTGCTTAAGTCTTAAAAGTTTTAGTATTGGAATTGTGTTTGGTAATAAAATAGTATTATGGTGTAATTCAAATAAACACTGGGCCCTTGTAGTATAGTGCAAACCCAATTTGTGTGTAGATGTTGTAGTAGCCAATTAGTTGGCATAGTTACTTTCATTTGATATAAGATGCAAAAACTCTGATTCTAGCCTCTAGATCATTCAATAATAACAAAAATAGTGCTTTCTGTTAGAACCGTTTCTCTCTCTCTCTCTCACACTATAAGAAAAATGGGTTTTTCCGGCGGATTTTTCCGCCAGAAAATACCCGAATTTACCGCAATTACGTGTATTTCTGGTGAATTTTTTCACCACTAAATGTGTCGTCGCAACGTATTTTCGGCGAATTTTCCGCCGAAAATTTTCCGGCGGATTTTTTCTGCCAAAAAAACACAAAACAAGGAAAGCGTTATCAAAATGATCCACATTTTTTAATGCTCGTCTAGGAAAGCGTTATCAAAATGATCCACATTTTTTAATTAGTTAATTTTAATTAAAAAAAACACAAAACATTTAATACAAGCGCTTAATAAAATAGCAAACAGTGATATTGGCAGAAACATAAAATAAACTACGACTATCGGAAGGATAATATATAAAATACATTTTTGAATTTCAATTATTCGAGTAGTGGGATGCTATATATATACGACGACTTACAATGAACCTAGGAATGTTGATACTATAAAAAAATAAGAAAATATTCTTTGGCATTTTGTTCACTGAGTTATTTGGATCTAAGAAACAGATGTATTTTTTAGAGGTGTAGTTGATTTTGAGAGATGTGTTGACAAAATTTTATTCCTTTCTTAGCAGTTGTTCCAGATTAGGGTAAATCTCTCTCTTTTTTATTTTATGAGTGGTATGTTGACTCTATTAACTGTATTTCTAAAAGATAGTTTCTAGTTTTCGTTATTTTTCCTTTTGCACCGTTTGACTTTTCTCTGTTGTTTTCGGTTGTATATGGGATGAGTATCCCTTGTGCTCATTTATGTTTTAGATTTCACTATGTTTGCTTTTTAAAAATAAAAAATAAGTTCAATTCCTAAATATCCGCTAATAGAAAAATCTCAAATACAGGCGGAAACTAGAGACGAAAAAAATAAAATTGGTCTCTAAAAAAGTTGGTGTCCCTAACCACTAGTGACTAAATTCAAGACCGATCGATTTTATCATTTCCCATCTCTGAATTTCCGTCGCTATTTCATCTTTTTTTAGTATCGCTAATATTAACTGTTTTAGTATTGGAAATGTGTTTGGTAATAAAATAGTATTATGGTGTCATTCAAATAAACACTGGGCCTTATAGTATAGTGCAAACCCAATTTGTGTGTTGATGTTGTAATAGCCAATTAGTTGGCTTAGTTACTTTCATTTGATATTAGATGCAAAAACTCCGATTCTAGCCTTCAGATCATTCAATAATAACAAAAATAGTACTTTTTGTTAGAATCGTTTCACTCACTCTCTCTTTCTCTGAAACTTGAAGATCATCATCTTGATGTCCAACAAACTGGTAATACAGATCACAAATTTGATATTGGTTTAGCAAGGCGATGGCATCCACATTTGTCAGAGGTTGTCACTTCCTGGTGAATATGCCAATTCTCGACAGCAAGAATTGGGAGAGGTGGAATATGCAAATGAACGTGTTGTTCGGAGCACAAGAGGTTCTCAAAACCATAAATGGAGGTTACGATGAACTCTGAAACGCAACAAACCACACACTGAGTTGCAAAGAAGGAGGATTGTAAGGTCTGTGGTACATCCATCAGTGTGTCAATGCGAGCAATTTGAGAAGATTGTGAAGGCGAATACGACGAAGGCAACATGGGATATTATGGTCAGGTGTTACACTAGAGGCGATAAGGTCATGAAAGTTCGATTGATGTCGTTGAGGAGGCAATACGAGCTCCTTCACATGGAGAGTGATGAGAAGGTACACTAGTGGAAAATATGGATTTTACATCAGCAATTAATAACGGTTAACTATAACCGATATGAAAAAAGAGGCGGTGGCATTTTTGAAATTATGAGCAAATTATCTATATCGGTTCCTGTTCTAACCGATATGGAAACTCTATTTTACTCTAATCCATATCGGCTCCTATTCAAACCGATATGGAAACTCGATTTTACCCTTAAAATTTTATTCACCCACGCTCGATCGTTCTCGCGCTGGAACCAAATACTCTTCATCTTCCTTTGACGCTCTCTCTCACTGAAAACCCTAGCCTTGAAACCCACTGAAAACCCACTGAAAACGAAGGAGAAAACGACGGCGAAGAGGAAGAAGAAGAGGAACGACGCGAAGAGGAAGGAAAGAAGAGGAGGAACGACGCGAAGAGGAAGCGATTACGAAGGAGAAAGCGAAGGAGAAGAGGAAGCTCTTTGGTTTCGTCGGCCGTTGTTATTGAAATCGAAGAATAAAACGAAGGAGAAGAGGAAAACGAAGGAGAAAACGAAGGTCTTCGTGAAAGCTTCATGTTTGGTAAAATTGGAGCTTCTGGTTTAAAGAATCACAAAAGGTAAGTCTTCTAATATTGTTTATTTGAGTTATTGTGAAAGTTTCTCTGTAAATTAGTTATTTATTTCGTGAATATGTCATGAACTGTGGGGTTTTGGTGGGGTATTGGTGGGGTTTTGTGTTGTTTCTCTGATTTGTGTTGTTCTTTCCAACCAATTGTTTTTGCAGAACACTATTAGGCATGATATTATCCTGGAGTTACTTTTGACTTTTAAATGGGTTGCATTTTAGGTATCATTACAATGTGGCTGATGCAAGGTTACCACATCATGTTGAGAGAGGGATTGCAGACGACCTTCTTATTAGTTGTGTGTCATCTTGTTCCGGTCTGTGGGCACTTATCATGGATCTTTGGAACTTTTATGCAAACTCAAGTTTACAAGTTATCACCAATTTTTTTACACAAGGTGAAATATGATGTATGCCCTTGCTGTTTTTATAAATCTAATTTTGTGTAATTAAACTTATCAATGTGAATGTTTCTTTGTAGGAATGGATCATGGAACAGTGGGATAAGAACTTTTACATCACTTCTATAGCGAGGGCTGCTAACTGGCAAATCTGTTGTGGTGATGTCAAAAGGTTTGTTTGCTTCCAAAGTTACTTTTTGATATGATAAATTGGTTTTGTTATTTTTCCCGGTTGATTTTACCATGTCATCTAATATCGTGGAGAAGATTTTCGTGACAATTAATCCTTTTCCCATATTAGTTTTTCTCTCTTTTGGGATGAACAAGTTTTGGTGTTTACTTCTCTGATTTTGTTTGAGATACCTAAAGTGGTTATTTAGCCATCCGCATTGCGTGTATGTACGAATAATTGCCGTTGTTTCTAAGTATTACCCTTTTAGTATTGCTGCTGAAACAATGTTTTCAAAAAGCGGCCGTGTTGGATTGCGGTGGCGGAATTTTGGCCAACCACTACCGCCAATTTGTGAAGGATGGCGGTGCCATGGCTGCAATGGTGTTTTTTGAAGCGGCCTAAAATGATGGATTTTTGTCTTCTCGCTATGGTCCTCTATTTTCAATCAATAACGATTGGAAATTATCATACTAGTAGCTTGCGTGTAGCTTCCTTTTTATTGATTGTTTCCACTGGCCAATGGTAGTTAAGACATACACGAGTCTAGTTAATGTGTTTCATTGATTCTTTTTGCGGGGTTCTTTTTCAAAGACCTTTTGAAATCATTTATCTTGAAAATCTTCTCAAGGTAAGGAAGATTGATGTCACCCGTCATTAACTTATTTGTTTTTATAGAGGTTGTGATAAAGTTTTTGGAGTTTGAGAAGCCTATAATTGTCACGAGATTGTTGATTGCTGATGACATCTATTCTTTTGAAAAGAAAGTGTTAACACTTAAAGCATTATGATTATGATTTATGCATCATCTTTGCAACACAAGTTTAAGTAACAACCATTTGATTTTTAAATACACGTGTCCGGTTATCTAACATTTTGTCTTCCAACAACTTAAACTTGTTTGGATGTACCACTAAGAAAGAAAATGAGAATAACATTCTTGTCAAATCCTTGGAGAGTGTTTTTCTCATGGACCTAGTATGCCAAGATAATAATGAATATATTTGAGCAGATTTTCAAGTCCCTAAACTTTACTCAGAAATCCATTTAGAGCATTTTCTTTTTTATTGCTCTCCACTTTGCCTTAGTAATGAATTTTTCATTTGGGTTTCGTTAAGCTTCTCGTGTGGCTAAATATTTTTATGAGAGTTTCTCGATGTGTATTTGTCACCTAATGACTACATTTCATTTCTTTGTTATTTGTCTCTTGGTTTTGCCAAGTTTGTACATTGATAAATATATTGCTCTATGCTATACGCTTTACTTTGCGTCCTTATGGTCATCTTGGGTTGGATAGATCTTGTATTCCAACTACGAGTGGCTTCGTCGAGAAATCATTGATGAGTTGCTAACAGAGATTCCGTGGTTGTCGTCAAATTTCAAAGATGTCGATCGGCTCTGCAAGATTCCAAATGACAAAGGAGGTTTGCTCTTGGATTGTGGTGAAGGAAATCTTTTCTCAAAAGGAGGTTTGCTCTTGGATTGTGGTGAAGGAACCTTGGGACAACTTAAAAGAAGGCAAGCCTATCCAGATTCTTAATTTCATGTTTATTGTGCTGCACTTGTTTGCTTTTTTTTTATCTGAATCGTTGGTTGATGTATCCCTTTGGAAACAGATATGGTGTGGATGGTGCTGATGATATTGTGAGGACAACTTAAAAGAAGGCTAGGATTCTTGCTCTGCGCCGTGATTTGCTGAAGGAGGTGCCTCATGAACCATTGCTTGTTGTAGGATCTTTTAAGCTTAAGAGATATTTAGATGCATACCAAAGACTCGAAGATTTAGATATGTTTGTTTCTTGACTGCAAACACACCACAATGACATCATTGGATGCTTTTGAGAATGACTTTCAAGAAATAGCCGATTCTCGTGATCTTATCAATAATAAGGAAGTAAATGCATCAAAAGTTGATACGACATTATGCATATGCTTACTCATTAGCTGCTTCTTACTTCACTTATGGTTTGAGTAGTTACTAAGGGCTAAGCTATTATGTATATGTTTACTCATTAGCTCTTTCTTGCTTTTTAGTGGTTAGTAAAATATAGATAGTGTGTGTATTAGATTCGTTTTTGTATTTGGATATGGATATTGAGTATAATTTGAGATCTTTGTATTTTTATATAAATATTGTATTTGTTGTGATTTTGTTGTTTCTTTGTATATCCAATTGAGGAATTTTTTATTTTTATTTTTTAAAAAAAAAGACTTTTCATATCGGTTCCTTTAAATAACCGATATAAAAGTGATTTTCAATATCGGTTCAACTAAGAAACCGATATAAAAAAAGAGTTTTATAGGTTTAAAAATTGACTTTCCATAATTCTTTCTCATGGGACCCGATATAAAAAATTTTCCATATCGGTTCTTTAACCGATATAGAAAGCGCCTGTTTTTAATATCCCCTTTATCTATATCGGTTACGGAACCGATATGAAAAGCCTTTTTTAACCGATATAAAAAGCCTTTTTTCTAGTAGTGGTAGCCGATTACATGAATCACTTGGTGATGATCACGAACCAGATGAAATCGTGTGGCAAGGCCGTGACAGATCATATGCTAGTAGAAAAGGTAACACAAACCCTAACTCCTAAGTTCAACTTCATAGTTTTTGCAATAGAAGAATCAAAAGATGGGAGCGCAATGTCTGTTGAAGAGCTTCAAGGCTAGACGCACGTGAAATTAGGGTAATTTATAAGGGTGCTGAGAGGAAAGTGGATCAGGCACTTCAAGCACAGATTAATGGAAAAGGAAAATTTGATAAGGAAGGGTTTAAGAACACAGGAGAGTTCAATAAGAATGGTAACTGGAATAAACCTAATGACTCTCCTAAGGTAAAGGAAAAATCTGAGCCCCCTAAGAAAGGAGGAGGATCTACCTCTAACCAAGGCAAGAGAGGAACCTTTGATAAGAAAAGGATTCAATTTTATAATTGTGACAGGTTTGGACATTATGCTAAAGAATGTTTGTAGGATGGTAAGGGTGAGAAGCCTCAGAATAATGAAGAAGAGGCTAAAATGGCTAATGAAGACTCTAATAGTGATAATGAAGAAGAGGCTAAAATGGCTAATGCTAATGGTCACTACTTGTAATGGCAACAAAAGTGAGAAGTAATGGTACTTGGACACAAACTGTTCCAACCATATGACTGGGCATAAGGATTGGCTAATAGACCTTGGTCAAAGTATGAAGTCAAGGATCAAATTAGAAGATGAAAAGAGCCTCAAAACGCAAGGCATGGGAAATGTGGAAATCCACCAAAGATGGTAAGACAATTGTTTAGAGAATGTCCTTTATGTGCCTAACATGAAGTGTAATCTGTTGAGTGTAGGCCAATTGCTGTAACTATATGATTCAAAAGATACATAATGAGCAGTGGCTGGCAACTACTTTGTGTAGTGAGTAGAGTTGGTTGTGGCATAAAAGGTATGGTCATTTGAACTTTACAAGTTTGAGTTGTTCCAAGATAAGGAACTAGTCTTCGGTTTGCCAAAACTGGTAATAACTATTAGGGCTTGTTATAACTTCTTGAAAGGGAAGCTGAGCAAGTTACATTTCTCAAGTGATGTTCCATTGATCAGAGCCAAGGCAGCTCTGCAAGTGGTATACTCAGATATTTGTGGTCCACTTGAAGTTCCTTCAATTAGAGTGAATAACTATTTCATCACATTTGTGGATGAATATACTAGAATGACATGGCTCTACTTGATTAAATTCAAAAGTGAAGCACTGGAAGTGTTCAAAAGGTTAAAGACCTTAGTTGAAAAGCAAAGTGATAAGTTGATTAAGGTACTTAGAATTGATGGAGGAGGTGAGTACACCTCTACACCCTTTGAAAGCTTCTATGATGAGAAAGGAATTAAGCACGAGGCCACACCTTCTTATACACCCCAGCATAATGCATTAGCTGAAAGAAGAAAAAGGTCACTGCTTGACATGACCATAAGTATGCTGAAGCATAAGAATCTGCAAAACAAGTTTTGGGGTGAAGTGGTGTCTACAGCTGCTTATATCCTCAATAGGTGTCCAACCAAGAAGTTGAAGATAAAGGTGCCCATTGAAATATGGAATGTTAAGAAGCCTTCTAGCTAAGGGTTTTGGTTCAATTTGTTAAAAACATGTACAAGATGTCAAGAGGAGCAAACTACTAGATAAGAGTGAGACAACGATTCTAGTTGGTTTTCATGTCACTAGAGGTTCCAAAATATATAATCCCTTGACACAATCTGTAGCAATAAGCAGGGATGTGTAGTAAAGGAAAAGGAAACATGGGATTGGGAGACAGAGGTAGCAAAGACCTAGAATGTTACCACAGTTGAATTGTGTGCTGGTGGCAGTGTCTCTAGAACTGAAGAAGTAAATGATCAAGACTCTTTGTAGGCCTATGATGAGTTAGAAAATGAAGAACCCAGGAGTCCAAGACCACTGTGGGCTAGGAGACTGCCTAGCAGACTCACTGATTGTGAGTTACTGCATGATACAACAGTAAATGAAGAAGGGGAATTAATCCACTTTGTCTTGATGGCTAATGCAATGCCAATCAGTTTCATTGAAGAACCCAGGAGTCCAAGACCACTGTGGGCTAGGAGACTGCCTAGCAGACTCACTGATTGTGAGTTACTGCATGATACAACAGTAAATGAAGAAGGGGAATTAATCCACTTTGTCTTGATGGCTAATGCAATGCCAATCAGTTTCATTGATGCCATGATTGATGAATTGAACTCCACTGAGAGAAATAACACTTGAGAACTCACAGAACTACCAACTGATAAAAGTCCAATTGGAGTGAAGTGGGTCTTCAAGCTAAAGTTAAACCCTGATGGTAGTGTGCTAAAGCACAAAGAAAGACTTGTAGCTAGAGGATTCTTGCAAAAACATGGGTTGGACTATCAGGAGGTGTTTGCTCCGGTCTAAGCATGAGACTGTGAGATTGGTAGTTGTTATGGCTTGAAGCAAAGGGTGGACACTCTCTCACATGGATGTGAAATCAGCCTTTGTCAATGGACCATTTGAGAAAACTGTTTTTGTTACTCGACCACTAGGGTTTGAAGTTCATAGTAAAGAGAACATGGTATATAGACCATACAAAGCTCTCTATGGGCTAATATGCGCGTAGCTGTTGTAATAGCCCATCAGTTGGCTTAGTTACTTTCATTTGATATAAGATGTAAAAACTCTGATTGTAGCCTTTAGTTCATTGAATAATAACAGAAACAATATTTTTTGTTAGAGCCATTTCACTCTCGTCTCTTCCTCTTTCTTTGAAACTTGAAAATCATCATCTTGATCTCCAACGAATAGGACACTGGAAATAAAATTAAAATAACTTAGGAGATATTTTGGGAACATTAATGTTTGAAGTTAGATAAAATATGTTTTTTTTCGTTTCTGGACGGTGTTGTAAGCACCCTATAAACTCACACACAAAGTGGACATCTCAAGTTCGAACTCATCTAACCATGAAAATTCAGCCTAACAACGTCGACTTTATCACTTGTGCTAGACATAATGTAGAATAAAATGTGTTTGTATATTTTTTTCGCCAAAACTAAAATAATTAGATTTTTTTAGGAGGGAGTAATAAATTATAAATATGAGCTGGATGAAAGCAAATGACAAGTGTGACCTTTCTTTGCAATTGCAAATGAAAGTGAAACTTTAGTGGGGCCATAAACTTTTGGTTTTGACATAAAATGCCTATAAACGAGAGGTATCTAGCTGCAGGCTAAGTGTTAGGGACCATATTAATCTTATTGCACGGTTCAATTTTGTATTTAGATGGAGGTTATTCATTACTCAAGAGTTAAAGTTGAAAGAGACACCGATGCATCATGCACGTATTTAGGTTATATTTCAACTATTACATGAAACGAAGACTTCAATTTATCGTGCACACAACACAACAATGAGTTTTTAGTTTACTCATCACCAACTCTCTCTCTCTCTCTCTCTCTCTCTCTATAGTTCATCTCTCTCCCTCCAGCTCCTTCATCCATTCCCAGCTCCTCTTCCTTTTACATTGTGGATTTTCTTCTCTGTGCGGTTTCCTCTTTGTGGCTTATGACTTACAGGTTCTCTCTCTCTCTTGAATTTTCTCTGTTATTTGATTAGATTTTTTTGCAATATGCATTGATAAATGTATGTATAGTGATAGTTTATTGTTGTTGTTTTTCCCTTCACTTTATATAGATATGCACATAAAATGTTTGATGGTTTGTTTGCAAGAGATACTTTTCCACAGTGATAATATATGTATTTGCGTTTTTCTGCTGAAACTATTTTTACTGGAAACTAATTAAGGAATCTAAAGTAGAAGACAAGAGAGAAGGGAAAGACAAAATTAGGTAAAAAAAATTAAGAGATTTTTTTATTGATTTGGTTGGTTAATTAATTCTCAAATGTCTACATATACAGTATTAATAACAAAATATAAGACTTAAAAGAGGTAAAAGCCCAATTAAAATAACACTAAAATAAAAGTCTTAACTAATTAAAATTCAATTCCTAATTTTTTTTAATTGAGCTTCGTAACATTGCCGAAGTGACAGTCTTTAAACTATTTTTTATGTTGGGTTCCATTGTTTGATTGATGAGTCTGCTGGGAGGTTTAATGAACAGCCCAAAAAATGCCAATGGTTTTTGCTATGTTAAAACAACATTGACTATAAGCAGAGAAATCATACATGTGTATACTCATAGGCTTCATAGTGCTGTTGTCAATTTCTTAATGCCATCATCCAATCTTTACAAATAACGAGTTAACTCCATGGATGGAGATATTTTTTTTTATTTTTATTTAACGGTGTTATTGATGCGCAGTATTTATCGACTTTACTAGAGACTAATTTACGCTAGGGAATCTGACTGGTTACTTGTATAAGATGCTCACTAAAACAATAAGATAAGAAATAATAAAGGCAAAATAGCATTTGGGGTCCTTTAACTTATTTTCCGTTTTCGCTTAGGTCCCTTAACTTTCCTTAACTTTTAAAAACGTGTCATCGTAGTCCCATTTAACGTTTTTAAACTAACAACAACTGAGACTTAAACGTTAGCTTTTAACGTTAAATGTGACTACGATGAAACATTTTTAAAAGTTAAGGGACTTAAACGTTAGCTTTTAACGTTAAATGGGACTACGATGAAACGTTTTTAGAAGTTAAGGGACCTAAACGTTAGCTTTTAAAGTTAACGGATCTAAGCGAAAATGAAAAATAAGTTAAGGGACCCCGGATGCTATTTTGTCAATAATAAAATAATATTTTAAAAAAATAAAAATAAAAATAAAAATACTATTTTATTGGTTGTGAAAAATACCTTTACCATATTAAATAGAGTAAAATGGTGTGGGACCAAGTGGGGAATGAAAGGAATTAAAGGTGGGGCAATATTTGATTCGCCAATCCTTTTAAAAAAAACAAACTTATGATAGGAGGGTGCCTTTTTTCTTTGAGGAATATGAGGAGGGTGTTTGGTGGGAGTAAAGGCTGAGTAATTTTTTATTAATTAAGGATGGTTTAAGGCTGACCTTGGAAGCAAAACTAAGGATTAATAACAGCATAATGAGGCTTTGTTATCGCTTAAGAGTTTAAATCTATTAAGTATCCATATTGTGGAGATTGAAAATTGAGTATCTATTAAGATGAAACTCTTAAATAAGAGACTCTCTTGCTCTCTCCTATGATGTAGGGACTCACACATTTACTTTTCATTAAATTATTGTTAAAATGTATCCCCTCCGTCCCAAAATATAAGGTCCCATTGGATTTTTCGCGGTTACTAAGCAAAGTTAGTGGTGTAATTAATATGATAAAATTTTGTATGACTACTACTAAATAACCTAACATTCAATGTTAACTTTTCATATACCAACTCAATTTAGTACTATTATTAAGGATATGTTTGGAAAAAAAGTAATAAATGTATCTAGAAAGTTGTAAGAGGCCTTATATTTTGAGACAGGTAAAAATGAAAAATGGGTCTTATAATTTGAGACGGATGGAGTAAAATGATAAATAGTTAGTGAGACCCATTTAGTAAATTTTGTTGGGGTTCTTGATTGGAGAGATGCAGTTTTTATATAAATATTACTATTAAAAATTAAAAAGAGTAATGTGTACAAATGAGACCCATTTAAGTACTCAATTTGAGTTTCTCCATTGTGGATGCTCTAACAAAATAGTTTAACCAACATAGTGGCAATAGCTACATCGGGACAATGGTTCAATCTTGTGCCCTCGAGTTCAATTCTCGTAGTAGACAAATTCAATGTTGGCCAGTGCGAAATTACTTCGTGGGGAGCCACCAATGTTCCAAACTAAAAAAATAACAAAATAGTATTTATTTTTTTCACAAATAGTCTCAACTTAGCTTGAACGTCTTCCTTACCTTGGACTAGGGAGTCATCCCCTCACTCTAAATTTTTTTGTAAACAAAAACAATTTAAAAGTTATACCAAAGAAGTGCAAGTAGGAGATCTTGTGTTCAAATCTAGGAAACTAACATTTGCCATTTTCACTAAGCACTAATAATATTTGCCTATAAAAAACTTTTAAAAGATTAGGGCAAACAAAAATCTTATGATCAAAATTTTATTAAAAGAAAAAAAATAAAGCTAAAATTAGGATTATATATAATTTGCTAAAGATAGCATTGACATCCTCTTCACCACCATTTCATTCTTCCAATTGTCTAATTTGTAATTACTTTTAGGAGCCAAATTCGGAATCAATAGAATGAAGAGTTGAATCACTTTGACACAACCAACTAAAAAAAGAAAACAAACAAAAAGCAAAAAAAAAAGAAGAAAACAAAGAGAAGAGAATAAAATAAAATAAAATATAATAAAATAAAATAAAGAAAATAAATGAAAGATTAAAAAAACTGCAAAAAATAAAACAAAGACGAGAGAGAGAGAGAGAGAGAGAGAAAATAAAGAAAGAAAAGTCAGTTATTGGTTCCATCCAATCTTTTTGCTTTCCCTATCACCAGGTTCCTCAAAATCTGAAGACAACCCATTTTACAGAACCAAATAATGAACCAAAATCTGTGAAAAAGAAACAAACTTGGCATTGGGTTTGGATTTGGATTTTGATTCTCATTGTGTTTTTCTGCAGAAATGCTTTCTGCAACTTTACAAGGAAGATTGTGCATTGACAGGTATTTTTTTTCATGTGGGGGCATTCATGGGCGGAGGTTAATAAGCAAAGGTGTGGGGGTGTATATATGAAGGAGGTAGGGTGGAGAAAAAATTTGGAAGTTTCAGAGAAGAATGAACAAAAAGCATAACAACATTGTCAAAGTTTGGGAAACAACAGTTAGAAAATCAGCTAGACCAAAGAAAAGGACAAACAAAATCTTGAAATCAATGTCTGTTGCTCATGTGGATGATGATGAGCCAAAGCAAGGAGAGGTTTATGAGAAGATTCTCTCCAATGGTGACTTTTTTAAAGGCCAATGGCATGAAAATTTACCCAATGGTTATGGAAAATATTTATGGACAGATGGGTGTATGTATGTTGGTGAATGGAAAAATGGAAACATGATGGGAAAAGGTAGGTTTAGTTGGCCAAGTGGTGCAACCTATGAAGGTGATTTCAAAACTGGTTATATGGATGGTAAAGGAACTTACATAGGTTCTTCTGGGGACACATACAAAGGTTGTTGGGTTATGGATTTAAGAAATGGTCAAGGGACACAAAGTTATCCTAATGGTGATTTCTATGATGGGGAATGGAGAAAAGGTCTGCAAAATGGACATGGGAGGTATCAATGGAAAAATGGAAACCATTACATAGGTCAATGGAAAACTGGTTTTTTTAATGGGAATGGTACTTTGATGTGGAGTAATGGGAATAGATATGATGGTTGTTGGGAAGAAGGTTTACCAAAAGGAAATGGTACATTTAGATGGTGTGATGGAAGTTTTTATGTTGGGGTTTGGAGTAAAGATTCAAAGGAACAAAGTGGGACTTATTATCCTTCTGGTAATTCTGATAATAATCACTTGGAATGGGATCCTCAAGAGTTGTTTTCTGTGGATTTGAATGATTGTAATGTTTGTTTATGTGAGAAGGTTTCAATTTATCCTTCACAGAAGACTTTGAATATGATTGGTTTAGATGAAGATAGTAAGCAACCCGTATTTAAGAAAGGAAATGACGCTAATGGGAGGCCTAGGTGGATGACTGCTGATGAAAGACTTAGTAATTTTAGCTCTGAAGATGGGTCTTATTATGGCTCAAGAAGTCCTCAACTTGATAGTTCTTTTCCAAAAATTCCACATTTGAGATTAAAAGCTCCAAAGAGACAAGGAGTTACTATATCTAAAGGGCATAAGAACTTTGAGCTAATGCTTAATTTGCAGCTTGGTATCAGGTACTGATCATGGTTTTTCTTTTTCAGTGATTTTCTCTTATTTTTATTGTTAAGAAAGCTTTTTCTTCTATCGCCTAGTTGAACACTCTGCAGCACTGACACTTTCAGCTCAAGACATGTCCGGTATCCGACACGTATTGTGTCAGACACCGACACTTTAATTACTTGTATTTTTCTAATTAAAACCAGTGTTTCTGTGTTCGTATTCGTGCCGTATCTGGTATTCATGTGAGTGTCTGTGTCATTGCATCATAGGCTTAACATTTTATCATCCATAGGAACCTTTTCTTTTTCTTTTCTCCCTACTTTCCTTTTGAGTAATAAACTGATAGATTGTACCATGAATTATGGAAAATAAAATTTACTTCCATGATTCTAATTTTAATTGCACCTTTATTAATTTCTTGTGCCATAGCACAGACATGCTGTTGGAAGACCAGCTCCAAGTACATCCCTTGATTTGAAGTCTTCTGCATTTGATCCCAAAGAGAAAGTGTGGACAAAATTTCCACCAGAAGGATCCAAGCACACACCACCCCACCCATCTTGTGAGTTTAGATGGAAAGACTATTGTCCAGTAGTGTTCAGGTAAGCTTTTATTTTTCATTGATACTGCAATTGTTTCATGACCTTATAATACAAACATTGTTTGACTATTAGCTCAGTAGCATCGTTACCTCTGGTTGAAGATGTGTCCGGTGTCCGACACATGTTGTGTTGAACACCGGCATTGATACTGACACTTCAATTACTTACATTTTTAAATTATTATTAGTGTCTACATATCCGTGTCGATGATCGTGTCCGGTGTCCTTGTCTATATCAGTGCTTCATAGACTATGAGAACTCTATTAGCTTATCCAATTTTATTGATCTTGTTAATTCATTACATCTATATTTGCAGGGCTCTAAGAAAACTGTTCAAAGTAGATCCGGCTGATTACATGATATCGTTATGTGGGGACGACGCTCTTCGGGAGCTGTCCTCACCTGGAAAAAGTGGAAGCTTTTTTTATTTGACGAATGATGATCGATACATGATAAAGACCATGAAGAAAGCAGAAGTAAAAGTGAGTTCCCTTTTAGTTCGCTAGATAGTGTCGTGAATAATCCAGAGTTTTCAGATGTGTAGAGGACCGAAATTGCACATTACAAACAAACTATGAAGCACCGATACAAACACGGACACAGACACAAATAGTTTTCAGTTGTAGCTTCAATTTAGATGTCATTATATTTATGTTGTAAAAGATATTTCATTCGGGATTGTATTATATGATTGCAGGTTTTCTTGAGAATGCTTCCTGGTTACTACAAACATGTTCGCGCATTTGAGAACACTTTAGTCACCAAATTCTTTGGCCTCCATTGTGTTAAACTAACAGGAACTGCACAGAAGAAGGTAATGCTAAGTTCTGTAGAAAATTCTTCTCTGAATAACAAAAAGTTACAATTAACTAAACATGATAAATTTCAGGTTCGGTTTGTCATTATGGGAAATCTATTTTGTTCAGAACATGCAATCCATAGACGCTTTGATTTAAAAGGTTCAACTTTTGGTCGTACAACTGATAAACCTGAAGAAGAAATTGAGCCTACAACAACACTTAAGGACCTCGACTTAAATTACGTATTTCGGTTGCGAAAATCTTGGTTTCAAGAATTCTCTAGGCAAGTTGATAGGGACTGCAGTTTTCTTGAACATGAGAGGATTATGGATTACAGTATGTTGGTAGGTCTTCATTTTCGAGGAATATCATGTAGCGAAGCTGTTACACCAGCTCGCAGTTCAGGATCTCAGACTCCAACAGGTTATATTCTGTTTAGACTGCTTTTCTTAGTTTTTATTAGCATGAATTTTATTACTGAATTCATTACATATTTTGTAGGTAATGGTAACTTTGATGATGGAGCGCCGCGTCTTTCTGGAGTCGATATCGATCATCTTGTAGTAGATCCTAATCGGTATAGTCTATCAACACATCAAGACATGAGTTTCAAATTTTCAATAACATTAGTTTTGATAGCTAAGTTGTAACTAAAACAATTGGGTCTGACGTAGGCCCTTGTCAATAGGTCTAGCCTATTCCCACCCATTGCGTATGAATTAATTGTTGATACTTTTACTTCAAATTTTCTCTACCTCTAAAATCTGCCTAAATGCTGATCTTGCACCAATATTTAAGTTTCACAATCATATAATAACTTGATTCTCTACAGCCAAGAATGGTTATATTTTCTGAATACAATTCCCATTTTGTGTTTCATGTTTCAGGTGGATTCAATTAGGTATAAACATGCCTGCGCGAGCCGAATTAACTGCGCGAAGAAGTGTTTGTGATGCTCCTCAACTAGTTGGAGAACCAACAGGGGAGTTATATGAGATTTACATATTTTTTGGTATAATAGACATATTACAAGATTATGACATTAGTAAAAAGCTTGAGCATGCTTACAAATCATTTCAATATGATGCAACCACAATCTCTGCTGTTGATCCAAGGTTATATTCAAGACGGTTTCGTGATTTCATCTTCAGAGTTTTTGTAGAGGACACTTGATGTCTTAGTTTTTATGTTAATTATTCAGATTTCAAATTGCATCAGATTAAGGAAATGATAACACTAACCAGCTCAATGATATCCATACTAAAATGGTCATCAATGCACATTAGTCTGTGAATTTTATTTAAATTTTAGTGACAACTAATGTATTTTGTAGTTTAGATTAGTCTATTTGAGAGTTACTAAAGTCTTTTCCAATTGTAAATGAATGAACTATAGTGTAAACAACATTGGAGATTAGTCTTCTTGTATTATTTTTCTTGACTGTATAGACGAGGTTGAGGGTATTGAGATTTTTGTGTACGTAAATGTACTAGTCATCCTTATACAATCTTAGGATGGGATGTGATTTTAAGTATGCTCACACTTGATGACCTTTTAAATGTTATGACTATCCCTTTAATGAATGGAAAGGTTTTGGTAATCGTTTTTAGGGCGCTACTATCTCTTTTTTATATACTCCTTTCAACTACAGTTTCATATGTTTAAGAACATTCCAATATGTAAAATCAATTTTTTGGGGTCAGCGATGTGTAAAAACAATGAACACCTTTCAAGTTAAAGAGGAGTTTCTTGTCAAAAAAAAAAGTTAAAGAGGAGTCATGTTCAACTTGATATTTTTACTAATAATTAAAGTACAATTAACTAAACCCCAACTAATGAAACAGTAAATTGCTGAGGTTCCCTAGGTCTTCTGCAAGGGTTAGGTTATTAGGTTATTGTCGTTGCTTGTAGAGCGGTCGGCCATCAACCATGCACCTCCATCAGCCCTCTCCCCTCACGATGCGTCCAACACCTTTCATCCTCTTCGCCCCAACCTCTCTGAACCACCTCTCTGCAATGCAATCTGTACCTTGCCTTCCACCACCGCTCTCGCCACCACAACCTCTGGACACCTGCTCTGATCATTTCGCTGAACCAGAATCTCCTCCCCCCTCCTAGAACCTCCAAATCTGCCTGACCTGCCAGATCCACCAGACATGGCTTACCTCTCTTCCCTTCGGTTGTTAGCAAGCTCACCCCTTCCTCCTTTGTTGCCTTACCTCTATTTGCGATCCACCGTACCTCTGTTACCACTGTTTCCATCCCTATGTCTGTTACCCTATCACATTTTGCGATCTGTTTTCCTTAAACTTCCTCTGCCTTCATCTTTTTGGTTTCGCTGATTCAATGCTCTATCCTCGGGGTCAATTGGCCTTCACATACCAGGAGACTTTGGACTTTCCGTTTCTCCTCCTACACCAATTTCGTAGAATTTTGCGTTGCCTCTCTGTGGAGGCTGTGGTTTTTCTCTCTGGTGGAGCTAGTTTTAAGGTTTCAGTTTGTCTTTGAATCCGAGTTTGGTCTAATGGTGAAGATGGACAAAGAATCTGATCTATGGTTTGTTTATTGGTACCTGCTGTCTTTTGGCATATTCTGCACTTATTTTTGTTCCTACAGGTTCAAGCATTGTCCTTGGGGCCATTTGGCCTTCAAATCTGGGGAAATTCCGGACTTTCCACTTCTCCTCCTACTCCAACTACGTGGGACATTTCCTTGTTTCTTTGTGGTGCCTTGTGTTCTCTCGATGGTGCATAATGTTCAATGGATGCAGTTTGTGAAGCTGGCTTTGGTCTTGACGGTGACAACGGTTAAGGATCTGCTTTATGGTTTTGAATGTTGGCCACTTTAGATGGGATTAGGGTGCGTGTATGTTTTGTTTTTATTATTTTCATTAGGATCCTAGTAAGTTCGAGTCTCTTGCTCTTGAGGCTTAATGTTCATTATTAGCGATCTCAAAGATATACCGATTTGGTTGTAGTCTTGTATAAGACTTGTTCGGTGCTTTACTTGTGAACTTGATGCTTATACTTTGTGTGTAGTGTTGTGGCCTTGCCCAATTTCAATGAAATGTTACACATTTGACAAAAAAAAAAGGTACAATTAGAGCGGCTCAAGTGAGTGAGAACTAAAGTAAGCACAGGATGTACCAAAAAGAAAAGTGAACACAGGTTGGTCGTTTTTCCATTGTGTGTGACTTTTTTCTTTTATACATATGAATATCAATGTGTATTTAGTTGAGCCTTTTTATTTGTACTAGTATTTTACCCGCATTAGCGCACAATGAGATCAGATTTGTTATAATTTGCAATAGACTTATAAGTACTTTGTACGGATAAATTTAGTAAAAGAAAATGAAAAAAAAACTGGATAAAAGACTATATTTTAACTTGCTAAAAAAACTTGTGTTGCATAAACTTAAAAAAGTCAGTATCTTCTAATCTTAAAAATAGATTAAAAGTCAGAAAAAATAAAATGAGATTTAATATAAGTTATGCCGCTCCCGTTGCCGCTCCTATTTTCGCTCCCGTTCTTGCTCCCGCTACAGCTCCTCGTTGTCTATCTCGCTGCCTCTCCAATTTCCGCTCTCGATGCCCCTCCAGTTGTCGGTTTCTCGTTGTCGCTCCCACTGTCAGTTCCAATTGTCGCTCCTGTTGCTGGTTCCAATTGTCGCTCTCGTTGCCACTTGTTTATATTTTTTTATAGATTATTTAATAGTAAGTTAATTATTTTAATTAAATTAATAAAGTATTAAGAAAAAGTCATTTTTAAATTTTTTGCGGTATTATAAACATCTTTGACAAATATTAATCTCATACTTTTTTATATATCAGTGACAATTATTTGTCATTTTTTTTGTTCAAATTTTTTGCGGTGGTTAAATTGATTAGTTTTATCAGATTAGTTTTTTTGGTCAAAATGATTAGTTATTTTTCGCTATGTTACCAATCACCGTTGTTGCTCTCATTTGCAGCTCTCTGTTGCCTCTCATGCTGTTGATCTCGTTGTCAATCTCTCTTTGTCAGTCTATCGTTGTCGCTCCCGTAGTTAGTCTCTCTTTGTCGCTTCAGTTGCCAGTTATTTATATTTTTATTCTAGATAATTTAATATTAATTTAATCATTTTAATTAAATAATTTTAAAAGCAAGTTATTTTGAAATTTATGATAGTGGTTAATTTTTTTTGTCAATTGTTAGTGGTTAAACTAATTGATTTTAGTATTTTTAGTACAGTAAATTGTAGATCATTTAATATTAATTTAAATATTTTAATTAATTTATTAAATAAATCATTTTAGAATTTTTCTTAATGATTAATTTTTTTTGACAAAGATTAGTGGTTAAATTGAGAGATTTTAGTATGTTCTTATATATAGTAGTTAAAATGTTTTATTAAAATTCAAGAGTAAAAAAAGTTCTCTCTCTCTTTCTTAAGTCGTGGGCCCACAGAAGCTTTTCATCTCTCCCTCTCGTTCTGTGCATGCCTCTCTCTTTTGTTACTTTTGTTTTTTTTTTGACACATTTTGTTACTTTTGTTATTTTCCTCTCTCCCTCTCTTTTCCAACTTTTCCTCTGCTCGTCAAGTGCTTTTCCAGCTTTTGTTAGTCCGGGTCAGACTGGTTATGTGCAGTTAAAAGCTGAAAAAGCTGCATTATTTTTGGCATTTAGTGGTTATTTTACCAAACTGCCCTAATTTATAAACAGATGGCATATAAGTAAGATGTCTACTATAAACTTTTTGGTGGCAGTTGATTTTATTATATTGAGTATGAGTTGATGATGTAATTAAAGTTTATTCCTAATCTACAAATATACATAATCAAATATATATACTAGAAAAGAGGAAACCTCAATACACGTTTGACAGTTTCATTTTTTGGATAAGAAACTACAACAAAATGTTGTGTTAGGACCCAATGTCACAATATGGGATTACTAATAACCTAAAACAAAACAGAAAACAGACAAATGCAGAATGCTTTCACATGCTGTGCAAAAGCACTAGCATGAAGATTGGTAACCTTGTTCGGAGTTACACTACATGGTACATCCAAAACATACACCTATGCTATCTATGAACCCAACCACTCAAATTGTTTCCCACACTTTGATCTCCCTTTTTTCTCACACAAGTGTTTCCCTTTTCAAGTCTAAAATATTGATAATGAAGTTGTTACATTAAGAGCCCCCTAAATGGAGCTTTATAAGCTGCCTCATAACTACCCATAACCAACTCAATGATGTTACAATATCTTCTTAATGACAAATATTCTTTCATGAGTTAGTGCTCTGTTGCTCCCTCGGCTCCTTGCAAATTTTGCATAGACATGCACTACATAGTCCCCAGTGTGCCTTAATGCACCTACAGCGTGGTATGCAACATTCAAAGTCTTCAAAATTTCTCGAGTGAGCAATTTTTCCTCGCCATACCTTTTCACATTGTCGGCAGCCTCTAGAAACTCGAATAGTGCATCGCTTGGCATGACGAAACAATTTTCTAACTTGAAGGCAATGTGGATAAGAGCATGGTTTATCTCTAGTTGAGTGACATTGAGGTACATGTTGTATTATTTGCAGGTATTTCAGCATCTGCGTGAAAAGGAAAGAGGGAAAACAAAATTTATGGCCAGTCATTTACCTTCCAAAAACATTTTAATTTCTACTTTTCAAAATTTACATTTATTTTAAATTGCTAATAATAAGGTGTAAGACTCATGTAGTCAACAACCGTGACAGTGAGAATATTAAAGACTAACTAGGGAGAATGCATATTTGAAAACAATGAAATTTTTACAGTCTAAAATAAACAAGCAACAACAAGAAAGCCTGACAATTAGCTTCATACCTGAAGTGTGAGACATAGTTTAATATTCTTTAGATGATCGAGGATCATCATTGAAGAATACTTGGCATGGCGCAGTGCATCAAATTGAAGTTGATTCTTCTGGCAGTGCATCAAATTGAAGTTGAGGATCATCATTGAACAATAAATCTTACTTAGCATTTACTAGAAATAATAATATTGCGTAGCAGAGCGTATATGAAATGAAACAAAATATATTGTTTGCATTGATTGTGATTGTGATTGAAAGGAAGGATATTAAACGAAACATAAAGAGAATTGTTACGTACCACAACAACAACACAGACTAAAACAGAAATAACTGGCAAGTATGGATTGAAAACACTGTTTTATTGAATATGAAAGATAATAAGTAGAGGAATGAATATTCCTTCTACCCCACAGAACCTAGCTCCATAGAGAACTTTAATTCTCTGCCCTCAACTGAAATATAATTCTCTCGATACCCTTTCAATCCCAAATCCCTCTTTCTCTCTCTACCACGTAAGTATCATATTGGGAAGTTAATGTGCTAAGCCCACTTGGGCCCATAGTATCATTTGGGGTCCTAACAAGAATCATGACTATCAACCAAATTACAAGTAAAAGGAAAAGAGTAAAAACATTTCAAATATGTAACTTTTAGTTGTCATTACCTTTCACAGTCTTGAAATTTCTTGCATTCAGTGCAACACCATCTCTTCCCAGACATGATTACTTCACGACAGTGCATGCATGAATGCTGCAAGTGAGCTACAATGAAGTCTTCTTTGGAAGGTAATATAATTTCACCCAGCTGATCGATATTTGGTGAAAAATAAATTAAAGGAAGAATGATCAGATTACACAAAAAAAAACATATAATGTAAATAGTCTTACAGAACTTAAATAACACATTGGAGATAACTAATTAGACATACTTTTTGCATCACCAAATGTCTTTGGCAATGCTTTTCGAAGGATTTGTATGTCCCATGGCCTTTAAACCTCTCTTTGTCACTAGTTTCTTCAATATCTTTTCATAATCTCCACCAGTCTCTTTTTCAATGGCCCAGGCTAGATAGATCCATAGAACGACCAGACCAATAGTCTCCATCAAAATATTGCAAACAAGAAGCTGTCACCTTGGAGTCCGGTTTTCCAGTGGTAGAAAAATAATTAATAATCATATATGTTTGTTAATCAACAACGATGTTTTCCTGAGCAGCCTTTTCAAGCATTAAAAAATACCTGCATAAACAAACCATGTAATTAATCAATGGCTACATATAAGTGCTAATATTTCAAAGAACAATATTGGATAAGGAACAAAGAAGAGAGAAGCACTAAACTCTCTACAACATGAAAATTCAACCGAGACAGAAAGACTAACCAGTTTTGTAGTTGATCATTCTTTGGAATCTTTTGAGTCTTGGGATGGAAATATAGTATATAATCATCCCCTTTTGGAGGACAGAACCATATGTAGCAAGTTGTAAAACCTCGCTTCTTACAAAAATCAAGGTATCCAATCTGGTAGGAGAAAAACATTAATAGAATGAAATGAAGCATTAAGTGTTCATTTTGTTAGCTCAATTGACATAATAAACGAAAGGTTAAAAATGAGGTCTAATAAAAAAATTATAGAAGCATGTACCAATAAAAAAAGGGAGAAAGCAATTAACAACATAATTTAAAAGAAAAATACCAATATCTCATGATAAACAAAGGTGCGAAGAGCTTCTCCACAGATAAACTTTTTAATGCTTGAAGAATGGATAAGCAAATTTTGAAAGTAAAATATTAATATATATATATATATATATATATATATATATATATATATAAAGATATATTTCAATATCTATTAAGTATTTTACACTTTTTTCTCCACTTCTCTCCCCTTTACATGGTGACATTTGAGGATTTTCCAATGGGTCAGGCTAGATCCATAGAACGACCAGACCAATAGTCTCCATCAAAATATTGCAAACAAGAAGCTGTCACCTTGGAGTCCGGTTTTCCAGTAGTAGCAAAATAATTAATAATCATATATGTTTGTTAACCAACAACGATGTCTTCCTGAGCAGCCTTTTCAAGCATTAAAAAATACCTGCATAAACAAACCATGTAATTAATCAAAGGCTACATATAAGTGCTAATATTTCAAAGAACATTGGATAAGGAACAAAGAAGAGAGAAGTACTAAACTCTCTACAACATGAAAATTCAACAGAGACACACACAAAAAAGGAAAGAAAGACTAACCAGTGTCGTAGTTGATCATTCTTTGGAATCTTTTGAGTCTTGGGATGGAAATATAGTATATAATCATCCCCTTTTGGAGGACAGAACCATATGTAGCAAGTTGTAAAACCTCGCTTCTTACAAAAATCAAGGTATCCAATCTGGGAGGAGAAAAACATTAATAGAATGAAATGAAGCATTAAGTGTTCATTTTGTTAGCTCAATTGACATAATAAACGAAAGGTTAAAAATGAGGTCTAATAATAAAATTATAGAATCATGTAGCAATAAAAAAGGGAGAAAGCAATTAACAACATAATTTAAAAGAAAAATACCAATATCTCATGATAAACAAAGGTGCGAAGAGCTCCTCCACAGATAAACTTTATTTGGGGCCTAAAATACTTGACAGAATCAAGATACGATATGTACACACAACATTGACTCGGATAGCCACATTTTGTGCCAAACTCCTGGACGTACATTACAAAAATGCACACATCTGCCACTTCAATCTTCTGAAACAGAAGAATAACCTGAAACCAAAGGAACTGCAGTTACTTTTTGAGGAAATTACAAAGATAATTGATTAGACACCAAGAGAAATTTTAGTCCAAGGTATATTTATTCAGAGATTAAATTCAGAACTTACTCTTGATCTATAAGTGAATTCAGCTGGGTAAATCTCCTCTTCCGTAGGATGTCCGTAAACCGCTTACTCACATTCAATTTTTGTCCACAGATAACACTTCTCTAACAGAAAAGACTTTCCATTGCTAAAACCTAGCAATTTAAGGTCACACATGTTAAAGTCAAAAAAAATAAAACTCTCACATTAATGTAAATTTTCGCTTTTAAAAAAGGTCATATATATAATGGATTGGAAAAGATCAATAATTTTAACAAGAAGATTTTAACTACCTAAATTACAGTTGTTTGTAAGGTTGCAATTTAGGTAGTTTCACACATAAGACATGCAACCTGTTTAATTTAATAATATTTTTCATCTTTCACCTCATCAAGATTCTCATCCCTCTCCAATTTTTCCCAATCAACATCCTTGAGACGATCACGAAGTCTTTTCTCTATGTGGTCACTAAGTGTGGTTTTTGGCAAGTCTTTAGCTCCAAAAACAACGATCTTAAATAAGGAACATGCATTTTATTATCAATTTCCTCAATGTGACATACATGACATATATACTCAGCACTGTTGTCCAAATCTCTTTTATTGTTATAGAGTCCACATATTTGATGCTGCCAACTTTTGCATTTATCACATTCAACCCACCGGAAGAAACAACAGTCGTAAACAATAGACTTGCTATTTTGGATATGCACCGAACAATCTTTTCCTTTGTTCGGTTTTGTCACCACTGCCAAAGTAGTCAATTAAATTGGTAAAACAATATATTATAGAAAAGGAAAACTCTAGCAAAGAAGGAAACAAAATCGAAGTAATTGAAACCATAGTAATCAAAATCGCGATTTATATCGTAGAATCACACGATATTACGATTTTGTGGAGGCTCAACAATTCAAAACGTGAACAAAATCATGTTTTAGGTAAAATCGGTCAATTATCGTAAAATCGGGAGATTCTGCGATCTGAATCGCGATTTCCTATGCAGAAACGCGAGCAAAAAAGCGAGGAAAAGAAGAAGAATACCGGAGTTGGGTTTGTGTGACCCGATTGGTTTTAAAACATTTTGCCCCTTCTAAACCCTAAATCTATCGAAACTCAGCAGCCTCAAAGCATCTCTTAGTCTCGCGCATGCGTAGCTGCGCGCTCCTCTATTTTCTGCGTTTTCTCTCCTGTTTCTCACTCTTTTCTCCCTATGGCGGCTGGCTGGAATATAATGATAGAGCCATTAGGGTTTATTTGATTTGGGCTCTATCATCAATTGAAACTTTTTTGTGGGCTGTGTGTGGCCCAAACGCTTTTTATGATTGTTTCTCCTTTTTTAAGTGATTTTAATGTTTCTTGTTAAAAAAAGTTAGGTTATACTTCAAAAAATTGCTCCTGTAAAATGTGGAATCGTGGGAATAATTTCTGAAAACATTATGCATCGTCATTATTTTTCATTGGAAAATGGACTGATACTTTTTTACAATGATTGATTTTTTTATATGTAAAGTAACTGAATTTGATATCAATGGAAAGTACTTGAGTTGAGTTTAATAAACTACCTGTGCATACGCGTAAATGACATTGTATTTATTATAATTTACTATGAACCTACAAATACTTTGAAAATTGCAAAATTTAATAAAAGAAAAAGGAAAAACAAGATAAAAGGCTATATTTCAACTTGATTAAAAGACTTGTGTTTTAAAAAAGTTTTAAAACAAAGTCGGTATCTTCTTCTAATCTTAATAATGAAGCAAAAATCAGAAAGAAAGAAAATGAGATTTAATATAAGATATGCACCCTTGTTGTCGTCTCATTCTCGCTACCGTTTACTGTCTCTCATTACCGCTCTTGTTGCCACCACCATTCTCGCTCTCATTGTCAGTCTCTCATTGCCACTCGTTTATATTTTTTATTTTAGATTATTTAATAATAATTTGATCATTTTATTTAATTTATTAAAAAAATTGAATTTTTTGATAGTGGTTAAAAAAATTAACAATTGTTTGTTGTTTAATTATTTGCTTGTAGTAGTTTCAGTAGATTTTAGAAGAGAGAAAATTATCGAAATGAAAAAAAAATGAGAGAACTTGAGAAAGAATGAATGATTGATAAGGATAGAGGAATTGATTGAAATGAAAAGAAAGAATTTTAAAAGGTAAGTTAATAAAAGTAAGTGAATAAAAGCACAATATTGCCCCAAAAAAATTTGAGGTGTCAAATAACAAATGTGTTTAAATTTTGTAAATTTGCTAGCATATGATTTGATTATATTGTATTAAATGAATTGAATTGAAAAATGGATAAACAAATTTTTTAAATAAAATACTACTAAAGATATATTTCAATATCTATTAAGTATGCTTATCTAAAAAAATTTAAGTATTTTAGACTTTTTCCTCCACTTCTCTCCCCATTACATGGTGACATTTGAGGATTTTCCAATGGCCCAGGCTAGATCCATAGAACGACTAGACCAATAGTCTCCATCAAAATATTGCAAACAAGTAGCTGTCACCTTGGAGTCCGGTTTTCCAGTAGTAGCAAAATAATAATCATATATGTTGGTTAACCAACAACGATGTTTTCCTGAGCAGCCTTTTCAAGCATTAAAAAAATACCTGCATAAACAAACCATGTAATTAATCAATGGCTACATATAAGTGTAAATATTTCAAAGAACATTGGATAAGGAACAAAGAAGAGAGAAGCACTAAACCCTCTATAACATGAAAATTCAACAGAGACACACACAAAAAAGGAAAGAAAGACTAACCAGTGTCGTAGTTGATCATTCTTTGGAATCTTTTGAGTCTTGGGATGGAAATATAGTATATAATCATCCCCTTTAGGAGGACAAAGCCATATGTAGCAAGTTGTAAAACCTCGCTTCTTACAAAAATCAAGGTATCCAATCTAGTAGGAGAAAAACATTAATAGAATGAAATGAAGCATTAAGTGTTCATTTTGTTAGCTCAATTGACATAATAAATTAAAGGTTAAAAATGAGGTCTAATAAAAAAATTATAGAATCATGTACAAATAAAAAAAAGGAGAAAGCAATTAACAACATAATTTAAAAGAAAAATACCAATATCTCATGATAAACAAAGGTGCGAAGAGCTTCTCCATAGATAAACTTTATTTGAGGCCTAAAATACTTGAAAGAATCAAGATACGATATGTACACACAACATTGACTCAGATAGCCACATTTTGAACCAAACTCCTGGACGTACATTACAAAAATGCACACATCTGCCACTTCAATCTTCTGAAACAGAAGAATAACCTGAAACCAAAGGAACTGCAGTTACGTTTTGAAGAAATTACAAAGATAATTGATTAGACACCAAGAGAAATTTTAGTCCAAGGTATATTTATTAGATTACATTCAGAACTTACTCTTGATCTATAAGGGAATTCAGCTGGGTAAATCTCCTCTTCCAGAAGGATGTCCAGAAACTGCTTACTCACATTCAATTTTTTGTCCACAGATAACACTTCTCTAACAGAAAGACTTTCCGCTGCTAAAACCTAGCAATTTAAGGTCACACATGTAAAGTCAAAAAAAATAAAACTCTCACATTAATGTAAATTTTCGCTTTTAAAAAAGGTCATATATATAATGGATTGGAAAAGATCAATAATTTTAATAACAAGAAGATTTTAACTACCTAAATTACAGTTGTTTGTAAGGTTGCAATTTAGGTAGTTTCACACATAAGACATGCAACCTGTTTAATTTAATAATATTTTCCATCTTTCACCTCATCAAGATTCTCATCCCTCTCCAATTTTTCCCAATCAACATCCTTGAGACGATCACAAAGTCTTTTCTCTATGTGGTCACTAAGTGTGGTTTTTGGCAAGTCTTTAGCTCCAAAAACAACAGTCTTAGGTAAGGGAACATGCATTTCATTATCAATTTCCTCAATGCGACATACATGACATATATACTCAGCACTGTTGTCCAAATCTCTTTTATTGTTATAGAGTCCACATATTTGATGCTGCCAACTTTTGCATTTATCACATTCAACCCACCGGAAGAAACAACAGTCGTAAACAATGTGTTTATAGCCCTCTTCTCTACTATAAAATTGAGTTTTTAGTTTGCATTGAATGTGATGTAAAAATAAAACTTACCGGTTCTTCATTTCCCTCATCATTTTTCATTCTTTCAAAAAGTGTCGTGCGAACAGATCTCTCATTGACTGTGATGGATCCATCTTTAGATTTCTTAAAGCTCGTGTAGCAAACGAAAGTTTCTGCATAATAAGCAATCAATTGGTGTCATTATCTTGAAAAGCTTTTCTTTTGTACACAGTTGGCATGTGTTAGCAGCAATTCCCATTTCTTCCTCAGTTGTACTCTGTTAAAAGAAGTGTTAACTTGATTATTTTGCTTAGAAAAATTCAAAATCAAATGTATAATCAATAGGCATTTCCATGTTAAACATATAAATACATGTTGTACTTCTGACTTAACTTTTGGGATAGTTGGTTCCTAGCAATAGTACCCAAAAGGATCAAACTGAGGGAAAAGAAAAACACTAAAAAGCGGTGTAGAGTACTAACCTGAACAAGTTGCTTTCTCAGACTCATAATATGTTCGTTTAGTTGATCACGTGTGAATGTATCAGGCAACGAAACAACATCTTTCACATTGTTCTTTTTCAGTTGTACCATATTGCGCTCTTTAACTTCACAACAACTAGATACTATCAGTTATTGCATTTCTAAACATACTTTAGAAGGAAAAGATTGATCCTTCAAGCACTTTGGTTGTCTAAAACTTTCATTGTTAACCAAAGAGACACTGACTCCAGCTTTCTTTTTCTGTCTTTTGGTAGGCTGTAGCTTGGCTCTTGTACTATTAGAAGGGACATCATTAGAATGACTTACAGGATGTTGTGATGGATTATTTGTTTTCTCCTCTATTATATGACAATAATGTTCACCCTGATCTCTAAAGCTTGAACTGCAGATCAGGGCAAAGAAGCTTTAACACCAAGCTCATTTGGTCATGTAGAATGTGTGAAAGCTTCGTGGATTTCCACTTATACAAATTGGGGCATCATAAAATCAAGAAATTCAGGTTCGAGAGCAAATAAGGATGGAAACTTAAGAAGAAATTCCAAGATTTATCAAAACTTACTATCATTTTCTTGTAGTTGAGGTAAATAGGAGCTTCCACCACCAGACGGGAGAAAAGAAGCTTTAACACCGAGCTCATTGTGCTCCATTAAAGGTGTGGAAGCTTCCAAAGTTTCCAATGAGACAAGTGGGGCATTATAAAATCTGGATTTTCGGTGTGAAGTGGGCCCTGGACCCTTAAAACCCCTAGACTTGCTATTTTGGATATGCACCAACAATCTTTTCCTTTGATCGGTTTTGTCACCACTGCCAAAGTAGTCAATTAAATTGGTAAAACAATATATTATAGAAAAGGAAAACTCTAGCAAAGAAGGAAACAAAATCGAAGTAATTGAAACCATAGTAATCAAAATCGCGATTTATATCGTAGAATCACACGATATTACGATTTTGTGGAGGCTCAACAATTCAAAACGTGAACAAAATCATTTGTTAGGTAAAATCGGACAATTATCGTAAAATCGGAGATTCTCGCAATCGAATCGCGATTTCACGTGCAGAAACGCGAGCAAAAAAGGAAATGAAGAAGAATACCGGGGTTGGGTTTGTGTGACCCGATTGGTTTTTAAACATTTTGCCCCTTACTCAGTAGCCTCAAAGCATCTCTTAGTCTCGCGCATGCGTAGCTGCTCTTCTATTTTCTGCATTTTCTCCCCTGTTTCTCACTCTTTTCTCCCTATGGCGGCTGGCTGGAATATAATGATAGAGCCATTAGGGTTTATTTGATTTGGGCTCTATCATCAATTGAAACTTTTTTGTGGGTTGTGTGTGGCCCAAAAGCTTTTTATGATTGTTTCTCCTTTTTTAAGTGATTTTAATGTTTCTTGCAAAAAAAAAAGTTAGGTATACTTCAAAAAAGTGCTCCTGTAAAATGTGGAATCGTGGGAATAATTTCTGAAAACATTATGCATCGTCATTATTTTTCATTGGAAAATGGACTGATACTTTTTTTACAATGATTGATTTTTTTATATGTAAATTAACTGAATTGAGTTTAATAAACTACCTGTGCTTGAGTTGAGTTTAATAAACTACCTGTGCATACGCATAAATGACATTGTATTTATTATAATTTACTATGAACCTACAAATACTTTGAAAATTGCAAAATTTAATAAAAGAAAAAGGAAAAACAAGATAAAAGGCTATATTTCAACTTGATTAAAAGACTTGTGTTTTAAAAAAGTTTTAAAACAAAGTCGGTATCTTCTTCTGTTCTAGAGTGGGCTCAAGGCCCAATACAGTCCAACATGGCCCAATAACTATTACTATAAATATGGCACGAATCTCAAGGAGTTAGGTATGTCATTTATTACTATTCACTATTCACTGCTTATTGCTGACTTGGGCGTCGGAGTGCTTGCGCAGGTACCACCCAGGCGCGTCCCAGATCCAAACATCAAGACATCCAGCGACCGAGCTAAGGAACCACATTAGCAATATATCTATCGATCAGGTACGATCATTGGCGACCACAGTGGGAGCGAATTGAACACTTCCACCATGCAACCGAGGAGGCACGCCACACGAGCCTCGTCAAGGGCCGACCCCTCTGGGCGAAATGCAATCCCTCAGCAAACTCCAGAGGGCGTCCCACAAACTATCCATGAATCACAGGACAACCTCGTCGGGAACCTTCCAGACAAGGCGCCGATGGCCAATCTTGGGCGATACCGCAACCAACTCAACGAAGAATCGCCGCCGAGTTGGTGGCGCGAAATTGACGCCTCGTGCTCGAGAGCATGTGGCTCGGGCTTTCTTCGCATTCTGCGAGAACAAGAATCAAATCATTCTTGCCGACCGCTGGCGCTTCTTTCTCACTATGAAAGGGGATCCATCCCGCCGCGCGCGCGCAGCGACGAAGGACCTCTGTGCAAGTGCGCGCCTTCCCAAAAGCATGCAACTCCTCCCGGAAGGAACGACCGACCTTTTCGGGCGGCGGCCAAAGACGCCGATCACCGCGCCTGCAGTCGTGGCTAGGAGGTCTTTCGCCGCAGGGCGTCGCGCGCCGCGCGCTCCATGTCTCACGACCAAGATGAAGTGCTAAAGCATTACCAAGCTAAGGTAAGGGAACTGGCCAATAAGTTCGGCCGGGCCGAAGTGAAACACGTCCCAAGAACCGAAAACGTCCGAGCGGATATTCTCTCAAAATTGGCGATGCCAAAGTGCCCGGAACCATCGAAGCTTGATCCAGAGACCTCACTCGGCCGTGGCGTGGCGACCAAGGTTGACAAACCCGTTGCCATCCTCTGCATTGACTCGAAAGAGATTGGACCACCCCATATTGCAATA
This sequence comes from Oxytropis ochrocephala, assembly GCA_020916435.1. Taxonomy (NCBI): domain Eukaryota; kingdom Viridiplantae; phylum Streptophyta; class Magnoliopsida; order Fabales; family Fabaceae; genus Oxytropis; species Oxytropis ochrocephala. Next base: position 101,699,229 of record CM037088.1, read on the forward strand.
TATCTTGAACAGTGCGAGCCGACGCGACCAAAAAGGAAGCAAAGCTCATAAGACAAAGAAAGTACAAAGTACTCCGTTGTTGAAGGAAAGCTTTATAGAAGAGGTTTCTCTTCTCCACTATTGGTGTTTGCGCCACCGCCGGACCACGCTTTTAAGAGACATTCATGAAGGGTTATCGCGCGATCACCGGGAGGTCGCTCCATAGCAAAACGAGCTTTGAGAGCCGGTTTTATTGGCCAACCATGGACGAGGACGCGCGAATTTGGTCCAAAAGTGCAACAAGTGTCAAATTCACGCAGACGTTCATATCGCCCCTGCTTCCGAACTACAGAGCCTCACCTCCCCTTGGCCATTTGCATGGTGGGGAATGGATCTTCTTGGACCATTTCCACCTGCTCCGGGGCAATTTAAATTTTTGATCGTAGCAGTTGATTATTTCACCAAATGGATAGAGGCCGAGCCATTAGCGACCATCACTGCGGCCAAAGTGACCAAGTTCTTCAGTCGTAATGTTTTAGCCCGTTTCGGCGTTCCCCAACAATTGATAACAGACAACGGGACGCAGTTTGCAGACAGGAAATTCGGAGAGATGTTGGCAGACCTAGGTATAAAACAGCGTTTCACCTCGGTCGAGCATCCACAGACCAACGGCCAAGCTGAAGCGGCCAACAGGGTCATCTTGCGAGGATTAAAGAGAAGGTTAGACGAGGCCAAAGGAAATTGGGTAGAAGAGCTACAGTCGGTGCTTTGGGCATATCGGACGACCCCTCATTCGACAACGGGCGAGTCACCTTTCCGGTTAGTCTACGGTATTGACGCGGTAATCCCAATCGAGATGGGCGAGCTAAGCTGGAGGGCGACCAATCCACCAACCGCAGCAGAAAATGAGCGAGCCACCAGAGAAGAGCTCGACTTAGTAGACGAACTACGAACCAAAGCTTCTCTCAAAGAACAATTAGTCAAGCGAAGGTTGCGCAAGATATAATTCTCGTGTGCGCGAAAGAGAATTCTCAATTGGCGGCTTCGTTCAAAGTGGGCGAGACGTTGGTAACAAGAACGCTTCGGCAAGGAAACTCGCGCCAAATTGGGAAGGTCCTTACCGCGTCATCAACAAAGCGGGCAAGGAGCTTACGAGTTAGAGAGACCATGAATGGGCGACCATACCTAGAACATGGAACGCCGAAAAGGCGAGGAAATACTATGTATAAATGCAAAATGTATCGAACGACCCGAGAAATCAATGAAAAACAGTGAGCGCTTTTTTTCCCACGGGGTTTTTTGAGAGGCCTGACCTTTTAAAAACTTGTGTTATTTATCTCATGCACGATTGTGTGACCGGACGCTCACCATGCGAGTAGCAACAGAGCGACCGAGGTGTCACCGAGATGACACTAAACGCCATCGAATGGCCTATAGCAAGCCGCTCCGAGTAGCGGCCTGCAAAACTTTAAAAAGATGCCATCGTATGGCCTATAGCAAGCCGCTCCGAGTAGCGGCCTGCAAAACTTTAAAAAGATGCCATCGTATGGCCTATAGCAAGCCGCTCCGAGTAGCGGCCTGTAAAACGTTAAAAAGATGCCATTGTATGGCCTAAAACAAGCCGCTGCGAGTAGCGTCCCGTAAAACAATGCCATCGTGTGGCCTATAGCAAGCCGCTGTAAGTAGCGGCCTGCAACTTTAAAAGGGTGCCATCATTCGGCTTAAAACAAACTCGCTGCAAGTAGCGGCCTGTAAGTGCCGTTGAACGGCCGACACATTCGGATACCACAAAAATAGTGAACATTCATTAATTACCTAAGAAATTTCGGTTGGTTACAAATTAAGGCCAACCGCTCGATGGCGGACAAAATAGTTCATAACATTTGAAAGACCGCTCGCAGGCGGGAGAAAATTCAAAATAGCAAAAGCCGCTCGCAGGCGGGTAGGGTGAAAACAATGATTAAGACTGATCGGCATTAAAGACAACGACCTGTTCACGGACGACCTTCCCTTTTTCAACTTTCTGAGGAAGAACGATCTCTTGACCGACCACACAATGCTCATAGTTGACCACGACCTCATCAACAAACAGGGATGGGTTTACAAGCTTTATCTGGTCAACCGCATTGGTAAATTGATACTTGGCGGCCCCTAAAGCCCTAAATGCGGGCCTCCTTGAAGAGATCCCTATACTTATCTCTCTCCTTCTCCACGCTGCGTTGACCGGTCTTCAAAGAAGTAACCTGATCAAACAATTCTTTTTTCTTCTCGTTCAGGCGCCCGACCTCCTCTTCAGCTTCAACTTTCTCAGCGACCGCCTTATCCATGGCAGCGATCGCATTGTCCCGAGCCGCTTCGGCGCGAGTTTGAGCGATCACCAAGGCCGCCATCGAATTTTCGGCTTCCGAAGTTTCGCTCGAATGTAGCGACTGCTTACCGACCTTTGGTTCGACTCTCTTCGAGTTTCTTGAGCAATCGATCTCTTTCTTCTCTCATTTCACATCAAGGACAACAAAGCGATTGCGCTTTAAACGCGACTTGTCCGGCGGATCGTCTTCAAGATAAGAAATTTTACTTAAGGCTCGCCTACCTCTCGACGATCGGCTTCCCCTCTTGATATTTTGCGAAGAGTCGGTCGGTGCCTTCATCACATCAAAGAATCACCTTAAAAGGCTCTTCCTTGAAACGAGCACGATCCTCGTCCCCAGTAGAAGCGGATCAAGGTTAGGCGACCTACCGGAATGACCTTTGCTTCGTGGCCCTTGTGTTTTTCTTCTCGGTAGGTCGCAATCATCTTGGCGCCCTCGTTTGGTCGTCTTCTCAATTGTAACAGGTGGGGAGATGACGTTTCGCCGAGATTGGTCGCAGTGTCGCTTAGATTAACCTGTAAAGGCTCGTTAGCGACCGCTTTTTGAGATGCAATGCCGTTCCGAGGGGGAGAATTATCCCCATCCTCACCGACCACCGGGAAAAGAAGTCAAAATCTGAACGCGCCGCCATTTCACCAAAAAAGCAAGATGCGAGTTAGCAATTACACAAACAATATTCCAAAGCAAATAAACCTTAAACATCTACGAATAGCTGCTTTGACCGCCTTTGTGCCGCGGGCGTCTACTATCTTATTGATTTTAATGCGACCCCCTAGACGCAAGAGGCGACCCGCCTGAGCCTGTGGATCGTATCAATGTCCCCAATATTGAGCTCGATTTCCTTATAAGAATATGCCCCAGGTTTCTTCAAAAAATGGTCGTATGACCGCACGGCCGTCAACACAAGCGGCGTCCCAGCGTTTTCCCTGTATCAAAGTGGCTATCCCTTTCATCGCTTCCATCGTGTAAGAAATCCCCCCGTAAGAAGTCGTTCTTCCACCCGCTTGGCAAAGACTCCATGTACGGCTTGAAAAAGTTGTATTGCGACCTGTTCTTCAGAGAGATGACCTCTTTGCGGACCCCTTTGGTACCAGGCTCATAGAGATAGCTCATCTCCATGAGGGTAAAAAATAGCCTCAATGAGACCGGCCGCCCAAGCGCTGTCAGGACATCCTCGTAACCTTGCATGAACGCCTGCCGTTCGGGTTTAATTGGGAGGGTGCGACCTTAAGGTAGCGAAGGACTTGTCGTTGAAATTTCGTAAAGGGAGGGACGATCCCCATCCGCTCAAAGACGACTCGGTACATTGTAAATTTTAGCTCATCATGCCAGGTCGCTATGTTCTCATCCTTTTTCATGCCCTCCACCCGCCAACCTTCAACGTAAAACTGGGCGGTCAAGTCTTGTTCGTCCGAGGAATGGCGGCGGACTTTACTCCTATGATTCCTTAGGATTTTAGAAACCCAAGAAATATCTTGCTCGGCCGCCACGTCAGGATCAATCTGTTCGGCCCGGCCGCGCGTCTTGGACCGCGTCGGGCACGCTTTGCAAGGGCGTTGGATTCTCAACGGCCTGATCATGGTCGTTTCGAAAGTCGGCGACTTGAGTCTCGGAAAGAAAGGAGGTCGAACATTCTGCAGCCTCCCCAGGGTTTGGAACCACCTCAGCTCGATAAGACATCCGAGAGGAGTCGGAAGACGACATCGAGGTCGAACTCGAAGTTCCGGGCGACCCGCTTTTGGATTTCGAAGACGACCGATCTAGGCGGGAAACGCCGGGTGATTCATCTTTAGAAGGGGATGGCGACCTTACTGGAGGAGAACTCGGCTGAGCCATTGCTTTAGCTATAGAAGTAGGCCGCCGGCCGGGAGATGTGGCGAGTTTGTTTCGTCCGGGCCAGAGTAAACCTGCAGAGAGGGAAGCGGTCAGGATCGAGCACACAATTAGAGGGGGCGACCTGGTCGTCCCCCGACCTGCTACCCCCTCCGCTGGTTGGAATGTCAAAATAAGCAAAATTAAAATAAGGACGTTCGTGTTACCTGTGAGGCCGGCTGTTGTGCGAAAAGTAGTTGTGCAAGTGTACACAATCGCAACAAGTAATATATTGATAAGTAAAGTTCGTCTCCACAGGGATTGGTATTAATTTTAGAGTTTAAAAAGGAATTACACTTAGAGGATCAAGTAACAAATAGTTGAGTAGCAAAGTTCAGTTGAACAAGAGTTGTTTTAAAGTAACTTCCCAGAAATAAGTTGGATTGCTTTCACTACGTAACTTCCCAGAAATAAGACGCTATAACGTCACACGCTATAGCGTTAAGCGCTGTTGCAAATGTTTTGCACCTTTCAGTACTAGCGCCAGGGTTTCACTACAAGATGCCTATGCCTAGGTTCTAAATAGGTTCACCCTATAATCAAGATCCCACACACTTATGCTTTATAAACTATTGCAACTTCTATGTCTAGAAGACGCAAAAATTGATTAAATGTCTTCAACCAACCTTATCATTTATATTAACCCTTGAGTTCTTTCCATGGTTCATGTCTGAATCCACAGAGTTACTTGTTTTACGTGGCCAAATATAAAACAAGTTTGGAAGAATTATAACACAAGGATTAAAACACAAAACGTGAGAAGTTATATACGCAATATTAAAGGTTCATTACAAGCTATAGCAACCCAACTCAAGGAGTTTAGCTCATGTTGAGCATCATCAAAATAACACAAATAAACATACTTGCATTACCGTAGGTAGAAAGGAAATTACAAGTGCAAAAGATACAATCTTGATGTCTCCTTATCATCCACGCAATGATGATACAAATCAATAGCTTTACAATCGTGTGAAATACGAGAAAATCACAAAGGAAGAAAATAAACTTCAAAAGCTTTAAAAGTGTATCAATGGAGAATAAGAAAATGTCAAGTTCTTTCTCTACCAATACTCTCTCTAACTCTCGAATACTCTAAGGTAAGGGAAGGAAATCAGCATATCTAGTCTCTCTAGCATGAGGTACAAATCTTCTCAAAAGTCAAGAAAGGTGATGTTTGCTTTTTCACCAACTCCACTATTCCTCACTCATGCAATGACAAGTGTCCACACAAATCCAATAAAATCTGCACATGTCAGCAAGCACAGTGGACACAAGATATGGAACATGGATTAATGAGCTTGGCGCCAAAATTACACTTTTCCTTTAGATGCTCAGCTGATCTGCCTTCTTGACGCTATAGCGTTAGACGCTATAGCGTTAGACGCTATAGTGTTAGACGCTATAGCGCTAAACACTGCACTACTTCACAAAATACATCAAAACAATCACAAGGGCACCAAATGTGCCAATTTCATAGCAAAACAGTGTTTAGCCCTTCCTCACCTAATATTAACAGAAATGCAATAAATACTATACTAATATTACTTGAGAACTTACTTAATTTAATGATTAGAGGCATAAATAACTCATATAAATATGAGTTATCACACTGAAACTTAAACCATTGCTTGTCCCCAAGTAATGACACTTGCAAAGACAAAACAAACTGACACTTATTCACAAACACAAGACCTGATCAGCACTTCACTTCTAAGCACACTCATTCAAATATATTCTCAATGAGCTAATAATTCAGATTTCATCCTCACACCAACACACCAATGCATTTTACTCAACTTCTAAGCTTATTACTGCTCAATAGTGTGTGTGTGATCTCTGACTTATCTCAATTCCTAGCTAGATTCAGATTTCTCTTAGCCTTGGGAAGAGTGGCCTTCTTTTGGTGACACCAAAATTTCTTTCAAAACAATGACTAGACTAACATTTTCACACAAATTTGAGGGATTTCAGACATGACAAAGGGCTTGATTAGGTATTTCAGGCCTGTGGCTAGCGTTCCTAACCTAAAGACTACTCAGAGACGCTATAGCGTTTGATGCTATAGCGGCTGAACAAAATTTGACAAAAATTGACAACTTTACAGACTGCAGCCCCCTCATTACTGAGTTCCTTTGGCACCTTTTTTTTTTTTTTTTAATTGCGGCCTTTTTGGAACAACCGAGCCTTTATTTCAGGTAACTACAGCCTTTTACATATATATACTATATTTACAATGATTTCCTTCGTCACTAACCACCCTAAGACCTTTGTACCTAGCCTTTATGCAATCCAAGCACCCCCAAACTTAGCTTCTACAGCTCTTCAAGTTTTTAATCAAGTTTTGATGTCACCTTGGTTAACCAGGACTAACCTAAGCATCAGATAGTCCTAGGCTAACTAAGTTTTTCCTTAAGCACGAGATTTTTTATGTGTGGGAGCAATAATAAACAAAGATTTTTTCTAAAAGCATGGCTCTCTTACTCACTCACACAATCACACTAAAACTAGCCCAAAGAGAATGCATTCAATGATTATACTTAAAAATGAAACACATGAAATGTAACATTGATAATTCTAACTTTAGGTCCTCCCCACAACAAAAGTGAGCAGTGTCCTCACCGCTCTAATGGACTAGGGAGAGGCCTAAGATAAAACAAAAACAAAGTAAAACAAGTCTTGAAACATTTGTGAAGCGCAAGACAGGACGCTATAGCGCTTCACAACTTATTGGAACATACAACACAACTAAAAACTACTACAACAGAATGTTAAGATCATTTCTTTATTAGACCAGACCTGGTCCTTGAACTGACACGAGTTGGCTGAGGAGGGATTGCAGCCTTTTTCTTCTTCTTCTCTTCCTTCCTTCGCCTTGCTCGGGCCGCTTATAGCGCTACCACTGGGGGCTTCCTTCTCTTTAGCGGCCTTCATCTCTGCTAACTTGCTAGCAGCTTCTGCCTCTTGCTCAGATACCTCCTTTTCAGCTTCTTGTGCTTCTGGCTGCACACTCTCTTGATCATCTTCTTCAATCACAGCAAGCTTTGCACCTGGGCTCCTTCTTGCAGATACATATGTTGGCCTCTTTGTTGCCACATGCTTCTCCTTCAGAATACGGCTTGGTGTGCCAGATGGCACTGGGCCTTGCACTACCTTCCTGGGAGGGCTATCAGCCATGGCCTGAGCTTCTTCTTCAGAACCTGCAAGAATGTTAGCTTTTGATTGAGGGCTCCTTTGGGCTTTTTGCTTAAGCCTAGGAGATTTTGTTGTACTTGACACAGATGATGATGGACTTTTATGTGCTGCAGGCGCTATAGCATCAGACGCTATAGCGCTAGCAGATTCTTCAGCAGGATTTTGGGGATTGGGCTGTTGTGGTGATGCAGATGGTGGACTTGGTTCTTTTCTTGCTATGGGAGATCGGACAGGTGGTTCTGGTTGTGCTGGCTCATTTAGATTTGGTGGTTGCTGTGTATGTGGGGGTGATGTTTCGTTGGTTGGGATGGGTGGAGGGATGGTGGTTTCAGATTGTGGGGTCTCAGGAATGATTTGGTCCTGGGCTTTTGGTGAAGGTATTTGTGGTGAAGGTATGTGTGGTGAAGATTGTGTAGTTGGGCTGGGTGTGGGGTCAGCATGCACTTCCTCCAATTCTTCACTCTCTGAACCTTCCTCCTCTTCTGGGCTCTCTTCACCAGGTTTTTCCTCACTCTCAGAATCTTCCTCCTCAGATTCATTAACTTCTCTCATCACCCTCCTTGTTTCTTCTTCATCCTCTTCACTGAGTTCTTCCAAATCTTCAGTATTCAAAGATTCTTCGCTGCTCACCTTTGTTTTCTTCTTAGCGAGACTCTTCACCTTCTTCTTGCAGGGGCTCCTTGCTCTCTTTTTGAGTGCAACAACAGAGACCTTTTTATTCACCCCTTCTTCTGCTTGAGGTGGCTCCTTCACACCCTCTTCCTCAATCAACCACTCAGGGAACACTGGGGGTTCCAGTAATTCCTTTCCCCTAGATAACTTCTCCGGCAATGCCTTTCTCCCCATTCGAACTTGGCCTTCATAAACTTGCACAGAGCTTGTTGGTTCTTTTTCAACTGACTAAGCGCTATAGCATCAGACGCTATAGCGCTAGAACTTCTCTGCCTGGGCTTGAACACAGCAGGAATGTCTCCTTGAGGAGTCCTTCGTTCATCACGAATCTCAATTTCTACCTCAGCCTGCTTGCACAATTCAGTAATTAAACAAGGAAAATACAGATTACCATCGGTTTTGATCGCTTTTCTCAATTTCCCTTGCAATGATCTTGCCCACGTCAATGCTTTCACCTTCCAAAATAGCATCCAGCACTATCAATCGATCCTTCTCCACATTGGTTGTGTGAGAAGTGGGCATGAGTGAATGCCTGATAAAAGTAAACCACATGGCAGCCTCATCCACCAGAAATGCTTTCTTGACTTTGAACTCTGATCCAAACCTTTCCCACGTAGCTTCCTCCACACGCATTCTCTTCTTGACCACCTCCATTTCACATCACGACCCATGTATCAAGCTTTTTCTCCAATGCCTTCCCAGAATAACCTAGCTTGAAATGCTCATTAATTGCACTTGGGCTGAAATCAACCATTTCACCCCTAACCATGGAATAGGTTTGGGGCTTTCCCCCTTTTGGAGGAGGAATACCTTTGTAAAACTCCTCACCAAAGGCACCACAAATTCCCTCGTGGCTTGATGAATTTCTCGCCACCCTAGCGCTATAACAAAGAGAGATGTGAACACATCGTGGGCTTTCTCTTTTAAAACCCTCTCAAATATAAAATTCATTTTCCATGAACGCCGCAGATCGTCCTTTGGGTCCACAGCCCTAGAGGAACCTGGTTCTGAGGCTCTGGGCTTTCTAGAGGGTTTTTCAACTGAGCTCTTCTTCACCATTTTGTGATTTTTGAAAGGAAGAAAGGGATTTGTGAGTTTCTGAACTGGATTTTAAGATCGGTTGCAGAGATAGAAGGAATAGGAGTTATGGCACGGTGGGGGTTATAGAAGAAGAAGGAACAACAGTTAGAAAGAGAGAAAGGAAGGGAGTGGTTGAGTGAGAGGCTATTGGGAATTGAATGATGTGGCCGTTGTTGATGGGGCGGAGTGACTGAAGTGGGCGCATAGGGTGAAGCAGTTGTAACTTGATTATTTTGCTTAGAAAAATTCAAAATCAAATGTATAATCAATAGGCATTTCCATGTTAAACATATAAATACATGTTGTACTTCTGACTTAACTTTTGGGATAGTTGGTTCCTAGCAATAGTACCCAAAAGGATCAAACTGAGGGAAAAGAAAAACACTAAAAAGCGGTGTAGAGTACTAACCTGAACAAGTTGCTTTCTCAGACTCATAATATGTTCGTTTAGTTGATCACGTGTGAATGTATCAGGCAACGAAACAACATCTTTCACATTGTTCTTTTTCAGTTGTACCATATTGCGCTCTTTAACTTCACAACAACTGGATACTATCAGTTGTTGCATTTCTAAACATACTTTAGAAGGAAAAGATTGATCCTTCAAGCACTTTGGTTGCCTAAAACTTTCATTGTTAACCAAAGAGACACTGACTCCAGCTTTCTTTTTCTGTCTTTTGGTAGGCTGTAGCGTGGCTCTTGTACTATTAGAAGGGACATCATTAGAATGACTTACAGGATGTTGTGATGGATTCTTTGTTTTCTCCCCTATTATATGACAATAATGTTCACCCTGATCTCTAAAGCTTGAACTGTGATCGGGGCAAAGAAGCTTTAACACCAAGCTCATTTGGCTGTGTAGAATGTGTGAAAGCTTCCAGGATTTCCACTTATACAAATTGGGGCATCATAAAATCAAGAAATTCAGGTTCGAGAGCAAATAAGGATGGAAACTTAAGAAGAAATTCCAAGATTTATCAAAACTTACTATCATTTTCTTGTAGTTGAGGTAAATAGGAGCTTCCACCACCAGACGGGAGAAAAGAAGCTTTAACACCGAGCTCATTGTGCTCCATTAAAGTTGTGGAAGCTTCCGAAGTTTCCAATGAGACAAGTGGGGGCATTATAAAATCTGGATTTTCAGGTGTGAAGTGGACCGGACCCTTAAAACCCCTAGACTTGCTATTTTGGATATGCACCGAACAATCTTTTCCTTTGATCGGTTTTGTCACCACTGCCAAAGTAGTCAATTAAATTGGTAAAACAATATATTATAGAAAAGGAAAACTCTAGCAAAGAAGGAAACAAAATCGAAGTAATTGAAACCATAGTAATCAAAATCGCGATTTATATCGTAGAATCACACGATATTACGATTTTGTGGAGGCTCAACAATTCAAAACGTGAACAAAATCATTTGTTAGGTAAAATCGGACAATTATCGTAAAATCGGGAGATTCTGCAATCTGAATCGCGATTTCCTGTGCAGAAACGCGAGCAAAAATGGAAATGAAGAAGAATACCGGGGTTGGGTTTGTGTGACCCAATTGGTTTTTAAACATTTTGCCCCTTCTAAACCCTAAATCTATCGAAACTCAGTAGCCTCAAAGCATCTCTTAGTCTCGCGCATGCGTAGCTGCTCCTCTATTTTCTGCGTTTTCTCCCCTGTTTCTCACTCTTTTCTCCCTATGGCGGTGGTTTGGAATATAATGATAGAGCCATTAGGGTTTATTTGATTTGGGCTCTATCATCAATTGAAACTTTTTTGTGGGTTGTGTGTGGCCCAAAAGCTTTTTATGATTGTTTCTCCTTTTTTAAGTGATTTTAATGTTTCTTGCAAAAAAAAAAAGTTAGGTATACTTCAAAAAAGTGCTCCTGTAAAATGTGCAATCGTGGGAATAATTTCTGAAAACATTATGCATCGTCATTATTTTTCATTGGAAAATGGACTGATACTTTTTTTACAATGATTGATTTTTTTATATGTAAATTAACTGAATTGAGTTTAATAAACTATCTGTGCTTGAGTTGAGTTTAATAAACTACCTGTGCATACGCATAAATGACATTGTATTTATTATAATTTACTATGAACCTACAAATACTTTGAAAATTGCAAAATTTAATAAAAGAAAAAGGAAAAACAAGATAAAAGGCTATATTTCAACTTGATTAAAAGACTTGTGTTTTAAAAAAGTTTTAAAACAAAGTCGGTATCTTCTTCTGTTCTAGAGTGGGCTCAAGGCCCAATACACCCAACATGGCCCAATAACTATTACTATAAATATGGCACGAATCTCAAGGAGTTAGGTATGTCATTTATTACTATTCACTATTCACTGCTTATTGCTGACTTGGGCGTCGGAGTGCTTGCGCAGGTACCACCCAGGCGCGTCCCAGATCCAAACATCAAGACATCCAGCGACCGAGCTAAGGAACCACATTAGCAATATATCTATCGATCGAATGCGATCATTGGCGACCACGGTGGGAGCGAATTGAACACTTCCACCATGCAACCAAGGAGGCACGCCACACGAGCCTCGCGTCAGGGCCGACCCTGCGGGCGAAATGCAATCCTCGGCAAACCGTGAGGCGTCCCACAAACTATCCATGAATCACGGGACAACCTCGTCGGGAACCTTCCGTACAAGCGCCGAGGCCAATCTTGGAAGCGAATACCGCAACCAACTCAACGACAAGAATCGCCGCCGAGTTGGTGGCGCGAAATTGACGCCTCGTGCTCGAGCATGTGGCTCGGGCTTTCTTACTGGTCTCGAGAACAAGAATAAAATCATTGCTTGTGCGGCGCTTCTTTCTCACTATGAAAGGGGATCCATCCCGCCTGCGCCATGCGATGTGATAACTCATATTTATATGAGTTATTTATACTTATTCAAAGATAAATCATGCAAGTTCTCTAGCAATAGTAGGTTGATTCTATTAGTTTTTGTTAGTTTATTGTTTCTTAGTTAGCTAGGGGCTAAATTACGAGTTCTGTGCATTTTGGCACCAATTGGTGCCTTTGTGAGCATTTTGATGCTTCTTGTTTTTGTGCGATAAAAAACGCGACGTCGCAACGTCCTCACCACGCCTGTAGAAGGGCAGCAGAGCAAGAGTGAAATATCTCGCTTATGGCGCACTAGCAATGATGGTTAAAGATTCGAAAAGTCGAAAGATCTTCTATTCCCCATGTGCTTTGACAAGGATGACGACCTTTATGCGATGTCGATTCAATGATGGTGCAAACAGCAGCTTGGTAGGTGGGCAAATGACATCGCAACATGTGACCCCTTTTTCTATAATTACAAGACTTATCTCTCTCTCTAAAAAGAACTCATACACACGAATTCACCCTCATTCACTCACTCCAGTTCATCATCTACCTTCATCCACTTCAGAGAAGGCATTAAAGAAGATCTGGAAACAGACTTCTGCTTTGCTTTTACTTTTCTGAACTTTGTTTTATTTTCTGCACACTCACTGCTGTGAGGCTCAGACGTTGTAACGTCTCTACAGCGTGAATGCTGAAGAGCTACTTAGGTGTATCTTTTGCACTTAGTTCCTTTTCTGTAATGTATGGTATTTGGGTTCTGAATCCTTATCATTCTGTAAAGATGCTCAGCATGAGCTAAACACTTTGTAGTTGAGTTGTTGTTTTGCTTATAATGAATTTCTAGTTAATGTTATAAAGTATTGGCGTTGCATGTTTTAAATCTTTGTGTGAAAATATTTCCAAACTTGTTTTGAGGTCGGCCTCTTAAAATAGGTAGATTCATAGGTACAGACATGGTCTATGAAAAGAAATCAAAGATTTATATGAACGAAAAGGTGCACTAAAGACATTTAGGCATTTTTATCTAAGTCTAGACATAGAACGGATAATAGTTCATAGAACATAGATGTGGGTGTTTAAAATACAGGAGTGGGCCTATTTAGAACCTAGACATAGGACCTCTTATACTTGAAACTCGACGTTTTGTCTTTGAAAAGCATAGCTCTTTTACAACAAACACAAGCGTGTGGCCACGTCTATACGAAATAGCATTTGTACGTTATAACGTGTAAACGTTATAACGTCTGATTAGAAAGGATTTATTCTGCATACAACAACTCAACTCAGCTCTCATCCATAATCACAACCAATATTTGTTCGCTTGTTTTTATTACATCTCTAGCTTTAAAACCAACTCTTGTTGCCGATTTGTTACTTGATTCTCTTGTGTTTTTAAGACTTGAACTTTGAAAGTAAAACCAATCCTCGTGGGAACGATCTCTTACTTATATCCACTTTATTACTTGTACGACGTGTATACTTGCACTATATTTGTGAATACCACACGAACGCAACAAGTTTTCGGCGCCGTTGCCGGGGATTGTAGTAACTTTTATTGTTCAAAAAGTATTAGAACACAAGTTGAAAGAATTTTACTGTGTTGTTTGTTGTTTCTGTGTTTGAACAGGTAGACGTTGCAGCGTATGCTTAGTTCCAACGCAAGCTCTAGTTCAACCGAGCCAAGGAGTGAGTCTACACCCGAGTTTGATCCGAACTCGAAAGAACTTTCGTGCAACTAAGAGACAACAAAGGTTAAGAAGGAGGCAACAACAACAAAGAACAACACCCAACCATGTCCGAGCATAACATCAAGTTATAGAGGTGGACATACACCAAGAGGAGGTAGAGGACATGGTCGTGGACCACAAACTCATACAGAGACAATAGTTGTTGATGATGAACACTACCAAAGGCAAAGAACTCATCAATGCGGGACCACAAGATATGGTCAATGATGGGGGCAGGCCTATGCGTGATTATGCTGCGTGCTCAACCCCTGCTCATCTACAAACAGGCATTGCAAGACCAACCCTTCATACTGGGTCATTTCGAGTTCAAGCCAATGATGTTCCAAATGCTTTGCAAACTGCAGGGGCAATTCGGGGTTTTCTCAAGAAGATCCCTATGCACACCTAAGGCAATTTTTGGATGTGTGCGGCAATTTTATCATCCCCGAGTCTCGGAGGATGCTTTCGATCAAGCTCTTCCCATATTCTCTTAAGGATAAGGCCAAAAGTTGGTTGAACTCCTTGGAACCAAATTCAATTCACACTGGGATGAGCTAGCCGAGAAGTTTCTTGCAAAATACTTCCCTCCCAACAAAAATGCTAAGCTGAGAAATGATATCACTTCCTTCAAACAAAGGGAAGGGGAATCACTATTTGAGGCTTGGGAAAGGTGGAAGGAATTACTGAGAATGTGCCCACACCATGGCATTCCCGTGGTGATTCAAATGGAGACTTTCTATAATGGTCTAGATCAACCCACTAGGTTGATACTTGATGCTTCATCAGGTGGTGTCATTCTGAACATGTCTTTCTCTGAGGCATGCAAGCTTATTGATGACATAGCCACCCATAACGCACATGGCCATCTGATAGATTTACTCCTGGAAAGAGAGCTGGTGTCCATGAAATAACTGCTCTTTCTGCTCAGGTTGCTACCCTGACCAACATGATTAAAACCATGAATACTCAAAACGTGGCCACGTCTGAAAGACAGACTGCTGCAGCTATTGAACCCACTCAGTCTGTAAACTTTGTATCCCAGAACACAGGATTTCCTCCTCAACAACAACCACGAGGCGGATGTGCGCGAATAACTACAATAGCAACTTGGAAGCCATGATAAAAAGCTTCATAAGTGATTGTAAGACAACTTTGCAAACTCATGAGTCTTCAATCAAAACTCGAAAAACCAAATTGGGCGAGATAGCTTGACTCTTTACTCAAAGGCGAATGGATCTCTCCCATCTACAATCAAACACCATCATCCAATCCAAATGGTAATAATGGGGTGAATGCACAGTAAATGCTATCTCATTGAGAAGTGAGGTACTGAATACCCGAACCAACTATGCCTGTGGAGAAAGAGGTGTTAGAGAAGGAAAAAGAGAAAGGAAGGTGACGAGCACAAGTGGAGAAAAAGAGAAGGATACTTCAGATATTGTGATGTCTAAACCAGGACGTTACAACGTCTACTTTTGAACCAGAAATCAAGATCGTACTTCAGGCTTGTACACGAATATCCTCCTCCACCCTATCCTCAAAGATTAAAGAAAGCACATGAAGACAAGCAATTCAAAGAAGTTCATGGAGATGCTCAAGAAGCTACACATCAACCTTCCTTTGGTAGAAGCTCTACAAAGATGCCAAACTATGCCAAGTTCCTGAAGGACATCATCACCAAGAGAAGAAGGCTAGGGGAGTTCAAATCGTTGCTTTAATCAAGAATGTAGCTTAATTATGCGAATAAACTCCTAGAAAACTCAAGGATCCTGGCAGTTTTACTATACCATGCTCCATTGGAGATTTTTACATTGGCAAAGCTTTATGTGACTTGGGAGCAAGTATCAACTTGATGCCCAAATCCATATATGATAAACTTGGTATAGGAACCGCGGACCTCTTTCGCTTTAAGTCTCACTTTAGCTGATAAGAGTAGAGTATATCCTGAGGGCATATTAGAAGATGTTTTGATTAAAGTTGACAAGTTTGTGTTTCCAGTGGATTTTGTTATTTTAGATTTTGATGCAGATAAAGAAGTTCCTATCATTCTGGGGAGACCATTCCTAGCTACTGGAAGGACAATCATTGATGTGCAGAAAGGAGAATTGATCATGAGAGTCAATGACCAAGAAGTCAAGTTCAATGTTCTCAACGCACTCAAGTATCCAGAGCCTCACACGAAGAATGTTCTTATGTGGTTGCCGCTTGACCATGTGGTTCAAAAACAATCCAAAGCAATGAAGCCCAAACCACCATCACCAAAAGCCAAACAACCCCAACCTCACCTAAAGAACCATTCACTCATGACCAAAATACCCCCAAAACACCACAATCTAAACCACAAGACCAACCCATTCCACAACCACCCCCACTCAACTCCGAACTAAAAAGAACCATTACAACAACCTCGGCAAAAAAAGAAAGGGAACTACGACGTTATAACATCCATCGTTGTAACGCCTTCTAAGCAGATTGGTTCCAAATGAAGAGGCGATTCGCGATTGGTAATTCACCAAGACGCAAGCAGAAGGCTAAGAAAAACCTAAGTCCGCAATCTTCACCTCGGCCAATTACCACCAAACCACCAAAATTCACAAAAACAGTTCAGAGAAGAAAGCTCATTGAATGGGGACAAGTTTTATCATCCACCTCAAGGCTTAAATCTTTACCTAAGAAGCTCAAATCTTGGCGATCAAGACCTTTCAAGTTGGTGAAGGTGTATCCTAACAAGATAGTGAATCTGTTTGAAGAAACCATTTGTTCCACACTGAAGATCAATGATGAAAGGGTGAAGAAATACTGTGGAGCACATGTGGTGAGGGACAAAGTCTCCACCGAGCTTCAAGACCTCTAACACTAAAGAGGAAGTCTGGCTGAAGACTCTTAAAGCAAGCGCTCTTGGGAGGCAACCCAATGATTTTTGATTAACCAACACTTTTTGTGTCTTTTAATTTTTGTTTTGTAGGAATGAAGGCTGAAGAAAGGAGAAAGTAAAAGGTGGTAGACGTTATAACGTCTCAGTGTACACTAGACGTTGGCACATCTGTTGTCTGGGCAAGGTTTAAATGAAAAAGAAGAAGGCGACCGGTCAAGCAGGCATCCCCACTCGGCAGAGTGGGAGGCTCAGGTTTGGTGCTTTGAACAAGTAATTTAGCCCTTTTAGCGATAGAGAGTAATTTTAGTTTTTAATTTTAGTAAGAATAAACAAGCGTCCAACGTGATAACGTCTGTTTCAACGCTGGATGGTTAGAAGATAGTAGTTGTTTGTTTGTGCGTGTTCTCGCTTTGATTGTTCCTCCCATTCAAAAAAAAAAAAAAAAACACAAAAGCTTTTTATCATTAAGCAGTGAGGACACTGCTTAACTCTAAGTGTGGGGGGGAGAATTCCAATGTTCTAAGTTTTTGTTTCTGTTTTGTACAAGCATGAAATCAAATGCAAAATCAGTTTGTGTTCTCACTCTGTTAAGCATTGAAAATAATTCTCTTTGGGCTAAATCTAGTGATGAATGTGTATGTGTGAGTAGCTGATGCATGTTTAGATGAATAGAATTGAATGCTGCTCCCACACAAACTCTGTTTTGAGGAAAGATCTAGTTAGCTAGGGAATATTTTATGTTGAAGCTAGTTTTGGTTGACTATGGTGATTGTAAAACTTGATTAAAAACTGAGAGTAGCAGTAGAAGCTAAGTTTGGGGGTATATCAGGTTGTACTAAGGCTGGGTGCAAAGACTGTAGGATGGTTAGTGCAGGTGTAGTGTGAGTGCAACGTTGTAACGTCTACCCGTAACGTTATAACGATATCTTTGTGTGTGTTGTGTTTTGTGTTTCAAACGTTATAGCGTCCCACCTATAAACGTTATAACGTCTAACTCCAAAAAGACCAAAAAGAGTGTGTTGTTGTAAATAAGTGGAAAATCCACAAGTGCTTTGTGTTTTGCTGCAATACCCTGAAACAAATACTGGGCAGCCCAATATATGAAGTAAATAAAAAAAAATAAAAAAAAGAGAGAAGAAAAGAAAGAAAGAAAAAAAAGAATTCCAAGTGGAATGAATCAAAGGAAGTCGCTTTCAAGAATGAGGGGTTGCGAGTCATTTGCGTGTGTGAGTCGGAAAAATAGTTGCACTAATCTAGTCCTAGCACCCAATTAAGACCCTTTGTCATGCTTTAAATTAACCCTCATTTCTTATGTGAAAATGTTAGCCTACTCTTTGTTTTGAAAGATGTTTTGCTCTCACCAAATGGAAACCACTCTTTCATAGGCTAGAATAGCTTCTGAACCTAGCTAGGAATGGAATTAATGCAGAGGTCACACACTCACTTTGGGCGAGAATGAATCTAGAATTTAATTGTGCATTGGTGCGTGAGTGTGTAGAGAATTAGCCCTTGAGAATAATTTTTGATCAAATGATTGAGTAGAATGCAACTCTTGGTGTAGTTGATTTCATGCATTTCATTAATTTTGTTTTGTCTTGATTGCTTGAGGACAAACAATGATTTAAGTTTGGGGTGTGATAACTCATATTTATATGAGTTATTTATACTTATTCAAAGATAAATCATGCAAGTTCTCTAGCAATAGTAGGTTGATTCTATTAGTTTTTTGTTAGTTTATTGTTTCTTAGTTAGCTAGGGGCTAAATTACGAGTTCTGTGCATTTTGGCACCAATTGGTGCCTTTGTGAGCATTTTGATGCTTCTTGTGTTTGTGCAGTAAAAAGCCGAACGTCGCAACGTCCCTCACCACGTCTGTAGAAGGGCAGCAGAGCAAGAGTGAAATATCTCAGTTATGGCGCACTAGCAATGATGGTTAAAGATTCGTAAAGTCGTAAGATCTTCTATTCCCCATGTCTTGACAAGGATGACGCCTTTATGCTGGTGTCGATTCGATGAGTGCAAACAGGCTTAGTAGGTGGGCAAATGACATCAGCAACATGTGACCCCTTTTTCTATAATTACAAGACTTATCTCTCTCTCTAAAAAGAACTCATACACACGAATTCACCCTCATTCACTCACTCCAGTTCATCATCTACCTTCATCCACTTCAGAGAAGGCATTAAAGAAGATCTGGAAACAGACTTTTGCTTTGCTTTTACTTTTCTGAACTTTGTTTTATTTTCTGCACACTCACTACTGTGAGGCTCAGACGTTGTAACGTCTCTACAGCGTGAATGCTGAAGAGCTACTTATGTGTATCTTTTGCACTTAGTTCCTTTTCTCAGAATGTATGGTATTTGGGTTCTCGAATCCTTATCATTCTCAGAAAGATGCTCGGCAAAGATGAGCTAAACACTTTGTAGTTGAGTTGTTGTTTTGCTTATAATGAATTTCTAGTTAATGTTATAAAGTATTGGCGTTGCATGTTTTAAATCTTTGTGTGAAAATATTTCCAAACTTGTTTTGAGGTCGCCTCTTAAAATAGGTAGATTCATAGAGTGCAGACATGGTCTATGAAAAGAAATCAAAGATTTATATGAACGAAAAGGTGCACTAAAGACATTTAGGCATTTTTATCTAAGTCTAGACATAGAACGGATAATAGTTCATAGAACATAGCCGTGGGTGTTTAAAATACGAGAGTGGGCCTATTTAGAACCTAGACATAAGACCTCTTATACTTGAAACTCGACGGCGTTTTGTCTTTGAAAAGCATAGCTCTTTTACACAACAGCGTTCAAACGTGGCCACGCCTATACGAAATAGCATTTGTGCGTTATAACGTGTACGCGTTATAACGTCCGATTAGAAAGGATTTATTCTCAAGTACAACAACTCAACTCAACTCTCTCATCCATAATCACAACCAATATTTGTTCGCTTGTTTTTATTACATCTCTAGCTTTAAAACCAACTCTTGTTGCCGATTTGTTACTTGATTCTCTTGTGTTTTTAAGACTTGAACTTTGAAAGTAAAACCAATCCTCGTGGGAACGATCTCTTACTTATATCCACTTTATTACTTGTACGACGTGTATACTTGCACTATATTTGCGAATACCACACGAACGCAACAGCGTGCAGACGGCGAAGGACCCTCTAGGCAAGTGCGCCCTTCCCAAAAGCATGCAACTCCTCCTGGAAGGAACGACCGACCTTTTCGGGGCGGCCCAGCACGCCGATCTACGGCGCGCAGAGTCCGGGCTAGGAGGTCTCCCGCTCGCAGGGGCGTGCGCAGTCGCCGCTCCATGTCTCACGACCAAGATGAAGTGCTAAAGCATTACCTGGCTAAGGTAAGGGAACTGCTGAATAAGTTCGACCGGGCTGAAGTGAAACACGTCCCAAGAACTGAGAACGTCCGAGCAGATATTCTCTCAAAATTGGCCAGTACCAAAGTGCCCGGGAACCATCGAAGCTTGATCCAGGAGACCCTCACTCGGCCGAGCGTGGCGACCAAGGTTGACAAACCCGTTGCCATCCTCTGCATTGACTCAGAAAGAGATTGGACCACCCCCATATTGCAATATATCTTGAACGGTGCAGAGCCAGACGACCAAAAGGAAGCAAAGCTCATAAGACAGCGGGCGACAAAGTACTCCGTTGTTGAAGGAAAGCTTTATAGAAGAGGTTTCTCTTCTCCACTATTAAAGTGCTTGACGCCCGCCGAAGCGGACCACGTTTTAAGAGACATTCATGAAGGGTTATGCGCCAGTCACCAGGGAGGTCGCTCCATAGCAAAACGAGCTTTGAGAGCCGGTTTTTATTGGCCAACCATGGACGAGGACGCAAGGAATTTGGTCCAAAAGTGCAACAAGTGTCAAATTCACGCAGACGTTCATATCGCCCCTGCTTCCGAACTACAGAGCCTCACCTCCCCTTGGCCATTTGCATGGTGGGGAATGGATCTTCTCGGACCATTTCCACCTGCTCCGGGGCAATTTAAATTTTTGATCGTAGCAGTTGATTATTTCACCAAATGGATAGAGCCCGAGCCATTAGCGACCATCACTGCGGCCAAAGTGACCAAGTTCTTCAGTCGTAATGTTTTAGCCCGTTTCGGCGTTCCCCAACAATTGATAACAGACAACGGGACGCAGTTTGCAGACAGGAAATTCGGAGAGATGTTGGCAGACCTAGGTATAAAACAGCGCTTTCCTGCGGTCGAGCATCCACGAGACCAACGGCCAAGTCGGCGGCCAACAGGGTCATCTTGCGAGGATTAAAGAGAAGGTTAGACGAGGCCAAAGGAAATTGGGTAGAAGAGCTACAGTCGGTGCTTTGGGCATATCGGACGACCCCTCATTCGACAACGGGCGAGTCACCTTTCCGGTTAGTCTACGGTTTTGACGCCAGTAATCCCAATCGAGATGGGCGAGCTAAAAGCGAGGCGACCAATCCACCAACTGCAGCGAGAAAATGAGCGCGAGCCACCGCAGAAGAGCTCGACTTAGTAGGCGAACTACGAACCAAAGCTTCTCTCAAAGAACAATTAGTCAAGCGGAAGGTTGCGCGAAGATATAATTCGTGTGCGAGAAAAGAGAATTCTCAATTGGCGGCTTCGTTCTCGGTAGGCGGGCGTTGTTGGTAACAAGAACGCTCGGCAAGGGAAACTCGCGCCAAATTGGGAAGGTCCTTACCGCGTCATCAACAAAACGGGCAAGGGAGCTTACGAGTTAGAGACCATGAATGGGGCGACCATACCTAGAACATGGAACGCCGAAAAGCTGAGGAAATACTATGTATAAATGCAAAATGTATCGAACGACCAGAAATCAATGAAAAACAGGCGGGCGCTCTTTTTCCCCACAGGGGTTTTTTACAGAGGCCTGACCTTTTAAAAACTTGTGTTATTTATCTCATGCACGATTGTGTGACCGGACGCTCACCATGCGAGTAGCAACAGAGCGACCGAGGTGTCACCGAGATGACACTAAACGCCATCGAATGGCCTATAGCAAGCCGCTCCGAGTAGCGGCCTGCAAAACTTTAAAAAGATGCCATCGTATGGCCTATAGCAAGCCGCTCCGAGTAGCGGCCTGCAAAACTTTAAAAAGATGCCATCGTATGGCCTATAGCAAGCCGCTCCGAGTAGCGGCTTGTAAACTTTAAAAAGATGCCATCGTATGGCCTATAGCAAGCCGCTCCGAGTAGCGGCTCAGAAACTTTAAAAGATGCCATCAGATGGCCTATAGCAAGCCGCTCCGAGTAGCGGCTTGTAAACTTTAAAAAGATGCCATCGTATGGCCTATAGCAAGCCGCTCCGAGTAGCGGCCTGTAAAACGTTAAAAAGATGCCATCGTATGGCCTAAAACAAGCCGCTGCGAGTAGCGTCCCGTAAAACAATGCCATCGTGTGGCCTATAGCAAGCCGCTGTAAGTAGCGGCCTGCAACTTTAAAAGGGTGCCATCATTCGGCTTAAAACAAACTCGCTGCAAGTAGCGGCCTGTAAGTGCCGTTGAACGGCCGACACATTCGGATACCACAAAAATAGTGAACATTCATTAATTACCTAAGAAATTTCGGTTGGTTACAAATTAAGGCCAACCGCTCGATGGCGGACAAAATAGTTCATAACATTTGAAAGACCGCTCGCAGGCGGGAGAAAATCAAAATAGCAAAAGCCGCTCGCAGGCGGGTAGGGTGAAAACAATGATTAAGACTGATCGGCATTAAAGACAACGACCCGTTCACGGACGACCTTCCCTTTTTCAACTTTCTGAGGAAGAACGATCTCTTGACCGACCACACAATGCTCATAGTTGACCACGGCCTCATCAACAAACAGGGATGGGTTTACAAGCTTTATCTGGTCAACCGCATTGGTAAATTGATACTTGGCCGCCTCTAAAGCCCTAGTACGGGCCTCCTTGAAGAGATCCATATACTTATCTCTCTCCTTCTCCACAGCGTTCAGACTGGTCTTCAAAGAAGTAACCAGATCAAACAATTCTTTTTTCTTCTCGTTCAGGCGCCCGACCTCCTCTTCAGCTTCAATTTTCTCAATGACCGCTTATCCCCTGGCAAATGATCGCATTGTCCCGAGCCGCCGGCGCTGCGCGGTTTGAGCGATCACCAAGGCCGCCATCGAATTTTCGGCTTCACAAGTTTACGCTCCGAATGTAGCGACTGCTTTGGACCTTTGGTTCGACTCTCTTGAGTTTCTTGAGCAATCGATCTCTTTCTTCTCTCATTTCATCAAGGACAACAAAGCGATTGTAGTTTAAACGACTTGTCTGACAGATCGTCTTCAAGATAAGAAATTTTACTTAAGGCTCGCCTACCTCTCAGACGATCGGCTTCCCCCTCTTGATATTTTGCGAAGAGCTGGTCGGCCGCCTTCATCACATCAGCAATCACCTTAAAAGGCTCTTCCTTGAAACGAGCACAGTCCTCGTCCCCAAGGCCGAGCAGATCAAGGTTAGACGACCGGCTGGAATGACCTTTGCTTCGGTGGCCCTTGTGTTTTTTCTTCTCAGTAGGGTCGCAATCATCTTGGCGCCCTCGTTTGGTCGTCTTCTCAATTGTAATGTAGGCCGGGGAGATGACGTTTACGTCGAGATTGGTCGCGGTCCATCCCGATTAACTCGTAAAGGCTCGTTAGCGCTTTTTGAGATGCAGCGGCCGTTCCCCGAGGGGGAGAATTATCCCCATCCTCACCTGACCACTGGGAAAAGAAGTCAAAATCCTGAACGCCCGCCATTTCAGCTGCAAAAAGCAAGATGCGAGTTAGCAATTACACAAACAATATTCCAAAGCAAATAAACCTTAAACATCTACCAATAGCTGCTTTGACCGCCTTTGTGCCGCGGGCGTCTACTATCTTATTGATTTTAATGCGACCCCCCTGGACGCAAGAGGCGACCCGCCTGAGCCTGTGGATCGTATCAATGTCCCCAATATTGAGCTCGATTTCCTTATAAGAATATGCCCCAGGTTTCTTCAAAAAATGGTCGTATGACCAGACGGGCGGTGCGGCCTGGCGTCCCAAATGTTTTTCAGTATCAAAGTGGCTATCCCTTTCATCGCTTCCATCAAAGTGGCTATCCCTTTCATCCCTTCCACCCGCTTGGCAAAGACTCCATGTACGGCTTGAAAAAGTTGTATTGCGACCTGTTCTTCAGAGAGACGACCTCTTTGCGGACCCCTTTGGTACCAGGCTCATAGAGATAGCTCATCTCCATGAGGGTAAAAAATAGCCTCAATGAGACCGGCCGCCAAGCGGCTGTCGGGACATCCTCGTAACCTTGCATGAACGCCTGGCGTTCGGGTTTAATTGGGAGGGTGTGCGACTTAAGGTAGCGAAGGACTTGTCGTTGAAATTTCGTAAAGGGAGGGACGATCCCCATCCGCTCAAAGACGACTCGGTACATTGTAAATTTTAGCTCATCATGCCAGGTCGCTATGTTCTCATCCTTTTTCATGCCCTCCACCCGCCAGCCTTCAACGTAAAACTGGGCGGTCAAGTCTTGTTCGTCCGAGGAATGGCGGCGGACTTTACTCCTATGATTCCTTAGGATTTCAGAAACCCAAGAAATATCTTGCTCGGCCGCCACGTCAGGATCAATATGTTCCGGCCCCAAAGCTGCGTCTTGGACCGCGCCGGGCACGCTTTGCAAGGGCGTTGGATTCTCAACGGCCTGATCATGGTCGTTTCGAAAGTCGGCGACTTGAGTCTCGGAAAGAAAGGAGGTCGAACATTCTGCAGCCTCCCCAGGGTTTGGAACCACCTCAGCTCGATCAGACATCCGAGAGGAGTCGGAAGACGACATCGAGGTCGAACTCGAAGTTCCGGGCGACCCGCTTTTGGATTTCGAAGACGACCGATCTGGGCGGGAAACGCCGGGTGATTCATCTTTAGAAGGGGATGGTGACCTTACTGGAGGAGAACTCGGCTGAGCCGTTGCTTTAGCTATAGAAACGGTCGGGCTGCCGGAGATGTGGCGAGTTTGTTTCGTCCGGGCCAGAGTAAACCTGCAGAGAGGGAAGCGGTCAGGATCGAGCACACAATTAGAGGGGGCGACCTGGTCGTCCCCCGACCTGCTACCCCCTCCGCTGGTTGGAATGTCAAAATAAGCAAAATTAAAATAAGGACGTTCGTGTTACCTGTGAGGCCGGCTGTTGTGCGAAAAGTAGTTGTGCAAGTGTACACAATCGCAACAAGTAATATATTGATAAGTAAAGTTCGTCTCCACAGGGATTGGTATTAATTTTAGAGTTTAAAAAGGAATTACACTTAGAGGATCAAGTAACAAATAGTTGAGTAGCAAAGTTCAGTTGAACAAGAGTTGTTTTAAAGTAACAAGTTAAAGTAAGTTAAACTATGAGAGAAATAAGTTGGATTGCTTTCACTACGTAACTTCCCAGAAATAAGACGTTATAACGTCACACGCTATAGCGTTAAGCGCTGTTGCAAATGTTTTGCACCTTTCAGTACTAGCGCCATGGTTTCACTACAAGATGCCTATGCCTAGGTTCTAAATAGGTTCACCCCTGTATAATCAAGATCCCACAGCTTATGCTTTATAAACTATTGCAACTTCTATGTCTAGAAGACACAAAAATTGATTAAATGTCTTCAACCAACCTTATCATTTATATTAACCCTTGAGTTCTTTCCATGGTTCATGTCTGAATCCACAGAGTTACTTGTTTTACGTGGCCAAATATAAAACAAGTTTGGAAGAATTATAACACAAGGATTAAAACACAAAACGTGAGAAGTTATATACGCAATATTAAAGGTTCATTACAAGCTATAGCAACCCAACTCAAGGAGTTTAGCTCATGTTGAGCATCATCAAAATAACACAAATAAACATACTTGCATTACCGTAGGTAGAAAGGAAATTACAAGTGCAAAAGATACAATCTTGATGTCTCCTTATCATCCATGCAATGATGATACAAATCAGTAGCTTTACACCGTGAGAAATACAGAAAATCACAAAGGAAGAAAATAAACTTCAAAAGCTTTAAAAGTGTATCAATGGAGAATAAGAAAATGTCAAGTTCTTTCTCTACCAATACTCTCTCTAACTCTCGAATACTCTGAGGTAAGGGAAGGAAATCAGCATATCTAGTCTCTCTAGCATGAGGTACAAATCTTCTCAAAAGTCAAGAAAGGTGATGTTTGCTTTTTCACCAACTCCACTATTCCTCACTCATGCAATGACAAGTGTCCACACAAATCCAATAAAATCCGCACATGTCAGCAAGCACAGTGGACACAAGATATGGAACATGGATTAATGAGTTTGGTGCCAAAATTGCACTTTTCCTTTAGATGCTCACCGATCGCTTTCTTGACGCTATAGCGTTAGGCGCTATAGCGCTAAACACTGCACTACTTCACAAAATACATCAAAACAATCACAAGGGCACCAAATGTGCCAATTTCATAGCAAAGCGAAGTTTAGCCCTTCCTCACCTAATATTAACAAAATGCAATAAATACTATACTAATATTACTTGAGAACTTACTTAATTTAATGATTAGAGGCATAAATAACTCATATAAATATGAGTTATCACCGCGCATGAATCAAAGCGCGGGGCACTATGGCGAGCTGTTTCTGAGCGAGCAACGAACGGTAGAGCAATGAGCCAGAGGTCGTTCTCAAACTTTCGGAGCAGAGAATGAGGCAAGAGTGAAGAGTGGTTTCCTCCAAAACCCCACCACCTTATATAGTGGGCCAATGGGCACTTCAGGCCCAAAAACGAAGAGACGCACCTTTTCACCTTCTCTCATTACTCAGTCAGGAGGGAGCGAAGAGACACGCCTTGGGGAAGCCAAGCGTCACCTTGGAATGCGTGAAATCACAAAGATAAATCACCGTCCCCTCAGCACTCATGACACAGAAAATAGTCAGGTCGGCCGCAACATTTAGGCCGCTCGATAAGCCATGTTACACTGGGCAGCTCCCATACCTCGAGGTCGTTCATTGGTTACAACTCACTGCTTTTTAACATCATTCGGTAAGAAAATCAAGCCTTAGCCGCTTATCGCGACCCGGCTTGGGGGGGCAACTATTCTAGAGTGGGCTCAAGGCCCAATCTGATCCACATGGCCCAATAACTATTACTATAAATATGGCACGAATCTCAAGGAGTTAGGTATGTCATTTATTACTATTCACTATTCACTGCTTATTGCTGACTTGGGCGTCGGAGTGCTTGCGCAGGTACCACCCAGGCGCGTCCCAGATCCAGACATCAAGACATCCAGCGACCGAGCTAAGGAACCACATTAGCAATATATCTATCGATCAGGTACGATCATCTTCTAATCTTAATAATGAAGTAAAAATCAAAAAGAAAGAAAATGAGATTTAATATAAGATATGCACCCTTGTTGTCGTCCCGTTCTCGCTACCGTTTACTGTCTCTCATTACCGCTCTTGTTGCCACCACCATTCTCGCTCTCATTGTCAGTCTCTCTTTGCCACTTGTTTATATTTTTTATTTTAGATTATTTAATAATAATTTGATCATTTTATTTAATTTATTAAAAAAATTGAATTTTTTGATAGTGGTTAAAAAAAATTAAGAATTGTTTGTTGTTTAATTATTTGCTTGTAGTAGTTTCAGTAGATTTTAGAAGAGAGAAAATTATCGAAATGAAAAAAAAAATGAGAGAACTTGAGAAAGAATGAATGATTGATAAGGATAGAGGAATTGATTGAAATGAAAAGAAAGAATTTTAAAAGGTAAGTTAATAAAAGTAAGTGAATAAAAGCACAATATTGCCCCAAAAAAATTTGAGGTGTCAAATAACAAATGTGTTTAAATTTTGTAAATTTGCTAGCATATGATTTGATTATTTTGTATTAAATGAATTGAATTGAAAAATGGATAAACAAATTTTTTAAATAAAATACTAATAAAGATATATTTCAATATCTATTAAGTATGCTTATCTAAAAAATTTAAGTATTTTAGACTTTTTCCTCCACTTCTCTCCCTTTACATGGTGACATTTGAGGATTTTCCAATGGCCTGTGCTAGATCCATAGAACGACTAGACCAATAGTCTCCATCAAAATATTGCAAACAAGTAGCTGTCACCTTGGAGTCCGGTTTTCCAATAGTAGCAAAATAATAATCATATATGTTGGTTAACCAACAACGATGTTTTCCTGAGCAGCCTTTTCAAGCATTAAAAATACCGCATAAACAAACCATGTAATTAATCAATGGCTACATATAAGTGCAAATATTTCAAAGAACATTGGATAAGGAACAAAGAAGAGAGAAGCACTAAACCCTCTATAACATGAAAATTCAACAGAGACACACAAAAAAGGGAAAGAAAGACTAACCAAAGGTCGTAGTTGATCATTCTTTGGAATCTTTTGAGTCTTGGGATGGAAATATAGTATATAATCATCCCCTTTAGGAGGACAAAGCCATATGTAGCAAGTTGTAAAACCTCGCTTCTTACAAAAATCAAGGTATCCAACTGGTAGGAGAAAAACATTAATAGAATGAAATGAAGCATTAAGTGTTCATTTTGTTAGCTCAATTGACATAATAAATTAAAGGTTAAAAATGAGGTCTAATAAAAAATTATAGAATCATGTACAAATAAAAAAAAGGAGAAAGCAATTAACAACATAATTTAAAAGAAAAATACCAATATCTCATGATAAACAAAGGTGCGAAGAGCTTCTCCATAGATAAACTTTATTTGAGGCCTAAAATACTTGAAAGAATCAAGATACGATATGTACACACAACATTGACTCGAGATAGCCACATTTTGAACCAAACTCCTGGACGTACATTACAAAAATGCACACATTCTGCCACTTCAATCTTCCGAAATGTAAGAATAACTCGAAACCAAAGGAATCATGATTACGTTTTGAAGAAATTACAAAGATAATTGATTAGACACCAAGAGAAATTTTAGTCCAAGGTATATTTATTAGATTACATTCAGAACTTACTCTTGATCTATAAGGGAATTCAATTGGTAAATCTCCTCTTCCGTAAGGATGTCCGTAAACCGCTTACTCACATTCAATTTTTGTCCACAGATAACACTTCTAACAGAAAAGACTTTCCATTGCTAAAACCTAGCAATTTAAGGTCACACATGTAAAGTCAAAAAAATAAAACTCTCACATTAATGTAAATTTTCGCTTTTAAAAAGGTCATATATATAATGGATTGGAAAAGATCAATAATTTTAATAACAAGAAGATTTTAACTACCTAAATTACAGGTTGTTTGTAAGGTTGCAATTTAGGTAGTTTCACACATAAGACATGCAACTGTTTAATTTAATAATATTTTTCATCTTTCACCTCATCAAGATTCTCATCCCTCTCCAATTTTTCCCAATCAACATCCTTGAGACGATCACGAAGTCTTTTCTCTATGTGGTCACTAAGTGTGGTTTTTGGCAAGTCTTTAGCTCCAAAAACAACGATTCTTAAATAAGGAACATGCATTTCATTATCAATTTCCTCAATGCGACATACATGACATATATACTCAAAGATCGTTGTCCAAATCTCTTTTATTGTTATAGAGTCCACATATTTGATGTCTGCCAACTTTTGCATTTATCACATTCAACCCACCTAAGAAACAACGATGCGTAAACAATGTGTTTATAGCCCTCTTCTCTACTATAAAATTGAGTTTTTAGTTTGCATTGAATGTGATGTAAAAATAAAACTTACCGGTTCTTCATTTCCTTCATCATTTTTCATTCTTTCAAAAAGTGTCGTGCGAACAGATCTCTCATTGACTGTGATGGATCCATCTTTAGATTTCTTAAAGCACGCGTAGCAAACGAAAGTTTCTGCATAAAGTTCTTTGTCATTTCTATAGAAGTAGTTTGCATTTTTCTTGATGCGTTTGTAACATAATAAGCAATCAATTGGTGTCATTGTCTTGAAAAGCTTTTCTTTTGTACACAGTTGGCATGTGTTAGCAGCAATTCCCATTTCTTCCTCAGTTGTACTCTATTAAAAGAAGTGTTAACTTGATTATTTTGCTTAGAAAAATTCAAAATCAAATGTATAATCAATAGGCATTTCCATGCTAAACATATAAATACATGTTGTACTTCTGACTTAACTATTGGGATAGTTGGTTCCTAGCAATAGTACCCAAAAGGATCAAACTGAGGGAAAAGAAAAACACTAAAAAGCGGTGTATAGTACTAACCTGAACAAGTTGCTTTCTCAGACTCATAATATGTTCGTTTAGTTGATCACGTGTGAATGTATCAGGCAACGAAACAACATCTTTCACAATGTTCTTTTTCAGTTGTACCATATTCCGCTCTTTAACTTCACAACAACTGGATACTATCAGTTGTTGCATTTCTAAACATACTTTAGAAGGAAAAGATTGATCCTTCAAGCACTTTGGTTGCCTAAAACTTTCATTGTTAACCAAAGAGACACTGACTCCAGCTTTCTTTTTCTGTTATTTGGTAGGCTGTAGCGTGGCTCTTGTACTATTAGAAGGGACATCATTAGAATGACTTACAGGATGTTGTGATGGATTCTTTGTTTTCTCCCCTATTATATGACAATAATGTTCACCCTGATCTCTAAAGCTTGAACTGTGATCAGGGCAAAGAAGCTTTAACACCAAGCTCATTTGGCTGTGTAGAATGTGTGAAAGCTTCCAGGATTTCCACTTATACAAATTGGGGCATCATAAAATCAAGAAATTCAGGTTCGAGAGCAAATAAGGATGGAAACTTAAGAAGAAATTCCAAGATTTATCAAAACTTACTATCATTTTCTTGTAGTTGAGGTAAATAGGAGCTTCCACCACTGTGACGGGAGAAAAGAAGCTTTAACACCGAGCTCATTGTGCTCCATTAAAGGTGTGGAAGCTTCCGAAGTTTCCAATGAGACAAGTTGGGGCATTATAAAATCTGAATTTTCAGGTGTGAAGTGGACCGGACCCTTAAAACCCCTAGACTTGCTATTTTGGATATGCACCGAACAATCTTTTCCTTTGATCGGTTTTGTCACCACTGCCAAAGTAGTCAATTAAATTGGTAAAACAATATATTATAGAAAAGGAAAACTCTAGCAAAGAAGGAAACAAAATCGAAGTAATTGAAACCATAGTAATCAAAATCGCGATTTATATCGTAGAATCACATGATATTACGATTTTGTGGAGGCTCAACAATGCAAAACGTGAACAAAATCATTTGTTAGGTAAAATCGGACAATTATCGTAAAATCGGGAGATTCTGCAATCTGAATCGCGATTTCCTGTGCAGAAACGCGAGCAAAAAAGGAAAAGAAGAAGAATACCGGGGTTGGGTTTGTGTGACCCGATTGGTTTTTAAACATTTTGCCCCTTCTAAACCCTAAATCTATCGAAACTCAGTAGCCTCAAAGCATCTCTTAGTCTCGCACATGCGTAGCTGCTCCTCTATTTTCTGCGTTTTCTCCCCTGTTTCTCACTCTTTTCTCCCTATGGCGGCTGGCTGGAATATAATGATAGAGCCATTAGGGTTTATTTGATTTGGGCTCTATCATCAATTGAAACTTTTTTGTGGGTTGTGTGTGGCCCAAAAGCTTTTTATGATTGTTTCTCCTTTTTTAAGTGATTTTAATGTTTCTTGCAAAAAAAAAGTTAGGTTATACTTCAAAAAAGTGCTCCTGTAAAATGTGGAATCGTGGGAATAATTTCTGAAAACATTATGCATCGTCATTATTTTTCATTGGAAAATGGACTGATACTTTTTTTACAATGATTGATTTTTTTATATGTAAATTAACTGAATTGAGTTTAATAAACTACCTGTGCTTGAGTTGAGTTTAATAAACTACCTGTGCATACGCATAAATGACATTGTATTTATTATAATTTACTATGAACCTACAAATACTTTGAAAATTGCAAAATTTAATAAAAGAAAAAGGAAAAACAAGATAAAAGGCTATATTTCAACTTGATTAAAAGACTTGTGTTTTAAAAAAGTTTTAAAACAAAGTCGGTATCTTCTTCTAATATTAATAATGAAGCAAAAATCAGAAAGAGAGAAAATGAGATTTAATATAAGATATGCACCCTTGTTGTCGTCCCGTTCTCGCTACCGTTTACAGTCTCTCATTACCGCTCTTGTTTTATTCTAGATTATTTAATAATAATTTGATCATTTTAATTAATTTATTAAAAAAATTGAATTTTTTGATAGTGGTTAAAAAAAATTAACAATTTTTTGTGGTTTAATTATTTGCTTGTAGTAGTTTCAGTAGATTTTAGAAGAGAGAAAATTATCGAAATGAAAAAAAAATTAGAGAACTTGAGAAAGAATGAATGATTGATAAGGATAGAGGAATTGATTGAAATGAAAAGAAAGAATTTTAAAAGGTAAGTTAATAAAAGTAAGTGAATAAAAGCACAATATTTCCCCAAAAAAATGTGAGGTGTCAAATAACAAATGTGTCTAAATTTTGTAAATTTGCTAGCATATGATTTGATTATATTGTATTGAATGAATTGAATTGAAAAATGGATAAGCAAATTTTAAAAGGTAAGGAGAGAGGAATTGATTGAAATGAAAAGAAAGAATTTTAAAAGGTAAGTTAATAAAAGTAAGTGAATAAAAGCACAATATTGCCCCAAAAAAATGTGAGGTGTCAAATAACAAATGTGTCTAAATTTTGTAAATTTGCTAGCATATGATTTGATTATATTGTATTGAATGAATTGAATTGAAAAATGGATAAGCAAATTTTGAAAGTAAAATATTAATATTTATAAAGATATATTCAATATCTATTAAGTATTTTACACTTTTTCCTCCACTTCTCTCCCCTTTACATGGTGACAATTGAGGATTTTCCTTGTATCTATTCCCCCTTCATGTTCATTGCACAAGTTTTGTTGTTTGATATTGAACCAAAAGGAGCTTCAATACATACAGTTATCTTACGTTTAGTTTAAGTTGATTCTTAATAATGTTAGGGTCAAAATCCCT
Source organism: Oxytropis ochrocephala (assembly GCA_020916435.1). Classification (NCBI taxonomy): domain Eukaryota; kingdom Viridiplantae; phylum Streptophyta; class Magnoliopsida; order Fabales; family Fabaceae; genus Oxytropis; species Oxytropis ochrocephala. The sequence continues at coordinate 101,731,863 of CM037088.1, forward strand.
GTGGCTCATGCTTATCCAACTGTCCCTCCTACTAATTACCACGCACTCTCAACCCCTAAAAATCTAAAAAATACCCTCACGTGAAAGACGCTCGCAAACCCCCACACTACGTTTTTAGACCGGCTTGGCAGCACGGAACCGTTCGATGACATACTGTTGGACCTGTAAAAATTTATGCAGTCGGGTGTGTGTACATATGCCACAACACCAGGCAACCGTACTAGTTCGGTACCATGTTGCCGAACTCGTGAAATCTCAGGAAAAAAGGGGTGTGATTGAAAGATTTTTATTCATTAAGCGTATTTTGGACGTTTCGTAGGATTTGGGGTGTGTGGTGAGTAGGAGGGAGTGGGAGAAGCATGGGTCAATCTTTAAACACCCAAAGACCACACACTAATCGAAAGCCCGCCGCACACACAAAGAGAAAATGCAAGCAAACACTGCAAAGAACATGGGGAAAACGACGATGGAGCTCACAACTCACTCTCAACGCTCACTGCAGTGAGGTCACTGTTGGAGGTTATAGGACTTGAGCTATTGAAGAATGACTTTCGATAAGAAGAAATTCTTGAAGTGGTTTAGCTTCAAGTGAATATACTCTTTATGGTGGAGTATGATAGTTCTCTTGAACTATGATTGTCGGTGTAGACAATGAAAGTGGAAGATGTCTCGTGAATCAATCACAATCAAGGTGGAGATTGTTAGAGTTGATTGGAATTGAGCATCTGAAGAAGTCACACATTCCTTGGTTTTGTGAAAGAAGAAGGGGGTCAAGAACACCTTAAGTTTGTATTTAAACTTTTTATTTCTCTTATACTCTTGTTTTAAAGTGTTGTGAGATGTAATTGAATATTTTCTTTGGAGAGTGTGGGTCACTGAGTGCTTGAGAGAAGTCTGTGTGTCGTAAAAAAATTCACATAGTGTTATATTAGACAACAGTTCGTAGTTTTTATTCGATTTTGGAATTTTCCATGTGCTCATTTTATTTCTCAATGTTGTTTTTCCCAACAGTCACACGCACTAGGTAGCAAACTCGTAGCAAACGCTGAGGAGAAAGAAAGATTAGGAAAAATGAGAGAATGTTGTAACTGTATTTGCAATAGAATTTTACAATTCACTCTACAACTAAACTCGGTAGATTATACTCTTTATTTATAGAATTTCATTCAGCTTTCTTGATTACAACTTATCAGCCCAAATTACCACTACCTCAGTTTGAACATCATTTAATTCCTCCATTAACCCTCTCAGCCACACTGCCTAACAAGCACTCAAGGAAGCTAGAATGTACTCAGCTTCGCATGAGGATAATGCTACCACTGGTTCCTTCCTTGAACACTAAGAGATTGATGCTCCACCATGCATAAAAATATCTGAAGCACGGACATCGACACTCGTTGTATACTGACACGACATGCGTCAGACTCCTCTTTACGGTGTCCCTCTTAAAAATATAATTTTTTAGATATATATGTAATTACGTATATATATGTGGTGTCCCCGTGTCTTAGATTTTAGACATTAGCAGTGTCTCTGGGTCGTGTCCGAGTCTGTGCTTCATAGATAAAATTTTACCATGTTGTGGACTTTGTCTTTCTTGTCACCACACCAATTTGAGTCAGAATATCCAATTACCAATTGGAAACAGAATTCCTTTGTTCGATGTGCCCTTTATATACCTCGGAATTATCTTTGCAGTAAGCAAGTGAGACGTTCTAGGACTCTTCATGAACCTACTCACTATACCAACACTATAAGCTAAGTCTTCCCGAGTGTTGCACAAGTATCTCAATAAGCCAATCGAGCTTCTGTATAGTGTAGGATCAACCTTCTCACAAGTCTCATATTTTGTCAATTGCACTCCAACCTTTGTTGGTGTCACAGCTAGATTACAGCTATCATGGTTGAACCTCTTATGAGTTTGAACCTCTTCATGTTGCCTTCTTTAATTTTTTGTAAGCACTTCTATGCGCCTCTGTTCCTCTATCTGCGAGAGGATCAACACCATTCTGCACTACCTCCCATACATCTTGATACGAAAAACCACCTTCAGCTGTGTACACCTTGAGTCTATTTTTGTTGGTTTTAAATAAAACTATTTTGATGAATTTATGGTGTATAATGAAGTTAGGAGCATCATGTTATAGCTAGATATATAGTGGAGTTTTAGTTAACCAATGATATATTAGAAGTCTTGGGTTTTGACTCAGGTGGTATTGGTGATAGGAAAAGCTGCAAGCTTTATTTTAATTTTGATAAACAAATTAAAAATGGATTTGATAAATATATGTTGGGATTTATTTTGGCACGAAACTTTTACAATCTCTTAGCATCCTTTCTAATTAGAAGAAATTCTGATAAAAAGACTCAGAAGAAAGTACAGTAAAATAAACTTCATCAATTAATAAGATTATAAAGTCATAAGCTAACTTAATAAAAAGACTAAACGTCTAAGTTGATACATGACAATTTTTTTACGGGATAAATTCGTCCTAGACAATTTTTTAGAGTCGTATTAATCCCTGACATTTTTAAAATGGGACAAGTTAGTCCCTCCGCCAATCCAAAGTTAAAAACATTAGAAAACATCTCCTATGTGTCACGTTATCTGCCAACATGTCACGCTAACCAACAGATAATGTATTTTTTTTCAGCCCAAATTGGTCCCTCCTTTAGTTATTGCGAAATTTAAAAAATAAATAAATAAATAAAATACATTGATCCGTGAGATTTTGAGAAACATTAGTCTCTTGTTACCAACAAAAATGGTTTCTGGTTTTCAAGACCAGAAAACGAGTGGACACGTAAAGAAGAGAGAGGGAATGCAGATAGAAGTGGTTGAGCACGGAGAGCGGGAATGAAGAAGGAATGAATTATTAGTTGTTTAATCACTCAACCTTACTTCATGACCAGAATAAAATTGCGTAGCTTGAGATCCCTGGCTGATTATTTCATAAAACAGAAACACCAAACAACAATGGAAAAAATAAAATGTAAATAGAAATCATGCAAAACATGAATCCAAACGAATAAATGGGGTTCACCTTTTCCTTCTATGGGTGTGTTCCTTCTTCTTCTGCGTTTGATACTGGTTTTCTAGCTTATGGTGACCAGATCACCTCTTTGAAGAAGATGATACCATGGACTAATGTGTCCCAAAAATACAAGGACCAATATGTCCCTTTTATAAGAGTTTCAGAATAGCTAAAGGAGTGACCAATTTGAGGTGAAAAAATATATTACGTCCCATTAACGTGACAAGTTGGAAGGTAATGTGCCATGTAGGAAACGTTTGCTAATGTTTTAGTAACTATGGAACTATACTCATTAGTTACATCCTAGGAATTAGGATATATATTTAATGATGTTGCTCTATAAGAAAGAACCTTATACTATAATTGATATATATCAAATATTTGATTGAACTTTGTACTTTGTCAACGTATAACGATATAGTCTTGTAATTATAGAAAGGGTGAGGAACCGACTCTCACTTCAGTATCCTGCTTTGAAATTATCTTTGTTGAGATCATTTTGAGATGAGGTTTGTTTCGCTGATACTTTACACGTGGCACCCACCCCCACACCTGGGATTGAGTTAATCCCCACCCCAGAGTACCCGATCATGTTAAGGATTTTTTTTGTAATATCATCGTCGTCCGCACCACTCACTACCCATATGAAAGCCAACTATCGTCTCTCTGATATGCTTAGGGATGCATGCACCGCTACCCACTAAGGAGGAGCAAAAGCTACTTCTAAACAATTTGATGTGGTCACTTCGAAGCAAGTATGAGGGTCACCTCTACAGTGCGCGGGACTTTTCCCTATATGCATGGAAAGGGGTTGATCGCCTCAATACTCGTGGAGCATCTAATAGTCGATTTCCTACAGATAACCCAACTAAGGTAGCAAAGCTGAAGGATGAGATGATGCATTTGTTGGAGGAGTTACAGCGAGTGCAGATATGATAAGTACAAACTAAATGTTATTTTAATATTTGTATTAAGTAGTTTATTTGGTAATTTAGTTCTCTTTTAGGACTATTTTACTACTTTTATTTTATTTTGATTTTATAGGACCTGTAATGAGCAAAGCGAAGAATTTCAAGCACTAAAGAGCATAGCATTGAGTATTGTGGTCGTTGGGGGAATGGAGATGTTTTCTGTAATAACTGTCGTAACTCAACTGAAACTATTCTTCATGTGTTGCGTGATTGTCCCCTTGGAACTTCATTTTGGAACTCCTTCATCCCTTCTGATTTCCGATCTGATTTCTACGGAGCTGGGTTACTAGATTGGATGAATGGGAATCTATTCAATTGTACTAAGCTTGAAGTTGTGCTCGAGTGGTGTGATGTTTGGGCTACAGGTTGCTATTATCTTTGGTATTGGCGTAACAAACAAGTTCATGATGAAGAGTACACTCGACCCCTCTTTCTGTCTCGTATAGTTACTCAACACGCCATGGATTATGAGCTCAGTAGGCACCTCTCTCCTGTTCATAATCGACAACTCAACAGGTCTTTGTTCACTAGAACCCGCCTGCTGCTGGCTGGGTCGCAAACAACACTGATGGTGTGTTTAAAGCAACCTCTGGTGTTGCTCGTTGTGGTGGAGTCGTGTGTGACTCTTCTGGGGTCTGGATTTGCGGTGTTGCAAGGTGTTTGCACGTGTCTTCGCTTATTTGGCCGAAGCAGTGCGGGCTTATGGATGGTATTAATCTTGCAAACAATACACCTCTATCGAGCTTCAAATGGATTCGATTGTCGTGGTAAACCGCCTTAGCGCTCGTGTTGGCAAAGATAGCCGGGCCGCCAACTAGTGAGGCGAATTAGGCAACTGTTATCTTGTTTCACTAATGTGTGCATTCTTCATATCTACCGTGAAGCCAATAAGGTAGCGGATGAGCTTGCTAACTTGGGATGCACCTACCCAGAGGGTTCCTCTTCCTTTGATTCACCGCCTACTATTGTTAAATTTCTTGTTGATTCTGATGTAATTGGAGTTTCTACTCCTCGTTTGATCCTCGAGTAATCGCTTAATCTCAAAAAAAAAAAAGCATAGCATTGAAGTCCCAAGGCTAGGAGACTTACAAAGAACCAAAATAAATAAAATTAACTTAGCGAAAACAAGCTCGCATCAAGTCCACACGGCACCCATGGTGGTCAACACACTGTGTTCATTGTTACAAAATTGGAAGTCAAGAACTAAACCGGTTGGTTAAATTGCCACGGATACCCGTGGTGAACAACATAAACTCGCACTCAATACGGCACCGTGGTGGTCACCACGGACCGTGGCACTTCCTCAGATGCCGAAAACCATTACGATTTGTACTTCATTGCTTGTAATTTGTCTTAACTGATTTGTCTCTTCTCTTTGCTTATATAAAGCACGAATTTCTGAGTACTTAGGACCACCTTAGGCTATTGTAATAATGCTACTCAAAGTTTACACGTAAGTTTTATACAATTTACATTCTCCAATTTTACATTCTTGCTTTTTATATTCTTGCACTTTTATTTCCTTGCAATTTTATTTTCGACTCTTACTTTCTAGCAACTTTATCTTCTGTCTTTTATCGCTTTCACTTACATTTCGTCATTTACATTATGCAATTTACAATTTTGTCATTTACATTTCTTGTCATTTATCTTTTATGTCTTCTTCTAAGTCCTTGTCTACAATGATCATAAGTGAGTAGACCCTTCTTGTTGGGATTGTGGGAATGATCATGAGTGAGTATTCTAATCTAACATTAATGATTTTAAAGTTATAATTCAAATATCAAACGAAGTTAGAGAGGTGAAGTTTGATATTAGAACTATTAGGTTAGACAAGATGATCAAAACATGAAAATAGATTTGAGAATCTTGGGACAATAAGGTTTGTACTTAAGGGGTCATGCAATAATCAACCATTAGAATAGGTTTGATTATTGGTTCAAGACACACTCTTGTATTCTAAGGAAACTTGAGTTACCAATGAACACTTTGTCCTTAGAAAATAATCTTAATACAAAATAGAGGACGAATGAGAGATTGTGAAATATTTCTATCATTGAGATGAAACCACAATCCAATGAAACCTTTAATTTATGAATTTAAAAACAAAGAACAATTTATTCCACTTAATTATTCATTTTCAGCTAATCATCACCCCACCTAATATTGGTAATCACAAAGTATTTGTGGATCGACAGTCTTCTTATTACGCGATAGAACCGTATACTTGTGGGCTATCAAGTTTTTGGCGCCGTTGCCGGGGACTTAGTGATATTGATTGATTTTTCGGTATCGGTTAGACTAAATTTTTTTTTATTTTTTGTCAATTTTGCTTCTCTTTTTCTTTGAATGCGAAGAGCTCGTAGTCTTGGAGAAATTGTTGAACCAATTCCTAAGATTGAACGATTCTTTCATAGAAGAAGAAGAGAACAAGGAGAGATGGTTCGCTAATGAAAATCGTGGCGCTCAAAGAGTATGTTACGCCTTCAACGACGGATCCAAATGTTGTTATTCTGCATCCCAACTTTGATGCAAACGATTCTGAGCTTAAGTCATCTCTGATTTCTATGGTCAGCAGAACCAATTTTCTGGTTCTTCTGCAGATGACTCAAATCTTCATCTTTTTAGTTTTCTTGAATACTGTGGTACTCTCAAACTGAATGGAGTACCCCCTGATGCCATATGACTAAAGCTCTTCCCTTTTTCATTAAGGGATAGAGCTGAGCGTGACTACATTCTTTACCAAATGAGTCCATTACTACATGGGATCAATTAAGGCAAGCATTCCTTGCCAAATTCTTTTCCCCGAGTAAAACGGCTCAATTGAGGAATCAAATCACATGATTCACTCAAAATGGCGAGGAATCCCTTTATGATGCTTGGGAGCGTTTCAAAGAAATGTTAAGGCTATGCCCCATCATGGACTGAGAAGTGGCTAAATGTTCATACCTTCTACAATGGGTTGTTTCTATACCACAAAGATGAGTGTGCATGTTGCTGCAGGTGGAGCTCTAATGAATAAGAACATAACAGAGGCTTATGCTCTCATTGAGGATATGGCTCAAAACCATTATCAATGGCAAAATGAGCGAGCCATAACTGCTCCATCTCCACCTAAAAAGGAGCCAGGTAAGTATAAAATTTTTGCTATTGATCATCTTACTTCTAAGGTAGACGCATTTTTCCAGAATTTTGAAAAATTAAATGTTAGTGTTGTCTCACCTTCTTCTCCTTCCCTTAATCCACCCTGTGAAATATGTGGCATTGTTGGCCACACTGGTGTTGAATGCCAACTAGAGGTTAATCCTAATGGTAATGAGTATGTTAGCTATGCTCAAAAGGGGGATCTATTTTCTAATACCTATAACCCCATATGGAGGAATCATCCAAATGTTTTCTATAAAAATCCTTCATCCAATACCCCTTTTCAACCAGCAACTAGAACACCCTCTGATTTTCAAAATTTTCAAAATCAAAAGGCTTAAGACAACCCTCAAAAATAAAAAGGCTTAAGACAACCACTTGAGTGATTTGAGTTTCAAGCATTTTGTTGTGTGTAGCTATGGAATCAACCTTTGATGTTAACTTGATAAGAGTGTCATTCAAAAAAGAAGTTTGATTTTTGAACTCTTCATTTTGCTTAGTTTGAGTTGATACAGTTGCCATATTGGACTTTTGAGGGTCATTTGTAAGTCACGGTTGAAAAGGGGTCTTGGATGGAGGATTTTATAGGAAAAATTAAGATGATTCCTCCACCCAGGTTATTGGTATTAGAAAATAAATCCCTTTTTGAGCATAGTTGACTTGGACAATTAACCACTTCTCTAGTCCACACTCATCTTTGTAGCATGTGAGCAATCCATTGTAGAAGGTATGGACAATTAACCACTTCTCTAGTCCATGACGGGGGCATAGCCTTAGCATTTCTTTGAAACGCCCCAAGCATCATAAAGAGATTCCCGCCATTTTGAGTGAATCGTGTGATTTGATTCCTCAATTGAGCGCTTTTACTCGGGAAAGAATCTGCAAGGAATGCTTGCCTCAATTGATCTCATGTAGTAATGGACTCATTTGGTAAAGAATGTAGTCATGCTCTAGCTCTTCCCTTTCTATCCCTTAATGAAAAAAGGGAAGAGCTTTAGTCATATGGCATCAGGGGGTACTCCATTCAATTTGAGAGTACCACAATATTGAAGAAAAATAGAAAGATCAAGATTTGGGTCATTTGCAGAAGAACCAGAAAATTGGTTCTGCTGCACCATAGAAATTAGAGATGACATAAGCTCAAAATTGTTTGCATCAAAGTCGGGATGCACACAATGCAGCATGGCTCCGCCATTGAAGGTGTATCATACTTTTTGAGCGCACGATTTTCATTAGCAACCATCTCTCTTTGTTCTCTTCTTCTTCTGTGAAAGAATCGTTCAATCTCAAGAATTGGTTCAACAATTTCTCCAAGACTACGAGCTTTTCGCATTCAAAGAAAAAGAGAAGCAAAATTGACAGAAAAAAATCAAAAGATTTTTAGCCTAACTGCATCGAAAAATCAATCAATATCACTAAGTCCCTAGCAATCTACGCTAAAAACTTGATAGCCTGCAAGTACACAGTTCTATCACGTAATAAGAATGTCGATCCTCAAGGACTTTGTGATTACCAATCTCAATTTCGATGATGATTAGCTAAAACGGAATAATTAAGTGGAAGAAATTGCTCTTTGGTTTTAAATTCAGAAATTAAAGGCGTCTTAGGATTGTGGTTTCATCTCAATGATAGAAATATTTCACAATCCCCCATCCATCCTCTATTTTATAATAAGGTTCTTTTCTAAAGACAAGGTGTTCATTGGTAACTCAAATTTCCTTTCGAAATACAAGAATGTGTCTTGAACCAATAATCAACCATGAGAATAAGATACAACATGCAGAAATGCTGACAGTGTTGAATAGCAGCAGCCTCCTCATCCACATGCATCGCAACCCTAGCCAAAGCAGCTAGAGCCCAACGAAGACGACGATGAGTCAAGCTCACCTGACTATGTTGATCATTAGGAGTTTTATAACTTTTTGGATTTTATGACTTTGTAAGATTTTTTGATATTTGATATATGATGTTTATTTTATGACTTTGGATTATATGATGTTTTAGTTTGATGAGTTTTTTTTTCTATTTCATTGTATGAAGTGTTAAAGTCTGATTAAGGTTCGATTCACTTTTTTTGCTCAAAACCAAACCAGCCCCACTGCAAACACCCCTATTTATCTCATTTCTCAATCTCACCAAAAAAAAACCTCACTCTCAACTAAGCATTGTCGTCCCTTTTTAATCCAAAAGCGTCTATCTCGCTCCTCAAGGGAATCATATACTTTAAAATAACTTACTACCATAGTTATTTCCATAACAAAGATATTTTAAGATTCAAAATATTGAAACCGTGTTGGAGTCAAACGAAAGTCTCTATGCATGTTTCCAATAATTAACCCAATTACCTATAATCCAACTTTAAACCCAACACCCATAATCCAACGTTGAAACACAGATTACATTGCAACATTAATATCAAATTTCCAAATTCAAAATCAAAAAGTAAGATCACCGAAAGGAGGTCATTTTGCCTGAAACACTTTTGTAAAATATAGAAGTATATGTAGTTGCAATATTGGCAGGACACTTTACTTTTAAAAATAAAGTCATATATCTGCGGGCGCACTTTTTGCAAACTTCAACAATGGCTGATGATCCTCCAGGGAAGAATCTCCTGGATACTATACTTGCAACTGAAATGGACCGGATGGCTCAAGCACGTCGACGAGCTGGGGAGCTTACTGAGTTCCTGGCGCGAGCAGATACTGAGTATGATGTAACAGTTCTTGAAAATCTGCTACTTGCCTCAATTAATGGCCGGACTGACCTCAAAGCTCAGAGGGTGGAAGTGTCGTATCTTGGGAATGATCAAAAACTATTTATCCCAATTGGACTAGGAATAAACCCACTAGCAGCTGGTGCTAGCCGTGCTCCAAGGATTTCTTGGTTACTAAATCGTTATTGGAGAGTCACTACATTAACTTTCACTGAGGTCCACACATGGTTCATAAATCGCACACCATTTGCTGAAATTCGGGCCCACGTTGATGATCTCGTGTTTCCTGAGCAGCGTGTAGTGCGACAAGACTGGACAATAGATGCACCAGCTGATATGCAAATTCATGAGATTGAAAATGTTTTTCTACGTCTAAGCATAGCACTTCAACTAAACTATGATATTCGTGATACTGGAATTCTGAACAACGTTGATATGAGTGTTGCTGATAATGCTTGGGTTGACATTTCTACAGTTAGCGTTGATCGTGTCAGACAGAAATTGAAGGCATTTTCGCTACAGGCTATTGCTGCACTAAACTATGAAGCTTGTGCAAAGCATGCACCATCGGCATGGGCTAGAGCCTATGGTGTTGGATGTGGGATTCTTCCTGTGACAGATTCTAAAACACTTGAGGAGTTTGTTTGGACTAAGGAAACCGTTTGTCCACAGTACATGACTGCTTTGAGTACATGGGAGAAAACATTACCTGAATCACCTATTCACCTATGTATCAATATGTTGGCTATGTTTGGTTTCGTTCATCTGAATAATAAGGATTACACATACAAGTCAGAACTTATTAATATGGATAGGATTTGTATTACTTGGATCAATACTCTATGTACAATGACTACAACTACAGGACTGATGGATCTGGTGAACAATAAGGAATCTGTATGTCGCACAGCAGCACACCCTTTTGGACTAGCACAGACTTATTGGTTTGCTAAAGTTCTTTGCCACTACGGAAAACTTGCTAAAGCACTTGCTATTAGGATTGATGTTACACCTCCTCCTGTTCAGAAAATTATGATATGTGATGCTGCACGCAAGCTATGGAGTTGTATTCCTGCAGGAAAAGTGGTGAATGGGATATGCAGAGGCTATTAAGAACATTGCAGAGGAAGTGACTACCATAGGGAAATCTCCTCCTTCATATTCTGTTTTGTATTACTTGTATGGAATTGCTAAGCAAGCACGCGTGTCTGCAGTAGCTAAAGATGCTGTTGAGGTTATGATGCCTATAGTTTGTGGATATGCAGAAGTTATGCATACTGATCAACAGGGTAAGGAGGGCATAGCTCTGGCGTTGAGTGGGTTGAATGTTGGCTGTCATAATGTTGCTGCTATAGCCCATACCTGGGCAGTCATTTGGGAAGTATACTTGAATGAAATGGATACAGCTGAGGGCATTTTGAAGTTTACAAAGAGTGCTGAGGATACATACAACTCCACACAGGTGGGTCGACTTAGCACTGGAGCAAGGAAAATTTAGAATGTCTTCGTTAGGTATTGGTATGTTTTCAATCGATTTCTTTTGCTTTTGAGCTTTTTGCAGCTAACGAATTGGTGCCTGGTTATGTGTTCGACGGATTTTCTGCTTTTGGGAAGTAGTTGGCAGGTTGTCACTATTTCTATCTTCTACTAGTATAGCTATTATAATAAACACAATCACAAAGTGGGATCCACTTAACTTGGGGTCGGGGTTTCTCAAATTGATGTTGGCATAGGACTAGAGAAATTGATGTTGTTTCTGGTTGAGGTTTCTGATATGAATTCCAACCATATATGCTTTCCAAAACTTTGATCCCCGGCCATGAGTTACACTTGACCTTCCTACAACGTACGTTATCTCCTTTCCAGACCCTTGATTGACTAGCATTAACAATTTTCAGTGTTCTATAGCAAGAACCCGAATTTCACAACAACTGAACGTTGCTCAAAATGGCTGTAAGTTTTCCTATATAGCAATAATGACTCTCCAGCCAAACAACTGAACGTTGCTCAAAATTGTTATTTTCACTCTCACTAGCACAGAAGGAAAACTGAACATTGCTCAAAATTGTTTTACACTGTCACTCACTAGCACAGAATAAAATATAAGAAAAATATCCATAGATGAAAACCAGATATTACACAAAGAACTTGCCATTGTCAATGGTAGAAGGTTTTAATTAAAAGTTTCCAATCTTTATTATGACTAGATTACAATGGACTAACCTGAGAGATTTCATTCAAAAACAGACACCTGAATACATTGTTGAAGAAATCACAAGCTTTGGCAACACCTCCCTCTCCAACCACGATATCTATGTCATATGTGCAAGCTCGTGTACAATCAGGGCAGTAAGTCACCTGCACAAGGAAATCCAACATAGGGAAATACATAAACAATTAATTTAGCATTAGACATGCAGGACATTCCAGTGTGGCATCCTAAACTCAGGTCAAGTCAAATATAAAACTGGTATTGAGAGGAGTTAGGATGAGAACCACTGCTTTAGTTACCTACCTCTAGTAACTTAGGTTCGAAAGAGCTGTCCAACATGACATCTACACCGTAAATTGCCCTTGATGTTGGACTGTGCATCTCAGGATGTGCAACAGCAGCTGCCTCAAACACCGACCGAATCATTTTCCTTACTCTTGTATGTATATCCAACCATTTAACTGCAAGAGATACGTGGACAGAAATTTGTATCAAGACATGTATTATCATGCTCTAGAAGCCTTTAGAAATTCATCTTGGGCAATCCTCATTACCTTGATGTTCTTCCTCAAATTCCCTCACAAAATCCTTAATATTCTTGTTATTTATTGCTCCACGATAATTCTGAGATCCATATAATGATTATGTTAAAACTTGCTGAGAAAAGGAAAGCACTCAAATATTCAATATCTCGATCAAAACATACCATAACAGTGAAGTGAGTTTCATACTCAAATAAACTACTTCTGTCCAACGAATATTGGTTGTTGGCTATCCTAACCTGAAATAAAAAATGACAAACTCATTGACATTTTAATCTTTTAAGAGCATAGAAATGAAATAAACAAAGAAAATTTAGTATACCCAGAAACAATCTGACAGGAATATCTCCAAAGGGTTCATGCTTCGGACTAGTACAATGTAACGGAGATCAAACTTTTTTCCTTGGAACAAAGCAGGTTGTTCAATGTACTTCTGGCAAATTTTTGGACCAGTTTCCATGAGTCGGATTATAGCAGGTAAATTATCAGTTACAGTAGTATCAATAGTACGGGCCATGTTCCAGGGTTTTAAGATCCAAAGATTGTCTAGTCCTTTTCTCTTGCGTACATAATAGTCACCAATAAGTTGAGGCAGATGAATTTCAAGATTATAAGTAGGCTGCAACCATTGAGGAGATCCATGTGCCTGTAGCAAGGTAAACCGCCCCCACCCCACCCCCAAAATGATTGTTATTTAAAACGCCTCAAAGGGGAAAAAAACATTTATACTTCAATTTGTAAAATTTGCTTGAAAAGTAAAATTAGAATGTAGCATGCCAGGATAAATAAATATAATACATATATCTGCAAGGGTATAAAGGTATTTCATAAGAAATGGATAATGGACACAGTTCAGCCATTTAGGTCTCTTCGGCATTTTTTTTTTCTTTTTTTCTCTTCGGCAAAAAAAAAACCTTCTGAATTGTCTCTGCTAAATGATGTTTCATGACAAGACAAGCCTCAAATGGAAATTGATTAATGTATTGCTGATCTGTTATTCCTGCGGCCTTCTTCATATCCTCATCAATCTGATCACCTGTCCATACTATATCTGCATCTTTGGGGTCCCTTGCTGCAGGCAAACAAATGAAATAATCAAAAAGAGAGGGAGAAGGTCACAACACAATAAAGTTTTTTTAAACATGGAGATAACCATGAAATCAAATCCAAGGGAATTTTCTGATAAACATGAGACGTCAATTCTACCTAGAAAGAGAAAAAGTTTAAATCAAACAAGGACAATTCAACTTATGCTCTTTACTTTTTTATTAATCAAAGTGGCACTAATGGCCATTTTATAACTGTCCCCGAGGGGATTTGAACTCAGCACCTTGAGGATATAAGGCTAACTCTTACCACTGAGCTAGCACCTCAAGTGTACTTCTTTACTTGAAGATTAGTATAGATGAAGTATTTTCCAAGTTACGTGATAGTCAAATAATTATTATTTATGAATGAACAAAAATTTAAGGGGTCAAGCATGCTGCTAGGAGCAGGCCCCAACAAGGAAAGTTACATCAGTTGGGCCAACGAATCAATTGGGCTAAGTCCTGTTAGTCAGGTGCTGCCTTTGTTAGCAAAGTTGTTAGAATAGTTAACTAATTAGACTGTTTAATAAAGGCAAAGAAGCTGGAGGGAATTAATTGGTTGGTTAATTAACTTTGGATGCGAGAGACCAGGCTCCAAATCCCTGGGAAGACACCATTGTATGTATGCTGCTCATTTTCTTTTTGTTAATCTCCTTATTTTGAACCAGTACCGATCAACTTGTATTATTAAAACTCCGTTGAAATGGGGAACTGTTGGTGTATTGATCAAGAAGTAAACTCAAAAAGATTTGCTTAGGAAATTTGCGAGCTTAAGGAAAGCATTCAAGGAGGAACATATAAGGATTGCAGATTGTCGTGACCGGGATGGATTTTGAAGGCAACACCGCTTCTGGGAGGATGATTCACCTTGAGCAACACCGAAACAGTGAAGATGATGGTTGTGGAAGCATTATAAGAACGTGCCTACCATTAGTACAAGGGGTGGGAAGCTAGCAATCCTAAGGAAACCTGGGAAAGCTCCTGAGAGTTAAGCTCCAGCAGTTCCAACCCAAGTGTGATCAGAAGACTCAGAACCCAAGTAAGAATGGGAACTGGAAAAAGTTATTCAGAACCCATGGGACATACCCATTACCCAACACTTCAAACATAGCTTGGTTTTTATGTTTCCACATCCAGGTGGGAGTTTATGGCTCCCTTGAAATTTTGAACATTGATAGAAAACCTATAGGCAACAAGGCAGTGTTGAACAACCAGATGAAACTACAGAACTATGAGGAATCATGGTATTCAGTAGTTCCTGAGCTTTATGAAACCCTTCACCTTGATGACAAGGTGAATTTTGTGCAGGGAGTTGTTAGGAAGAACCTAACAGGGCCAATTAGGATAGTTTAAATCATAACTGAGCTAGTCGATAAAGTGGGACAAGCCCAATTAGTTGGTCTTTGTTAGCTCGGGGAAAGCCTTTTCAGAAAATTGTTAGAGTAGTTGATGAGTTGGGCTATTATAAATAGAGGCAAAGAAGCTAGATGGGGTTAGTTAGATATATGATCAGTTTTGGGTGGGAGAGACCAGCTTCTTGAATTTCAATGGAAGATCGAGATCTTTGTTATTCCACCCGCATTGGCCCACGCTCGATGTCCAATGAGAGGGAATATTGGGACTAGGGAGTCCTACGTGGAACCTTATAAGTCGGTTTTGTGGAGTTGACTTAAGCTCTAAGCCCAAATTCTAACAAACCTCAATCTTGCTCTTGACTCAAGATACCCATTGATCCATAGTTGGAGAAGGACAAACTTTACAATTTCACTATTTTCATTCTGTTAATCTTTATATTTAAACTGGTATCTATACATGCATGACTAAACTTACTGATTGCAAACTCTGGATATGTCAAGTTTTCCTCCACGTGAGGTATATCTGTGTAAACCCGTAAAGGACGCCGGTGAGGTTGACAAATACTTCTAGTCTCAGAAGGTTGCATAGTGGTTGTTAATAAACTTGTGGATTGCAATTTCTGAATGTGCTTCTCAAACTCCTGAAAATAGTAAATTTATTAGCTTCAATTTCTCTGATACTTTTGTATGGTATATTTTATAGCCACAATTAAGAATCATAATCTTTCTCTGCATTAGAAAAAATACTTGGACAAAATAGTTCTCTGGCGTATGGAACCAGGCAGTAAGTCTGGCAGAACGTTGTTTATCCTCCCCAATACCAAGAAGAAAATCTCGAGTGCATTCATCACCTTTCCAAACATTTCGTGTTGGCCATAGAATAGAAAAGCTGGGAAAAGTGGGAGTTATTACTTGCACAGTGACAAATAGCAAGAATTAAGGGGGAAAACTTATAATAGGTATTTTTGTTAAAAAAAATGTTAATTATGTAAGACAATCTTATAGTAAAGTAGCACGTATATTAGATCATGAAAATGACTTCAACATCAAAGCACAAATCTGAAAAAGAAAATACAGAAGAAAACCTCACAGCTGATGCTAGATTACCCTCCGGCATGAAAAGAAAAGGTGCCACTCTAAAATTTGGCTCATCACTGTGCCGCAAAGCAGAACCCAATTCATCCATCACATACCTAAAAGCATCCAAAACAGTGTGCCATTAATTTAGTATGTTATTGGGAAATAATAAAATGATCGTCAATGATTCATGTGATACTTCTATTTCGTTTTCATTCCATTTAATGCAGTGAGCCTCACAATTTGAATGTTCAAACATGGACCCATTGATTCAAGTAGTATCAAAATCATACAGTCAGACCACCTTATGAAGTTATGTGCATTTCAAATTCAAACTGGCATGCAAAAATTCACAAAGAACTTACATGCATATACTGATCAAAAGAAAGCTAGTGCTACATTAGAACCAAGAAAGTAAAATAAGTAAAATGCATTTCATACCATACAGAGGTTTCATCTAACTTTTCTTCATCTGCAAGTCTATATGTCATTAGGTATTGCCACATTGCATTTATTATACGGTCAGGAATAGGCTCATCACAAGTCCATTCAGGAAGGCGAGGAAGAAGCGCTGAATCAACGACAACCTTTCCAGTTTCCAATATTTTGATGCACTGATACCATTTATTTCAGAAACGCTTGGAAGAGATTTCAGAATATCAATGGCATTTTCTCCTAGAGGACCAGGAATATCCACCTAAAAATTGTTCAATGTCCCAAAGGCCAAAATACTTGTTACTAGGGAATGGAAATACAAAATTCAAAAAATAAGAAAGCCAATTTGGGGTTAAAGGTTGTGATAATATAAATCAAAGTACCTCCAATGAACGTAACAAAGGGAATCCCCTCAGCAGATCTAACAAGTCACCAACTGAGTTTTTCTCCAATGGATTTCTACGAATGTTCAAGTATGAGAGAGAAGCCAAAGAAATGGGTGAAAATTCCTGAGCAAAGAGGGGGATCATAAAAAGAATTAGATCAAAACAAACAAATTTGGTATTGGGAATAGTGAATTTGTAATATCACAAGTTAACATCTTTTGTTGATCACGCTTTGTTTACCATTTAGCATGTCCTAGACATGCATGATTCCAAGATTTTTGAATCCCTTCTCTATAATGCTATCGATATAAGCTAAGAAAAAAATATGCACAAAGAAGTAGAAATTAAGCATAAGAAATGACCTCACCTTGTTGATTAAATTGTGAATGTTTCTATTTGAAAGGTCCAGACTAGATACATTCTTTAGTGGAGTGTCAGCCTGATTATCATTTGCCGGATTATCCTTTCCATATATCCCTGCACAAAATCCCAAGGCCCACTCCCCGAAATTGCTTGTGAAAGATGAATTATAAATTTCCAGTTCTGGTAACTCCTTAAGAATAGTACCTGCAAGCTTACCATCACTAGAGGTAAAGTAATTTAGTTCTCTCTAACAGAAAGGAATGAGGAGCGACCAAAAACGAAAATGTGCTTTAACAACTTAGTAAATATGAGAAAACTTACCCATTTATAAGAACAGGATTATTGTTCAGCCAGAGTCCTTTGAGATGTTTAAATTTGACAACTTCCTGAACAATCAATTCAGACCTGCTGAGCTTGTTTCCAAACAGGCTAAGTGCCACTAAATCCTGAAACAATGAAAGTGCAGAAGTATTCAAATTTATAAATGCTGAGATGAAACAGGCTAAGTGCCACTAAATAATAATGTTGGCCACCAGCATGCCACTCTAATCAATCCATATCATACTAAGACATTCCTAAGTTTACTAACCACGATTTCTATATGCTCAATGAACAATATCACATTATCAAAATAATAGAAACTAGAAAGAATCACTAACAACAAAATATAAAACGAGGCAATGAGTTACAAACCGGAAATCTAGTAGGTAAGTCCAGAGAGAGAAGCATATCATCATCAATTTCAAGCCCCTCAAGTTCCAACCATTTCAAAGTGCCATCACCTTTCTCTTTTGCCGCTTGAACCTCACTCTCCAATATTTCCACAATACCGGGTTTATCTCTCGAATTCAACTCAGATTCATCATCCGAATCAACATCAATATCCACACACATCAACGAACTCATCCTCTCAGCTAATCCCGGAACCTCAAGCAGCTAAAAGTAATACCACCAAAAACAATAACAAAAATTAAACACAACAACGAAACCCTAAAGAGAGAGAGAGAGAGAGAGAGAGAGAGAGAATTAGAATTTGAAGACGAAGAAGAAGGTGAGGACCTGCTTGTAGGCGTCGGAGAGTCTGAAAGTCCATGCATGATCAATGAGGAAGACGTCGGAGTCCTTGGCCATCGAATCCGAGGTGAGAACAAGGCGTCTTATACGGCCTTCCTCGCATGGCTCAATTTGGAAGTGTTCGCCGCCGTCGAAGGTCTCGGTGGAGAGCTTCTGGAAGAGGCGGCGGTGAAGTGACTCCGGCAATCCTGAAGACGCGAGTAACAGTCCGTGAACTTTAGAAAACTCATCGTAGGTTTCGATTCTCTTCGTGCCAGCCATGGCTACCATTTTCTTCTGTTCTTGTGGTGCTGCTTTATCTGTTTCAGTCTGCAGTGCACTGCAACGCCGTGTCTTTTTTTTTTTTTTTTTTTTTTGATCCAATGCAACGCCGTGTCTGAAGACTCTGAACTGAAGTGAAGCTCGGTGGAGTGGAAAGAGTTAACTGGGCTGGGCCTCCGGTGAAACCATAGGCCAAAACAAGACTAGTTTTGGGTGTTCACACCCTCCTACTTCAAAACACACCCCATAAGGGTGTGAAATGACCAAAAGACCAGCCAAAATGTCTTTTTTTCAAGAAATTTCATGTGTTCGAACACGGGCTTCAATAGGTTCGAACGACATCGCTCGAGTGTGTTAAGTTTTGACTTCACACTCTTCGCGCGTAATTTAACCTCGCTCAACGACATCGCTCGCGCGAGTTAAATATCGACTTCACACCTCTCGCGCATAATTTCACCGCTTTGAACGAGGTCATTCGAACCTATTCGAACGAGGTCATTCGAACCTGTTCGAACAAGGTTCGAACCGTCGTTAAACACGTCCTCACAGCGTTTCACGCGAGGTTATTTTTGGAATAAAATTTTTTAAGAGGTGTGAAAGAGTAGGAGGGGGAGTGGGAAAAGTAATACCCCTAGTTTTTTAACATCAGGCATATTGCTCTTTGCACCATCAATTATTTCTTTTTGGCATAAATCGTGATTCTACGCAAGACAATCACAGTACTAATCCTCGAACCGCGACCACAATGGGGAACCAAGGGCCACAATGGGGGAAGAATATCTACCTAAGAGTTTTAACGCTTCAACATTTCCAAGGCTGAATTCGAACTTAAAACCTTGATTAAGCTAGAAGAAACTCTTATCATCCCATACAAGCGTTCTTGGCTACACCCTCCATTATTTCTAATAAACCTGAGAATATTCATGAAAATGAATTTTCAGTATTATGAATATCATGTGCTTGTGCATGTTGACGGGTTGCGGCGTGTTCTTTGTATTAATGGACTCAAATAATATTCAAATAAATTTGCTACACTTCAATTCATATTTTTGACAAAATGATCTTAAGCTCTTCAATACATGTTCTCCTGTCGGAGACTGTGAGACTATATTGACAAACTCGGTGAAAACCATGTTATTCCTGGTTGAGACTCAAAAACAAAATATTAACAAATTATTTGACTCATTTTTGTTCTGTTTATAATTTCTACAGTAAATTATAATTATCAACGACAAATATTTGCCCTGTAATGTTTTTTAGGGTTCGATTAAAATTATTTATACTGTGTTTTTTTATTTATGAGGGACAAATATGTATCTCATGTTTTTTATTTATCAATGACAAACATTTGTCAATGAGTATTATAAAAAAAAATTGTCTCGTTTATAATTTGTACATTAAATTATAATTATCAATGAAAAACATGCATCTAGTGCTTTTTTTATGTGTCGATAACACTTATTTGTCCCTTTATAAATAAAAATATCAGTAACAAATATTTATCCCGTAGTTAGAATAGTGATTAATTCTTCCCTTTACTTTGAGAGACTAAGTTATTTTTTAAGGAGCAAATTGAGTTAAAATAAAAAAAATCAACAACTAAAGTAAGTCCTCACTCTTCTTTTTTTATAGATGAAGTGATTATCTTATAATAGTATATTTTTGTAGCAAAAGAACATTTAAATAAATATGGGTAATGTTGCGTCCTAACTCTATCGTTGTTCTTTTATCTATCAATTGACTCATAAAAATACAATAATATGGGTGTCGAAGATTAGATTTGAGATAAATCAAAATTTATGGAATCTATAAAGTCTAAATTTCAACCTGAAAATCGCCAAAATCGTTAGACGGATATTATGTCTCGTATTCAAACCCGAGACCTTACAAATAGCTTGTTTGTGTGAATTTCTAGTGGAAGTGACCATGTTTGTCATGCTTCGCATACACTCTATACCATATTACGTAAAATGAGTGAAATTGTTACTTTTGGATGATGCATGAATGGGAAAAACAAACTGATAATTGTGTCTTGTAAGAAATGAAGTTTATAGAGTTTGATCTCATAAAGATTTCTTTGTCATGTAAGAGAGAGAGCTGTGAATACACATACAAAAAGATAGTAACATTTATTGCATTTATTACTATATCAGATATATGTGTCACTTTCTCTCTTATTTGACACAACAAGAACTTGTAATGATTCAAACTCCTTTCAGATAAGCCATTAGACTTGGTTCATTTATTTTTTCGAACGCACCGCAGTTAAGATCTTTGACCCCTAAATAGGCACCTCAAGATATCTCCACAACTATGAAACTAGTTCCCGGGTTAGCAACTAAAAAATTGATTTTTTTTTAGCTCCAACTTTACTACTCCAGAAATAAAAACTTGAGTTCTTTTCTTAGGAGAGAGTCACATTTCCTCCTAAGACCAGTTAGGTAGACCTAGTTCATTTTTTATTCAGACTAGTTATTATAAATATATAACCCATAATCACCTGACTGCAAGATCCAACTGTAACAAGGCCTTCTCACATCAGAAAGGAGGGAAAAAACAGAGGCATGCAATACTTAGAAATTGTCTGCATAAGCACACTGTACACACTACACAGCTAATAAGATTTCACTAACATGTAACAAAGCATGACAAACTAAGGATTATAATATATCAAAACAATCCCTGCAAAGTCGATAGTTTGATAAGGACGGAAACCATTGATGAAGGTGTAAGATGTAGATATCCTCACAGTTTCACATATCCTGAATTTCTCTATTCGCTCAAATGCACTGGAAAACCAACCACTGCCAGTCGATTTCAACAATGGTGAACTTACATTACATTCATAGACATAATTTGACGAGCAAGACCAGGATCCTGTTGCAATAGCTCTCTCAAATTGTTTTCCACCTCTGCAATCTGCTTCTCCAAATATTCTTTCGAACTCTGTCAAAAGCCATACAAAGAAGAGGAAAAAACTGACTTCAGCTCAAACATTATGGAAACTCGTACTATTTTAGAAATTTAGCAAAAAGTCTAAAACAGTTCTTTGTCTCGATCTTGAAGTTTAACTTACTTCCTTTCCACTTTAGAAATTTAAAAAAGAAAGTATAAAAACGATGAAAGAATAGAAGTTTCCACACAAATGAAGGAAAGACATTTACCTGTAATGAGGTAATTGAAGCTTCACTATCCTTGAACTTGTTCTCCTGTTCATTCATTAACGTTGCCTTCGCCTCCAATACAAACCTGGCCATGATGTTAAGAGTGTATTAGAGGATGTCATTCATATTTTCAAAACAGTCCACAAATCAAGCTCCTGTGTGCTCGATTTAGAAGTATGTTGAAATAGGCAACAACTCACGTTTTCCCTGCCAAACAAAATAAATCGAGTCATCAGTAGAAAACAAGGGAATCCGATCCACTAACTACATCTGTTATACATATGTAAAGATTCATAGGATTGTTCCTATGAGTTTCATCGCATACCAATGGATTTGTATACATTAGTATCATCAGGAACCTGCTTCAGCTCCTCCATTGTCAAAAAAGCACGCTTCTTGTCTGTTTCTTTGGAACGTATCTGGTTTTGCACCTGCATGCAATGGGAGATTATAAACTACAAGAGTCCCAGGCAACCCCCTAATAAGCAAATTATTCCCAGAAAATACAAATGTCAAGGTTTTCATTTCTTCTTTTTCTGCTTCTAAAAATTAAAATTACGAATTTTCTTTTAGAATTCAGATACAAGTATTCGCTGTCAGATTTGATTCAAGTTGCAACTCAGACACATACAAGTAGTATAATACTTAAAATGCAACTGCTTAGAGGTCATAGAGTCAGCCACATGTAAGTCATACTAATTTTGTGAATCTAGTCACTCTTCAACACAACATCGTCTTCACAACAACTATTCCAAGTACATTAAATCCTCTGACACCAAAGGAGAACAGAACAACTCTCGAATAAGTAAAGTATCGCCACAATCAACTACAAGCTCAGCCTTTACAAAAAATATTCCCTCAGTATTTTTATGAAGGTACTTGAAGTCTTGAACCTTACTTACTAGTATCCTATATTTAAACATTCATTGAAATTTTAATAAAAAATATATTTTAATTTGAATTCAATAAAGGGTAAATAGCCGTTTTGGTCCCCGAATGTGTGGGGAGCTGTCAATATAGTTCCTGGATGTACCAAAATTGCAAACACGTCCCTAAATGTCTCTTTTTAGTAATTTTATGGACTTAATTGACTAATAAAAAGCACATTTAAGGACCAAAATGACTAACAAAAGACACATTTGAAGACCAAAATACCTTACTAAAGAGACACTTAGGGCGTTTGATTCGCTAAGCAGTAATGGACTGGACTGGACAACTCCAGTTGTACCCTGTTTGATTTGAAAACTATTCACAATACTGGACAGAAATGAGGGCAAGGGACTGGACAAAGACCCAAATTCTTGTACCTCACAAAACCACACTACAGGACTATAATGACAACATCTCACACATTCAAGGACCAACATGGTTGTTTCTCCATCAATAAACTATCTTTTGATAGTACAGACACATACATCCCCTCCTATCCCACTATCACCCTATCTTCTAATATGACTTTTTAATTGTATAGTTATAGTTATTGATCCTGTGTAGCTGTATCTGTATCTATATAGCTATTGAACTCTTTTAATTTCATATTCCAAGTTAACCATACAGGTGACAAAATAGTAGCAACTAATTGCTATAACTAACCTCACAGAAACAGAAAGGCGCACAAATTAATTTCCAGAATTAAAATCAACTATTCAGCTGTGTTCAAGGAAATTCAAATTAATAATAAAAGAGAAAATTCAGACAGATTTTCACAAACCTGCTTTAGTTTCCTAGTATTCTCGATCATGCGACCTTGAATTTCAAGGAAACCCTGCATTTGTGGATCAAAAATGAAGGAAAAAAGTTATAGCAAAAGAAGAATCATCGATCAAAACTTCATAAGGAAAGTGAACATAAAGGGAATGGTGGTGCTACCGTTCTGATGGATTCGTCTGCCATATCAATCTATGGAACAAATGATCCTTCGCTTTCGGAAACGAAGAGCACACTGTAACTCTCAAAACCCTAACGTGATTGGATCGAGTGAGAATGCGGAGGAGGGAAAAGACGGTCCTAACGTTTAAACGCACCG
This sequence comes from Oxytropis ochrocephala, assembly GCA_020916435.1. Lineage (NCBI taxonomy): Eukaryota > Viridiplantae > Streptophyta > Magnoliopsida > Fabales > Fabaceae > Oxytropis > Oxytropis ochrocephala. The sequence goes on from CM037088.1 coordinate 101,755,712, forward strand.
TTTCCCGTCAAACTGCCAGCAGCATTGCCTTATTTTTTTTATTGTAATTATTATTTACTATTTATGTATTGGCTAAATTGTTCGGCTTTAATTTAATTTCAGATAATTGTTTGGCCATTTATCTTTTTTCATCAAATTAGTCATATATGTTTTAAATTTTTGGCACATAATTTTTTTTCGTCAATCTCTGTCTAACTCCATTCAGACATACTCACCCACTGTCTTCCATGTGATGTTCTTATATGATTTGTGTGCATGCTATCCTTAGGACGAGATTGAGGAGTGAAGATTAGCGTTGGGGGTGTTGTTCATGTGGATAGAGTGGAGATATAACCTACTCGATATAACCTATATATCGATGGGTAATCAACGAAGATTTAATAATCAATCGTATATACGCTTGAAGGACATATATACGATGCACACTTTTTGCGTCAACTTTCATTATTTAATGCAATCGTATATACCTTCCATCGAGGATATACGATGGCAAATGCAAAGTGGTCCCAAATGAGAATTCAATGCAAGTTAAAAAGTGAAATTATGACAGGGGTATTTTGGGAATACCCTAAAAGTGTGGGGGTGGGAGGGGATGGGGTGGGGGTATAACAAAATCCCATATTTTAATTGGTCTTGAACTTCTTTTGGTTATATTTTTTAGTTACCATGTATACTATTTTATTTGAGGATGACAAAAAGGAATTTAGGAAGTCAATATATTTTATTTATGTTAAACTATGGTTTAGAGTTGTGAGATATGGTGATGAAGATATCATTTTCTGGACGAATGACTATTAATATTATTATTATTATTATTATTATTTATTCCATTTTATTTGGTTACTATTATTTCTTACAGAAATAACTTACTTTTTGTACAATTCATTTAATTATTTCGGGTTTAGGGTGTCACAGCGCCGAGGTGGGTCCTCGATTTGGCTTCACATCTGTTGAGGCTCTCGCCCAGAGAGTCGGCACCTTCGGATCATAAGAGTCCGCCAGAGCAAATTCTAAGAAGTGAGAGTGTGGAGAAAGTCGACGCTTCCACGGTGGTCGCCAATGAACTGTCTTGGAAGTCAGTCTCGACTTTACGTGTTGTGTCAAGATGCTACCGAGGTTGTATGCTGGATCTGCTTCAAGCGGGACTCTGTCATGTTGCTCCAACGATGGGGGTGGTATCTACACAACACTGGCGATGAAGTCAACTCAAAGAAAAGGTTAGACAATATTAAAAGCGTACCAACTGCATTGATGGGACAACATATATTTATAAAAAATTATGCCAATGACGTGATTTATGTGTGGCACATGATTTGAGGTGAAATGTGGATCGTGTGATGAGATGTCAAATGATCTCCATCATAGATCTTGATATTAGGGCGCCTGACTCCCTTAGATTCATGGATATATATGAGTCGTTGAAAACCGACCCAAATGATCTCTATTACTCTTTTATTTACATAATAGTTTTACGTAATAGTTTAAGTGAGTTGGGCCTCGTGGGACTCACTAGGGAAAGAGAAGGTCTCAAAGCTATTTGACAACTTACAAGATACTTACATATTACCCATTAACGAAGCATTCACATCCGTAATGAAATTTGAACCCACGATCTTATGGCTGTGAGCTAAATCCTTCCCAAGTAGATAAATGAACCTTGTTTGTTACTAGTTCAACGGCAAAACTCGCGGTTTAATAACAGTAATTATTTTTATATTGGAAATTTTGAAAGATTTTTTCTTCTTTTTATATTGGAAAAAACTGCAAATTGAAAATGAATTTTCTGGTCGCCTCTGGTTCTACAACGAAGAGAAGGAAGGGTTAGTAGAAAGAGAAAGAAGGTGAGAAAGAGAAAGGGTGGATTTCCTTCCAATGGCTTTTCTTCACATAATAATTGTCACTGCTCCAATCATTTTCTCCCTCGCTATTGTGTTTCTGCCTCTTCTCCACCAAACCTGTAAGCAACTCTTCTTACCACTACTTCTCACTGACACAAGTTTTGTAAAATAAAGTACATTTTCACATATTAATTTTTAATGATAATACTATGCACTTGCATTGTTGCCTTTTTGATTATTCTCTAAAGTGACTTTCTCTCTGTACAATCGCTAAATCAATGAATAGCTAGTAAATACGAATACTTCAATATATGAGTGCGGCAAAGGGGGATCTTAATAATATCACAACGATGAAACTTAGAGAAGCCATATTGAGAGGTGCTTAAGCTCAAGTCGCCAATGGAATGTTAGGGTCTGTTTGTGTTGACTTATTTGAGCTTATCTTCTAACATAAATATTTGTTAGATTGTTGAGAGAATTTATAGACACAACTTATGACATATCTATAAGTTGTTTTTAGCACATTTCCATAAACTCTCAAGATAGCTTATGAAAATAGTTCATAGCTTTTATTTATGATAATAGTTTGATGTTATGGGAACACTTGTGGAATATATGGAAACACTTGTTAGACTGTTTGAGAAAATTTATGTAAGTTGTTTTAGCTTTTTTCTATAAGCTCCTTAGGATAGCTTATGAAAATAGCTCACAACTTTAGTAAAAATAGTTTGACGTTGTTTTACTTTTTATTGTAGAAATAACTTATATGATAAGTGTTTATGCTATAAGTGCTTAATTGAATTGTATATCAAAACAGGGGGGCTTTAGTCTTGTATCAGGCTCAAAGGACAACTTATGGGGGTACCTCCCAAATGGCTAATTAGTAACTAGGGTGGTTAACCAAAAAAAAGTAATAGTATCACAAATTTGTACTTCACTTTTATAGTACTAATAACTAATAATGTAAAAAATATTATAGTAATTGAGTAACTAATCTTTTATTTTACATATGCCGAGATTATTGTTATTATTTATAACATTAATTGTCTTATTAATTTTAAATTTATGTTTTTATGATGCTTAGTTATGCAGTACTGTAATTTTTCATGGAACTCTTATTCAGATTTTTCGGTTTGGAAATCATCACTGTCTCGACCAGTGGCCAATTTGGTTTTAACGAATGGGGTGATATACACGAGTGATGACACACTCCCATTTGCAGAATCCATGGCAGTGGCCAATGGAAGAGTTCTTCGTGTTGGCAACCATTCATTTGTCCAGGTTATCCATCTTTGTAGTTGTGCTAGGCTAGTAGCTATTTTGTTAAAAAAAAAAAGGAGCAATTTTGATTCAATTGCATGCTAACTGGTTCTGACCTTGATGAGCTTTTGAACTGTTATGTAGGAGTTGGCCGATGATGAAACTCAGGTTTTGGATCTTGGTGGAAAGGTTGTGGTTCCTGGGTTTATTGATTCCCATGTGCATTTCATATATGGTGGATTGCAGGTTTAGTGGCAGCATGTCCCTTTTCTTTTCTTCTAGAGTTTCTTTTTCTCAGTTGGTATGTGCTTGAGTCTGTTTTATTTATTTTTTCTGAAATGATCATATGGGAATGTCGTTAGCTTGAACCATTTGATAGCGATTGAAAATTTCATAGTCTCTAATGTTTATGTTTAGCTATTGGGTGCAGTTGAGAAGTGGGCACATCTGAAAGCCAAAATCATTTCAATATGCGAACCTAATTTCGTTTTTACTATTTGAGAAGTCCTTTATGTTTGCAAATCTACAATATGTTTCCTGTTTTAATATGAGGTCAGTGGTTGCAGATGATGCAGGTCAACCTCGGAGGCATGAATAAAAAGGAAGAGTTTATTAGAAGGATCAAAATTGCAGCACAAAGTAAGCCTTGACATTTTGAATGCTTATTTTTTGTTTTGTTGGGGAGATAATTTACACACAACTTGTAGTTTCCCTGAAGATGGTCACGAGTCACTTCCTAGTCTTGTTTGATTGGCTGCTAAAATGTTACATTTTTCAAACTCGATCGAGGTTCCAAAGTTAACTTTATCATCCCAAGTCTTGTGTTGATGCAGCTAAAACACTGTTCCAAAGCATCTATTTGATTTCGTTGATATTTAATTTGACTCCATGAGATATCTAACTCTCATTTTGCCTTTTCATCTGTTGGAAGTTTCATTAAAGTTCGCTAGTTTTACCTGTTGCTTCTTAAAGATGAACCTACTTAACGACCATTTTAAAAAAATTGCCATTCTTGTTTCTCCAAGTAATAATGCTGGTATAGAAGGCTTAAAAGCAAGTGGTTAAATTTTTCAAAATGCACACACTTCTGAATTATTACACCTGATATTTACTCATTGTGCACTATTAACTTCAGATACAAAACAAGGTTCCTGGATTGTGGGTGGTGGATGGAACAATGATTTATGGGGAGGTGATCTGCCAGCTGCATCTTGGATTGATGATGTTACTCCTAACAATCCTGTGAGCTTCTTTCCATTTGTATCTGAAATCCTCATCACAGCAATGTGACCTTATTTGATGTGTTCAAGCAGGTTTGGATATCAAGAATGGATGGTCACATGGGCTTGGCTAACTCAGTGGCACTAATGTTGGTTGGAATTACAAATTTAACAGATAACCCAAAAGGAGGAACTATAGTAAGGACTGCCAGCGGAGGTAATAGCTTATAATCTCGGTATTAACTAAAATAGGATGCTAATGATAAAAAGGAAACTAAAAAAACTCAACAGTATTCAACATATGTAAAGTAATTAACTGCCAATATATGAGCGTATTCCAATAATGGAAAGTGGTAACTGCCAATTTCATTTCAAGAGTCCTCTTGGTTCCGTATTAGCTAAATTTGATGCAGTGTAATTAGTTATTGTATTGGATTGTTGTTATCATGCAGAACCTACAGGATTGCTTATTGATTCTGCAAGTACACTTGTTATGTCCCAGATTCCAGAGGATTCAGTGGATGATAGGAGGGAAGCGTTGCTTAGAGCAAGCAATCTTGCCCTAACAAGGGGGGTGACAACGGTTGTTGATATGGGAAGATATTATCCTGGGGTTTCAGCAGATCTTTCTTGGGAGGATTTTTCAGGTTCAATCTAAACTTTGATTTCTATTGTTGTTTGCTAATAAGATAGACAACTTTGTTATCTTTCTTTTTATTTTGAGTATCAACTGATGCCATCCTTGTCATAAAGAGAAATCTGTTTGAATTGTCAAAGAACTGATATCGCGAGTAGTTTCTTCTGTACTGAAACCCTCGTCTATTCCAATCCAACAGCAAATAAATTGTTTTAACAACAATGGGAGTAGGATATTCACCTTTTCCATTGCATAATTTTGTCTATGTAATAGCTTGAGTTGATCTAAATTATCTTATTTAATATTTAAACTAATTGATAAGGAGTAGGAAATAGTGGATGATCTAATTTTTATCTGACTGGCAGAATCCTAAAGCCAAGAATAATGCCTTTCAGTTGTGGTTGATGTTTTCTCCTGATTTTCTGAGCTATGTAAAATTCCTTATTATTTACCTTAGACGATCTTTATTCATTTTATTTTTTATTGTTTTTTAAATTGAACAGATGTGTATCAATGGGCTAGTTCTATCTCAAAAATGAAAGTTAGAGTGTGTTTATTTTTTCCGATGCCGACATGGTCACGTTTAGTGGTATGACTCCTTTCTATCTTACGATTTATGGAATGTTCTAGTGTAATTTTACTCTGCCTCAAAACTTTTAGAGCTTATTTTATGTGTTTATTCTTTCATACCTTTTAGCCTTGTCTGCAAAAACTCTTCAGTTATCAGGGGAAATTTTCAAAAAGGAAAAAGTATTCATTATGTGATGTGTTATGGCCTCTGTAGTACGAACCACTTCCATTGAAGACGTGTCCGTGTCCGACATGTACATCGACACGACACAAACAATTCAACTACTTGTATCTATAAGATTCATAGCCATATTTTCTTGCATTGCCCCATGTCCTGGAGTATAGGTGCTAGATTGTTTCTTTGAGTGAGGAAGCTTAGTTATGCCCTGTTAGATATATAAATAATCCAACAACAGGGACAAAAAGGGCTTTCTAAGTCTATTATAGAAGGAGACCCAGAACAGAAAGTAAAGAAGGATAACAAGTCAGTTATGTTAGTTAGATTCTGTTTTTCTAGTCCCTCTTTTGCAATCTTAATTCTCTCGATTCCCCAGTATTATTCTGTTTCTGGAAATTATTTCTTTCTCAAAGAAAGGATCTTAACATGCCCATTCACAACTAGATGGTTTCCTTATGATTCACTTGAAAGAGCTCCCAAAGAGCACTACGGGGTACAACGGTCTAGTGGATGCTCATGATTAATTTATTTTCTATTCTATTGAAGCATTTGGGTTGAAAAAAATACTTGATTTTCAGAAATCAAAACACTACTGTTTCTTTACTATGGGGCAAGTTGTACTTGTTGCATGTGTTTGGATTTCAACTGATAATATTTGATAGCACTACTCTTTTTTTTTTTTACAAAAATATCATAGGAATATATTTATTTTATGTCTAATAATATTTAACATCTGTCTTGAAGTTATATTTTCCTACATAGGATGTGATTAACAAATGGGCCACGCCTTCAGCGAATGGATTTACTTGGGTGGTGTCAAAGCTTTTGCTGATGGGTCTTTGGGTTCCCATAGTGCATTGTTTTATGAGGTGAGACCAGAAATTCAAATTTTGCATATAAATTTTCTTTCAATAAAATTTATAAATTCTATTTATATTGTACATTTGCTACAAGGAGCACATATCACCTATCTTCTGAGAAACATAAATTTTGCTCCTAGTTTAACCATTCTTACCTAAGCATGTAGTTTGTGATGGTATTAACCATGATATTTCAAATTATGTAGCCATATGCTGATGATGACCTTGACAACTATGGCCTACACGTGACTGAGCCTGAAGCTCTACTCAACATGACCTTGGAGTCAGATTTAAATGGTCTACAGGTGATTTACTCTTTTGTTATTACTCCCTCCGTTCCGATCATTGATACTTTTGACCTTTTTTTTTTGTTCCAAAACAATAGTACTTTAAACATACCAATGTATGATTTACTTAAGTTTTCCAAATTTACCCTTTATCTTTAAGTAATCTCTAAATTTAATTTAATTATCCAAATATTCTTCATTTGGAGTCCCAAGAAAGTGGACCTTTCAAGTTACATTTACATCTACCGTTGACGCTTCTTATCCTTTCTCCTCCAAGTACCTCTTCACTAATTCCAACTCCATCACTTGTTTGGACTTTACTGAAACTTGTTTTCTTTTACTTTTAAGTACTATGATGCTATATTGCTATTTCTATCATTTCAAAGTTCAAACAAATTTACGTAAAGCAAGTCCCTCTTTTGGATTAAGAAAATAAACTACATAAAATGGGAAAGCATGGTAAACCAGTTCAAAAAAAATTAGATGCAAATGAGTACAGGATGATGAAGAGTTTTGTTGTTGAAAAGTTCTCCGTAGTAGAATAACAACGGCTCCAATTCAATAAAAGTAGCGTTGCTTTTTTTTTCCTCTTTCCAAGTTAATACTATCAGCCACTTTCTCTTTCCAACAATGACACCAATTCCAAAAGAAATATAAATTGGGTGTTAATGCTACAAAAGAAGGGGTACTTTAGTCTTTAGGTGATGCAAATTTATGGTTTCTTAATCTGTGTGAAACATCCTAAAAGAACCAAAGTTCAGGAACGGAGGGAGTAGTTACCAACATCTTATGTGTGTAGTGAAATTTCAGTTACCAGCTGGCTGCCTTCCTGTTGATTATTTCAGGTTGCTATACATGCTATAGGGGACAAAGCAAATGATCTTATCTTAGACATATATGACTTAGTTGCTTCTACAAATGGAATAAGAGATCGAAGATTTCGGGTAATTTTTTATTTATTCTAATATAACCATTGGGAAGCAAGTCAAGAATCTGAAAGATTGAAACTCTATGCTTTCAGATTGAGCATGCCCAACAGTTGGCATCTGGAACTCCAGGCCGATTTGGCAAACAACGGGTTGTTGCTTCCATGCAGGTTTCTTGTGATCATATTATCTTGCGTGTGTTCTTTTTTTGTTGTTGCTATTATTATTATTATTATTATTATTATTATAATTCCTTGTACCATAGATTATAAAGAAAATGATACTAGAACAATGACTTGAGTGGCTAATGGCTATAGTGTGCAATTAAAATAAATGGGCTTGTCACATATCTGCTATTTACCAAGACAACCTCAGCAATCTCAGCTTTAAGGGGAAAAAATAATTGCTGATCCTAGGGACCAAAAATCACTTGTACATTGTAGCTTAGTTGCGTCAAGAAATTTACAAATCTTATTTGCAGAAACAGATGTTTGAAAATCTTAAAAGTTTTCATTATTATGAGATCTCTTCTTTTCACTACTGTGTTCCCCAAACTTGCCAGTAACTTTCTTCTTGCTTCAATTTGATTGATTACTCTCATTACCTCAAAATTGACTTAACAAGAACTCTTTAAAATGGATTATGTCTACATGTTTATGTTTAAGCTGTATAAACAATACCTCTTACTGATAGTTTCTTATCACCAATCATCAACAGCCAGATCAATTATTAGATGATGCCGACACGAGTAGTAAAAAGCTCGGCAAGGATAGGGCGGAAAAGGAATCTTATTTATTTCGGTCACTCTTAGATAATGATGCATTAGTGGCATTTGGTTCTGATTGGCCAGTAAGTATGTGACATTCATTTATCAGTAACATTTTCATATTCCATGGCATGAATCATTTAGAGATACTTCACACAATATTATGTCCCTGTTTCACAGGTGGTAGATATTATTCCCTAAGTGGTATTAAGACAGCAATGAAAAGAAGGCCACCCACTTGGGAAAGTGCATGGATTCCATCAGAGTGCATTTCATTAGATGATGCAATAAAAGCGTAAGTAGAATTTAAGCACTCATATGAATTTAAGTACTCAACTGTTTGGTGCCCTTTACTTTTATGATCGAATTCCACTTTTGACATAATATACATTATTTTTGTTTACTATGCATATGTGATTCTAAAACTCGCTCAACTCGACAGTTACACCATTTCGCGTGCTCGTGCAAGCTTCCTTGACACTGATCTAGGGTCCTTATCTCCAGGAAAACTGGCAGATTTTGTCATATTATCCACTGATTCATGGAAAAGCTTTGCAGAAGAAGCGTCTGCATCTGTTGAAGAAACATATGTTTCTGGTGTGCGAGCATATCCTTGATGGTCTTCTGTTTTCAGTTAGATAATCAAAATTTTCACACAGGCTGTAGTGGCAAATCCAGTGGCACTAAATGTAGCAACAAAAGTCTAAGTTTTACGTTAGATTCAAATTATTGTTTAGGATAGGATTGTACTAGGGAAAACAAAAACTTATATACAATTGTAATAATGATTTAATCCTGTACCAAAAGACAAAAGATTATATAGACAGTAGGTAGGAGATGAGATTGATTAGTGAATGTCACGTCTGATGTTGATATTCCGAGACGAGGTGAGGTGTACCTGCAAAGCCACTCCGATGCTAAAGTCAGAAGTTGGAGAGTTAATGCAAGTATATGTGGTGATTAATGCGTACCTTCTTGTTAGTAATAAGTGCTGTATTTATAGAGTCAAAAGACACTTGAGTGAAGTGATTTGAACCGTTCAGTTAGGAGGTGAACCTGGGTCTTGGTTGTTTGTTGGCCCAATAACTTTGTTTTGAAGAAGGGGGTGTAAATAACAAGAACATATTTACCCCGTAACAGAGGCCCCCCCAAGTCGGTTCGACCTATTGGGTCGATCTAGACTTGAATCCTGTTGATAAGATCAAAACACCGAGATCAAGATGGTCGAGTCTGTGTTTATTCAAAGCGAGATTCACTGATTTTGGGATATGACTTCAAAATGGTGACGCTTCGATTTTTGGAACCGTTGATGATGATTTTTAAATAAATTAAAAAGTAATAAATAATCTTGATTTGAATGATGTGACTGTTGAGGAGCTCAAGGCGTTTCATGATGATGACGCTTCGATTCGTGTGTCAAGACAATTAATAGGATGCGTTGTTTCAAGAAAGAGCAGTTGGTCTTCTCAGGACCACTATAAATAAAGGTGAAGATAGTTCATTTCTACTCTTTAGCACCTCGATTGCTCTGAGTACCGATTTGGTGTATTTCGTTGCTTTCTGGTTTTGTTTTCTCGTTCCAAGATTTCTTTTCAACAATTTGTGTCGAAGCTTCTTCTGAGGTTAGTGATTTTCTTTTAATTAATTTATTTCTTCTGTTTTCAATTTTCTCCGGGTTGGGACCGTGCCTCAGCCCGTAACTTTTCTCGTCAGGGTGGGGGTTGTCAGGACGGGTTTCGACCCCGTCGAGAACCCATCACGTCGAAACATCCTGATATTCTGCCTTCATAACTGCAGGTCCAAAACTGGACCAAACAAACAACCCGTGCTGAAACGCTTAGACTGATCGATCAAGCCGAACAAGCTCGCCATCCCGATATCGGCAAACTAATGGCGGCGAGATCAAGGACTGACTCTCATCCAACTGATCGTGATGAAAGGGATGATCCCGAGATTCAGGAGGAGGAGCATTCTGGACCGAAAGGAAGTGATAGCAAAAAGGTCTCGGATGGGGAGTCGACTGCTCCACCTTCTACGCACAACACGCCTGTTTATGATGCTGTCCCGGTAGACTCTGATCCGAGTTCAGCAGATGACTCTGACTCGAAAACGAAATCTGACGGGAGAAATGGTGACGATCAGGAAGATGCCTCGGCTGGGGAAGAATCTGAGTTGGAAATTAGTGGTGGGAAAGAAGAAGAACCGGAGAATGCTGATGGAAGTTTTGAGCTTTTGTATGGGTATGCCGATTCCGGATGCAACAATGTCGACCTCCCTGTAGATCCTCCTTTAGGAACTCCCCGAGACTATTCGTGGGTGTTTGAATCCCTCTGTGGTATCAAATCGATTATGACCTCTGAGATTGATATCAGCAAATATTCAAAAAGGCTTTACTGGAAAGATCCGGAGCGGTGGCGTACCTTTGGATGGAAGATGACGAACATGTGGCTACATACCCCACATCTCTTAAGTTCGTGATTTACTGGACCACTTTGGCTCATATGAAAATTCGCCCGCCTTTTACCGCTTTTCAACAATCGGTCTTTGGCGATTAGATCTTGCGCCTTCACAACTCCACCTAAATGCTCGGCTTTCGTGCGTGCTTTTGAGCTCGTATGTATTCACTGGTCGGCCCTTTCTCTTGACTCTTCTTCCATATGTTCAAGTCAACAAGAGGACTGAGAAGAATAGCGAGAAACCCGCCCGTTTAGAACACGTCAGTCTCCGATCTAGAAAGGGGGTAAAAGTGTTTCGGCCTTATACCGATAGTTTGAAGAATGAGTGGAAAAATAAGTTTTTCTGGGTCGAGCCTGTGCTGCCTGCAGTTGTGGATCGGATCGGTACTTTTAATGCGGATAATGACATTGTTTTAACCACCAAGTTTCCTCTTGGCTGGACTCTTCGTGATGACAAGAAGAAATACTTCGTTGATGTCAAACAACTGAACTTTGAAGATCGGAAGACTTTGAGGATGCTAAAATATATAGCTGATAGGGTCGTTACCAATAATGAAAACAAGCCGAATCAGTGGGGTTTTGATACCAAGCCACTGGTTCAAACTCTTAAATTTGAGCATGCTGAAAGAGTTCTAGGTCGGTTTCTTCCATGTTTGCCGAGTAAGTTTTATGTTTTTACCGACATTTGTTTTATGTTTCTAATTCTTCTTTCTTTTTATTGCCTTTTTGCAGACGAGATGGCTCCAACGAACAAAATGGCGGCCTTACTAGCCCTCGCCGTTGCTGATCTTGCTGCAAAAGAAGTCGGAAATGCTAGCAACGCAGCTGTTACCAAAAATCCCGCTATCAAAGCCGTTAATGTTCGACCTATTACCACAGTCTTTGCCGAGAATGTTGGAGAGGATGAGCAACCTTTGAAAAAGAGGAAGAAAGTTGAAGGTCGTCTTCCCTCAAAGTCGGGTACACAAGATCGGGGTAAAGGCGTTGTGGAAGTAAGTGACCGTTCCGATATCCCCTCTAAGAAGAGTAAGAAACATAAAACTGCTCCTTTTGATCCCAAGGAATTCATGAATGTTAAAGCCGAGGCTTTTAAGGCCGATCCTTTCCGCATTTCTCTCTCGATTTTGGCTAGGATGACCGACCTTGTCGAGGATTAGAAAAAGGATGCTGATTTAAAGCTGAAAGGTAAGCTTTTTCTGATTTAATCTCATGACTTTATTCTTGGTTTCTTTGTATTTTTACCAAATTTATCCATTCTTGTAATTTTTGTAGATGTTGAGGACAAGTATGAAGAGTCTCGGAAAGCTTTGGATCTACTTCGTTTCGAGCTGGAAAAAACTCAAAAGAAGTAGATCTGCTTAAAAAAGAGAAAAAGGATTGGGAAATCAAACGCCAAGAGCTTGAAGGCAAGTTAAAGCTAGCGAAGGAACAAGTTTGAAAAGATGTTTCTTTCAAGAGACGGCCGAGAAATTGGCGGAGATCGAAGCTTCGCCTTTCACACAAAGCGTGTCCGAGCTTCAAGCTCGGTTCAAAGAATTCATCGAGCAAAAGAATGCAGCTGTGGAAGCCAAGCTACAAGCTGTTGAGTACGGAAAGGAAGGCATTCAGGAAGCTTTTACTAATGCGCTTGATCAGGTTGTCGTTGTTATTCCCGATTTTGTCGCCGATCCAACTATCTTTAAACCGGAATATTCTGTTCATGATGGGCATATTGTTGAGTTCGACCCGATGACTGACCAAATGTCCAAGGTTATCTTTCCTCATAAATCAGTTTAACTCGATTTTCCCCTTCCTTATGTAATTTCCAGTTTGTTTTCCAACTCTTTGAACTTGAGGACCCGGCCGTTTCCGGGATATTTTGTCAGGTATCTTTATTTTAACTTTCTTAATCTCGTTTGTGTTTGTAATTTCGAGTAGTTTTGGCAAGTTAATTTTCCATTTCTGAATAGAATAGACACACCTGGTAGGGGTATACCCTTGATAACTCATATTTATATGAGTTATTTATGCCTTTATTCCTTAAATTAAAGTGAGTTCTCAAGTAACATTGGTGTCTTATTTACCATATTATGCTAGTTTTAGATATAGAAGGGCTAGATACTGTTTTGCTGTTGATTTGGCACATCTGGTGCCCCTGTGAACAATTTAATGTTTTTGTTAAGTGTTACAGCGTGAAGCGTTATAACGTTGAAAGGCAGGTCAGCTGAGTATCCAAGACAAAAGTTCATTTTTGGCGCCAATCGCTTTAATCCAAATCTTCGTACACTGTGTTCACTATGCACGCTGACAGGCTCGGTTTCTCATTGGCTAGCGAGGGACACTTGTCATTGCTTGAGTGGGAGAATATCTTTGGTTGGTAAGAGGTATCCTTCACCTTTTGTACCTTTTTGGGGAACCACACAAGCAATCTTCTACTTCACAACTTCACTCCTACCTTCGAAGGGAGAGAGTTTTTGGAAGGAAAAACTTGACACACTTCTCCTCCATTGAAACACTTTCAAGCTTTTATTTTTATGTTATTGTTTATCGTTTTTCTGGGTGTGAAGTTGACGTTATAGCGTCGTCTCCGTTTATGAGTTGGAACATTCGGTTTGTATATTTTGCAACCGTTTCTCTTCTCGTTTACGGTAATATGGGTTATTTAACTTGTATTTTGTTGATGATGCTCAACATGAGCTAAACATTTGTAGTTGGATTGCTTTACGCTTGTAATGAACCTTTAGTATTGTGTTTATAATATTTCACGTTTTGCGTTTCAATCTTTGCATTTTAATTCTTTCAAACTTGTTTTAGGGTTGACAACTTAAAATGAGTACATTCATGGGTACAGAAATGGTCCATGAATAGAATTCAAAGATTGATATGAATGAAATGTTGTTTAAAGACATTTAAACAACGTTTGCTTATTCCAGACATAGAAAAGCAATAGTTCATAGGGCAAAAGCTGTGGGTTCTTTATTATACAGGGGTGAACTTATTTAGAACCTAGACATAGGAGTCTTGTAACGAAACTCTGGCGTTAGTGACTGAAAGGCACAATATCAAATGCGACAGCGCTTGACGCTATAGCGTTTGACGTTATAACGCATTACTTCTGGGAATTTACTTAGCAAAGAGCAGACCAATTCACCTCTCTCGTATCTGAAACACTCTTTTAACTATTCTATTCAAACACTCCTTTTTACTGTTACTTGTGACTAAACAAACTTTGCTACTTGTTTCACTAGTGTTAGTGTAAGCTAAACTTTAAAATTAACATTAATCCCTGTGGAGACGATCTTTACTTTCATCACTATATTACTTATTGCGATTGTGTACACTTGCACAACTACTTTTCGAACAACAACCCTGCCCCTGTTTGATCTGGGTTTAATGAAGTAGAATGCTTTGAAAAAGCTAAGTCTATTAATAAGGGATTAAATACGTAATGTCGGAATAGAATGCTTTGAAAAAGCCAAGTCTATTAATAAGTGTTTTAACACGTAATGTCGGAATAGAGTGCTTTGAAAAAGCCAAGTCTATTAATAAGTGTTTTAACACGTAGTGTCGGAATAGAATGCTTTGAAAAAACCAAGTCTATTAATAAGTGTTTTAACACGTAGTGTCGGAATAGAATGCTTTGAAAAAGCCAAGTCTATTAATAAGGGATTAAACACGTAGTGTCAGAATAGAATGCTCTGAAAAAGCCAAGTCTATTAATAAGTGTTTTAACACGTAGTGTCGGAATAGAATGCTTTGAAAAACCTAAGTCTATTAATAAGAGATTAATCACGTTGTGTCAGAATAGAATGCTTTGAAAAAGCTAAGTCTATTAATACTGGGACTAGAAATTCAGTAATGTCGGATAATCGACTTTCATAAAGCTTCATAAAAATAACTAAATCATATGTTGAGCGTCATACTACGCCTTTGGACTTTAACTATAATATATCTTGAGTTTAGTGGCGTTCCAAGTTCTTGGAATCGCCTTTCCTTCTAGTGTTTCTAGCTCAAAAGCTCCATTTTCGGTTTTCAGAATGACACGATATGGGTCTTCCCAATGCGTTTTTCAGACCCACGTCGGCCCTTCTCAAAACGAGATCACCGACATCAAAATCTCTTGGGACGACTTTCTGATTGTAACGAGTTGCCACTCTCTGCTTTATTAATGATTCTTTGAGGGACGCATGACCTCGGATTTCCTCAACAAGATCAAGTTCTTCTCTTAGAGCTCGATCATTATCTTCAGGTGATTTTGGGTTTAAAGTCCTCCAAGACAATTCTCCAATTTCTACCGGGATAACTGCTTCATTTCCATAGGAGAGTCGGAACGGTGTTTCACCAGTAGAGCTTTGAGGTGTAGTTCTGTAAGCCCATAAGACATAAGGGAGCTCTTCAACCCAGTTTCCTTTAGCGTCGTCCAATCGTTTCTTCAAACCGTTGAGAATCACTTTGTTTGCTGATTCAGCCTGACCATTTGTTTGAGGATGTTCTACCGAGGTAAATCGATGTTTGATCTTTAAATCAGACATTAATTTCCTGAAACCTTTATCAGCGAATTGAGTTCCGTTATCCGTGATTACAACCTCGGGTAATCCGAACCTATTTATAATCTCCTTTTTGAAAAAAGATATACAGTTTCTTGCACTTATGACGAATAATGGTTTGGCCTCAATCCATTTGGTAAAGTAGTCTACTGCCACAATTAAAAATTTGATTTTCCCTGGGGCCTTTGGAAATGGTCCTAGAAGGTCAATCCCCCACCATGCAAAAGGCCATGGGGAGGAGAGAGTTGTGAGGCCGGTAGGAGGGGCCACATGGATATTTGCCTGGATTTGGCACTTCGGACATTTCTTAACATAATTTCTTGCATCCGCTTCCATGGTTGGCCAAAAGTATCCCGCCCTTAACGCTTTCCTGGTTAAGGACCTACCACCTAAATGTTGTCCACAAATTCCTTCATGAATTTCAGCTAACACATAATCGGCCTCCTCGTGTTCTATGCATTTTAACAAAGGCGAAGAGAGTGCCCTTTTATAAAGATGCCCATTGATCACTGAAAAAGAAGTTGCTTTTCTTCGGACGATTTTGGCTTCCCCAAGATCGGAATGTAGCTTAAGATGGGAGCAATCCAAGTCTTGCTTTTGTCTAACACGCACACTGATGAAATCAAGTGTGGGTGTTCTTCAATATTGGGTTTGCTGAGGACCTCTTGTATTACAGATCAGTGGTTTCCCAAAGTTTTGGTGCTTGCTAATTTAGAAAAAACATCGGCCCTCACGTTATCCGCTCTCGGGACATGCTTTATTTCGGCAGAATGAAAATGGGTAAGCAACAATTTCACATGGTTTAAATATTTCTGGAGGACCGTGTCTTTTGCCTCGTACTGTCCCCCGATCTGGGAGACAACGGGAAGAGAATCAGTATTGAGATTCAATCGAGTAATTCGGAGTTCTAAAGCAAATCGGAGGCTTGCAATGCACGCTTCATAGTCTGCTTGATTATTTGAAGTTGAAAATTTGAAGGTGAGTGATAATTCTATAACGACTCCTGAAGGACTCTCAAGAATGATTCCTGCTCCACTCCCCTTGGGATTTGAAGATCCATCCACATGGATTGTCCATATCTCATCATCCGATTCTGCTGGAGTCATTTCTGCCACAAAGTCGGCTAATACTTGGGCTTTCATTGCCGGTCTTGATTCATATTTGATACCAAATTCGCAAACTCTCAACAAAATTTCACTTGATTATCCTTCCTGAAAGGTCTGGCCGATGTAAGATTTGCCAGATTGGGTGGTTCATTCGAACAATCACTTGGTGAGATACGAAATACGGTCGGAGACGTCGAGTTGCTATTATTAAAGCCAAAGCAATTTTCTCAATTTTTTGATATCGGACTTCAGGTCCTTGCAAAGCTTTGCTCACAAAGTAAACTGGACTCTGCCCCTCATTTGTTTCTCGGACCAGTACTGCTCCCAATGCTTCATCAGAGACTGAAAGATACAAATATAACACTTCCCCGAGTTCAGGTCGGGTTAATATCGGAGGTTCTGATAATACCTTTTTCAGCTGGGTGAGCGCCTCATCCCGATCTGATGTCAAGACAAATTCAGACTCCTTCTTCAAAAGTTTGAAAAGAGGTAATGATTTGAAAGCGGCATTTGAGATAAAACATGACAGAGCAGCAATCATGCCATTTAATTTCTGAACTTCCTTCTTTGTGCTTGGAGCTTTCATCTCGGTTACTGCTATGCACTTGGCTGGGTTTGCCTCAATACCTCTTTCAGTTAGATAGAAACCCAAAAACTTTCCAGCTTTGACACCAAATGTACATTTTTCTGGATTTAACCTCATTCTGTTTTTTCTTATTTCGGAAAAAATCTCTTTTAGATCGGCAACATGACAATCTGCTTGCTTACTCTTTGCAATCATATCATCCAAGTAAACTTCAACAATTCGCCCAATTTGGTTTTTAAACACTTTATTCATCATTCTTTGATAAGTTGCTCCTGCATTCTTCAACCCAAAAGGCATAACTCGGTAACAAAAATTTCCGCGCTCAGTCATGAATGCTGATTTCTCTTGATCCTGGGGAAACATCGGTATTTGATTATACCCTGAATATGCGTCCATAAATGATAAAAGGCAGAACCTAGAAGCATTGTCAACTAAGCGATCGATATTCGGAACCGGAAAAGTGTCTTTAGGACATGATCTGCTAAGATCGGTATAATCAATACACATACGCCATTTTCCATTAGATTTCTTAACAAGTACCGAATTTGAAAGCCAAGTGGTGTACTTGACCTCGTTTACAAAGTTAGCTTTAACTAAATCGTCCACGACTTTTGTTGTTGCTTCGGTCTTCTCTATACTTTGAACCCTTTTGCGCTGGGCAACCCACTTCGCATCAGGATATATAGACAAGTGATGACAGGCGACTTCAGGTGGAATGCCGGACATATCTTCGGCTGACCATGCAAAGAGATCGGCGTGATCTTTCAAGCATTGGGTCAATTTTGCTTTGATCTTGTCTGGGAGTTCTGCACCGATCTTTACAGTCTTTTTAGGGTCGTCTCCCAAAACTACTTCGACAAATTCACCATCGGGTTTCAGTCGTTCTAACTTCTTCTTGAATTCCAGAGACAGATGATCATCATTCTCTTCATCCGAGCTATCAGGGTCATACCGTGCATCTAAATCCGTCACATTGACCTCGGAGAATTTCATTTTTGTGTTTCCGGAGGCTTCTGGTGTGGTAAGCTCGACTTCTTCTCGTGCGGCGACTTCAGCTTTAAGAAGTAGGTAATAACATCTTTCCGAAGATTCTAAATCGGCATTAACAGTTATGATTTTATTGCACTGAGAATGAAACTTCATTTTTAAATGTACCGTAGATGTAACAACACCGAGTTTGCCCAACGTCAGTCTTCCGATAATGCAATTGTATATTGATGGGCAAGGTAAACCCATGAATTTTGTCAATACGGTACGAGTTAAAGGTTCCTCCCCAAACGTGACCCTCAAATCAATATAACCCATTGGTCTAGTTCGGGATCCATTGAAACCGGAAAGATCAATTCCTCGATATGGGAACAGTTCCTTTGGTGAGATTCCAATTCTTTCTAAAACATCAAACTGCCTTGGTCAATCAGGATCCTCCTAATCTCGGTTTCAGCCATCACATCCGAGATTAAGAGCAGTATATCTTCATTCACTTTTCCGTTAAGGAGGTCTCCGTCCCCAAAAGACAACGGAGGACGAGTTGCTAAAATCGGGGTTGACGATGTGGAAGCCACACATTGAATTTCCTTCCATTTTCTTTTAATTGTCTTGGCTGTTGCTCCCTCAATTTCTCCTCCCGATATTACCATTACCACCGGTCGTCCTCTGGAATTCTGGGTATCAGGCTCTTCCTTGTAATCTTCCATGACTTTTTTGCCTTTTACTTCGTCATTGTTCTTTTCAGTTTTTACGTCTCTGTTTTGTTGATATGGTTTTTTGACATATTGTCTGAGCTTTCCTTTCCTGATGAGGTCTTCAATGTCGTCTTTCAAAGCGTTGAAACAATTTGTATCATGGCCAACAATTTGATGATAACGACAATACTTGTTACTTCTCAATCCCAGCCTCGGAATGATAGGATCCGAATATTTTACCTGTTTAAACTCATTGTTCTGGCATTCGTGTAAAATTCTTTCCCTACCACATATGAGTTCGGCATAGTCCTGATGTCTTCCGAGTCTGGGTTTGAATTCCCTAGATGGGCCACCAGTCTGGAACATCCGGTTACTTTCTGCGTTTGGGACTCCCCTATTAGTCCGAGGTTTAACATCTTTGGTTTGGTTAGCTCCGTGTCTAATGATAACTCATATTTATATGAGTTATTTATGCCTTTATCCATATAAATCAAGTGAGTTCTCAAGTAATATTAGTATCTTATGTCTCTAATTAGTATAGTTGTAGGAAAAGAAGGGTTAGAAACTATTTTGTAGTAATTTGGCACATCTGGTGCCCTTGTGAGCATTTTAACGTGTTTTGTGAGTGTTTGCAGTGTTAAAGCGCTATAGCGTCCTAACGCTATAGCGGCAAGAGGCCAAGTCTTTGAGCTCGGCTAAGACTATGAAGCAGGTCGGCTAAGTCCTAGAAGCAGGAGTGTACTTTTGGCGCCAAGTTCTTCACCCAAAATCTCGGTTTCTGTGTACATTATGCAGCTGGCGCAACCAGATTTTCATGGATTTTATAGGCCACCTGGCGCTGTGTGAGTGGGGCGATAGCTTCAGTTGGTGAGAAGGCCATACCTCCTTTTTGCGCTAACTCCGGAAACGCCAGCGACTCCTTCTTCCCTACAAAGCGGACATTGGGGGGATACACATTCAGACACACAGAGAGTTAGAGAGGGAGAACTTGTAACAAATTTTATCCATTGTCAAACATTTTTAAGCTTTCGTTTTTCTTGTAATTTTTCGTTTGTTATTATTCTCGGTGTTAACTCAACGTTAGAGTATCATCTCGGTGAATGAGTGAGGAACCTCGGTGTGTATCTTTTGCCACCGTTTCTTCTCATTTCGTTCTGGGTAATATGAGTTTTCCAGCTTGTATTGCTTTGATGATGTGAACATGAGCTAAACACTTTGAGTTGGATTGCTTGTATCTTTGTCATGAACCATTAGTATCGTTTTTATAATATTGCATGCTTGCGTTTCAATCTTTGCGTTATACTTCTTTCAAACTTGTTTTAGAATTGATCAGCTAAAATAGGTAAATCTGTGGGTCAGACATGGTCCATGGATAGACTTCAAAGCTTGATATGAACGAAAGTCTATTTAAAGACATTTAAATAGATTTTGCTCCTCTGACATAGAAATGCAATAGTTCATAGAGCAATAGGCAGTGGGTTCTTTATTATACAGGGGTGAACTTATTTAGAACCTAGACATAGGTATCTTGTAATGAAACCCTGGCGTGAGTGATCCGAAAGGCACATAATATTTGCAACAGCGCTTGACGCTATAGCGTGTAACGTTATAACGCTGTGCTAATCGGGAATTTACTTTGAAAAAGCAATCCGACTTGTTTCTCTTATTTCTCACAACCAATCTCTTACTGTTTTCTTAAAACCATCACTTTTTACTGAAAACTTGTTAGTTCGAACATTTGCTACTCGGTTCACTAAGAGCTAGTATCGCTTAACTTTAAAATTAATACCAATCCCTGTGGAGACGAACTCTACTTACTAGTATATTACTTATTGCGATGTGTACACTTGCACAACTCTATCGCGCATAACATCTAACAAAGAACTTACTAGCTTCGTCTCCTTCTTCATGATCTATGTATTTCTCAGAAAGTCAGAGGAATTCTCCCAAAGTCGAGGGTTGGTTTATGCTTACATCGGTTTGAAACAAAGTGCCTTTGCGCAAACCTTGGGATAGGAAATACAAACGAAAATCTTCATTCAAACCGTGCACCTTTCCTGCTTCAGTATTGAATCTTGCAATAAAAGATTGGATAAATTCATCTTCCGCTTGGTGTACATGCAACACCATCCATGACTTCGGCCTCACTTTTGAGTGTGCAAAACTTGTGAAAAATAATTTGGAGAGTTGCTCCCAGGATGAGATTGAATTCGCCGGGATGTCCCTAAACCAAATACCTGCGGATTTACAAGGGTGAGAGAAAAAAGTCTGCACATTATCTCACCTGGGGCGTTCCAGTATTGCATCATTGTCTCGTTGTATTCTAAGTGAACATCCGGATCTCCGAGTCCGTCGTAGATCTTCAAATGCTCTCGGGGTTTCTCCAATCCGCGAGGGATGGGAAAATAATCTATCTCTGTCGTAAATGGCCCTCTTCTCGGGGTTGGGGAATCCCCGGACCGTTGTGAAGGTAAGGAGTCGCCAATGGTGGAGCTTCCGGAGCTGTCGTCCGAATCGGAGGATGTTGAGGTTGATCCCTAGAGCGGCGTTGCCTCCGCTCCGGAGTTCTCCTAGAGCGGTGTCGACGATGCTCTTGCCTCGGGAGAGCCTCCCAGATTTTTGAACGTTGCCTTTGCGGTGAAGATGAAGCAAAAGACGAGTATTCCTCATAAGTATCGTCTATTGTTTCAGGAGGTGTTCGAGGTTCTCCCCTTCCACGCCTTCGTGGGGGAGAGCGATGATAGTGACGTCGTCTGGGAGGGGTGCGATGGCGTCTTCGTCGTTTGGGTAACCTATTGGGCTCTTGCGGAGGTGCTGAGACATCCGGGGGAATGTAACGCTGTGGAGAATTCCGATCTGGTATTTCCCGAGCCCGGTATACAGCAACCTCGGCTTCTAGCTCGGAAATACAAAGGCTTCGAGCCCGCCGACTTCATTGTGTTGAGCTGAGTCGACTGACCGATTGTTGTCTCGCGCTACAGAACCTAAGTACCACGAGGCGGGAAGTCGGGACCTAGCCGAACTTCCATGAAAAGCATTCCGATCCGAAACAGGTTGAGTTACTGCTATTCCTACTTTCTCTTACTTTTTTTCTTTCAAAATTCAAATCAAACTCACCAACTTTCTTTACCCACTATCTACTAATCTAATATCTATTTATACAAACAAACCATACTTAAATTACTCAAACAAGTTTCCCTATTTATTTGACAACCCATCTAACTAAGGGCTACATTGTAATTTACTATCACATTTTTTTTCAAATTTATTCTCCCAATGCACTTTCTTCTGGATTCGGATTGTCTCCTGTCAACAAATCTCTCCATTCACTCCAGTCGCTTAGTTCTACACCATTGGATACATTTAATGGTTAAGATTAATTCTCCTCCACAAAAATCAAACTATCTAACCCTTAATCCCTTAAAATCTGAAATCGCAGAGTGCTCCGCAACAACTACTCCACATCATCTCACCACCGCAAAACTGATCCTGTCATCACCTCAACGCCAATCGTGTCTCCGCTGCGACGCCGTTTTTCTGACCACCGTGACGTTGACTAAACCGTGACGTTTCTGTCGTCGTCGATAGTGCTGCCGTCGTTGGTGGTTCCACCGTTGATAGTTCCACCCGTTCTGCCTTCTTTCAATGGTTTCTCCATCGACTCTACCGCTGGTTTTGCCGTGGGAGTAGTTTTTTTAGTTTTGTTTCTGCTGACAACAAATTGAGTTGGTTAATTTTGTTTCTCAGCTTTCACTTGGGAACATGAAGGTGAAAAATATCAAGGTCAAGGTGTTCAAGTTCCAGAGGAAATCTCAAAGACGTCATCCATAGAAGAAAACGAATCTTGTAAAGCTCCTTTGTCCTTGGTGAATGGGGTTGCAGCAATTAACAGTGGTGTATTGAATTGAAAATGATTGAGAGGAAGAAGACAATGTAACTAATAAATATAAATAAAAGAACACTTCATTTATTTTTTAACAAAAAAAAAACACTTTAATTTTAACTTTCTTTGTTTTTAACATACGTGGCTGATTAAGAGGTATTGGATGAATGCAATGGTTTGAATTATTTGACAGGAGAGACCGGAGGTAAATGTTGAATGGAGAGAAACCAAATCCCTTTCTTCTCATTCCAATTTTTTTTAACTTTCCCCTCTTTTTTTTTTAATTTTTTTTTGAAATTCAAATGAAATTAAATCTACTAATAAACTAAAATAATCAATCTAAACTACGAGATAACTTCACCAATATATTAAAACACGGGATAACTTCATTGATATATAAAAAACAGGATATTAATATATAAAAAAGGAAAACTTAATGACTATTTCAACTACTGATTAATATTTAAAACTCGTGATAATCAGATCGATATATAAAAACACGACATAATCAGATCGATATATAAAAAAACACGGATAAATTGTGACCGATATATTTAATTTTTACTATCTACTATAATGTACTAATCAACTATAATAATCAATTGAAACTATGAGATAATCAAGATCGATACATAAAAACATTTCAATCGAAATATTTGATAATCTACCATCTATCCGTTCATCGCTCTACTATAATTTATTAATCAACTAAAAATAATCAATTGAAACTATGAGATAACTTAACTGATATATTAAAAACGCGTGATAACTTTATTGAAATATAAAAACACGGATAATTGCAATGATGTATGTAAAAACACGAGATAATTTACTTATTGACCGATATATAACATACCACGAGATAACAACACTGACACTAATATATAAAAGAACACGGGATAAATGCACAGATTGTTTTTAAATGATACTTTTAGATTTTTAGATTTTAATATTTATCTAATTTTTTATTTGAGACTCTTTTTTTAACTACTTTAAATTTGTCTGTTTTTCACGAGGTGTTATTCAGACTATTTCAATTATGTCTAAGTTCGTTCATGAAAAGAATATGGCAGCACCCGTGCGTATGCATGGATATCCTACTAGTATTAACAAATAATGCACTTTGAAAATATATATTTTCTTATAATTAAAAAGAATGTAACAAAAATATTTTTATACTAAGGATTGGAGGGAGTATTTTATTTTATAAGCTAAGTAAAAGTAAATGAAGTTGACACACTTTTCATTCACGAGTGACACATGACAAAAAGTACCCACTCCATGAATACTAGCAATAAATTGATCCTTAAGACAAACAATTTTATAGTAGTTCTCACTTCACTTATTTCTTTTAATATAATAAATATTTTGACTTCATTGTTATTTTAATTCAAAGAAAAGATAAAAAAAACTGCAATATTGCCAACACCTTGAAAATCCTAAAACCCTAATCCTAAACACAAAATCCCTAAAACACTCACAAAATCGATTGACGCCATGAACGTCGATCACGATCAACCACCACCGCACACCACTGCAACGAAGGCACTACAAACCCTAACATCAGGTCCACTCTCCTCATCAGTGGCGAAGCTCGCCGCATCCTCGCGGTGCATCCCTTCCGAGCGCGACTTCTACTTCTACCGCAACTTTAAGGAATTCAAGGTCCCCGTAGATGAGATCAATAAGGAATCACAGTCGATGCTTGAGGCCATCGGCGTGGCGGCGAACGCGGCGTTCCCTGTTGACGTCGATGACGCTTATGACTGGCTGGTGAATGTGAACGACGACGTTTTAGAGCGGTTTGATGTGTCGGCTGATGAGTTTAAAAGAGTTCGGGAGGAGCAGGAGAAGACCGGGCGGGTGAATCACGATTTGATGGAGGAAGATGGATTTGAGTTGGTTTGTGGGAGGAAGAAGAAAGCGGGAAGAGGGAAGGTTACAGCTGCGGATTCACAGGTGTTGGCTGTGGGTGGTGTTAAGGTGGCTATGAAGGATAAGAAGGCGATTGGGGCGAAGCCGAAGATTCCGTTTCATATACCGACGATTACGAAGCCGCAGGAAGAGTATAGCATACTGGTTAATAATGGCAACATGCCTTTTGAGCATGTTTGGTTGCAGAGGAGTGAAGATGGTCAGAGATTTATTCATCCATTGGTTAGTTCACTCGCTTCATAACACACCTACTTGTTTAAGTATTTTGAAAGAGTTTATAGAACTACCTCATGGTGAAAGAGTGTATATGTGTGTGTGACCTTGTTTTGCATTAGTAATCTACATCTCCTGTGTATGCTTATGGAAAAATAATTTTGATTATCTTTGGTTCTGCTACAAGTTGGGTTCTTTATATTTTGTCATGTTATTTATTTGGTTACTGATTTATTATGTATTATTTCAGGAAAAGCTCTCTGTTCAGGACTTTGTTGATAAGGAGCTTGGGGATGTTGTACCACAAAAGCCTTCCTCAATAGAAAGCACCCCTTTCAAGCTTGTAGAAGAAGTCAAGGACTTGAAGGATTTGGCTGCTAAGCTGCGTTCTGTTAATGAATTTGCGGTAAAATTTGATAACTATCTTTGAGATTTTACTCAGGAATTTCCTTCATGACAAACTATACAACTAGCTTCTTTTCTCTAATATGTGTAACCCCCGTGGTACATGATAAAGTATTGCAAGTTCCTTAGTTACTTAAATTCTCAATCTTAAGTAGCATAAGTTTGCGTGCTTTTTGGCAGCCAGGCATATTACCTTCATTACAAACCCCATTCAGATTAGAGAGAGAAAATTCTAAGAATATCTCATTTTTTTTGCTTATTGAACAAATCCTGACAACAAACCTTCAGATTCACTAAGAAATTTCATGTTTTGAAGAGGGTACATTGGATGGTGGGCTGTAATTCCATTCCTTGTCCAAAGCGCATAATAGTAGTTTTGCTTATTTACTTCATGCAGTTGACATTACATGCATTTTCTTGTATGCAAGTGTAGGAGGCTGGTTAAGGACGGCATTTCCATTTCTCCTTAACTGTTATTGAAATGCGTGATGTCTTTTGGATTGTTGGGTATTTGTTTAATATGGGGCTGATGAAGAGCATATATTAGTTTCATCATCAACTGGAGAGTTTCATTTTTTGAATGTGTACATATTCTATAGTAACGATTAATTGTCTTAAAATGTGTTTGGATAATATTTGAAAATGATTGTTTTTGTTTAATGTACTAAAATTGCTTATTTTTTGTTTTCCTCTTTGGTTTTTGGAAAAACTTTATCTAATTTAATAAATTTTTTTGTCACTTTTTAGTTGAAGTTGAAAATGGCTTTTTTGTTAAAAAAGCACAATAAAAGGACCATTGACCTTCTGTGATTCAAGCTTGTTGGCATGTGTCATACATGAAAGAGTTGTTCAATATATAACTCATCCTTGAGCCTTCATGTAAATACAATAGCTTAAACTGTGATGTGAGTTATCATTGGTAAACATGTACTGTCATGGTGCGTTTTTCCGATGTTTTACGCTTGACCATGAGTTATCAATGAAGAGTTATTATGCACGTCTTAGTTTAAAAAATGTGATTGCTGCATTTTTTTAGCTTGGATTTATGTTTGTCTTGTGATCATAATTTGTGTTGGTTGGGGTGTTCTGCTGATCGTGAGGATATTATTTAGTATTACAGGTTTGTTTGGTTTTTGTAATCTGGAGGATTCAAATTTATATTTACCCTTGCATGCTTTCTGCTATTGTCAATTATTGGACTATTTTGAATGTGAATATTTCCATTATATATATATATATATATATATATATATATAGAGAGAGAGAGAGAGAGAGAGAGAGAGAGAGACAGACACAAAATAGTGAAAAAGTACTAAAGAAACCTACAGCTAAGAATAGCATAGAATGCTAATAGTGGTACTCCTTATAATACTGTGAGTGTCAGTGGAGCAATAATGCAATGAGCACTAATTTATTTTACTCAACAGACTAGTCACTTCCCGTCTCCACTTTTTGTTGCATTCTTCTGAGACTTTTTATTTTGTCTTAACTTGAAATATTTAGGTAGATTTGGAACATAATCAGTATCGGTCTTTCCAAGGTTTGACTTGCCTGATGCAAATCTCAACAAGGACTGAAGATTTTATTGTTGACACTTTGAAACTTCGCGTTCATATTGGGCCCCATCTAAGGGAAATCTTCAAGGACCCTTCTAAGAGAAAGGTTAGTTCTACATGATTGGTTTTTCTTTAAATTCAACATATATGCCTTACTCTGTTGACTGTATTTATGTTTAATTAGGTTATGCATGGTGCGGATCGAGATATTCTGTGGCTTCAACGAGACTTCGGCATTTATATTTGTAACTTGTTTGACACTGGCCAGGTTTGTTTGAAAAGCTCTAACTATTCAATACTGATATTATCCCCCCTATCACTTATCATGATTATTCAGTATGTAAAGTTGATGCTGACTATTCATCTGGGAATAAGTGTTTAGTTTTATATGTATTCACAATGTATTGGTTTGTTCCACATCATGAAAAAATGTTGACACAATGCTTTTGAAGTTCTTCATTTGATTTGTCTTGGTGTGATCTATGTTCATTGATCTCATCTCATGTTAAAAAGTTTATCGCAGTAGTCTTTTCTTTTTGCATCACACAAGACTAACCTATTTCATTTGAATTGTTTAGGCTTCAAAGGTGTTAAAGTTGGAGAGGAATAGTCTGGAGTATCTTCTGCATCATTTTTGTGAGGTTACTGCGAACAAAGAGTATGTTTTTTTTTTGTTTCAGTTTAATTTTTAAATTAGCTGCATTATTATTTTTCTTACCTACATTCTGGAAGGTTTACAAGAAAATTCCTTGCAGATACCAGAATGCTGATTGGAGACTACGCCCTCTTCCCGAGGAGATGATTAGGTAAAATATTGTTTTGAACTTGCCACTCTGATCCTCACTGGATTCCTCAATTTCCTCCTTCGAATTTTTCTTCTGTCTTGTCTATTTGCACTGCTGTATTTTTCAAGTCCCTTGGTTTCCAAAAATAATGTTAGTAAAGTTCAAGTAATGAATAATCCAGTGTGGTGCGACTGTTCTTTTAAAAAACTAGGAGTCTATATAATCTGCCATCATAGGTTAGATTGTTTTCCGTTTCCTTGTATTGAGGTGGGCCCTACCTGCATTTGAGCTAAGACTAAAGAACTTAGTCTGTATTTTAAGAGCTATCCAAATTTCTTTATCCTTTAGGTATGAGCTTCATAATTCATATTAAAGTTCATATTCTGTACTTAGCATCTTCAACACTCGCGATGTTCAGGTGAGCTAGTTATTTGGACTTGAGTGTACATGGGCTCAATAGAGATGCCATAAGGGATTCTCACAAAATTTAGGAAAATGGGGTTTAAATTATATTTGTTTCCAGGGATGCTATCCTACTACTAAGTTTATATTTTCCTTACAACTTCATTCTGACCGTGAAAGCACCATGGCGGTCTATTGAATAGGAATAATGAGATATGACAAAGGAGTTTTACAATAATGGAATGGAAGTGTATTACATTTGTATGTAGAGAGTAATTATAGTGTTGCTATGTGAGTGTGTAGGGGTGTAGCTGATAATGTGATGTGATCGCGTTCCTACTTACCAGAAGATTCCAGAAAAGTTGTGGCGAATGTGTCTATTATAGTTAATAGATCATAAAATCCCTGCTCTCCCCCTCTCACGCACCTGTTGGATTTTATGGTGGTTTTTGAAATTTTTTAGTTTTTCCAATCAGAATGAAAATGGTGTACAGGACACGTAATTGTTTGAGGAATAAATCTCTAGGTTGTTGCTTGGTCCTTCGCACCAAACTTAGGACTCTGTTAGCTTCAGATTCTCAATTCCGACCCTTCAATTTGGAATTGAGATCACTAGCTAGCCGTTTCAAATCCGCCCCTCATCTATTCTCCGTCTCTTCTATATTTTTCCCCTCTCTTAAATCTTCATTCTCCTCCCTTTGACTTGCTGTTTTTATTTGACCTATAAGGCTATAACTTATCTTCAAAGGATAATTTACAGAATTTAATCGGTAGTATGATAAACAAATTGAAATCGCCATAGCATTGCTGATTTATTTTGTTATGAAAGTCTTACCAGTAGCTTCAAAGTTACTGGTATTCTGTCCCGGGCAAAGTAATTGCTACAAATACATCGATACAATCTAATGACTAATGAACTCTTTTTTGATGACAGATATGCCAGAGAAGATACACACTATCTGCTGTATATATATGATTCAATGAGAATTGATTTATTTTCCTTGCCAAAGATGCCTGAAAGTTCTGATACTCCTCTCGTGGAGGTAACTAGTTTACTACCCTTAGAAATTTATGCACTGTGTGCCATCATAATTGATTTGGTTGAGCATCAACCGTGCATGCTTTTTATAGAGTAAATAAATAAGTTTTTGACTGGTTTTAAATTTATTATTGTTTGTTTCTTTCTCTATGGCTTGTAATTTATGATTGCTGCAAGTTCTGTTTATCAGGTCTGCTACCTTCGCAATGTTTCTTTATTGCGGTACAGTGCATGTTTGGGAAATTATTAATCATTGAAATATTCTTTTGGAAAGCTCTCCCTCAGAAAGCTGCCAAAGATGTCTTCTCTCCGAAAATAAATTAATCCAAACATGCACAGTGGTAGTTTTTAATCTTCTGTTACCTTGATGCCAAGTTAAGACTTGCGATCAACCTAGCTTGCTCATCTAGTTTGATCAGCATGCGATCCATTCCACAAACCATACCTCCCTTGTCCCCTTAAGACTATTTTGTCCTGATTGTTTGAATTTCAATGCATGCTGCGAACTTGCGATCATGCTAATTAGACCTGCCCGTCCTTTTCTTCTTACGGATTAAGTTGTTTTAACAATATTTTGATTCTAAATCTTCAATTAAATTGGGAAATAGCATTACTGAATGGCTGGATTTATGAGCTTTGACTTTTGTTTTATTGACTGGATTTTCCTGTCACTGATAGGTCTACAAGCGCAGTTATGATGTCTGCATGCAGCTATATGAGAAAGAACTTCTGACAGAGAATTCCTACCTTCATATATACGGGTTTGTCATCTTTTAACCTCCATTCTTTCACTTGTTTAGCATTCTATATAATTTGCAAGGTTTCCAACATTTATATGTGTGTTGATTACTTTTTTTGTCACTTTTATGTAAAGAGGGTGTGTTTTTCAGCTCTACTACGCAAATCCTGCGTGCCAAGAAATGTAAAGCATAACCCAATAACCTCTTTTGTGCAGGTTGCAAGGGGCTGATTTTAATGCTCAACAGCTTGCCATTGTTTCAGTAAGTTGCTCTTTAATATCCTAATATATAGTGCCAATCTCTCAAATTGCTTGCACAGGGAACAAAGACTAGTCTGATTTTTTTTTTCTTGTCCAACATCATTTTTATGGTTCCCGTGAAAAATGGTTCCTACTAAACAATCCCATGGGTTAAATGTTGGTATCAGGGTTTTGAAGTGTTTTGATCAATTCTTGTTTTGGTTGCAAGATTTTTTGGTCAACTCTGATAATAGTCTAGGATTTCCATATTTAGTTGAAGAATCAAATCAGATATCTAGGAAGCCATGATTTCCTCGTGAGTCTATAATTTCGCACAATTGTGGTCAACTGATTCCCCATCTTCCTCATGAAGTTTTGTAGATTAATCTCCCCTTGTAATTATTCTTATCATATAAAACTTCATTGTCACAATTTCAATTATGGCTACTGCTTCTATTTTTTACCTGCATTACTTTGATTATCACCTTTTCTCCAGTTACTTAAATAATGGCACTGCCGCCTCTAACTATGCTATCACCTCAAAGGCACCTTTAGACTAGTTATCCTACTGAAAGAAGCACATTGGTTAATATCAGGAAATAGTTTGGGCTGGCGGCTGGCCTTCTAAACAAACTTATCCTATCTTCCATCCTTTTTTTTTGTGTATAAGGTTTTTTGTATTTTCCTGATACTATTAATAGCATCCAACACCGTAAGAATGAGGTACATTACAAGGGTCTTTTAATAAAGAATGACCCAAATTCATAAACTATTAAAATAGGGTGTACTACATTTGGCTTTCACTTTGGATTTCCTTATTTTCAGTTCTTGTGTTCTATCATAATTCATATACTCTATTTATTTGGGTTGTAGGGGCTATGTGAATGGCGGGACATTGTTGCTCGCGCAGAAGATGAGAGTACTGGATATGTATTGCCAAATAAATCTGTTATTGAAATAGGTAATTGAAACTTGTGCAAACTTGTGCATCATCTTTGTCTAAATGTTTCAGTTTAGCTGTATGGTACTTGTGAACTTACTTTGTTGTACATGTTTAAAAGCTAAGCAGATGCCTTTCACACCAAGCAAGTTACGGCGATTGGTGAAGTCAAAGCACCCATATGTTGAACACAATCTTGATACTGTTGTCAGCATCATTAGGCATTCAGTTCAGAATGCCCCTGCTTTTGAAGCAGTTGCGCAACAATTGAAAGAAGGACCTGCCACTGCCGCCACTGTAAGTGATATTTTCAACAATTGTCATTCTGGAATGACTGGACAGAGTTTATTGCTGTATTTTGCCTGCACTTTCATATATTTATTTATAATAAGCATCAACAATCTTTGTATGACTATGAATTGATTATTATGAGGACAAACATTCACATGTTATCAATGTGGGAGTTTATTGTTTCTTATTTACACAAGTTCTACAATTACTTGTTCAGTTTGTATGAAATTTTACTGAAAAAAGTCTTGGTATCAGTTTTGCATTAGCTTTTATACTCTTGATGTGTTTTACTTCTACAAGATGTCTGCTTGGTCCTATAACTAGAAGTCTATATACTACCTCCGTCCCATTTTATATGTAGTTTAAGGCTGCACACATATAAAGAAAAATGATTAGTAGTCTAGATTTTATAAAAAATATTGTCTAAATTACCATTTAGCCCTTTAACTCTCTACATAGATAAACGTGAATCATTTATTAAATGTAAAAAGTTGTCATGATTAATAAGGGCAATAGTGGAAAAGCATGTTAGATGCTTTCTTGAAAATGTAAAACAACAATTAATTTGGGACAAATTGATTTTGCTAAAACAACTTATAAAATGGGACAGAGGTAGTAGTTTTATAATCATTTTAACATTTCTATGATTGGTTTTGTGGTAATAATGCTGAACTGTTGAGTGCTCAAACAGCTTGGCAGGTTGATATTTTAAGTTTATTGGTTTTAGTTTCCGATTTTTGTTGATCTAATTATATGACAACACTATACAGGCATCGGATGTAGTACCTGTTACAGACGGAACTGAAGATCTCCTTCTCCAAACACAGAATTCAAAGGTTGGAATTGCAATTAAAGTAAATATTGGAATTATAAATGCCACCTTTATTAAAATTTCTGAGAAGTTATACTTATTTTTTTTTTACTTCAAACAGGAATCTTGTCAGCATCAAGATACAGATGTACAAATAAAATTAAAGCCCAATAGTCTCACATCGCAGCTCCCAGGGGACAGTCTCATTATTTCAGAGCAGAATAGGGATGCAAATATTGGTGCACTCTCTACATTGAAGGTTGCAAAAGTTTTACTTGTTTCAATGTTTATCCTCCTAATGAGGGATGTCAGTCTAATATTTGCTATTATGTTGATAGGAAAATGTAGCAACTGTCCAGGTGTTAAAAAAGCCTGCTGGTGCTTTTGGGGCTATGCTGGGGAATTCAGCTTCAAAGAGGAAGCTTGGTCCCGTTAAGGTAATTTTTTGTCCTGAGCTTCTCAAAGAATGTCTTTTACGCACTGGATATCTGTAACTTGCTTTTCTCTATTTGTCTGTCATTTGCTTTTAGTCATTTGTATGTTCTGTTCTCACCCTATTTGTGTCCTCTAACTTATTTCTATGATGTTCTTTTGGGATATTTTCATAGGGAAAAGAAGAGATCAAGCTAGAGCAGATTAGATCTTCAGTTACTCTTCCTTTCCGTTCATTTTTGGGTAGCAGCGAGAAGTCAAAACCTGTAGTAGAAACTCCTATTGTAGCATCTGAAATGTCAACCCTACAGAAACCTGTTTCTGATCCAGTGTCCACCTCCACTCTAGAAGAGATTATAATGCTAGACACTGATACAGGTGCAGATGACATGGAGAAAAATAATCTCGAAAATCTCGATGAGCACAGGGAGAAAAGTTCTAGTGTCTCGACTTCGGAAGATGAGGACGAGCCAACATCTCTCTCGGAATTGTCGTCAAACTTTCAGAAATGCTTTCAGTCAAACAATCAAAATATCAAAATCAGACAGCCCAAGAAAACCGCACAACCTGGTGACGTATTGCAACTGAAGGCATTTGATTACAAAGAAGCAAGGGAACAAGTTAAGTTCGGAGAAAGAGTAGAGCGTGGATCCTCACGGGGTGGTGATGGCCACATTGAGAAAAAGGACTCGGGTGGCAAGAAGCGATCAACAATGGGACAGGAACAACCTAGTGATTTGACTAAACAATTGCAGCAAGGTAGAAGACGACAGGCATTTCCAGCTTCTGGTAATCGCAGTGCAACATTCCGCTGAGAATTAAAATAGATGCTATGTACAAAATAAATTGGAAGGCTAGGTTTTGCATTTAGCATCATCTTAGTCCAATATAGTTGCTCATAGTCATATCAAAGATGAAAAATGCGGAAGCTAACAAATCTACAAGCCATTTATTTGTAACATAGCAATTTAAGGTTTATTGTCGTCTACATTTAAATTTAGAATCAATTGTAACAATAGAAGGTTTAGAAACTAGTTTTCGTCCAGTTGAGTTGCCTTTACCCAATACCGTATTTACCTATTTTGGCTATAATATTACTAAATGATTTTAACTATAATTATTGAGGCTAAAATTTTCTAGTTATCTGGTAACCTTGAATCCAAATGAAAATTACACTTTATATGATTAACTTAAAAGTGGAATTGTTTTTTGAAAAAACTGTATATTCTGCATATGTAGCATGGCCAAATAGTAAGCGTTTAGCGAATAAGAACGTGTTATTGTTAACATATATGTTAGTTTATTTGCTATCGTCTACCTTTTATCATACATAGTCTAACATTTGGATCATGAACCACAAAACCAATGTTTGCTAAATTGACAAATTTTGTCCAAATTGTACTTTTCGTTACTCAACATTTCCAATTTGGTGAAAATGATCCTCAATTTTTTTAGCTAGTTAGTCCTCATAAAATCCAAATGTTGCGGATTTTTTTTTTGGTACAAAAATGTTGGGGATTTTGTACTTATTCTAATTGCACTTTAGATCTCTAAATTATTGAGTTTGTTCACTTTTTGGCCTTTATTTTTCCAAAAGTTAATGATTTTTATGGACTAACAGTGTAAAACACTCACGAATTTGGTATCAAAGTACAATTATTAAGATTAATTTGCAGTGAGCGCTCTCTTTGTCCTAAAGATCCCTTTTCTTGACATTTTTTTGCCTTTAGTACAAACAGGGGATGGGGAGGCAAAAACGTGGAGCGCCAGGATTCGAACCCTACTCTTAGCTTACACATAACACTTACGTCTGTTTTACTGCTAGACTATATTCTCATGACCACTTTCTTGACATTTAACAATTATTATAACAACTCAAATTTATTATATGAAAGGGGAAAAAGTGCAAATGAAAATTATCTTACTTTTCTAACAAAGTAGTCAAAGCCTCTTTAAACATATTAAAACAGCCAAAGGTTTTTATT
Source organism: Oxytropis ochrocephala (assembly GCA_020916435.1). Lineage (NCBI taxonomy): Eukaryota > Viridiplantae > Streptophyta > Magnoliopsida > Fabales > Fabaceae > Oxytropis > Oxytropis ochrocephala. The sequence goes on from CM037088.1 coordinate 101,790,266, forward strand.
TCTTGCTTCAAAGAACTAGTAATGTTTCATAAGAGCACATTTGGAGTAGAAATGTTGAAAGTGTGTGACACTTGTGATATGAACTATTCTTCTTCTGATGAGGTAGAAATTTATTTCCTAAAACTATAAACTTCACATGATTTAGAAGTTGTTGTATATCTCTCTTCCAACATAGAATGCTGGTCTTTTTGGCAAAGGAACAAACACATTTTTGTTTGTTAGCATTGATATAATGTGAGACATTGTAGGTCGATCACTTGCATAATGCTCTACACATAAGAGACCAACATGAATGCATCTTTGTACTTCATCAGAAATAGAAGTGTCATTTAATGTTTGCTCCATTAATTGTAGACACTCGCCCTCTTTCCATAGCTCCCATACCTGTTTGTAATTTAATCAAATTAGACACAAGGATTTGTATTTGAAAATAGAAGTCGAAGGTACCAGGCTTGGTTAATTTGTTTTGAAAATCTATTTTTCACTAAAAAACTAGTTTGGTTAATTTGTTTTGTAAAACTGTGTCACAAAATTGTTTCTTATTTTTTGTTTTGTTTTTAAAACTAAAAAATTAAAACAAATAATAACTGTTTTAAAAACAAATTTATAAAACAAATCTTAAAAACTAAAAACCCGAAACGTATTGAAACAATTTTTACGTACATATCCAATTAAAGTAAGTGGCAAGTCTTCACAAGAGAAGCTATTATTTTTTCTACCACTAACGATTTCAAGTAGCAACACCCCAAAGCTGTAGACATCAGACTTTGTAGAGAACACTCCTTCCATGACATACTCCGGAGACATGTAACCACTACACAAAAAATCATTCCATAACATTATAAAATAAATTTTATTTATAGATTCATCAACACAAAATTGAACAAAGAAAGGTTAGAGAACTCACAACGTCCAAACAATCCTATTTGTATTTACCATGGATTCTTCTTGTGTGAACATTCTTGCCATGCCGAAATCGGAAATTTTTGAGTTTATATTCTCATCAAGAAGTATGTTGCTGGCCTTTAAGTCTCTGTGAATAGTTTTTAGTCTTGAGTATTTATGAAAGTAATCCTTGAGAAATTCCTTCTATTATGTTGAAGCGCTTCTTCCAATCTAGGAACTTCTTTTTTGTACAATCTTACATAAAGAAATGTAAAATAACTTGTGTTAAAATGCATACACAAAAGTAAGAAACTCAAAATGACTTTTTCATTTACAGTCAATGACTAACACAAAGCATGATATTATTTATTTTCAAGCTGGTAGTGTAAAGTTGGAGTCAATTAGTCAAACATGAATTTTTTGTTATTCATCCACAACAAAAGTATTTATTGCCTAATCATGAAAATAAGTTTTATGCATGCATTTGTCCTAGAAAACATCATGGAAATAAGTTTTGATTGTAGTTTTACAATATCAATAAATCAAGCTGGTAGTGTAAAGTTGGAGTCAATAAATCAATTTTGTTTTTTTTTTTTGTCAAGACTCAATTATTAAGCAAGGGGCGTATTTAAAAACTATAAGATATTTTTCTTGAATTCTAGACTATTTTGTATTCCTTAGTTCTTGTGTCGCAATCTTAAACATCAATCAAATAAAGCAAAGAGAGTATTTCTCACCGAAGAGATAGAAATCTAAACTTTTGTTGGACATGTATTCATAAAGTAAAATCCTTTCTTCTTCATAAATGCAACAACCAAATAGTTGTACAAGATTAGTGTACTGAAGTTCACAAATGAATTTAAGTTCATTCTTAAATTCCACAACTCCTTGTCTAGAAGTTTTTGAAAGTCTTTTAACCGCAACTTCTTGCCCTGTTGGTAGTATTCCCTGAAAAGTCGAAATAAAGGATTCACCATCCTTCTTAAACAAGATAATTATCCTTGACTACAATTTCAACATAAGATTTATGCAATCAGATTGTGTTCACAACATCAGTGTATCATCAACATTCAACCCACATAGGTAACTCTACTGGTAAGCTAAGGAACCGAAGAAGTTTGAAACAAGAGGTCTAGGGTTTGATCTCTCAAAATTAACATATTCCTCATGTTTCTAACTAATTAACCACTAATATTTGGCTATTAAAAGAGAAGAATTTGTTAGCAAACTTTTGCAATATCAAATATGGTGTTATTTCAATGATTTCAAATCACCTTATAAACAGGTCCATAACCCCCTTCTCCTAACTTGTTTTCCGATGAAAAGCCTGTGGTTGCTGCCAAAATTGATGCATAGTTAAACACTTTAATATCATGTCCCTTTAAATCTTCTTCAATTTCTTTGATAATAGAGGATTGATTTGAAGCTGCCAAGTCTTGCATCTCAGTTTCTCTTTTATTTTTTTTTCTCTGTTTTGGAAAAAGAGAGATAAAATTAGAAAATTAAGAAATTGCATTTATTTAGTATATTATATATACAACACTATTTTTGAAGTATCCAAATACCTTTAAGCCCATCTTTTAGTTTCTTTAACGCTAGGCATAAAATTGGTGTGCATGTTATGAGCAAAGCAACTGCTTGTATTGCACTTATCCACATGCGCTTTTTCTTACCTGCATTAAGTATTACTCCCTCGGTCTCAAAATAATTGCCGTTTAAGATTTTTACACACAATTTAAGTAAAGCAAACAAACTTGGTAATTTTACTAAACTAACCTCAGACTAATATATTTTCTTTTTTAATTATGTAATAAAAACTGAGCCTTTATCTATAAGATAGTAGTAAAAACTCAATGTCATCATCTTCTTCCTCAGCAACTTTCTCAGAATCCATGGAGTCTTCCACTGTTTCTATTTCATAGACATTTTTATCTTCATCCATACCTCTCAAAATATTTCACTCAACTTTTTTTTTTGATGACAAATATTTCACTCAACTTGGTTCTCTTTTATTCACGGTACTTATGAAGTTATGAAGAGACTAATGAAGTAGACTTTTCAACACAAAGTACTATGCCATCTTTTCCTACTAGCTCACGTGGCTCTATGCCATCTTTTCCAAGGAAAAAATACTGCATTTTGCAGTCAAAATAAAGCCCGCAACATTAGTAGAAGGGCATAGTTGGAAGCAAAGTGTCAAAAATGCATTGAAACCAAAAAACGTCAATTAATTTGATACTCCTTTACTTTTCTAAAACGTCAATAATAGGGAGACGGAGGGAGTAGTTGCAACGAGCAATGTTCTAAATAGCGGTCGCGGTCACGTTGCGGTCGTATTAAAGCTTTTGTGATTTTGGCCGTTGCAGCTGTCGCGGTGTGAATTAGTCACAAAATTTAATTAAAATTATTTATCGCGGTCGTTTTTTAGAACCTTCGCAATGAGTATTAGAATAGAAACTTGCAATAAAGCTATTTTAGTTGGCACTTAGGAAAAATAAAATTTAGTTGACTTTGAGTTTATAAAACACGGTAAACTAGAATTTAATACTATTTTTTCCAATACAGTATACCGCGATGCTTGATGACCAATTCGCGTTCCTCCCATTCAAGACTAAATGGACCAGGATTGGGGAGTGAAGTAGTCAACCACATAACCAGTGACCAATTATATCCTGTTTTTCGATTAACACCTAATTTCATCGTTGGCAGCAAAGTGTCTGTAGGGTAATCAAAACTCTGCCACAAGATAGTATTACTTTTAGTTCCGTTGGGGTGAAGGTGAATTTGTTGAAGCACAAAGTTACCGGTGTCTAACAAAGTGGCTAGAGTATTGTTTATGGGTTGAGGTGGTGAGTAAAGGATGATTGTTTTCCCATTAGATTCCGTTTTAAGCACACCAGAATGGCTTAATGATAGAAGTGCTGAATTTGAGTCTATAGGTTGATTTCTATCAAATATCCACACTTGCTCATACCTTGAAGAAACTGCATCTATAATCAAGTAAGTGCCCCCATTAACAAATGTATGCCAAAATCTTAGAGCATACATGCCTTGTTTAGAGTATATCCTAGATGTTCCATTCAGATTCAATCTATCACCTGGCTTCAAACTATCACTTACTCCTTTAACATGAATAATACTAGTACTACTCCATAATAAGAATATGAACACAACCAGTTGCTCTATTTTTTTATAGCAAACCATGATGGATAATTAATTAATTCCACAAGTGATCAAGTATGTTTCTGTTTCAAAAAACAAAACAAAAGATGAAAATTAAAGCTCTGAAAAAAGTCATAGAATTAATTTGCTAGGACAAGTAATACTCACCAAGCCTGAAGGAGGGTCATTTCAAATCATACAAGCTGTATGTCTTTGAACTCCAACTTTAGCTATTAAATTTGATTAGCATAAACTAATCAGAAACCAATCTAAAACCAACATCATTATCAGTGGCGGATCTTGCCAAAAAAATTGGAGGGAGCCAAAATAGTAACAAGTATATAAAACAAAATTAATGGTGTATTTATAATAGTTTGTTTGGTTTAGTGGTCAAAATTATCTATGTCAATTTTAATGTCCTAAGTTCAAATATTGCTTAGTGCAGTTTTTTATATTAATTTTTGAGAAAAATATACAAATAACTATAAAAAAGAGGTTTGACCATCACAAGAATTGAACTGGGGACCCTAAATACACAAATAATGCTCTTAACCGTTTGGCTACTGATACCTTTGTTGCTTAGTATTCATTTGGTTCTATATATTCTAACTTTGAGTATAAAATATATCTATGTATATATTAACTTAATGGGAGCCGGGGGGTACCGTGGCTCCCCCCGGCTCCTATAAAGATCCGCCTCTGATCATTATTATTATTATTTTAATTTTCCACTAGAGTATCTTTTTCCAAAGCTTCTACTTTTAAAGTAAAGGAAAATTAATTAAGAGTTCTTTAATTTAAGTAATGTTCCACAAGAGTACTTTGACGCAAACATTAAGGGATGTTTAATGAAAAGCTCATGAGATCACCTTAATGTTCCACTTTAAGTCCATTCATTATAAATTAGTTTATCCACTAATTAATTAAAAAACATTTAAATCATTTAAAAAGGATCGACTGTTATATAATAGGTATGAAAATTTTAGAATACCAATCATTCTTCCATCCACTATCACATTATAGTAGTTTTTTTTTTGACTAAACATTGTAGAGTTTTTAATTTTATGGTCAGCCACTTTGCTCCTCTATCTGAGTTTTGTGAGAAAAAGGGGGTAAAAACCCCACCAAACCAGCAAAGGAATACAAAACCAAAAAGTCTTATTTATCCTCAAGCAGAAACAAGTGGATAAACTGAGGAGCAAAGTCGTAAAACATGAAATTACAATCCAAATTAAAAGTATTTCTAGCTAAACTGTCAACAATTCTATTGTAGTATCGATGAATCTTTGACCAACTAATATCACCCTCTCCCAATCGAATACGCCCGATGTCTTCAATGATATGAGAGAGAGAAATATGAGTGGATGCACCACCATCCAACAACTCAATTAGTTGAAAAGAATCAGTTTCCAATCTTATTTTCTTGTAACTCTTATCCCAAGCCAAACACAACCAAAGGAAAAGCGCTCCAAATTGACTTCAATTGCTTTGGCACCCGCCAAGCTTTAGAAAAAGCTCGAAGTGATGTGGCAATCCACGCTTCGGTTTTAGACAAATAAGCGCGTGCCACGTGTCAGTCTCGGGTTGGACCGAATTGAAATTCCGGTAATTCTGTTGATGCTCTGTTCTTGGCGCGAAAGCTCGGTTTGATTCTCTATATAGTTTTAAGTTCTCATTTCTTCTGTAATCGATCTGTAATCCATAATTGGGTGTGTGTGAGTGATATACACGGGAAATTAGGGTTCAGGGAAGTGAGGGGGTTGAATCAAATTGGGTGTTTCATATCTTGTACAATTGAATCTTGGATCATTGAATGCAATCTGAATTAAGCTGTTGCTTAATTCCCGCAGGTAGATATCAATCTGATATCGAACTGGGTGAACAATTCTTGCGTGTGTTTTGATTAATTGTCTTGATTTTACGTTTATCCCCAATTCATCGCGTTAGGGTTCTTAATTTGGGAATTCTGAAATTGAACGATTGATTACCAAATTGAGTTCATAGATTGACTAATTAGGTAATTGCGATCGTGTCTGAACTGTTGCTTGCAAGAAATTCACAAATCTTGGGTCTCAATTCTCAACAATTGGTATCAGTAGCAACGTTGAGGAATTGTCCATGGAAATGACGAAGTATAACATTGAGAAGTTCAGTGGCAAGAATGACTTTGGTCTGTGGAAGATGAAGATGCGTGCAATGCTAGTGCAACAAGGTTTGGAGGAGGCTCTGGAAGGGGAGGATAAACCGCGTAAACGTTGGATCGTGAAAGAAAGAAGGAGATGATGAACAAGGCCTATAGTGCTATTATCCTTTGCTTAGGAGACAAGGTTCTTAGAGAGATATCTAAGGAAAAATCCGCTGCAGCTATTTGGCTAAAGCTTGAAAGTCTTTACATGACCAAGTCTTTGGCAAATAGACTCTACCTGAAGCAAAGGCTTTACACTTTCAAGATGCAATCTGGTACATCTATTGTAGATCACATTGATGAGTTCAACAAGTTGATCTTGGATCTTGAGAATATTGATGTAAAGATTGATGATGAAGACCAGGCCTTATTGCTCATAAGATCTCTGAATAGCACGTATGATATACTTGCTGACACTCTCATCTATGGGAGGGAATCAATCACTCTTGAAGAGGTTCAAGCTGCCCTCATGTCAAAAGAACTGTCCAAGAAGAAGGACAACAAGGAGAATGATCAAAGTGAAAGTCTTATGGTTAGAGGAAGACCTGATAAAAGAGAAGGAAAAGGTAAAAATAGGTCTAGATCCAAATCTAAACCTAAACACAATAGATGCTACATTTGTAATAAGGAAGGACATTACAAGAACAAATGTCCAGAGAAGAAGAATGCCAAGAATCAAAAGAATGATGATGAAGGAAGTGCATCCTTTGCCTCTGATGGCTATGAAAAGTCGTGAAGTTCTTATTGCTGCAGAAAATGAACTCAATACAAGTAATACTGAGTGCAATGATATCTGGGCAATAGATTCAGCTTACTCTTATCACATGTATGGATATGAGGGATGTGAGGTGCTTGTTGCTGCAGGGTATGATGGTAGTGAATCAAATGCAACTACTGAGGCTAAATGCATTGATGATTGGGCAATGGATTCTCGCATGCTCATATCACATGTGTCACGAAGGGAATGGTTCATAGACTACAAGCCTTACAATGCGGGACATGTTCTCATGGAAATCACATAGGTCGCAAGGTACAGGGAATAGGCACTGTGAGACTCAGATTGATAGATGGCACGATAAAGCTTCTTACAAATGTAAGACATGTTCCTGACCTAAGAAGACCACTTATATCATTGGGAATGCTTGAAGATGCAGGTTATAGTTTCAAAGGTGAAAATGGAATACTCAAGGTCATGAAAGGATCTAGAGTTGTAATGAAAGGTGAAAGGAAAGGTAACAAGCTCTACATACTCCAAGGCAATCATCACACAGAGAGGTTAATGTTGCGAGACTCTCAATCAAGTTAGCAAAACACTCACATGGCACCAAAGGCTCGGGCATATGAGTGAGAAGGGCCTCAAGGAGATGGAGAAGCAAGGATTACTAGGTGGTGATAAGGTAGAGCAACTTGAATTTTGTGAACACTGTGTGTAATGGGGAAGCGCATACAAGAGTGAAGTTCTCCACAGAATACACAAGACAAAAGACAAGCTTGGCTACATTCACTGCACCTTTGGGGACTGCTCGGACACCAACTCATGGTGGAAAAAGGTATGTCTTAACTCTTCACCGATGACTACAAGGAAAAGTCCGGATTTACTTGTTGAAAACAAAAGATGAGGCATTCAACTCATTTGTTGAATGGAAAAGAAAGTAGAAAATCAAACTGTATGAAGGTTAAAGCTCTTAGAATCGATAATGGACTTGAATTCTGCAATGATGAGTTTAATAGATTTTGTAAGGATAATGGAATCTATAGAAACATGACTGTTAGGGGAACTCCACAACAGAATGGACTTGCAGAAAGGTTAAATAGAACTTTACTAGAAAAGGTTAGATGTATGTTGACTTGTGCAAAATTACCTAAAAGTTTCTGGGGTGAGGCAATTCATACTGCATGCTACCTAGTAAATAGAAGTCCATCTACTGCATTGAGTTTTAAGACTCCACAGGAAATTTGGACTGGAGAAACACCAAAGTTAGATCACTTGAGAGTGTTTGGTTGTCCTGCATACTGTCATATCAGAGAAGGAAAACTAGAGCCAAGGTCAAAGAAAGGAATTTTTGTTGGCTACCCTGATGGAGTGAAGGGTTATAGAGTGTGGCTACCAGAAGAAAGGAAGTGTATCATTAGTAGGGATGTAGTATTCCATGAATCAAAATTGAGCAACAATAAGAGTGTGAGTGAGACACTAGAAAAGCCGGATCGAATAGTGAGTTCCAAATTGAGGTGGAGTTACCTAATAAGAGTAAAGCCAATGGTGTTGTTGAAAATCAAATCGAAAATCAAGACACAACCTCTCAAGCTAGTTCTTGACTCTGAAGTTGATATTGATGAACCACCTAATGACTATGTGTTGGTAAGAGATAGAGTAAGGAGACAAATCAAGCCACCAAATAGACTTGGTTATGACTCGTAGGACTCGCTTATGCTCTAAACACAGCTGAAGAGTTTATTAATGAGGATCCATCAAGCTATCAAGAAGCTATGGCAAGTAAAAACAAGCAACAGTGGTTAATTGCCATGGAAGAAGAAATGTCTTCACTGCAGAAAAATGAAACATGGAAATTAATCAAGAAACCTACTGGTGTGAAGCTTGTAGGATGCAAATGGATATACAAGCTTAAGGAAGGCATAACAGATAACAGTCCACCTAGATTCAAAGCAAGGTTAGTAGCAAAGGGGTATACTCAAAGAGAAGGAATTGATTACTCGGAAATTTTCTCACCTGTGGTCAAGCATACTTCAATAAGGGTCATTTTATCTCTAGTTGTGCAATACAAAATGCAATTAGAGCAAATGGATGTAAAAACAGCATTTTTACATGGTATACTTGAGGAGAAAATCTACATGACACAACCAAAGGGCTTTGAAGTAAAGGGGAAGGAAGAGCAGGTATGTCTTCTGCAGAAATCACTCTATGGACTGAAGCAATCACCTAGGCAGTGGTATAAGAGGTTTGATGCATACATGATAGACATAAAGTTCAAAAGGTGCAGTCATGATAGTTGTGTTTACTTCAAACAACTAAATGACAACAGTTATATCTACTTATTGCTATATGTAGATGACATGCTCATTGCTTGCAAGCATAGCAATGAAATTGACAGACTAAAACAATTGCTCCACAAAGAGTTTGAAATGAAGGATCTTGGCAAGGCAAGCAAGATACTAGGGATGGAAATCATCAGAAATGAAGCAACATCAGGTTTATGCATTTCTCAGAGAAGCTATGCACAAAAGGTAGTGAGTAGGTTTAACATGACAGGTGGAAAACCAACTAAGGTACCTCTAGCAGCTCATTTCAAACTGTCAAGAGAAGATAGCCCTGTCACAGATGCAGAAAAGGAACAAATGGAGGGAATACCATATGCAAGTGCTGTGGGAAGCCTCATGTATGCTATGGTGTGTACTAGGCCTGATCTAGCCTATGCACTAAGTCTGGTAAGTAGGTATCTAGCGAGAACCGGACAAATGAACATTGGCAAGTCATCAAATATATTCTAAGGTACCTAAATGGATCTGCAAATGTTGGTCCGGTCTCACAATGAAGGAAGCCAAAACTCGTGGTGGAGTTGAGGGTATGTGGATTCAGATTTTGCGGAGATCGTGACAAGAGAAGGTCAACTTACGGGTTATGTGTTTACCTTGTTTGGTAATACAATAAGTTGGAAGGCTTCACTTCAAATGTGTGGTGGCTCTATCCACAACCAAGCCGAATTGAATATATAGGGGTTACTGAGGTCATTGTAAGGAAGCTCTTTTGGCTCGAGGGTTGATAAATGAACTTGGAGTCAAGCGAGAAAAGTGTAAATGTCTTTTGTGACAATCAAAGTGCAATACATTTGTGTAAGAATAGTGCCTATCATGAAAGAACAAAACATATAGACACTCGGCTTCATTGGATCAAGGACATCATTGGTCAAGGTTCAGTGAGAATTCAGAAGGTACATACAGCTCAGAATCCAGCAGATTTCATAACCAAGGTTGTTCCCTTAAGCAAGTTCAAGCTTTGCTTGAATTTGCTAAGCATTGGTTAGCTGATTGGTAATGATTGAATTAAGCTTCAGGTATTAATTCTGGTTGCATTGTAAAGGTGATTGCCAAGGTGGAGATTGAAGTGATGTGGCAATCCACAGTTCTGGTTTTAGACAAATAAGCGTGTGCCACGTGTCAGTCTCGGGTTGGACAGAATTGAAATTCCGGTAATTCTGTTGATGCTCTGTTCTTGGCGCGCGAAAGCTCGGTTTGATTCTCTATATAGTTTTAAGTTCTCATTTCTTCTGTAATCGATCTGTAATCCATAATTGGGTGTGTGTGAGTGATATACACGGGAAATTAGGGTTCAGGGAAGTGAGGGGGTTGAATCAAATTGGGTGTTTCATATCTTGTACAATTGAATCTTGGATCATTGAATGCAATCTGAATTAAGCTGTTGCTTAATTCCCCAGAGGTAGATATCAATCTGATATCGAACTGGGTGAACAATTCTTGCGTGTGTTTTGATTAATTGTCTTGATTTTACGTTTATCCCCAATTCATCGCGTTAGGGTTCTTAATTTGGGAATTCTGAAATTGAACGATTGATTACCAAATTGAGTTCATAGATTGACTAATTAGGTAATTGCGATCGTGTCTGAACTGTTGCTTGCAAGAAATTCACAAATCTTGGGTCTCAATTCTCAACAAAAGCAAAGAGGAATTCACCATCGTGCTCCCGTGCGACACCACCACAATCAGCACTTGCTCCACGGTTTCTCACCGAACCATCCACATTCAGTTTCACGAAACCAAAAGGAGGAGGAACCCTGAACTCAGGACTTGTCTCGTTCCTGCTGCGAACTATAGGATAAAGCTTTTGAGCGACTTTCACGACTTGCAGCGAAGCTTCAATTCTCTCCTGAGCTTTGAGAAAATCGATCTGAAAGAGACACTGTTGTTAGCAAAAATAAAGTCGTTAGGAGCAAACCAGATACAATCCATCACCACTCCGAAGGTAAGAGTCCAACTGCTTTGCTGCATGTTGCTCTTCTTGTTTAGATTAACCTCTAACCATTTCTTCCAACTTTGAATAAGGAAAAAATCAACCGGGAGGTGGGTATTAAAGCAGTTTCACAACAATTTAATACAATTGCAATCGCGAAAGACATGAAGTAAAGTTTCGTCGCCACCACACAAATTGGGCACAAGACTGAATCAAACATGTGTCTTCTATATCGTTCAACATTCGTAAAAAAGATCTCCAGCAGAGCTTTCCATAAGAATAATTTAATATGTTTAGGACCGGGCCAACGCCACATTAGATCAAAATTAGCAGTGACCAAAGCAGAAGGATTTTTCTCAACACCAAACATTTTTCTCAAAATAAATAGGCCCTAGGCTGCCGTTTTTTTTTAATCTAGAGGTCTTTGACCCTACCTCGATTTTCTGGGGTAAGGAATCCTGACTAATCTAGAGTTGGTCGAAAGGTAAACAAATTATGGCTCCTATTTATTTCGTCGTGGAGGATTGAATTTGAATGTTAGCCGAGTCCATCCCTAAGATAGAATGCGTTAACCAATCGTACCCAAACTTGAAAAAAAAAATCAATCCACATAAATAGTTATAATTAACATCGGAGTAATACCATTCAGTGTAACACACTTATTCTACTATTCCTTCTTAAGGAGTAGAGATACATAAATGGGAATACAGTAAAATTTGATGACACGATGATGACATTTATTCAACAACCATGTTATATGGACAATTTTTTTTTTGACAAAAATAGACAAAAACCAACTTACAACATCAATTAACCAAGTTTTTTAGGTCATTAACCAAGTGATCAATTAATCAAGTTTTTAACAATGCCTCGAAAACTGTGAAAAAACAGGTTGGTAAAATGGTCTAAAAAACTTGGTTAATTCATGTTGTAAGTTGGTTATTGTATGTTTTTGTCTGAAATTTTTGTTCAAATAACATTTTTGTTTATTCAATACCATGTGAACGCCGTTCCTGTGAGCGATAAAGGGAACAACTACGTACAACTTGTGATATTTATTCTGGTTTCCTTCTCCATATTGAGACATGAGTCGGCCGATATGTTCCATAGTTGATTTCTCATCATCTTCATATTGTGCTTTCCTTCTATCAATTTCTTTCCTCCTATCAATTTCTTTCCTCCTCCAACCGTAGTACAAAGGGACCAACAACAACAAAAATGAGGTAAGGAAAATCTAACACCATAGACCTCACAAAGGACTAGCGCCTTATGTATGTTAAGTTGTTTTCATGTGGACAATTCATCGAAATTTATAATTAATGTTAAAAAAATAAAAGATTAATGTTACAATAAGTTGGTAGGAGGATTGTAAGATTTACCATTCCTTTCCTTTTTCCCACAACTATGCCCTCATGAGAAGCAACCATGAAAACTAGCCATGCTGGTAAGGGTTATTTGAACGATAAATAATAAGTCAAGGGAGGAATCACCACAAATGAATGAATACCTTTGATAAGATCCAAACAAGTGATCGTCCACGAGAAGATACAAGAGGCACAACACTCTCAAAATGCTAATTGCATATAACTTTTTTAATATCATCAAATTGTAGTTTTACATGGGTATTTATAGGCTAAGTTTGAAAGACAGAGGTAACTTTCCACTATCATGCATTTATCTGGTGCGTTTACCTAGAATATAACCACAAACTAGAAAATAAATTCCCACTAGACACTATAAGAGCATCCACAATGGTGGTCCTTATAGTGTTTTTTCCTTATTAAGGATCATCCTTAATAAGGAATACCATTGTTGGAAAAAACAATTGTGTTCCTTATAGAGAGGAGTCATTGTACAAGAACTTTCTATCTCTTACCTTACGTGGGTCCCATTTAAAAATTTGTGAGTTATTTGTTGATAAAGTGATGATGTGTAGTTATTTGTGGGACTCATTTAAGAAATTTTTTGATGGTGTTGCATTGGGGGGGGGGGTGAGTGCTTATTGGTATTAGTATTAAAAATGTATAAAAGAGTGATGTGTACACGTGAGGTCCATTTAAGGACTCAAATGGGGAGTCCTCCATTGTGGATGCTCTAATGACTTAGAAAGTCTTTAAAATCCACAAACTAACTTTTTTTTGAACCAATCCACAAACTAACTTAGGAAAGATCAAAAGATGCTTAAACTTATTCAACCAAAATAAATCTGAAAATAAAAATTAAAATAGAAAAATTGGGCAGCCAATAAATTCTCCTTTGATCATATGCATTGAGCTTTTCCAAATTGTTGTCGTCAAATTGGGCTCAAAGGATCTTCGTAGATTTGTAGAAATATGACCCAATTTGGTGCGACCTTTAACTAAAATAACTCCAGATGCAAGTATTTATTTGAGTGGTTTCTTGTTGTCAAAATTGTCAAAGCTAACCCTCATTGGTTCTCATCATTCTCTAATAATTAATATTTTGAATTTTTGACCCAATAAGTAGGGGTGTTCAAAACCGAACCAAACCGATAGACACACCGCAAACCGAACCAAATCGAAAACCGCAAAAAACCGCTTTTAATCGGTTTAGTTTGGTTTTTTTTTTCTGCTGAACCGAGCGGTTCGGTTCGGTTCTCGGTTCTCATCACAGAAACCGAACCAAACCAAACCGCTAAAATACTATATATTGTTCTTTTATAATGACACACGGCCCAACCCAACAAAACACAACCCAACCAAAAATAGCAACCCTAGCTTATCTCACTCTCTCATCTCATCGACGGCTCATCTCTCTCACTCAGCGCTCTCTCTCACCCAGCGCTCATCTCTCTCTCCCAGCTCTCATCTCTCGCACTCATCTCACGCTCTCACCAGGCCGTCACCATGTCTCAACGACAACACACAGGTTTGGATTTATACTGATTTCGTTTTACTGAGTTTAGTTTTCAATTTACTTGTGTTAACTTTAGTTTTAAAATGGAATCTGATGTTCAATATACTATCTCTTCTTTTTCCCTATAACGTGATATAATTTCGTTACTGATTTCCTTATTGATTTCGTTACTGATTTCGTTACTGATTTTGTTATTGATTTGTTTATGATATTGATTTTGTGTGCTTATGATACCGATTTCGTATTAATTTCATGTGCTTATGCTACTGTTTTCGTGTGATTTCGTTTAGACATGACCGTTGATACCGAAGTGAACTCTATTGTCTGCTTTGCCTTACAATGTTTCTGTGATTGAAAATCAGGTAATTGCTCTCCTATCACAATTTAATGAATTTGAATAGTAATTTAGAATATATTATCATTCTTACTTTATCTAATTTCTATTTTATGTCATTTGTAGGATGAAAATAGTCCTTCAATCATGCCAACAACGGAACCGCAAACTACTAATTTGGATGGGACTTAGTGATCCATTACTTGCAAACCTGGCTGAAAAGATGAAGGCTAAATATAGTAAGTATTGGGGGGACGTCTCAAAGATGAATATGTTGGTTTTTGTTGCTGTGATTTTTGATCCTCGGCGTAAGTTTCAGTTTCTTAGGTGGGGCTTGAATAAGGGTTATGAGAAAGCGATTGCTGATTCTTTGTGTGAAAAGGTAAAAGAAACATTATACAAAATATTTGAGAGCTATAGGGATTTCTATAAAGTAGACCAAACTGAAATTGCTACACAAGGAATGGAAAAATCAGATGTTGTTGCATCTTCTGATCAAATTGATGATGAATTTGAGAAGGACATGGACAAAGATCAGAATCTCAGTAAAAATGAAGTGGATATGTATCTCACGGAGCATAGGGAGAAGAAATGTCCAGATTTTGACATCTTGAACTGGTGGAAGGTAAATTCTAGTAAATACCCTACTCTTGGTCTAATGGCTAGAGATATATTGGCTATGCCCGTATCTACTGTTGCTTCAGAGTCTGCTTTCTCTACTGGAGGTAGAGTTCTCAGTTCTTATAGGAGCTCTCTTACACCACAAACGGTTGAAGCTTTAACTTGTGCACAAAATTCGCTAAGATCCTCCCCTTTGTCGGTGGATATTGAAGAGCTCTTGGAAGACTTGGAAAAGCTGGAAGAATGTACATCAATTCTGTTTGTAAATTATTAGATGATGATATATAAATGTTTTTGTCTAATGTTTGTTTATATATTTGATACCTTTGTAGAACTTGCTCCGATCCCACAATTGAGTGAAGGACTTTCAGATATTGAATCAGATGATGATTAGATGTATATGTATGTACTTGAATTTTGTTGAATATTGTTAGATTTTATTACTTTATCTTTGTTCATTTTAGTTACTGATTTTATTTACTGAATGACTTTGTAGGACACTCGCTGGAGTGGAGTGTAGAGTGGAAAGACTTTATGTTGTTGAATGATAGAGACTTTATGTTTTTGAAAGATAGAGACTTTATGTCTTTAATGTATTTGTATTATGTTTGAATTATGATAGATTTTATGTTGTATTATGCCTTTGGAGAATTTATGTGGAGAGTGGGAGACTTATGTTTGAATTATGTTTGGAGAAAGACTTATGTTGTTGAATTGGATTGTCTTAGAATGTTGGTAAAAATGCTTTGGAGACTTGGCAACACTTATATGTTGTTGATTTAATATTTCTTAGCCACTTGAATAATGCCTTTAGAGAATTGGCAGAGAATATGCTATTGATTTTAATTGTTGACAGAATTGACAGAATATTTTAATTGTTGACAAAAACCGAACTAAACCGAACCAATTCACACCGCTTTGGTTTGGTTTGGTTTTTTTTGAAGTGAACCGAACCAAACCAAACCGCATCTAATTTTACCTCGCGGTTCAGTGCACTTTGTTGCTCAAAACCGAACCAAACCGCACTGCGAACACCCCAACCAATAAGTAACTTGAATTGATGTTTAATCTAGAATTCAATTTTATAATTGGTATAATTTATAAATTGGCTTAAAAGTTTATCAAGTTTCGTTTTTATATGCATTAAATTAAGGATTCATAAATTCATAATGTTTCATTTGGTCATACTCCCTCTGGTACCTAATCCTATTATAAGAAATTTTTTGTTTCATTTTATGGTCTTAATTCTAAGAAAAATGTACACTTTTCAAAGCACATTAATTACTAAAAATTCTTTTATACCCCTATTTAATGTGAGATATAGTTTTACTAGAAAATCACATAGTAGGTATAAAAATTTAATACTAAAGATATATATGGAATACTGCTTAAATTGCATCACATTTAATAAACTCATTGATCTTTATGATTTTTGTATTTTTTTCTTATAATAGAGACCGGAGGGAGTGTGAATTAATGTTTAACTTAAGTTATTTAGGTTTATTATTGGTTTAATTGGCCGAATTAATTGGTATATGTTGATTTACAAAATATTTAAGTTACAAAATATTTTTCCTAGTAAGTTGATCACGTTTCCATCTAGAATATAATAAGTAGTTATCTGAGAATACCTATGAATTAATGGCTGATATGACTTAACTTATGAGGATATGCATAGAATATTAATTGTTGCTTTGAATTATTTAAATGTTTCCTTTTATTGTTAATTTCCTTAGAATTAATAATCACTTGATTTGAAATTGTTGGAGAACACCGACTCATTAAATGGATTTCTGATCGATGTCTCGAATGATTAGTCTCCACAGTCACCGTGAAGAATATATTGGTTTTAAAAAAAAACAAATCATGACATGCATGTACATTTTAGATGTTCCAGAACCCATACAAAGCTGTCATTTCAATCCACGCGTATTTAATTATTCTCAATTGTATTTGTTGTCTGAAGTGGCAATTAATCATTGGTTGCTTTCCTGCCACGTCCGGATCCAAGCGTGAAAAGCTCGTAATCAAAACTCGCGAAGTTGAAATACCGTTATAACTGTTTTTGAAGTCGGTTTTGGCGCCAACCTCAAGCTTCAATATAAATATGAAATTGAACGCGTGATTTCAAGCGAATTCAAGATCAAGCACTTCCTGGGATTGAGCGTGAGTGATAAACACGGGAAATTAGGAATCAAGGGCAGTAAGGGGGATCAATCGGGTTTCAATTGTACTTTGTAAACATTCATAGTTTGATTCAATCAATACAACACGAACTAAGTGGTTGCTTAGTTCCCCAGACCTAGGAATCATCAATTCCGAACTGGGTGATCATTTCTTTGTGTGTTCTTGCGTTCAATTTGTTTTGATTCGTGCAAATTTCCATTTTCCCCCAAATTCACTGAATTAGGGTTCTTGTGCGTAATTAGGGCTAATTCTTTTCAATTGAATTCGATTGTCTAAATTGTCTCTTCAATTACATTCGAGAGGTTAATTGGAGCAATTCTTGTTGTAGTTTTAGCAAATTTCAGATCAATTTCTCAACAACTGGTATCTAGAGCTCGTTGAGGAAGGTAGGCTCGATGGAAATGGCTAAATACAACATAGAGAAGTTTAATGGGAAGAATGATTTTGGATTGTGGAAAATGAAGATGCGAGCGATGCTGGTACAACAAGGTCTTGAAGATGCGCTCGAAGGAGAAGAAAAACTACCTGCTACACTATCTGCAAAAGAGAAAAAGGATATCTTGAACAAAGTGTATAGTGCAATCATCCTATGCCTTGGAGATAAAGTGTTGAGGGAGATTTCCAAAGAGAAAACCGCTGCGGCTATCTGGAAGAAACTTGAGAGCCTCTATTTGGTAAAATCCCTAGCAACTAGACTCTATCTCAAACAGAAATTGTACACCTTTAAAATGCAGCCAAACACTGCCATAGGAGATCACATTGATGAGTTCAATAAGATAATACTTGATCTTGAAAACATTGATGTGAAAATTGATGATGAGGATCAAGCACTATTACTGATAAGGTCATTAAGCAATGCTTATGACATTCTTGCTGATACATTGATATATGGAAGAGAATCCATATCTCTTGAAGAGGTTCAGGCTGCTTTAATGGCAAAGGAACTCTCCAAGAAGAAAGAAACCAAGGAGAATGAGCAAGGAGAGAGTTTAATGGTTCGAGGCAGAAGTGAAAAGAAGGAGTGGAAGGGAAAGAACAGGTCTAGATCCAAATCTAGACCCAAACACAATAGATGCTTCATTTGTAACAAGGAAGGGCACTTCAAAAAGAACTGTCCAGATAAGAAAAATGGCATAAACCAGAAGAGTGATGATGAAGGTAATGCATCAGTGGCCTCGGAGGGTTATGACAGTTGTGAAGTTCTTGTTGTTGCAGATGGTGAAGACACACAACAATTTGCTTCTCGTATCGACAAATTAGAAGAGATGTCAACCGACAACCGTATCTGGAAACAACGATTAGTGGATATTGGTGATCAGTTCGCCTCCGCTCTATTGAAAGGTATCCATTCCTACGGCGGTTTTGTCAACGAACGCGTCTCGGGCCGGATTGACTAACCTAACCCTTAATTAAGGGGGCCTTAGAAACTAAAGTAGCCGTAGGAATAACCTATGGCTGGATTGAATCCCTTTTCCTAGTAGCGGTGTGAACTCATCTTAAGCTTCTTAAACTTTCGCAGGAGGAGTGACTGAAACAAGAGGATTACATGCCACTACAGAAGTTAGGTGTGAAGAGAATTGGGCTAGGGATTCTGCATGCTCATACACTATGTGTCTTAGAAAGGATTGGTTCGTTGATTACAAGCCATTGAGTGCTGCAAAAGTGCTAATGGGTAATAACAAAGCTTGTAGTGTGAAAGGTATTGGCACTGTCAAAGTCAAGTTGTCTGATGGCACTGTGAAATTGCTAACTGAAGTGAGGCATGTGATTTATAGAGTTATTCATTCATTTAAACTTAGATTATTGTTTATTTTCAAGTACATTAATATATAAATATAGCTCATTTAGTAAGAAACAACATTGTAAGGATTCAAATAGATTAGGACAATAAAATAGGCAAAATGCATATATCTTATTAGGTTTGATGTTTTGTTCAGTGCAGCTACTTCAGGTGTTCCCACACTGGCTACACAAGGAGTGCCCACACTGCCTACACCTGCTAAACTAGCACTTTGCACCAAAACATCCAAGGACTAATTTGATGTTTCCACACTTGATATGTGATGTCATGCCTAGTCATATAGAGTAGAGCCACTTGCAAAATTATGCGACCACGATCAAAAGCAAGTTGAGAAGCTCACTCACTCAAGGCCATGTGGCACTTCTTTATTGGACCACCCCATGTGAGCTTCATGCAAAACGACCAACTTGAGAAACTTGCTTGATGGGAGATCTGCAACTAACCATGGTTACTGATCTCAGTTGATATTTCGCGCCAAAGGAAACCCTCCAAGGGAGGAAAGCTCACTTGCCTATAAATACAAGCCATATCTTCACTTGCAAATCATCCTTCGTCCAATTCTTAAAGGATCACTTAGTTTAGTTTATTCGTAGCTTAGTTTTAGTTTATATTTACGTTTCTGAAGAGGAGGAAGGGAAGGAGGTGCTTGACAACCACTCCCTTCACTTGTACTTGGAGGAAACTTGTGTAAGGAAATCATCTTGTACTTCAACTTGGGAAACTCATGCAAAAGATCTCCTATTCGTGTAATCTCTATCCTTTCGAGTTCTTTTGTTATATTACTCATTTGATTGTGCTCTTTGCAGATTATTTCTATTATATTATGAGTAATATGAGCTAAATTCCTTTAGTTGTAGCCTTGTAATGAACTTCTAAGTAAGTAAATGTGGTTTATGTAGTGTATGCATTTTAACTCTTGTGTAATACTTCTTTCAAAGCTTATTCTGGAATTGATCACTTTAGAATAGGTAGACTTGTAGTAGCAGACATGGGTTACATTTAAGACATCAAGAGTTAATAAGGATGAGTGTTTGTAACAACATCTTTGTTAAACTAGCTTTAATGAGGAATTGCTTGTTAAAACCGTGTTAAGTCCTAGACATAGGATAACATAGTTCTTAGGGTGATACAGTGGGAGCTTAAGAGACAAGAGTGAGCCTATTTAGCATGCTGATAACTCATATTTATATGAGTTATTTATGCCTCTAATCATTGAATTAAGTAAGTTCTCAAGTAATATTAGTATAGTATATATTGTATTTCTGTTTATATTAGGTTAGGAAGGGCTAAACACTGCTTTGCTATGAAATTGGCACATTTGGTGCCCTTGTGATTATTTTGATGTATTTTGTGAAGTAGTGCAGTGTTTAGCGCTATAGCGTCTAACACTATAGCGTCAAGAGGGCAGCGCAGTCGAGCATCTAAAGGAAAAGTGAAATTTTGGCGCCAAGCTCATTAATCCATGTTCCATATCTTGTGTCCACGATGCTTTAGCGACATGTGCGGATTTTATTGGATTTGTGTGGACACTTGTCATTGCATGAGTAAAGGAATAGTGGAGTTGGTGAAAAAGCAAACATCACCTTTCTTGACTTTTGGAGGAGAGTTGTACCCCATGCTAGATATGCTAGAGATGCTGATTTCCCTTCCCATACCTTAGGATTCCAACGGATATAGAGAGAGTATTGGTAGAGAGAGAAAGGGTGACACTTCTTCTTCTCCATTGATACACCTTTGAAGCTTTTGCTATTTTACTTTCTTCTTTTGTATTTTTCTGTATTTTTTCTCATGGTGTAAGGCTGATGATGAGCCATCTTTGCGTGGATGATTAGGAGACTTCAAGCTTGTATCTTTTGCACTTGTATTTTCCTTCTTACCTACGGTAATGCAAGTAGTTATATTTGTGTTATTTTGATGATGCTCAACATGAGCTAAACTCTTTGAGTTGGGTTGCTATAGCTTGTAATGAACCTTTAATACTACGTATATAATTTCTCACGTTTTGTGTTTTAATCCTTGTGTGATAACTCTTCCAAACTTGTTTTATATTTGGCCACGTAAAACTAGTACCTCTGTGGATTCAGACATGAACCATAGAAAGAACTCAAGGATTAATATAAATGATAAGGTTGGTTGAAGACATTTAATCAATTTTTGCTTCCTCTAGACATAGAAGTTGCAATAGTTTATAAAGCATAAGCTGTGGGATCTTGATTATACAGGGGTGAACCTATTTAGAACCTAGACATAGGCATCTTGTAGTGAAACCCTGGCGCTAGTGACTGAAAGGCACAAAATATTTGCAACAGCGCTTAACGCTATAGCGTGTGACGTTATAGCGTCTTGTTTCTGGGAATTTACATAGTGAAAGCAATCCAACTTATTTCTCTTATATTTTAACTCACTGTTAACTTGTTACTTTTACAACCTTTGTTCAACTGAAACTTTGTTACTCAACCTATTTGCTACTTGTTCCTCTAAAGTGTAATTCCTTTTTAAACTCTAAAATTAATACCAATCCCTGTGGAGACGAATTCTACTTATCAGTATATTACTTGTTGCGATTGTGTACACTTGCACAACTACTTTTCGCACAACACATGCCTAGACATAGGAAGCTTGTAATGAAACTCTGAAGAAAGTGACTGAAAGGCACACACTATTGCAGCTGCATCCAGTGTACCCACACTGCATACTCCACTAAAACACTTAGAAGTGATTTACTTGGTAAAAACATCTCAACTACTTTATCTCACTGATTCCTTACACACATTTATTGTTTATATTGTTTTTATAAACTTTGAACACTCCAACCAACTGTGAATAGTGTAGACACACTAAGTGTACACTCTGAACTTTACAAAGCTTTACAATCCCTGTGGGTTCGACCTTTTCTTATCATTATATTACTTGTGTGACTATGTATACTTGCATACTATTTTCCACACCAAGTTTTTGGCGCCATTGCCGGGGATTATAGTAAAATTTTGTTGTTTAGATTGTTAATTTAGTGTTTTATTATATTACTACTGGTATTCTGTTTTCTGTGCAGAAACACTTAGTCCAGATACACTCAGTGCAGAAAGCACTAGTATATGCCTAGAAATAGACCACCATAATTTGATTGTGATCCAGAAATTGAAAGGAGATTTAGGAGATTGCTAAGACAACAAAGACAAAGACAACAAAGCTGCAGAGAGATGTCTCACCACAGTGAAGATGCCTTAGTAAGAAGAGGACCTAATTCACAACAACAACCTGAAGGTGAGGAAGATCACAGGCAACAATTCATTCAAATGGGACCAATAGGTATGATAAATGATAGGGATAGGCCTATGAGGGACTTTGCCCAATATGATCAGCAACATATACAAACTAGCATTGCTAGGCCTCGTATTGATGCTGCTCATTTTGAATTTAAACCTATGATGTTTCAAATGTTGCAAACAATTGGTCAATTTGGTGGATCTCCACATGAGGATCCCCATGAGCATTTAAAGCAATTCATAGAAGTTTGTAGTAACTTTATCATTCCTGGTATTAGTGAGGATGCATTTAGACTTAAGTTATTTCCATATTCATTGAAAGATAGGGCTAAATCATGGTTAAACTCTTTTAAGCCCAATTCTATTAATACATGGAATGAACTAGCTGAAAAATTATTAAGTAAATATTTTCCTCCAGTTAAAAATGCTAGGATGAGACATGATATTACATCTTTTAGGCAAAAAGAATTTGAATCATTGTTTGAAGCATGGGAAAGATGGAAAGAGCTTTTAAGACAATGTCCACATCATGGTATACCTGTCATTATACAAATGGAAACTTTTTACAATGGTCTAGAACCCCAAACTAGAGTGATGCTTGATGCATCAACTGGTGGTGTTCTTTTGAATATGTCTTATAATGAAGCATGTGATCTCATTGATAAAATTGCTACAAATGGTTCTAGTTGGCCTACTGAGAGGGTGAGTGCCCAAAAGAAACCCTTTGGGGGTACATGAGATTAATGACATATCAGTCTTATCTGCTCAAGTAGCCTCTTTAACTAACATGATCAAACAGTTCACTAGTGCACCTACGTCTAGTGTAGCTATACCTAAGGAAAACACTGCAGCAGCTATAGAACAAGCCCCTCCAGGAACTACAAGTTGTACTATTGTGGGGGAGTCCATCTATATGAAGAGTGTCCTAGCAACCCTGTCTCTGTCAATTATGTAGGTTACAATAGAAATAACAACCCTTACTCTAATACCTACAATCCAGATGGAAGAACCACCCAAATTTCGTGTGGAACAATTCCAATGCACTGCACTACCTACACCTCCTGGATTCCAACCTCAAAACCAACAAAGACCAAACCCACCTGCCAATGAATATTCTCTATAAGGATTGCTTAGATCATTCATCAGTGAAACTAGAACTGCTAGGCAAGCCCAAGATGCATCAATTAAGAACCTAGAGAACCAAGTGGGGCAATTAGCAACTGCTTTGTATCAAAGACCAACAGGTACTTTGCCATCAAACACAGAAGCTTCAACCTCACAAAGGCAAGGTAAGGAACAAGTCAAAGCCATCTCTTTAAGAAGTGGCAAGGATTTAGCAGAACCATATGAGTTGGAAGGTACAGAGAAGGGAGAAAAAATTAATAAAAATGAAAAAATTCTCAAGGTACAACAGCACCTGATGCACCTGCATCTCATAAAATTCCAACTCCAAGGTTAGTTCCTGAATATCCTCCTCCTCCTTTTCCCCAAAGATTGAAAAAAGCACATGAGGAGAAGCAATTCAATAAGTTTTTAGATGTTTTAAAACAATTGCATATCAATGTTCCCTTGATTGAAGCACTTCAACAAATGCCTAATTATGCTAAATTCATGAAAGATGTGCTTTCTAAAAGAAGAAGACTAGGGGAATTTGAAACTGTTGTCATGTCAAAAGAATGTAGTATGATTTTGCAAAATAAAATTCCAAGGAAGCTAAATGATCCAGGTAGCTTTACAATTCCTTTCTCAATAGGAAATTTCTATACATGAAGAACATTGTGTGATTTAGGTGCAAGCATCAATTTGATGCCTAAATCTATTTTCACAAAGCTAGGAATTGGAAATGCTAAGCCTACCACTTTGACACTGTCTCTTGCAGATAGATCAATAGCATATCCAGAAGGAATCATTGAGGATATAATAGTACAGGTTGACAAATTTGTGTTTCCTGCAGATTTTGTTATCCTTGATTTCATTGCAGATGAGGAAGTACCTGTCATACTTGGAAGACCATTCTTGGCAACATGAAATACATTGATAGATGTGCAGAAAGGAGAGCTAACCATGAGAGTAAATGATCAAGAGGTGAAATTCAATGTCTTGAATGCTTTGAAGTATCCTACAGAGGTGAGTGAATAGTGTTCAGCAATTTCTCTTGACCATTTGGTGGAGAAGCAATTCCAAAAGCATTATGATCACCTTGCCAGTGCACTAGCCCCAGATGCAGCTGCACTGCCTGCAGAAGAGTCTATTGAAGAAAACATTCTGCTTAAGGAAAAAGCTACACCTAAGGTATGGGCTAGAACTTATGAATCTCTTATTTAGAAGATCCCAATCTTAAAAAGAATTTATCTTCTATAGAACAACCTCCTAAGCTAGAATTGAAAGAATTGTCTAAGCATTTGAAATATGTGTTTCTAGGTGAAGATAATACACTTCCTGTAATCATAGCTTCTGATCTATCATTAGAGCAAGAGCTAGATTTAATTAACACCTTGAAAGGACATAAAAAAGCTATAGGATGGCAAATGGCAGATATTAAAGGGATTAGCCCCTCCATATGCATGCATAGGATAATTTTAGAAGAAAATTCTAAAAACAACATAGAAGGGCAAAGAAGATTAAATCCCATCATGAAAGAGGTTGTTAAGAAAGAAATAATAAAATGGCTAGATGCTGGTATTATCTACCCTATTTCAGAATGGGTTAGTCCTGTGCAATGTGTTCCTAAGAAGGGAGGAGTAACATTAGTAGCCAATGAAAATAATGAATTAATCCCTACAAGAACTGTAACAGGGTGGAGAATTTGTATGGATTATAGAAAACTCAATAAGGCCACCAAGAAAGATCATTTCCCATTACCCTTTATAGATCAAATGTTAGATAGGTTAGCAGGAAAAGAATTCTATTGTTTCTTAGATGGTTATTCAGGATACAATCAAATAGCAATTAAACCTGAGGATCAACAGAAAACTACCTTTACTTGTCCCTATGGCACTTTTGCATTTAGAAGGATGCCTTTTGGACTCTGTAATGCACCTGCTACCTTTCAAAGATGCATGATGTCAATTTTTTCAGACTTCATTGAGCAATCAATGGAAGTCTTCATGGATGACTTTTCTGTTTTTGGAGAAACATTCTCATTGTGTCTGTCAAACTTAGAAAAAATTCTTCAAAGATGTGAAGACACTAATTTAGTGCTTAATTGGGAAAAATGTCATTTCATGGTAAAAGAAGGCATTGTGCTTGGTCATAAAATCTCTAAAAAAGGTCTCGAAGTGGATAGGGCCAAAATTGAGGTAATTGAGAAACTACCACCTCCATCAACTATCAAAGGGATTCGAAGTTTTTTAGGTCATGTAGGTTTCTATAGGAGATTCATCAAAGACTTTTCAAAAATTTCAAAACCATTGTGTATGCTTTTGCAACATGATGTGCATTTTAACTTTGATAAATCTTGTATGGAAGCCTTTCAAAAACTTAAAAAGACATTGGTGACAACACCTGTAGTTGTAACTCCCGATTGGAGTAAGCCTTTTGAACTTATGTGTGATGCTAGTGACTTTGCAGTAGGAGCAGCTCTAGGGCAAAGATATAACAAAGTGTTTCATTCCATCTACTATGCTAGCAAAACACTCATTGAGGCTCAAATGAACTACACTGTAACAGAGAAGGAATTATTAGCAGTTGTTTTTGCTTTTGAAAAATTTAGATCCTACTTGGTTGGCACCAATGATTGTATATACAAATCATTCTGCTATCAAGTATTTGATTTCCAAAAAAGATGCAAAACCAAGGCTAATAAGATGGGTTCTCCTCCTTCAAGAATTTGATCTTGAAATTAGAGATAAGAAGGGGGTGGAGAACCAAGTGGCTGATCATCTCTCTAGACTTGAAAGTGAAAATGCAGGTACTCAAGAAGAAATCAAGGAAAGTTTCCTTGATGAGAAATTGCTAGCAATTACCATGAATGCAGCTAGTGTTTCTGCACTCAGTGTAGCTACACCTCATGCATCAGCACCTTGGTATGCAGATATAGTGAACTTCCTTGTAAGCAAAATTGTGCCAAGTGACATGAACTACTGATAACTCATATTTATATGAGTTATTTATACCTTTAATCATTAAATTAAGTAAGTTCTCAAGTAATAATAGTATAGTATTTATTGCATTTCTGTTAATATTAGGAAAGAAAGGGCTAAATACTGCTTTGCTATGAAATTGGCACATTTGGTGCCCTTGTGAAGGTTTTGATGTATTTTGTGAGTATTGCAGTGTTTAGCGCTATAGCGTCTAACGCTATAGCATCTAACGCTATAGCGTCTAGAAGGTAGATCAGCTGAGCATCTAAAGTAAAAGTGCAATTTTGGCGCCAAGCTCATTAATCCAAGCTCCATATCTTGTGTCCACTGTACTTGCTGACATGCCCGAATTTTATTGGATCTTTGTGGACACTTGGCATCGCATGAGTAAAGAATAGTGGAGTTGGTGAAAAGCAAACATCAACTTTCTTGACTTTTGAGAAGACATGCACCACATGCTAGGAAACTACATCATCTTCCTTCTCCCCTTTCCTTAGAGTGACCGAGAGTTAGAGAGAGTTTTAGAGAGAGATAGAACTTGATACATTTTCTTCTCCATTGAAACACTTGAAGCTTTTAGATTTTATTTTCTCTTCTTTTGTAATTTTCTGCTTTTTCTCATGGTGTGAAGCTGATGATGTACCATCTTTGCGTGGATGATTAGGAGACTTCAAGATTGTATCTTTTGCACTTGTAATTTCCTTCTTACCTACGGTAATGCAAGTATGTTTGTTTGTGTTATTTTGATGATGCTCAACATGAGCTAAACTCCTTGAGTTGGGTTTCTAGAACTTGTAATGAACTTTAATATTACGTATATAATTTCTCACGTTTTGTGTTTTAATCCTTGTGTTATAATTCTTCCAAACTTGTTTTATATTTGGCCACGTAAAACAAGTACCTCTGTGGATTCAGACATGAACCATGGAAAGACTTCAAGGATTAATATGAACGATAAGGTTGGTTAAAGACATTTAACCAATTTTTGCTTCCTCTAGACATAGAAGTTGCAATAGTTTATAAAGCTTAAGTCATGGATCTTGATTATACCGGGTGAACTTATTTAGAACCTAGACATAGGCATCTTGTAATGAAACCCACGGCGTTAGTGATCGAAAGGCACAAAACATTTGCAACAGCGCTTAACGCTATAGCGTGTGACGTTATAGCGTCTTATTTCTGGGAATTTACTTAGTGAAAACAATCCAACTTACTTCTCTCATATCTTAAATTACTTTTTAACTTGTTACTTTAACCAATCTGCTCAATCGAACTTGGCTACTCAATTACTTGTTACTTGTTCCTCTAAGTGTAATTCCTTTTTAAACTCTAAAATTAATACCAATCTCTGTGGAGACGAACTTTACTTATCAATATATTACTTGTTGCGATTGTGTACACTTGCACATCACCTTTTCGCACAACAAGTTTTTGGCGCCGTTGCCGGGGATTGCATTTAATTTTTATTGTTTAGAAATTATTACATCCTTAGGGAGGTTTTACCTTGGCATTTGTCTTTGGTGTGTTACAGGAAGTGCTATAGCGTTTGACGTTATAGCGTATGCCCAGATCAGAACCACCCATTTGTGAGTTTGATCCAGAGCCCGAAAGAAGATTCAGAAGGCTAAGACGCCAACAAAGGCTACAACAACTCAGACCAACTATGTCTGAGCACACTCATCCTACTGGTAGAGGTTCATTGGGTGGAAGAACACCCTCACAAATGGGAGGAAGAGGTCCAAGTGGTGGAAGGCAAGGTCCTTTTACCCATACTGAAGTTGATGAAGAATACTGGTACAGAGACAGATTCATTAATCAATGACCTAATCAAATGGTGAATGACAGAGACAGGCCAATGAGAGATTATGCTGTGTTTGATCCACATTCCATGGAAACAAGCATCACTAGGCCTGTTGTGACTGCTACTCATTTCGAATTCAAGCCTATGATGTTCCAAATGCTCCAAACAACTGGACATTTTGGAGGTTCCACTCAAGAAGATCCTTTTGCTCATCTGAGAAACTTTCTAGAAGTGTGCAATAACTTCATTATCCCAGGGGTGAGTGAGGATGCTTTCAGTCAAATCGTTCCTTATTCTCTAAAAGATAGAGCTAAGGCTTGGTTGAATTCCATGGAGTCCAACTCCATCACCACTTGGGAAGATATGACAAAGAAGTTTCTGGAGAAGTATTTCCCACCAAACAAGAATGCTAGGATGAGGAATGACATCACATCCTTCAAGCAAAAAGAAGGTGAGACATTACATGAGGCTTGGGAGAGATGGAAGGAATTGCTTAGGAAGTGTCCACATCATGGAATTCCTATAGTAATTCAGATGGAGACTTTCTACAATGGGCTGGAAGCACCTACTAGATCTATGTTAGATGCCTCATCTGGAGGTGTAATTCTTAACTCATCATATAATGAAGCTTGTGAGCTCATAGAGCGCATTGCCATTAACAGTTCTTCATGGCCTCTTTGAAAGGTCTGAATTCTACAAGGAAAGTAGTGGGGTTCATGAAGTGAGTGAGGTTTCTGCTCTCTCAGCCCAAGTGGCAACTCTGACAAACATGATAAAGGAATTAAATACTGCCAACGCTATAGCGTCTGATGCTATAGCACCTAAAGAGTCAACCGTAGCTGCAATTGAACAAGCTCCTCCTGGAGAAGCTAGTTGTGTATACTGTGGAGGGGCTCATCTTTATGAAGAATGCACAACAAATCCTGCTTCTGTCAATTATGTGGGTTACAACAGGGGTAACAACCCTTATTCCAATACATACAACCCTGGTTGGAGGAACCATCCTAACTTCAGGTGGGGGCGAGGAAATAATGCTAACACAAGCACAAATGCTCCTGCTATTCCCCCAGGTTTTCCAAGGCAACAACAACAACAACCTCCAAGACAGATCGCTCTCGCTCTCGCTATGGACAATTCAATGGAGTCTCTGCTAAGGTCATTCATCAGTGATTGTAAAACAACTATGCAGACTCATGAAGCATCCATCAAAACTCTGGAGAATCAAGTGGGACAGATTGCATCTGCTCTCACTCAAAGGCAAAATGGTGGACTCCCATCTACTACTGAACCTTCTTCATCTCATGCGCCAGGCAAGGAGCAAGTGAAAGCAATAACCACCAGAAGTGGTAAGGAGGTAAATCGCACCCAAGAATTTAGAGTCAAGTGTTGCTGAAAATGAAAAGAATTTTCTTGACGCTATAGCACCTAACGTTATAGCGTCAAATGCAAACAGAACATCTGAGCCTAAATTGGTGCCTGAATATCCTGCTCCACCCTACCCTCAAAGATTAAAAAAGGCACATGAGGACAAACAATTCAATAAATTCCTTGAGGTGTTAAAACAATTGCACATTAATGTTCCTCTAGTTGAGGCATTACAACAAATGCCCAACTATGCCAAATTCATGAAAGATGTTTTAACAAAGAAAAGAAGGTTGGGAGAATTTGAAACTGTGGCAATGACTGGGGAATGTAGCATGTTGATGCAAAATAAACTCCCAGAAAATTAAAGGACCCTCGGTAGTTTCACAATACCTGCTCCATAGGAAATTTTTATTCGCAGTGCGTGCTTTATGTGACTTAGGGGCTAGTATTAACTTAATGCCTAAGTCCATTTACACACGATTGGGTATAGGAACCGCTGTGCTCCTACTTACGTAAGCCTCCAGTTAGCTGATAGGTCACTTGCCTATCCTGAGGGAATACTGGAGGATGTTTTAATTAAAGTAGATAAATTTGTTTTTCCTGTTGACTTTGTTATTTTAGATTTTGAAGCAGATGCAGAGGTGCCTATCATTCTGGGTAGACCCTTTTTGGCTACAGGAAAGACACTAATTGATGTACAAAAAGGAGAATTGACAATGAGAGTTAATGATCAAGAAGTTAAGATCAATGTTTTGAATGCATTAAAGCTTCCAGATGTCAATACTGAAGAGTGCTCCTTTATGGTTTCTCTTGACCAAGTGGTGCAAAAACATTTTCAAAAAACCAACAACCACTTGGGAAAGATACTTAACAATACTGATGAACATGAATTGTTGAAAGAAGAGGAATTTCAAGAAGAAAAGCAAGCTGTGAATGAGGTTTGGGCTAGGAGATATGAGTCACTAGAGCAAGAGAACTCAAACCTAAAGAAGAGTGTACCTTCCATTATTCAACCACCTGATCTAGAGCTGAAGGAATTGCCCAATCACCAAAGTATGCATATTTAGGGAGAATGAGACTTTACTGTCATCATTTCTCGCTAGTTTGGATCAAAACCAAGAGGTGGAGCTCATTTCAACTCGAAAGACACAAGAAGGCAATAGGTTGGCAAATGTCCGACATACATGGGATAAGTCCTACAATATGCATGCATAGGATTGTGTTGGAGGAGAATGCCAAACATAGCATTGAAGGACAAAGAAGGCTTAATCCCATAATGAAGGAGGTAGTAAAGAAGGAAATCCTCAAGTGGTTAGATGCAGAAATTGTATATCCTATTTACGACGGTGCATGGGTGAGCCACATGCGGTGTGTTCCCAAGAAAGGTGGTGTAACTCAGAAATCACAAATGACAAAAATGAATTAATTCCCACAAGAACAATGAATTGTTGGAGGATTTGCATGGACTATAGGAAATTGAACAAGGCCACAAAGAAGGACCATTTCCCTCTCCCTTTTATTGATCAAATGCTAGATAGACTTGCTGGTAAGGACTATTACTGTTTTCTTAATGGCTACTCTGGCTATAATCAAATAGCAATTGTTCCTGAAGACCAACAAAAGACCACATTCACATGTCCTTATGGCACATTTGCTTTTAGAAGAATGCCCTTTGGACTGTGCAATGCCCCTGCAACTTTCCAGAGATGTATGATGTCCATATTCTCTGATTTCATTGAAAAATCTATGGAGGTTTTTATGGATGATTTCTCTGTGTTTGGGGATAGTTTTCAGATGTGTTTGGACAACTTGGAAGAAATACTGATAAGGTGTGAAGAAACAAACCTTGTGCTTAATTGGGAGAAGTGTCACTTCATGGTGCAAGAGGGAATTGTACTAGGGCATAGGATTTCCAAGAAAGGCTTAGAGGTGGATAGGGCCAAGATTGAAGTTATTGAGAAATTGCCACCCCCCTCAAGTGTCAAAGGTATAAGAAGTTTCCTTGGGCATGCTGGTTTCTATAGGAGATTCATTAAAGATTTCTCAAAGATCTCAAAGCCTCTATGTCAACTCCTTCAACATGATACCACATTCAATTTTGATGAAGCCTGCCTTGAAGCATTTCAGAAATTAAAGATAGCATTAGTCACTGCACCTGTTATTGTCACTCCTGATTAGAGTAAAACTTTTGAGTTAATGTGTGATGCAAGTGACTATCTTTGGGGAGCTGTGCTTGGCCAAAGGTATGACAAAATCTTTCATTCTATATATTATGCAAGCAAAACACTTGTAGAGGCACAATTAAATTACAACATCATCACGAAAAAGAGCTATTGGTCAGTGGTGTTTGCATTTGACAAATTCGGATCGTGACTTGGTGGGCACAAAAGTTATTGTTTTTACAGATCACTCACCATCAAGTACTTGATCTCTAAGAAAGATGCAAAACCAAGGCTAATTAGATGGGTTCTCCTCCTCCAAGAATTTGACTTGGAAATTCGTGATAAGAAGGGGGTGGAGAACCAAGTTGCTGATCATTTATCTAGGCTTGAAGGTGCAGGTACATCACAAGGTGAAATTAAAGAAATCTTCCCAGATGAGAAATTGTTAACAGTATCTCTGCAAAAGTGTAACGCTATAGCGGCTGCCGCTATAACGCAAGACGCTATAGCGTCTGATGATATTGCTCCTTGGTTTGCAGACATTGTGAATAACTTGGTGAGCGAATTGTGCTGCAGATCTAAACTATCAACAGAGAAAAAGGTTTTCCATATAGTAAAGGACTATTATTGGGATGAACCTTTTCTTTACAAAAATGTCAAGATCAAGTGATAAGAAGATGCCTTGCAGAAGAAGAACAACCTCAAGTGTTAGAGCATTGTCATGCATCACCATGTGGTGGACACTTTGGAGGAACTAGAACAACTGCAAAGGTGCTGCAATGTGGATATTACTGGC
Source organism: Oxytropis ochrocephala (assembly GCA_020916435.1). Lineage (NCBI taxonomy): Eukaryota > Viridiplantae > Streptophyta > Magnoliopsida > Fabales > Fabaceae > Oxytropis > Oxytropis ochrocephala. The sequence continues at coordinate 101,822,774 of CM037088.1, forward strand.
CTACATTATTCAAAGATGCTCAGGAATTGGTGAAGAGCTGTGCAAAGTGTCAAAGGACTGGGAACATCTCAAACAAGCATGAAATGCCCTTAACCAACATTCTAGAGATTGAACTCTTTGATGTGTGGGGCATAGATTTCATGGGTCCCTTTCCTCCTTCTCATGGGAATTTGTACATATTGGTGGCTATGGATTATGTTTCAAAATGGGTTGAAGCTGTGGCTCTCCCCAATAATGATGCCAAGTCGATTAGCAAGTTCCTTCGAAGAACATATTCACCGGATATGGGACACCTAGAGCAGCAATCATCGGTGATGAGGGTTCTCACTTCTGCAACAAGTTGATTGAGTCTCTCTTGGGAAAATATGGGGTGAGGCATAAAATTGCCACTGCTTATCACCCACAAACAAATGGGCAAGCTGAATTGTCCAATAGAGAGATCAAGAGGATGCTTGAAAAGATGGTGGGACCTTCAAGAAAGGATTGGTCAATCCATTTGGATGATGCATTATGGGCTTACAGGACAACCTTCAAAACACCTTTGGGAATGTCTCCCTATAGACTTGTGTTTGGAAAAGCTTGCCACCTCCCTATTGAATTACAACACAAAGCTCATTGGGCCATCAAAAAGCTCAACTTTGATTATGATAGGGCTGGTAGGGAAAGGTTGCTTCAGTTGAATGAGCTTGAAGAGATTAGGCATGCTGCCTATGAAAGTTCCGCTATCTACAAGGAGAAGACCAAGGTGTGGCATGACAAGAAGATTCAGAATAGAGAACTGATTGAGGGAGGCCAGGTGCTTCTTTTTAATTCAAGGTTAAAATTGTTTCCTGGCAAGCTTAAGTCCAGATGGTTTGGACCTTTCAAATTGGTCAAGGTCTACCCTCATGGTGCTGTGGATTTATATGATCAAACAACCAACACTACTTTCAAAGTGAATGGTCAAAGAGTCAAGCAGTACCATGGTGACAATGTGATGAGGAACAAGACCTCAATTGATCTTCAAGATCCCTAACATCAAAAGAAGAAGTATGGCTGAAGACTCTTAAAGCAAGCGCTCTTGGGAGGCACCCCAAAGGTTTCACTAATCAACATTTCTTTTATTTTTATTTTATTGTGCAGGAGGGAAAATTATTGTGTTGAGGAAGTTGAAAAATTGAAAATCTAGTGTGTGATATTGACGCTATAAGCGTCAAGATGTAATAATGCATCGAATTTTTTTTTATTTCAAAGAATGGGACGGTTCTCAATGACGTGGCGTGCGCGCTCTGTTCACTTCAACTACTTCACCCTATGCACCCACGTGTGACAACCCCCAATCATTTCAGTCACTCCGCCCCATCAACAACGGTCACTTCATTCAATTCCCAATAACCTCTCACTCAACCACTCCCTTCCCTTTCTTTCTTTCTAACCGTTGTTTCTTCTTCTTCTCTAACCCCCATCGTTCCATAACTCCTATTCCTTCTCTCTCTGCAACTAATTTTCCATTCCTTCACAAATCCCTAAAATGGTGAAGAAACACTCAGTTTCAAAACCCCCTAGAAAAACCAAAGCATCAGAGCCAAGTCCATCAAAGCCTCTGGACCTAAAGGATGATCCTGCGTTCTTTCGAAAATGAATTTCATAGCGGAGAGGGGTTCAAAAACAGAAAAAGCCCCTGATGTGTTCACGTCTACCGTTACAGCGTTATGATGGCAGAAATTCATCAAGCACCGAGGAGAATTTGTGGTGCCATTGGTAAGGGAATTTTACAAGGGTATTCCTCCTCCAAAAGGGGGAAAGCCCCAAACCTATTCCATGGTTAGGGGTGAGATGGTTGATTTCAGTCCAAGTGCAATCAATGAGCACTTCAAGTTAGGCTATTCTGGAAAGGCGTTGGAGAAAAAGCTTGATACTTGGGGCTGTGATGAAATGGAGGAGGTAAAGAAGAGAATCTGTGTGGAAGAAGCAACTTGGGAAAGATTTGGGTCAGAATTCAAGGTGAAGAAGGCATTCCTGGTGGATGAGGCTGCTATGTGGTTCACTTTTATCAGGCACTCACTCATGCCCACTTCTCACACAACCAATGTGGAGAAGGACAGATTAATTGTGTTGGATGCTATCTTGGAGGGGGAAAGCATTGACGTGGGAAAGATTATTGCAAGGGAGATTGAGAAAAGTAGACTGAAAACTGATGGTAATCTCTATTTCCCTTGTTTAATTACTGTATTGTGTAAGCAGGCTGAAGTGGAGAGATTCGTGATGAAAGAAGAACTCCTCAAGGAGACATCCCTGCTGTGTTCAAGCCCAGGCAAAGAAGTTCTAGCGCTATAGCATCTGATGCTATAGCGCTTAATCAGTTGAAAAAGAACCAGCAAGCACTATGCAAGTTTGTAAAGGCCAAATTTGAGTGGGAGAAAGCTGTGATGGAGAAGTTGTCCAGGGGAAAAGAATTGATGGAACCCCCTGTGTTCCCTGAATGGTTGATTGAGGAAGAGGGTGTGCAGGAGCCACCTCAAGAAAAAGAAAGGGTCACTAAAAAGGCCTCTGCAGATGCACTCAAGAAGAGAGCAAGGAGCCCTGCCCTGAAGAAAGTGAAGAGTCCTGCTAAGAAAAAGACAAAGGTGAGCAGTGAGGAATCTCTGAATACTGAAGATTTGGAGGAACTCAGTGAGGAAGATGAAGAGGAAACAAGGAGGCTGATGAAGGAAGTTAATGATTCTGAGGAGGAGGAAGAGTCTGAGTCAGAGGTGAAATCTGGTGAGGAGAGTGATAACTCTATTTTATATAGAGTATTTCATATGTTTAAACTTAGTATTTGCTCTCTTTCAAGTAATAATAAAGAGTTTATATAGTATTTAGTGTGATATATGATATCTTGAGTGATTTGAATGGATATAGTTAGTTATAGGCCATTTTGGATATATTGTGGTATGTTTGATGTTTTGTTCATGCGGTCTCACGTTTATGCATGATCAATGCTCCCGCACCGATCCTGCATCAATTCTGCGCAACTTGGTGAATAAGCGGCTGTTTCATATGCATCCACATGCAATGTGATGACCTCTGCTGCTTGCTTCGATGCCATCCAACAATGTATAGTAGCGCCTACCATTCACACATAGCTATAGGCATAGCTTTGAAGAGTCATCAACATAGGGACACTTGTTCTAACACCATGGAACCACCCTATATGATTAAGTCAAAGATTGCAACATGGATAAACCTCTGAAAGCAACTACACGCTATCATCCACTCAAGATGACTTCAACATGAAGGAAGGAAGCACCTCACTTGAAGGCTATAAAAGGACCTCACATCTTCATTTGGAAAGATATCACAATCCATAAGTTAGATCAAAATTTCAATATACATAGTTAGTTTTTATATTTTTAGAGGAAGAGGAAGGAATTGACAAATCCTCCTTTACTCATTTTCATAGTGTTTGTATAGTGCTAAGGAGTAATGCTAGTGCATTGCTAGAAGACTTCATATAAAGGTTTTCAACATTTGTAACTTTACTCTTGTTGTTTCTCTTTAGTGATTTCTATATATATAAACATGGTCTATTCAGTTTATATATATCTTGCAATGTCTCTTGTTAGCTAAACCTTTCTTAGTTGGAATGTTCTAATCATTTAATGAGCTTTTAAGTAAGTATGTTGCATGTATGTATGTTTGTACTTTAGTTCTTGCTTGATAATATTTTTATTACTTATTTTAAACTTGATCACTTAGAATAAGTATGAATTGTAAATGACCAAACATGGCTTACAATTAAGAACTCAAGAACTAATATGGGTGAGTGTTTTATATAAAGAAAACTTTGTGAAAACCATACTAAGTCCTAGACATAGGATAGGATAGTCCATAGGATAATTGTGGGTACTTAAAATACAAGAGTGAATTCACTTAAGCAAAGTGATACTTGTTAGGAGGCAAGATTGGCACTGACACCCCTTTCTTTACTGCATAGAACAAGGATCATAAGAGCTGGTAATGAAACTCTGAAGAAAGTGACCGAAAGGCACATAGCTAATGCAACAGCATTCAGTGCAGCTGCATCACATACTGCATCATACTCTTTTAAATAAATTACTTGATGAAGACATTCCAACTAGCTTTTCTCTTTTACACTATCAACATCCTTTACTTGCTTTCTTTCTAACTTAGTTGTGATCATCAAAATCCAAAATTATTTTATTACTTTGTGACTTTGCACTATATTACTTTATATCATTTAAAAGTGAGTTTTTCAATCTCTGTGGGTTCGATCTTTTTACTACTTGTTTTTGGACAGTGTATACTTGCACTCAAGTGTATGTGGCATATTCCACACACCAGAGAGCCCAGAAAAAGAGGAAGGATCAGAGAGTGAAGAATATGAGGAAGTACATGCTGACCCCACACCTAGCCCTACCAGACCACCCTCACCACAAATGCCTTCCCCACAAGCCCAAGACCAAGTCATTCCTGAAACCCCCCAATATGAAACCACCATCCCTCCACCCATCCCAACCAAACAAAAATCACCCCCAACAACACAACAAACACCAACTCCACCTGAGCCAGCACAAACAGAACCACCTGTCCAATCCCCCATTCCCAGAAAAGAACCAAGTCCACCACCAGCATCACCACAACAACCTATTCCCCAAAATCCTACTGTTGACCCTGCTTGCGCTATAGCGTCTGAAGCTATAGCGCCTGCAACTCAGAAAAGCCCAACCTCATCTGTGTCAAGTGCAACCAAATCTCCTAGGCTTAAGCAAAAAGCCCAAAGGAGCCCACAATCAAAAACTAACATTATTGCAGGTTCAGAAGAAGAAGCTCAGGCTATGGTTGATAGCCCTCCCAAGGAGGTAGTTCAAGGCCCATTGCCATCTGGCACACCAAGCCGTAGTCTGAAGGAGAAGCATGTTGCCATAAAGAGGCCAACATATGCATCTGCAAAAAGGAGCCCAGGTGCCAAGCTTGCTGTGATTGAGGAAGATGAGCAAGGAAGTGTGCAGCCGGGAGCACAAGGATCTGCAAAGGACGTATCTGAACAGGAGAAAGAAGCTGCTAGCAAGTTAGCAGAAATGAAGGCCTCAAAATAGATGGAAGCCACAAGTGGTAGCGCTATAGCGTCTGATGCTATAGTGCCTGATCAAGGCCAGAAAGAAGAGAAAAAGAAGAAAAAGGCTGCAAAGCCTACTCAGCCAAGTCGTGTCAGTTCAAGGACCAGGTCTGGTCTAATCAAGAAATAAGTTTAATATCTTGTTAGAGTAGTTTTAGTTGTTATGTGTTTTTTTTTCAATAAATTGTGAAGCGCTATAGCGTCTGTGCTTCAAGGCTTCACGGATGTTAAAAGACTTGTTTTGATTTTGTTGATTGTGTTTGTCTTAGGCCTCTTCCTAGTCCATTAGAGCAGTGAGGACACTGCTCACTTTTGTTGTGGGGGGAGGACCTAAAGTTATTAGTGTTTTTAAAGTTATCAGTGTTTCATTTTAACTATAATCATTGAATGTATTCTCTTTGGGCTAGTTTTAGTGATGATTGTGTGAGTGAGTAAAGAGAGCCATGCTTTTAAATAAAATCTTTGTTTATTAGTGCTCCTACACATAAAAATCTCTGTGCTTAAGGAAAAACTTAGTTAGCCTAGGACTATCTGATGCTTAGGTTAGTCCTGGTTAACCAAGGTGACATCAAAACTTGACTAAAAACTTGAAGAGCTTTAGAAGCTAAGTTTGGGGGTACTTGGATTGCATAAAGGCTAGGTACAAAGGTCTTAGGGTGGCTAGTGACGAAGAAAGTCACTGTAAATAAAGTATATATATGAAAAAGGCTGAAGCTACCTGAAACAAAAGCTGGGTTGTTCCAAAAAGGCCACAATGTTAAAAAAAAATAAAAAAAAATAAAAAAAAAAAGTGCCAAAGGAACTCAGTAATGAGGGGGCTTCAGTCTGCAAAGTTGTCAATTTTTGTTCAGCAGCTATAGCATCAAACGCTATAGCGTCTCTGTGTAGTCATTAGGTTAGGAACACTAGCCACAGGCCTGAAGTATCTAATCAAGCCCTTTGTCATGTCCAAATCCTCAAGTCCGTGTGAAAATGTTAGTCTAGTCATTGTTTTGAAAGAAATTTTGGTGTCACCAAAAGAAGGCCACTCTTCCCAAGGCTAAGAAAAATCTGAATCTAGCTAGGAATTGAGATGAGTCAGAGATCACACACACACTATTGAGCAGTAATAAGCTTAGAAGTTGATTAAAATGCATTGGTGTGTTGGTGTGAGTGTGAATCTGAATTACTAAGCCATTGAGAATATATTTGAATGAGTGTGCTTAGAAATGAAGAACTGATCAGGTCATGTGTTATGTTATGTGAATAAGTGTCAGTGTGTTTTGTCTTTGCAAGTGTCATTACTTGAGGACAAGCAATGGTTTAAGTTTGGGGGTGTGATAACTCATATTTATATGAGTTATTTATACCTTTAATCATTAAATTAAGTAAGTTCTCAAGTAATAATAGTATAGTATTTATTGCATTTCTGTTAATATTAGGAAAGAAAGGGCTAAATACTGCTTTGCTATGAAATTGGCACATTTGGTGCCCTTGTGAAGGTTTTGATGTATTTTGTGCGTATTGCAGTGTTTAGCGCTATAGCGTCTAGAAGGTAGATCAGCTGAGCATCTAAAGTAAAAGTGCAATTTTGGCGCCAAGCTCATTAATCCAAGCTCCATATCTTGTGTCCACTGTACTTGCTGACATGCCCGGATTTTATTGGATCTTTGTGGACACTTGGCATCACATGAGTAAAGAATAGTGGAGTTGGTGAAAAGCAAACATCAACTTTATTGACTTTTGAGAAGACATGCACCACATGCTAGGAGACTACATCATCTTCCTTCTCCCCTTTCCTTAGAGTGACCGAGAGTTAGAGAGAGTTTTAGAGAGAGATAGAACTTGATACATTTTCTTCTCCATTGAAACACTTGAAGCTTTTTGATTTTATTTTCTCTTCTTTTGTAATTTTCTGCTTTTTCTCATGGTGTGAAGCTGATGATGTACCATATTTGCGTGGATGATTAGGAGACTTCAAGATTGTATCTTTTGCACTTGTAATTTCCTTCTTACCTACGGTAATGCAAGTATGTTTGTTTGTGTTATTTTGATGATGCTCAACATGAGCTAAACTCCTTGAGTTGGGTTGCTAGAACTTGTAATGAACCTTTAATATTACGTATATAATTTCTCACGTTTTGTGTTTTAATCCTTGTGTTATAATTCTTCCAAACCTGTTTTATATTTGGCCACGTAAAACAAGTACCTCTGTGGATTCAGACATGAACCATGGAAAGACTTCAAGGATTAATATGAACGATAAGGTTGGTTAAAGACATTTAACCAATTTTTGCTTCCTCTAGACATAGAAGTTGCAATAGTTTATAAAGCTTAAGTGTGTGGATCTTGATTATACGGGGTGAACTTATTTAGAACCTAGACATAGGCATCTTGTAATGAAACCCTGGCGTTAGTGACTGAAAGGCACAAAACATTTGCAACAGCGCTTAACGCTATAGCGTGTGACGTTATAGCGTCTTATTTCAGGGAATTTACTTAGTGAAAGCAATCCAACTTACTTCTCTCATATCTTAAATTACTTTTTAACTTGTTACTTTAACCAATCTCTGTTCAACTGAACTTGGCTACTCAATTACTTGTTACTTGTTCCTCTAAGTGTAATTCCTTTTTAAACTCTAAAGTTAATACCAATCTCTGTGGAGACGAACTTTACTTATCAATATATTACTTGTTGCGATTGTGTACACTTGCACATCACCTTTTCGCACAACAACTACCAACAGAAAAGGAGATTCTTCCATATAGTAAGACAATACTATTGGGATGATCCTTATCTCTACAAAATGTGCCCAGATCAAATCACGAGAAAGTGCATTCCTGAAGAAGAACAGCAAGCAGTGCTCATGCATTGTCATGCTGCACCATATGGAGGTCATTTTGGAAGCCAAAGAACAGCAGCAGCTAAGGTACTTCAATCAGGTTATTTCTGGCCTACTCTATTTAAAGATGCTTATTATATGGTCAAAACCTGTGATAAATGTCAAAGAAGTGGTAACATATCAGATAAACATGAAATGCCTAGGACTAATATTCTAGAAATAGAACTCTTTGATGTTTGGGGCATGGATTTCATGGGTCCTTTTCCACCTTCTTTTGGCAATGAATACATCTTATTAGCTGTAGACTATGTGTCCAAATGGGTTGAGGCTGTAGCACTTCCAAATAATGATGCCAAATCAGTTAGTAAATTTCTTCAAAAAAATATTTTTTCAAGGTTTGGTACTCCAAGAGCAATCATCAATGATGAAGGTTCACATTTTTGCAATAAACTCATTGAAAATCTTCTTGCAAAATATGGAATAAAACACAAGATTGCTACTGCCCATCATCCACAAACTAGTGGACAAGCTGAGCTTTCAAATAGGGAAATAAAAAGAATGCTTGAGAAAATGGTTGGACCAAATAGGAAAGATTGGTCCTTACACTTAGATGAAGCATTATGGGCATATAGAACTGCATTTAAAACTCCATTAGGTATGTCTCCCTATAGGCTAGTTTATGGCAAAACATGTCATCTCCCTGTTGAATTAGAGAACAAGTCATATTGAGCTATTAAAAAGTTAAATTTTGATCTCAAAAAGGCAGGAGAACAAAGGTTTTTAGAGCTTAATGAATTAGAGGAGTTTAGGCAATTCTCTTATGAGAATGCAGAAATTTATAAAGCAAAAACCAAAGAATGGCATGACAGAAAAATCCAAAGGAGAGAACTTAAAGAGGGAGGAATGGTTCTATTATATAATTCTAGGTTGAAGTTATTTTCTGGAAAATTGAGATCAAGATGGTCAGGACAATTTCAACTAGTCAAAATCTACCCCCATGGTGCAGTTGATTTGTATGATGCAGCCACTGATACCACTTTTAAAGTCAATGGCCAAAGAGTGAAAATGTATTATGGAGAGCAAGTGGTGAGAGATAAGGTCACCACTAATTTTGAAGATCTCTAATGCAAAGAGACAGGCTGAAAAACTCTTAAAACAAGCGCTTGAGGGAGGCAACCCATCACTTTAAATAGTTAATGTTATTATTTTGTGCAATTTAATGTTTTATGTGTTTTGTAGAAAAACAGGACAACGGAGTAGCCAGTGTAGCCACACTTGATGCAGCCACACTGCCCACACTGGTGTTCATATCTTAGCAATGTGAAGAAAAGACTTGGATGAAAATGTTCACTAGCCAACATCAAATTAGTGAAAAAATACTCTGATTAGGGGCTATAGTAAGACGTGTTAAGCCTAAACACTACACGTGTCGCCTTGCATGTCACTCCTCTCCACCTAACGGCTAGTTTCCAACTAACCTTCCCACTAACTCATCCATTGTCTCATACAAACCGCTCACATTCTCACAAAGCTACTCCTCTCATTCTCTCGAGCAAAACCGATCAAAACCTCTCTCACACACTTCCTTAATCACAAACCTCTCGTCTTCAACCTCTCAACCTAAATCAATTCAAATTCTCAAAATCTTCAGTCAATCAAAAAGGGTGAAGAAATAATCGGCTACCAAAGCTTCGATGAAAGAACCCAGTGCAGGTACTCCTGCACAATCAAAGAAACCAAAGGCACATGCATCTATGGACGTGATTTCAGCGAGCGAGCATTTCTGGAACACGAAATTTTTGCCAGAAAGGGGTTTCAACTTTGCAAAGGCTCATCACTCATTCCTCTCCACGGTCAACAATCTGCATTGGGAGAGATTTGTGCAAACTAGAGCCTACTACTTGGAGCAATTAGTTCGTGAGTTCTACTCTGTAATTCAGAATACAAGAGGAGGTACTATCTTCTTTTCCAAAGTCAGAGGTAAGAAAGTCTTCTTTGATCCTGCTAGGATAAATAAACATTATGATCTAAATTACCATGGTAATGCTTTTGAAGAAAAATTAGAAACCTATGGGAAGAAACAAATGGCAATTATCAAAGATAGAGTAGCAATAGAAGGGTCTCAATGGGAAAAATTCACAAACACTAATTTCAAGCTTAAAGCGGTGATTTAGTTCTGAATCGGGAAATTGGCACCTATTTATTGATGCATCAATTCTCCCCACCTCACACACATCTACACTATCCAAGGATAGACTAATCCTCATAGAATCAATCTTATGTGAGGATAATATAGATATTGGGAAATTAATAGCTAGGGAAATTTTGGAATGTCAAACCAAAAGTTCTGGATTCTGATATTTCCCATGTCTCATCACTGAGTTATGTCAAAAGCAAGGGGTTACTGCTACTGAATTAGAGAAAATACAGAGAAAGATACCTCCTAGTGGATTGTCTGTAGAAGTGAAAGAAAGAATAAGGACTACTAAAATTAGTAATACTGCAGAGCAGGAAGTGTTGGAACACCTAATGCAGAAACTCCAAGCTGTATGGAAATTTCAGAGAGAACAACATAACTGGCTAAATGTGAAGATGAATGACCCTGAAGCAGAACTAGAAACCCCAGTTTTTCTTAATTGGGTGATTGATGATGAGGAAGAAGAAGAAAAACAAGAAGAGGAAGAAGTGGCATTGGAAAGAGAAAGAAGAACAAAGAGAAAGAAGAACAAAGAGAAAGAGAGACAATCAGAAGGATAAAAAGGGAAAGAAACCTAGAGTAGAAGAAGAGGCTACGATAGCGAGTGAGGAAGACACTAAGGAAGATGAGGAAGCTAGAAAGGCAGTGAAGAACATTGAGAAGGATGTAGAGGAAGATGAGTCAGAGTCAATGGAGGCTAGTGAAATTGAAGATAATGGAAGTGGTAACATGGAGGCAAGTGCAAGGAAGAAATATGAGATTAAGAAGAAATCCACCAATCAACCACAAACACAACAACAATCCAACATTCCTTCACCACCACCACAAGTCCAAACATCACCAACACCACAAAAACAACCAACCCCTCCACCAGAAAGCATTCCACAAACAGAAAATCCCACCCAATTCACTAGAGAAGCTATGTAACGCCCCAAAAATAATTCAAGCATTTATTTAATTAAGTGGTAAATTGGTGGGTTAAATTAAAATAATGATAGGGTATTTGATTTAAATGAGGAGTAGTGGTTAGTAAAAAGGAGTGGTAATTTAATTAAAAGAGGGAGTAGTGCAAGTAATGGAGGAGGTGTAAATAGGGGCCCATGATTAATTAGGCCCAAATCCATGATATAAGCTTTGGGTCGATGGTGAGAGAGTCAGTTGCAACCAAAAATAAGTCAAAGAGTAAAGTAAGAGAGAGAGAGGGAGAGGTGCGAAAGCTTTAGAGAGAAGAAGAGAAGATCTTGGCGTGGAGAGCTCAAGTTCAAGGAAGAGGAGCTCGATTGTTGGTGATGGTTGGTGATTCTTGGTGGAGAGAGTGCTAGTTTCTTCAATAAGGTAAGGGGGCTCTCTTTCACCTATAATAGAGTATATGATGAGGGTTATGTGTGGGTTAGACTCTAGGATGATGTTTGAGCTGTTTGTGCTGTTTGGTGTGTGATTGATGTTGTGTTTGCTTTCCTTTGGTGAAATTGTGACGTGTGTATGTATTGTTGATGATTTGGTCATATGTAAGACCTAGAAAAGAAAATGGGTTTGAGGAACCCTAGGCGCAAGGGCGCCATTTTTGGTGTTGTCACCTTAGTTGTTACTTTGGTGTGAATTGGACTAATTTTGAATGAATATGGGTGTAGTAGTTGTGTTTAAGTTTGATCTAGTATGAGAACCAAAGAAAAGAGGGAAGATGAGGGTCAGGCGTCTAGTGCGCCAGTCGAAGTGGTGCGCCTGTGTCGAAGTGAAGTGTTGCGACATTCGAGGTGAAGTATTACTGTGTGCCGAGGAGGGTAGGTGCGTTGTAGGATGTGTGCGTCGAAGGTGTGTGCGTCGAAGGATAGTGAGTTGAAGTAAGGGTGTGCCGAGAAGCATAAGTGTGTCATCGTAAGGGTGTGCGTAGTATTATATGTGCGTCGAAGTACGTGTGTGCCGAGAAGAGAGAGTGTGTTGAAGTGTAGTATATGTAAGTCGAAGCTAGTGTAACCGAGGTAGTGTAGTACCGAGGTGAATAATGGTTCAGTGAGGAAGTGTGGCAAGGTGAGCGATGGTGAATTGAGGGAGTGTAACCGAGGTTTGGATGTATTGAAGTGAAGTATAGGTATGTCGAATCTAGTGTTGTCGAGGTAGGGATGTATTGAATTGAAGTGTAGTGAATGTAGGCTGAAATGTAGTTGTCGAGGTATAGTGTATATATACCGAGGTGGTGTTGCCGAGGTGGAGATGTATTGGAGTGAAGTGTATGGATGTCGAATCTGGTGTTGTCGAAGTATAGGTGACGAAGTGTAAGTGTGTATGAGTCTAAGTGTAGGTGTCGACTTGTAGCTGCCGAAGTGTAGCGTATGTAAACCGAAGAGTAGTTGTCGAGGTGTAGCATATATATATATATATATATACCTAAGTGTAGTTGCTGAAGTGCAATTGTCTAGGTATAGTGTATATCTACCGAGGTGTGGGTGTACCGAAGTGTAGATGTACCGAGGTGTAGTGGATGTATGTCGAAGCTAGTGTTGTCAAAATGTAGGAGTACCGAAGGGTAGTGTATGAGTGCCGAGGTGCAGTGTGAGTGTGCCGAGGTGCAGTGTGGTGCGCCAAAGTGCAGTGTGGTGTGACGAAGGGTAGTGTGTGTGTGCCGAGGTGCAGTGTGGTGCGCCAAAGTGCAGTGTGGTGTGACGAAGGGTAGTGTGTGTGTGCCGAGGTGCAGTATGGTGCGCTAAAGTGCAGTGTGGTGTGACGAAGGGTAGTGTGAGTGTGCCGAGGTACAGTGTGAATGTGTCGAGGTGATGTTTTGATGCCAGTGTAGCGCAGGTTGCTACCAGGCGCAGTTTTGGGTGCTGTTTGACGTCGAGTGCGTCTAAGTTGCTGAATGGTGAAGCCGGTTTAGTCCTTAGGTGACGGTTGGTCCTTAGGTGACGTCTTGGTTCCTATGTGACGGTGAGGTTGATGTTAGCCATAGAGCTATAGATTGAGGTTTGATGTTAGCCATAGAGCTAGTGACCGATGTGATGATGATAGCCATAGAGCTAGTGACCGAGGTGTTGGTGTTAGCCATAGAGCTATTGATTTTGGTGTCGATGTGTCCGGTGAGATGGACGTTAGCCATAGAGCTAGTGATGAGGTGTTGGTGAATCAAAACGACGGATATTGGGGGCTTCGGCCTGCATATCAAAGCGACGGATATTGGGGGCTTCGGCCTGCATATCAAAGTGACGGTGTAGAGACGGTGTTAATTCATACATGGGTGATTGTTTGGGGTTGATGTATACCATTAAGCCGGAGACGGTACTACATGCATACCATTAAGCCGGAGACGGTATCATTAAGCCGGAGTCGATACCTCATGCATTCTATCATTAAGCCGGAGTCGATACTACATACATTGTTCCATTAAGCCGGAGTCAGAATCATATGCATTGTTCCATTAAGCCGGAGTCGGAATCATATGCATTGTACCATTAATCCGGAGACGGTACCACATGCATTATACCCTTGGTGTTGGGTTGCATTCATGCATACACTCATGTGATTTGGTGATGTTTATTGTGGATGATGAGTTGAGGTGTTATAACTGGATGATGTGTGTTTGTTTTACTGAGCCGAGGTGTTTTCTAGTTGTTTTTCCTCTAACATAATGTTTATCATACATTTTATTATATGTGTTAGAGACTCACCCTTCTGCTTTCTATGTTGCTTCTTATGTCGGCAACGTGCAGGTGATTCCGAGTGAAGGTCTTCCTTCCTCGATCCAGTTGTGGAGTCTTGCTCGACGATCGTAATGGGAAGAGTAGTTATAGTGTCTTGTTATTGTTTAGTTAGGTTTAAATATATTGGTGATGTAGGACTGGTTTGAGAAACCGATGTTTCGAGGGTTCGCCCCATTTAAGTCGTGCTATGTATCACGCAATTATATTCTTTTGAGAAAAGTATTGTTGACTAAATTAAAGTGATGTTTTGGTGAACGTAGCATTCCCTTGAGGATGTATCTTTTTAAAAGAAAAAAAAATTTTGAACTCTGATTTTAAATTAAATTACTATTGAGTAAAGGAGGTGTTACAAGCTACACCATTCCCATTCCAATCCCCACAAGAAAAATCTCCCACACAAACCACAGAAACAAGTATTGAGCCTACTAACCTTGTTGAACAAGAAAATTTTCAGGTAATCACTTTAGAACCTGAGAAAGAAGAAGGCCAAGAAAGTTCTATGCAGGTAAATCAAGGAGAAACTGTCAAAGAAGCAGTTGGTGTGCCTACACCTAAGCATCACAAAAGCAGTCAACAGTGATGGCTACCAGCCCTGCAGCAACAATCCATGAAGTGCTGAAAGCCTTGAATGAAAAGAAGGAGATGTTGGGCTACAAGACGAAAACAATGAAGGAAACCCCTACAAAGAAAATGTGGACAATGAGCTCACTCTATGGTGTACAAGGTTAAGGAACAACTTCTGGTGAGAAGGAAGAAACTGAGAAGGAAACTCCCACAGAAGGTAACAAAGAAGCTGAGAAGATAGCAGAACAACAACCAGAGGAAACTGAACAACAAGCTGAACAAACTCTAGTGCAGAGTGGTGTGCCTACACCTGAAGTTCCTACACAGGCTACACCAGATGTACCTGCACATGATGCACCTGATCATGCAGAAATGCCTGAAGCCAATGTAGAAGATCCTGGTGTGCCTACCTCAGATATATCTGCTTCCAAACCAAAGCCAAAGAAGATAAGAGCCAAACATGCCCTTGTGAGAGCCAGTCCCAGAATCAAGAAGAAAGAGTAAAAGGAATTTCTTAATGTTGTTTCAGTATTTAAGTATGCTTATATAGTTGTTATATGTTTCAAATACTATGTGTTATGTTTTAAATATTTTTGTTTATATCTCCCAACTTTTGGTTCCCTTGTTTACTCAACTTAGAGCAGTGGGCACACTGCTCACATTTAAGTTGGGGGGGGGGGGGGAGTTGAGAATAGTATGTGTTTTGAATTAAATATGCACTATGTTACAATACCGATATATGCTATGCGTGTTTAAGTAAATTATTTAGTGTGATTAGTGTTATGTGAATATGCAGTGTTAGTATTTTTAGATGTACTTAACAAAGCATGTGATGACATGATCAAATTGTTTTTAACAGTAGAAATTAAGTACATCATATGTGAGTTAGACTTAAATGATTATGAAGCATGATCAATTCATATTGTCTTTTCTAAAAATTTATTTTCAAAAGTGTATCAAACGAGCTAAGTTTTAATGATGAAAAGGAAAAGAAAAAGCATTGTTTTCTAGAAATAATCAGTTTTATAAACTTTGACACAACAAAATTGAGTTTTTGAAAATAACCATTCTACATGAAAAGATATCTAAAGCAAAGGAACTTTTGGAAAACTAAGGTCAAAATTAGATTTTTACTAAAAATATAGAAGAACATAAAGAATTAAGTTTGGGGGTAATTCCATGAATACAAAGGCGAAAGTGTGAGAACTTGGAGAGTTAATGCCATTGGGTGTCAAAATTACTCAAAAGTGTCACAAAGTTCAAAAAGCTACACTTGCCCGAGTCATATAAATTGAGCCTGTCCCTTAAGTGCAAATAAATTGATAATGAACAAAAAGTTCAATGAAATGCATGTGGAGGTCAGTGAGGAGGGCAATGTACGCTACAAAAATACTCAAAGAGTTACAAGTGTATCTACACAAAGTGTACCTACACCACCTACATCAAACGCATCTACACTCAAACTAAGGTGTGTAGAAATAAAAATCTCTTTCCATGTTTTGATGATACAAACTTAAGTAATGAGTTAAGCTTTCTAATCTTATTGTGATTTAACAAGTTTTCAATCAAGTGTGTTAAAGAACAGGGAATAAGTTTCATAGCAAAATTCTTGGCCTTACAAAAGAAACCAAGTGATTTTCAAAGATAAAATGTGCCAAAAGAAGGTTACCTACAAAAGGGTACCTTACGTAGGTTGAATACGTAAGGTTAAAACCATCGGAAGGTTGATCGCAGAAGCTTAAAAGATAAAGTAACTTCCTTCGTAAGGTTCACTTTGAAAGTCAAGCGTAAGGTTGACTAAAAGTCAACACAAGGTTGACCAATAGTCAACGTAAAAGTTTGATTGAAGTCAACGAAGGTTGAATTACTTCTTAAAGAGGTTCGAAGGTTAAGTGTTCAAGAAGGTTAAAGAGGATTGAAGATTTCAAGCTTCATTTACTGGAAAACATATTCATATTCGAAATCTTAAATCTAAAAATGCATCAAATGAAGTTTCAAGGAATTAAAGTTGTAGAAATAATATCCTATGTAAAGAGAAACTCCTTGATTTTTTTGTTGTGTTGGAAAAGCATGTTTGTTCATGATTAAGGAGCTTTAGAAGCTTGATTTAAATTGTATAAAGCATTGTGTAGTACATGAATAGGGACTGAATTGACAGGAATGATGTAAAGTGCTGACATGAAGAGATGTCTACACAAGACAAAGCAAAAATGTTGCTTCAGAAGGTTGAAGGCTACTATCTAAAGCTCAAAAAATCATCATTACCTATCTACAAAGCTACAACAAATTCCAACGGCTCTTTCCTTCTTCCCAACAGCCACATTTCAGATTCAAAGTCTATATAGAGGGCTGCTCTACTCAAATGCAGATTATGAGTTGATATTGGAACCTTCAAGTCAAGCTTCTAAACGAAATCCAACCTTCTCATCCACACTTCAAGCTACTACAAATTCAGAATTGGGAATACTATCTTGAGTGTGTGCAGGCTTGTTACTATCTGAGAAATACATTGTATTTATTTATTAACAAGCTCCTAAATCATCCCATAACCCAAACCCCTTATTGTAAGGAATATTGTGCTTGTTTCTCAACAGACTACCTAGTTGAAGGTGAGTGGTGTTGGTGATTCTAAGTTGTAATCCTCTCAACAAACTACCTAGGAGAAGGTGAGTGTTGTTGGTGAGTCTAAGTTGTAGGTATCTCAACAAACTACCTAGTAAGAGGTGAGTGTTGTTGGTGATTCGGTTTGAAGGTTTCTCAACAAACTACCTAGTGAAAGGTGAGGGTTGTTGGTGATTCAGTTCAAAAGTTTCTCAACAAGCTACCTAGTGAAAAGTGAGGGTTGTTGGTGATTCTACTGTTGAATATAGCTCTTGTCTTTTGTGTGTGATCAAAAGAGAGTGAAGGTGAAAGTCTTTAGCAAGTGAAGCTAAAGCAAGTGTAAAATCTATTTGGAAAATAGTGGAAACTCTCACGAGGACGTGGGGAGAGGAGTAGCCACAGTTTGGTGAACCTCTATAACTCTACTTGTGTTATTTTCTCGCTTTACTTACCATTTGCTTTAACTGTCTAACAATCACCAAAGTTTTCAAAATACTTTAGAAGGTTAAATACACCAACCTTCTGAAGTCAAAATCTTAATTTTAAATAAGCTAAACTTTGATTATCTTTTGAAAACTACACTCTGTGCTAAAAGAACAGACATCTAAAATCATCAAAGTTAATTATCTTTTACTACTATCACATTTGCTTGTTGTTTGTGCAACTAACATTCAACCTTACGATATCCAAGTTATCTTGAGAAACCATACTGTAAGGTTGCGGGAATTAAAAACGAAAAGATAGCACAATTCAATCCCCCTTTCTTGTGCAAATTAGTCACTTCAATTGGCATCGAGCTCACCTCTAGGGGCTGAGCACACTTTGCGATGTGAGAGGAAAGATCTGGAAGAAGTGATGAGTCATCATTCCAACTCAGAATGTTCCTTCCTGAAGGAGCTTCAAGAAATAGACCACCGAGATTCACCGGTGAACATTACTATTATTGGAAAGATCAAATGAGATTGTTCCTAGAATCTCAAGACACCGACATTTGGGGAATTGTTGAAGATGGTCCTTTTGAACCTACTACAACTCTTGATGATGGGACCACTATGAGCAAACCCGAAACACACGGACACACGAAGATAAACGCATGGTACTTCTAAACTCTAAAGCTAAATTTTATCTAACATGTGCTCTAGGTAGAAGTGAATATGATAAAGTTGCTGGGAAAGAAACTGCCAAAGAAATCTGGGATACATTGAAGACTGCCCATGAAGGAACATACCAAGTCAAAGAAGCAAAGATCAACCTTCTTATTCATAAATTTGAAACATTCAAAATGGAGGAGCAAGAAACAATTTCTGAAATGTTTAGCAGATTCACAACAATAACAAATGATTTGAACTCTCTGGGAAATACCTACTCAAATCAAGCCAAAGTGAGAAAACTCCTGAGATGTCTTCCAAAGGTATGGAGACCTAAAGTAACTGCTATAACAGAAGCTAAAGATCTCTCTATTCTCAAAATAGAAGATCTACTTGGATCTCTAAAAGTTCATGAACAAGAAATCATGGATGAACTTCAACCCAAGAAGGTTAAAACTATTGCACTCAAAGCTTCTCAAAAATCTTCACAACCTTCTAAAGCTATGGCACTTAAAGATCAAGAGGATACTCAAGAAGAAAGTGAAGATAATGAAAATGACATTGATGATGAGGATGAAATGGCTCTAATCACCAGAAGGTTGAGAAGATGGGCATTTAGAAAGAAAAGTAATGTGAAGACCCTTCTTCAAGAAAGATCAACCTAAAGGTGAAGGAACTAGCAAAATTGATCCTGTGTGCTATGAATGTAACAAATCTGGACACTTCAGAAATGAATGTCCAAAGTTGAAAGGAAGCAACAGAAAGTTCACACCTAAGAAAAAGGCTCTACTTGCAACATGGGATGACTCAGAAGATACCAACTCAGACCATGATGAAGAGACTGCAAACTTTTGTCTCATGGCTAACTCTGAGGAACCTTCTCAAATATCTCCTGCATCAAGTATGGAATCAATCAACTCATGCTTCATAGGAGATACTGACCTAGAAGAGGTAAACACTTCTAAATCACAAATTTGTGCTTCATGCAAAGATACTGAACATGCTTTTGAAAACCTATTATCTGATTCAAACACTTTGGCTCAAAAATGTGTGATGTTCAAAAACCAACTCTTGAATGCAAAAAGGGAGAATGAAGAGTTTCAAAAACAAAATGAATATTTGATAAAAACAGTTCAAACTCTTCAACATTCTCACTTTAAACTTTCTCAAACAATACAAAATTTTGAAAGACAAGGTCTCGTAACAACCAAATCTTATACACTCGACCTTGAAAAACAAAACAACCTTCTCAAAGAAAAAGTTTCTGTTTTAACTCAAGAACTAGCCATGTCTATACAGAAAATTTTGAGCTACCTGTAGAAAAACAAACTGAGAAGAAACCTAGGATTAGAAAGTCTAAGGCAAAGTGCACATATTGTAAACATTTTGGTCATGATATTTCTGTATGCTATAAATTGAAAAGAAGCTTCTACAGGAAGAAAACTAACCATGAAGGACCCAAAAATTATTGGGTACCTAAATCACTACTAACATCTGAAACAGGAATGCCTCTTAGCATCCAAGAAAAAGCTGTGGTTCTTAGACAGTGGATGTTCGAGGCACATGACAGGGAAAGAGATAAATTTCTCTCAATGGAGAGAATAGATGGAGAGCTATGTCATCTTTGGCAATGATGATAAAGCTTGCATCAAAGGTATAGGTACTATAGGTAACTCTAAATCCCCTAAAATTAAAAATGTTCAATATGTAGAAGGTTTAAAGCATAACTTGTTAAGTATTAGTCAACTATGTGATAGTGGTCATAAAGTTTCTTTTAAATCGATAAATGCTTTATTAAAGAAATCTCCTCTGTAAGGTCTTGTTTCTTTGCATCTAGAAATAAAAATCTATATAGCCTATGTCTTGATGAACTATCTCAAGAAACTTGTCTTATGTCTTATGAAAATGACAAATGGATTTGGCATAGAAGAACTGGTCACATAAGCATGCAAACTATTTCAAAACTTTCCAAAAAGGAACTAGTTAGAGGACTACCAAAGATAAATTTTGAAAAGATAGAGTATGTGAAGCATGTGTTCATGGTAAACATGCGAAATCTAGTTTCAAACCTAAGAACATGATCACATCCCAAAGGTCACTAGAACTACTTCACATAGACTTATTTGGTCCTACCAAAACTGCTAGTCTTAATGGAAAAGATATGGTTTTGTAATTGTTGATGATTTCTCTAGATTCACACAGGTGTTATTTTTGAAAAACAAAGATGAGGCTTTTGAAGCCTTCAAAGTGTTTCTAAAGAAAGTTCAAAATGAAAAAGGAACAAATGTTATTTCTGTAAGAAGTGATCATGGGGGAGAATTTGAAAACTTCTCTTTTCAAAACTTTTTTGATGAAAATGGAATTACTCACAATTTCTCATGTCGTAGAACTCCACAACAAAATGGAGTTGTAGAAAGGAAAAATAGAACTTTGTAAGAAATGGCAAGAACACTCTTAGAAGATTCAAAAATTGAAAAATACTTTTGGGCAGAAGCTGTAAACACAGCCTGCTACATTTTGAATAGAGTGTCTATTAGAAAAATTGTTGAGAAAACCCCCTATGAAATTTGGAAAAATAGAAAACCAACCATTGCATACTTTCGTGTATTTGGTTGCACTTGTTTCATTTTGAATAACAAAGACAATCTAGGAAAATTTGATTCTAAATCTGATAAAGGAATTTTTCTGGGATATTCAACATCTTCAAAGGCTTATAGAGTATATAACCTTAGGACTCAAACTGTAGAAGAAAGCATGCATATTGTATTTAATGAAACTAACAGTTCAAGTGAAGTAATTGATGTTGATGAGACCAATCAAAACAAAGAAGAAGGTGCGAATCGAGAAAAGCGAGGTTGGAGAAGGATGAACCGAAGCTTCATTCAACCTTCTCAACAATCAAATGAAGCTACTCAAGCTTCGATGAACCTTCTCAATTACCAAGAAGTTGGAGAATGGTGGTACATCATCCACAAGATCAAATTATTGGTACTTCGATCTGTTAGAACTAGAACTTCATTTAGAGACAATACTGCTTTGGAATGGCCTTAATCTCTGAAATAGAACCTAAGTCAATCAATGAGGCCATACAAGATCAATCATGGATAGAAGCAATGACTGAAGAACTCTCTCAATTTGAAAAGAATGAGGTATGGAACTTAGTGTTACCTCCAAAAATCAGTCTATTATAGGAACCAAATGGGTGTTCAGAAACAAGCTAGATGAAAATGGTAAGGTGGTGAGAAACAAGGCAAGACTTGTTGCTCAAGGGTATAACCAACAGGAAGGTATTGACTATGATGAAACTTTTGCTCCTGTAGCAAGGTTAGAAGCTATTAGAATCTTACTTGCATTTGCTGCACACAAAAATTTCAAATTATTTCAAATGGATGTTAAAAGTGCTTTTCTAAATGGCTTTTTAAATGAGGAAGTTTATGTCAATCAACCTCCTGGTTTTGTTGATCAAAAGAAACCAAACCATGTTTTTAAACTCACCAAAGCTCTATATGGGCTTAAGCAAGCTCCTAGAGCTTGGTATGAAAGGTTAAGTAACTTCTTGATCAAAAACAAATTTACAAGAGGAAAAATTGATACTACATTATTTAAGAAAACTCTTGATAAAGATTTGTTGATTGTTCAAATTTATGTTGATGATATCATTTTTGGATCAACAAATGAAAAATTATGCAAAGATTTTGGGAAACTTATGAAAAGTGAATTTGAAATGAGTATGATGGGAGAATTAAGTTTCTTTCTAGGACTTCAAATTAAACAACTTGATGAAGGTATCTTTATTAGTCAAGAAAAATACATCAAAGATCTT
Source organism: Oxytropis ochrocephala (assembly GCA_020916435.1). NCBI lineage: Eukaryota > Viridiplantae > Streptophyta > Magnoliopsida > Fabales > Fabaceae > Oxytropis > Oxytropis ochrocephala. The sequence goes on from CM037088.1 coordinate 101,844,662, forward strand.
CTCATGAAATATAAGATGAATGAAGCTAAAGCCATGGCAACTCCTATGCATCCTTCTCAGCACAAATTGAGAAGGATGAAGAAGGAAAACCAATTTCTCAAAAAGAATACAGGGGTATGATAGGTTCATCTTTGTTATATTTAATCGCTAGTAGACTGACATTGTGTTTTCAGTTGGCCTATGTGCTAGATTTCAAGTTTCTCCAAAAGAATCTCATCTCACCGCAGTCAAAAGAATATTCGGATACTTAGTAGGAACAACTAATCTTGGTCTATGGTATAAAAAGAATACTCATTTTGACCTAATTAGCTCTTGTGATCTTGACTATCTTTGGTGATAGAATTGTGAGAAAAAGTACTAGTGGATCATGTCAAATTTTGGGGAATCCTTAATCTCTTGGTCTTGTAGAAAATGAATTCAATTGCATTATCAACTCTTCAAGCGAATATGTATCTGCTGTTTGGTTGTTGTTCTCAAATTCTATGGATCAAGAATCAATTGGAGGACTACTCTATAAGGTACACATGCACTCCCATTTATTGTGACAATACTAGTGCTATCAATTTATCAAAAATCCCATCCAACACTCTAGGTCTAAACACATTGATATTAAACATCATTTTATCGAGATCATGTTCAAAAGAAGGATGTGGAACTTATTTTTATTGACACCAAGCATCAATTAGCTGATATATTTACCAAGCCTTTGTTAGAAGAAAGTTTTAATTTTATTAAAAGGCTTTGCACATTTTAAAATGTCCTTAGGAGAAAAATATGTCAAAACCCCCAACCTTCAAAGTCTTGAAGGTTAAACTGAGAGAATCAAATTCGTAAGGTTGAATTTGAGAAGGATAAATTAAAGTCAAAATTGGGGACGGTTATTAAAGCAACTAAAAACTGACTTCTATGACAGTTATGTCTTGTCATAACTGCAACCATCAAGTCACAACGGCTAGTCTCTCTCTCTCTCTCTCTCACTTTCTTCCACGCACGCCCAAAACAAACTGAACTCATTCTCTCTCAAACCGATTCTCTTCTTCTCTTCCTTCCCTCTTCGCGAAAAAAAAAAAATTCTTCTCTTCTCCAAAAATGGTGAGAACAAAAATTCCATGTGTGAAGAAAGCCAGCACTCCCACAACCCATGACCTTCCACCTGCATTATTGAATGCTTCTAAACCTACACCTACCCAGATTAATGCTCCATCAGAACAAAAACCTTCCAAATCATCACCCACTCCCTCACGAAGGTCTACAAGAATCAAAACAAGTTCTCTCAAGGAAATACAGGGTCCTGGAACAAGAAGGAGTCAACCAATCACACTTGATGATGATGATTCTACTGCATGCGAAATGATGGCAGAATCAAAATTGGAACTGAAAAGGAAAGCCTCTCTTCAACCCCAATCTTCTTCCAAAAGACCAAAATTTAAGATAAAGTTTGGAGGAAGTAAAGGAAAGGAAAAGGTTGATGAAGAACATAAACTTGATCAAGCTTCTGAAGTTGAAGAACAAGCCCCGCTTTGTCTGAAGTGTTTGATAAGGAAAAATGGGGAAAGAGGAATGTTCTTATTGGTAGAATTTATCTGTTGGAGGAACTGAAAGCTTCGGTTTGGAATCTACAGGAACACATTGAGTATCAAGGTTGGCAAAACATTACATCCCCAAGGAGAAACAATTTATCCCAACCTCATAAAAGAATTCTATGGATACATGAATGTGAGTGAAACCAAATCCTCTTTTACTACTCAAGTAAAAGGAACCACCATTAATGGTAACACCAACCATAATAGCTAATGCCCTGAAAATTCCTGAGAATGAAGTATGTTTGTATGGGAAAGATTGGTATGATCAAACCGGTTACACAGAGGAAGTTACGAAGCTTCCGATGAAGAAACCTAGTGAAAAGCTTAAATCATCAAGACTAAAGGATGAAGCACGTATCATGAACAATATGGTAGTCCACTCTCTGATTCCTAGAGCGGGAAGTTTTGAGCAGTAAAAACCTATTGATCTACTCTTAGTCTATCACATGATCACTAGAAATAAGATTAACCTTCCATACATTATCTTTCATTATATGATAGACATGTGCAAAACCATTAGGCGATTTCATCCCTACCCTATGGTATGTTCTTGACCAAATTATTCAGATTTAAGAAAATCTCTGTGGCTAGGAAGAATCAATACATGAAAAAACAACCTTCGGTCCAAGAGTGCTAAGCAGATGGGATTTGAAACCTTTTAGCAAGAAAATAGAAATATTTCCGAAACAAAACACATTCATGATGAACCTATCCTAGAACCAAGTCCTCGATAAAAACACACCTCTGTCAACCCCTCGGGAGCCACTAGGATCGAATCTGCTATCGAAATCGAACCCATAAATTTAGCCCCACCAAAATCCACATTTGAAAATTTAGTTGAATCGAACCATCTCAAGAATGGAGAGAAATTTTTGAAAATACCTTAAACTTGAATGACACTCCAATAAAAAGACCAACTGAAACAAATGGAAGAAGAAGAAGCTTCGATGAGAACCTCAAAGATGCACCTAGGAAAGCCTTTGAAACACGAAAATCAAGCTTCAAATTATCCCTTCGCTATAGAATCTCTACCTTACTGATAGAGCCATCTATTACCCATTCTCTCAAGGAATCATTTATCCGCCATATACCACTTCTCATGAGGGTCTAGCTCGGGAGAGCTACAAGAAAATCAATCCCATGAGAATAAGGAACAGAAAAATGAACAAACACAACCACTATCTCCTATCACTCAAGCCGTTCATGAGGTAATTAGGGATATTGAGGACCAAGTTACACTGAAAACCCTCGAGAATCAAGCCACTAGCCACGAAATAATAGCTTCTATTGCTCTCACCGAATTACTCCACACTCCTGATCCTCAATTGGTCCAAATACACAATCAACTCCTGCTCCTCTTCATCATGACATTCAAGGATCTCTCGAACAAGTAGCAAATTTATTTTCCCAATGGCGTGAAAATCCTAGAACTTCACCGGCAATACTCTTGCTTCAAAAATATTCACGATTCATGTTCTCTCCTATGTATGACTCCTCTGCACCAAAGGTACACAAAGGTTCGGGACCTTCTAAACTACCTTCGATCCGCCAAAACAATTTGGATCTCTAGGATCCTTTTGTCAAACTATGAATGCACCTCTATCATCATCGAGACAAGGCACACAGTAGCGTGAAAACCTTGAGAGAACAAGGAAGATTCATTCACCTATGCAGAGACAAGAAGGAAATCTTGGAGGCAATGAAGAAGATGAGAGCACACCATGAGAAACAAATGAAGAAGATGAGAGTACAGAACAACAAGCTTCGATGAGCGTTGGAATACTTCAGCAGGAAAACAGGCTGGAAGCACACAGAAACTATGCCTACCAACAATGGGTGATGGAAAACATAGTGCCTACTATGGTTCCTAATGTTGCAGTTCCTGACTTCCCTCCTCCTCAACCCTTCCAGGACATTCCTCAGCCTGCTTCATCATCAAACTCTTGAGATGATTCCTCTCCAACAAGTAGCAAGCTAATTTCCTTTCTTCCTCCTTTTTCTTTGTTGACAAAGGGGAGAATGGAGATTATTAGCTACTTAGTTTTTAAGTGATATCTTTTGGGGTTTCTGTTGACTATTTAATTATCTTTTGGACATATTTAATTTGTGTTATGGTATGGTTTGTAATTGATAATTATCAGAACTATGTATGTTTACTATCTCACGTGATGATTCTTTGCATTTATCATATGATAATTATCCTTTTGCTATGTATGTGCTAAAATTATTTCCACTGATCAGTGAATGTCTATGCTTGAGCAAACAGAAAACTTAAAAGATACTCTCAAATTTGTCATCACCAAAAAGGGGGAGATTGTAGAAATAAAAATCTCTTTCCATGTTTTGATGATACAAACTTAAGTAATGAGTTAAGCTTTCTAATCTTATTGTGATTTAACAAGTTTTCAATCAAGTGTGTTAAAGAACAGGGAATAAGTTTCATAGCAAAATTCTTGGCCTTACAAAAGAAACCAAGTGATTTTCAAAGATAAAATGTGCCAAAAGAAGGTTACCTACAAAAGGGTACCTTACAGAAGGTTGAATACAGAAGGTTAAAACCATCGGAAGGTTGGATATGAAGCTTAAAAGATAAAGTAACTTCCTTGAAGGTTGGTGAAAGTCAAGCGAAGGTTGACTAAAAGTCAACACAAGGTTGACCAATAGTCAACGAAAAGTTTGATTGAAGTCAACGTAGGTTGAATTACTTCTTAAAGAGGTTCGAAGGTTAAGTGTTCAAGAAGGTTAAAGAGGATTGAAGATTTCAAGCTTCATTTTCGGAAAACATATTCATATTCGAAATCTTAAACTAAAATGCATCAAATGAAGTTTCAAGGAATTAAAGTTGTAGAAATAATATCCTATGTAAAGAGAAACTCCTTGATTTTTGTTGTGTTGGAAAAGCATGTTTGTTCATGATTAAGGAGCTTTAGAAGCTTGATTTAAATTGTATAAAGCATTGTGTAGTACATGAATAGGGACTGAATTGACAGAATGATGTAAAGTCTTGACATGAAGAGATGTCTACACAAGACAAAGCAAAAATGTTGCTTCAGAAGGTTGAAGGCTACTATCTAAAGCTCAAAAATCATCATTACCTATCTACAAAGCTACAACAAATTCCAACGGCTCTTTCCTTCTTCCCAACAGCCACATTTGATTCAAAGTCTATATGAGGGTGCTCTACTCAAATGCAGATTATGAGTTGATATTGGAACCTTCAAGTCAAGCTTCTAAACGAAATCCAACCTTCTCATCCACACTTCAAGCTACTACAAATTCGAATTGGGAATACTATCTTGAGTGTGTGCGAAGCTTGTTACTATCTGAGAAATACATTGTATTTATTTATTAACAAGCTCCTAAATCATCCCATAACCCAAACCCCTTATTGTAAGGAATATTGTGCTTGTTTCTCAACAGACTACCTAGTTGAAGGTGAGTGGTGTTGGTGATTCTAAGTTGTAATCCTCTCAACAAACTACCTAGGAGAAGGTGAGTGTTGTTGGTGAGTCTAAGTTGTAGGTATCTCAACAAACTACCTAGTAAGAGGTGAGTGTTGTTGGTTATTCGGTTTGAAGGTTTCTCAACAAACTACCTAGTGAAAGGTGAGGGTTGTTGGTGATTCAGTTCAAAAGTTTCTCAACAAGCTACCTAGTGAAAAGTGAGGGTTGTTGGTGATTCTACTGTTGAAGTTAGCTCTTGTCTTTTGTGTGTGATCAAAAGAGAGTGAAGGTGAAAGTCTTTAGCAAGTGAAGCTAAAGCAAGTGTAAAATCTATTTGGAAAATAGTGGAAACTCTCACGAGGACGGGGGAGAGAGGAGTAGCCACAGTTTGGTGAACCTCTATAACTCTCTTGTGTTATTTTACCTTTACTTACCATTTGCTTTAACTGTCTAACAATCACCAAAGTTTTCAAAATACTTTAGAAGGTTAAATACACCAACCTTCTGAAGTCAAAATCTTAATTTTAAATAAGCTAAACTTTGATTATCTTTTGAAAACTACACTCTGTGCTAAAAGAACAGACATCTAAAATCATCAAAGTTAATTATCTTTTACTACTATCACATTTGCTTGTTGTTTGTGCAACTAACATTCAACCTTCTGATATCCAAGTTATCTTGAGAAACCATACAGAAGGTTGCAGGAATTAAAAACGAAAAAGATAGCACAATTCAATCCCCCCCTTTCTTGTGCAAATTAGTCACTTCAAGGTGTACTTACACTCAGAGAAAAATGATGTATTTGCACTCGCAGCATTGCATCAACAAAAAGCAAACACCAAAAAGTCTAAATAAGGAAATTGGCTCAACGAGTTTGAAACACCAAAAGCCCTTAGCAAACACCAAAAAGTCTAAATAAGGAAATTGGCTCAACGAGTTTGAAACACCAAAAGCCCTTTGTGGTGCTTAAGAGTCCCCTAAATCTTGAAGAAATTGTTAGTCTCGGCCATATTTTGAAAAATCTCTAAAGATGACCAAAACTGTTCCACATTTTTCAAAAGCTAAAGAGAAACTCTTTACTTAGTTATGGAACCAATTGATACTCAATGGGACACACAGTCACACAAATGAGTCTTTATAACTCTGAATGTTTTAAGAAAAGCAAAGGCATAGAAAAAATCCTGATGAAGCTCATCAAAGTATACATTTCAAGTACTCTTTTTGAAAAGCATGAGTTGAGATGTCTTCATGATGGTGGTAGTCTTGTGTTTATTTCTTTGTCATTGCTTGAGGACAAGCAACAATTTAAGTTTGGGGGTGTGATAACTCTATTTTATATAGAGTTATTCATTCATTTAAACTTAGATTATTGTTTATTTTCAAGTACATTAATATATAAATATAGCTCATTTAGTAAGAAACAACATTGTAAGGATTCAAATAGATTAGGATAATAAAATAGGCAAAATGCATATATCTTGTTAGGTTTGATGTTTTGTTCAGTGCAGCTACTTCAGGTGTTCCCACACTGGCTACACTAGGAGTGCCCACACTGCCTACACCTGCTAAACCAGCACTTTGCACCAAAACATCCAAGGACCAATTTGATGTTTCTACACTTGATATGTGACGTCATGCCTAGTCATATGGAGCAGAGCCACTTGCAAAATTTCGCGACCACGATCAAAAGCAAGTTGAGAAGCTCACTCACTCAAGGACATGTGGCACTTCTTTATTGGACCACCCCATGTGAGCTTCATGCAAAACGACCAACTTGAGCAACTTGCTTGATGGGAGGTCTGCAACTAACCATGGTTACTGATCTCAGTTGATATTTCGTGCCAAAGGAAACCCTCCAAGGGAGGAAAGCTCACTTGCCTATAAATACAAGCCATATCTTCACTTGCAAATCATCCTTCATCCAATTCTTAAAGGATCACTTAGTTTAGTTTATTCGTAGCTTAGTTTTAGTTTATATTTACGTTTCTGAAGAGAAGGAAGGGAAGGAGGTGCTTGACAACCACTCCCTTCACTTGTACTTGGAGGAAACTTGTGTAAGGAAATCATCTTGTACTTCAACTTGGGAAACTCATGCAAAAGATCTCCTATTCGTGTAATCTCTATCCTTTCGAGTTCTTTTGTTATATTACTCATTTGATTGTGCTCTTTGCAGATTATTTCTATTATATTATGAGTAATATGAGCTAAATTCCTTTAGTTGTAGCCTTGTAATGAACTTCTAAGTAAGTAAATGTGGTTTATGTAGTGTATGCATTTTAACTCTTGTGTAATACTTCTTTCAAAGCTTATTCTGGAATTGATCACTTTAGAATAGGTAGACTTGTAGCAGCAGACATGGGTTACATTTAAGACATCAAGAGTTAATAAGAATGAGTGTTTGTAACAACATCTTTGTTAAACTAGCTTTAATGAGGAATCGCTTGTTAAAACTGTGTTAAGTCCTAGACATAGGATAACATAGTTCTTAGAGTGATACAGTGGGAGCTTAAGAGACAAGAGTGAACCTAATTAGCATGCCTAGACATAGGAAGCTTGTAATGAAACTCTGAAGAAAGTGACTGAAAGACACACACTATTGCAGCTGCATCCAGTGTACCCACACTGCATACTCCACTAAAACACTTAGAAGTGATTTACTTGGTGAAAACATCTCAACTACTTTATCTCACTGGTTCCTTACACACATTTATTGTTTATATTGTTTTTAAAAACTTTGAACACTCCAACCAATTGTGAATAGTGTAGACACACTAAGTGTACACTCTGAACTTTACAAAGCTTTACATAATCCCTGTGGGTTCGACCTTTTCTTATCATTATATTACTTGTGTGACTATGTATACTTGCATACTATTTTCCACACCAGCATGTACCTGAACTCAAAAGACCTCTAATATCCTCAGGAGCATTAGAGGCTGCAAGCTATAGTTTTAAGGGTGAAGATGACACACTCATGGTCATGAAGGGATCAAGAGTGGTGATGAAAGGCCAAAGGAAAAACAATAAACAATACATTCTGCATGGATGTACTGTGACTGGTGAGGTGCATGCTACCAGCTCTAGTACTGATAAAACACTCATGTGGCACCAAAGACTTGGGCACATGAGTGAGAAAGGCATGAAAGAACTGGAAAAGCAAGGACTCTTAGGTGGAGACAAGGTTGGTGAGCTAGGTTTCTGTGAACACTGCATAATGGGCAAGCAAACCAGATTAAAGTTCACAACAGGCATCCACAAGACTAAGGAGAAGCTTTGATACATCCAATCAGATCTCTGGGGGCAGCTCAGACACCTACTCATGGTGGAAAGAGGTATTTCTTAACTTTTACTGATGATTTTAGTAAAAATGTTTGGATTTAACTGTTAAAAACTAAAGAGGAGGCATTTAACACTTTTGTTGAGTGGAAGAAAAAGGTAGAAAACCAATGTGACTAGGAAAATGCCTTTTGCAATGAGGAATTTAATAAATTCTGCAAAGAGAATGGAATCTATAGGAACCTAACTGTTAGAGGTACACCACAACAAAATGGACTACCAGAGAGGTTAAATAGAACTCTACTTGAGAAGGTTAGATATATGTTGAATTGTGCTAAGTTACCTAAGTCATTTTGAGGAGAGGCAGTACACACAGCTTGTTATCTAGTGAATAGAAGTCCTTCTACTGCACTAGACTTTAAGACACCACATGAATTATGGACTGGCAAGGCTCCAAACCTTCAAAACTTGAGAGTGTTTGGTTGCCCTGCATACTGTCATGTGAGAGAAGGAAAGCTAGAGCCTCGATCTAAGAAAGGTATATTCATGGGATATCCTGAAGGTGTTAAGGGATATAGAGTTTGGTTGAATGATGATAAGAAATGTATAATTAGTAGGGATGTGATATTTCAAGAATCAAAATTCATTGAAGATACAGTTAGCAGTGAAATTCTTGAAACAAGCAATCAAGGTAATGAGACACAAATTGAGGTGGAGTTGGGTAAGGATCAAGTGCAGCATGATGAACATCAAAATGAGAACAAAGTGATGGAAATCAAACTGATAATGATACAGAAGAAGAGGTAAATGATCCTGAGAATGATTATATGCTGACAAGGGATAGAACTAAGAGGCAAATCAAGCCACCAGCTAGGTTTGGGCATGATTCTACCACTGCATATGCTCTCAACACAGCCACTGAGTTTGTGAATGATGAACCTACTAGTTATCAAGAGGCAATGAGTTGTCAAGATCATCAAAATTGGCTCACAACAAAGAAAGAAGAAATGGCTTCTCTGCATAAAAACCAGACATGGATACTGACTAAGAAACCTACTGGTGCAAAGACATTGGGTTGCAAATGGATATATAAGAAGAAGGAGGGCATCACAGACAAAGATCCACCTAGATTCAAGGCTAGGCTCGTTGCCAAAGGCAATACTCAAAGAGAAGGAATAGATTACTCAGAGATCTTCTCACCTGTTGTAAAACACAGTTCAATTAGAGTGTTGCTATCACTTGTAGCTCACTTTAATATGCATCTTGAACAGATGGATGTTAAGACAACCTTCTTACATGATGTGTTGGAAGAGAAGATCTACATGAACCAAACAAAGGGCTTTGAAGAAAAGGGTAAGTGTAACACCCTAAATGATTTAATTAATTGATTAAATTATTTAAAGTGTTGCACTATTTTTAATTATATTAAATTATTTATGTTAATTTATTTATAATTGAAGGAAGTGGTATTGGTAATTCCGGGGTGGCAAGCATTGGCCCAAGAGCCCAAGCCCAATGACTTAGGCTCCTAGGGTTGGTGCAATTCGCACCATTTGGCAAAACAAAGAAAGAAAACGAAAAAAAGGGAGAAAGGAGAAGAGAGAAGGAATTCGGCGCAAGTAGGGAGAGAAGGAGAGAGAGCTTGATCGCACCAAAGGGAAAGGAGAAGGAGAGCTTCAATTGTTGCTGTGGTTTTGTGGGTGACTCGGTAGAAAGGACTATTCTTCAGTTTATTCAAGGTAAGGGGAGTCTCACCTTATAATAGAGAGTATAATAGGATGTATGTAGATCATAGGATCCTTATTGATATTAGTTGATGTTGAATTTGATTGTTGTATGATCGTTTTGATTGATTGAATTTGATAATTGCATGAAAAACGGAATTGTATGTTAGTGTTAGGGTTTATATAGTTTTGATTTCGTTTTGATGTATGATTGATGATTAAAATGCGTAATTGAAGGTGCTAGTATGATTATGATGTGTTTGTGGATTGTTGTTGATGATTGATTTTGTGAAAAGTTGGATGAAATTGGTTTAAGGAACTCTAAGTACCCTAGGGCGCCAAGTTGCTAGAGAAATGGCGCCTGTGTCAGTGTTGTGCTGTGTGTGTGCAGGTGTGCCACGGACTGGGCGCCAAATGCTGGCCAGATTGGCGCCTGTGTGCGCCTGGGGCACTGTGTGCATGTGCAGGGGCGCCAAATGGCTGCCCCAGGGCGCCCACGATGGCGCCAGTGTGGATGGGTGCTGCTGTGGGTGTCGTGTCTTGGTGCAGGGCGCCAAGTGGCTGCCCTGTGGTGCCTGTTGTGGCGCCAAGGTGCTGTGTGTGTGTGGTTGTCTAAGTGCAAGGCGCCAAGTGGCGCCTGTGGTGGCGCCAAATGTAACGCCCAAAATAAATTAATTATTTATTTAATTAAGTTATTTAAGGCTTGCAACATTTAATTTAAGTCAATTAAACAGTTAAAGTTTATTTTATCAAAAATGGGTCTAATCTATTTTAAATAAGATACCTAAGTTGGATTTATTTTATTTCAGGAGGTGGAATAAATTAATTATAGGAGTGGGAATAAGGCCCAAGGGCCATTATTAGGCCCAATGGTAGTCATAAAACTTAAGGGGTTCCTACACTAGGGTCTCATTACCCTCATTTTGAAAGAAAGAAAAAAATAGAAGAATAGAGAGGAGGAGAGGAGAAGCTCGACGGCGTAAGGAGGGAGGAAGGAAAGGAGGAAGCTTTATAGAGTTCTTGGCTTGGTAAGTGGAAATTCTTAGTCCTTTCATCACCATTTTCCTTTCTCTTTCTAGTATAGTAACCTTTGACCTCTCATTTCCATTGTTGTTGATTTTTCATTTCCACCCAAAGGAGGAAATTTTCGTGTTGCTGGAAATCAGTGGTGGGTACTCCATTTTGGTTGATTTTGGTGTTTGGTTGAAGCTCTAGCTCACCCAAGGTTAGGGGATTCTCTACTACATTTATAATAATTCGTAAGATATGTATTATAGGTAGAATAGCTCTAGGAATGACTTGTTTGTGTGATTTTGATGTTGATTATATGTTGGTTGATGTATGAGATGCCTAATTTGTTGATGTCATGTTGCTTGTTGTTGAAAAAATATGTGTTGTGAATTATGCATGTTATATGTTTGAGAAAATGTTTCCATGAAGAGAAGTATGTGAATGTGATAATTTAATGAAGTGGATTTAATGCCTATGTGTGTATTGTTCATGTGAGAATTAAGTTGTTGGGTGGAAAATTAGGTTTGAAGTGTCTTGGTGAGGGTGTTGGAGGAGGGGCGCCAAATGCCTAGACAAATGGCGCCTAGGTGCTGAATTCTGGCTGGTGTGGTTTGTGCTGGGCAGGGGCGCCATTTGCTAGGCAAAGTGGCGCCCAATTTACTGTTTTGTGGGTTTTGTTTCGGTTTGGCTGGGCTGGCAAGGAGGGGGCGCCATTTGCTAGGCAAAATGGCGCCAGGGTGTTGTCTTTGAAATTTTGGGTGAGTTTGTGCAAGGGGGCGCGGGTTGCTGGGAGAATTGGCGCCTGCTTGGGCGCCGTGGCTGTCTGTGCGTGCGTGTGTGCAGGGAAGGGCGCCAGTTCACTGGGAACTTGGCGCCCAGTGTGTGGGGCATGCTGTGTGTGCGTGTGTTGCGCTAAGTGGGGCGCCAAAGTGGCTGCCCCTTGGCGCCTAGGGGGCTTAAATGGAACCTAAGTAATGTTTTTAGTCCCTAAGAATTAATTTAATCCTTGGTGTGACAAAATAGTCCCTAGGAATTAAATTAATCCTTGGGGTGATAAAATAGTCCCCTAGTATCCAATTAAGCCTAATATGTCAAAATAGTCCCTAAGTGCCAAATTAATCATAGTATGTCAAAATAATTCCTTGGGTACCAAATTCATCTTTGGTGGGTCAAAATGGTCCTTAGGTGTGGAGAAGGTCCTTATGAGGTGGTTAGGTCCTTAGGTGGGATTTAATTTAATAAATGGTGTGTGGTGGTGAGAAAATGATAAAGAGGTGGTTAATAAACGATGAGGGCTTCGGCCAAAGAGGTGGTTAATAAATGATGAGGGCTTCGGCCAAAGAGGTGGGTTGATGATTGGTGTGATGCATTTGTGTGTTGTGATGCAATTGTCATGGAGTCACATAAATCATATGCATATAAACAAGGTGGGTTGGCTTCGGCCAAATGACGAGGGCTTCGCCAAATGACGCGAGGCTTCGCCAAAATGACGAGAATGGATCCACATGCATATTGCATACATGCAACAACTCATACATTCTTAGAATCCTTGTTGATGTATAATTAACTCAATGGTGTCGTTGTTGATATTTTAATGGAATGGTAAATGACTGGAATATTTTGGATTGTTGTTACTAGATGTTTTCCTAATATAATGCTTATCTTATTTGTTATTATTTATGTAAAGAGACTCACCCTAGCATTTTTATGTTGCCTGCTCTCGTGGCGACATGCAGGTGATTCTGAGTGAAGATGTCTAGGCCTACTTGGGATTTTTGTGTCGGCTCCCGATCTAGTAACACCGGGGATGGGGTTTAGTATTATTATTTTATGTTATGTATTAAACCGATTTAAACTATGTATTGAGTATGTTGAACTCGCTTTTATTTCCATTCTTTGTGAATCGCTCGGATTATTGTAAACACTAAATGAGTTTTTGAGGGTTTTGACCCACGTGACTATGGTGTGTATGTCACGCACTTGATGCGTTGAATTTTTAAGGATGTTTTGATGATGTTTTGTTAAAAGTAACACTCTCTTTGAGGTGCGTGGAAAAGTTTTGAAAAACTCTGATTTTTACTAAGTGAATTAATATTAAGTAGAAGGGGGTGTTACACCAAATTGTTGTGTTGCTGAGTTGGGTGGTTGTGCGTGGTAGTGGGCGCCAAAGTGGCTGCCCAGGGCGCCAAGTCACTACAAGAAAAATGGGATTTTTTGGCGGATTTTTCCGCCAAAAACACCCAATCATATAAATCACAGTATTTTCGGCGGATTTTCCGCCGGTAAATGGCTGGTGGCAACGTATTTTCGGCGGAAAATACACTTAAATCCGCCGAAAAATACACTTAAATCCGCCGAAAAATACATTTTTTTAAAAAAAAAAAAATTTAAAAACATTTTAAAAAAGCTGAAAAAACGTTTTTTAAAATTAAATAAATTTTAAAAAAAATATATAAATAACATATTTAAATTAAAAAACTAAAATTGTGATAAAACCAAATAAAATGTTTTTTAACAATTAATAAATTTAAATTAAAAATAAATAGCATATTTAAATTAAAAACTCAAATACCAAATAATAAACATCCATAATCAACAATAAAAAAAAAAACATTCATAATCAACCAAATAATAAACATCCATAAATTCAAATCCAACAAATCACTCCGATATCCATAATAATAAACATACATAATCAAATATAAAACTACTAAGGTGCGTGCTCATCGGAGTCATCTCTGTGATAATATTGATCACCTCGTGCTGGTTGATCATCACTGAACAAACAAGCATGTAACGCACTATAATTTAGATCAATATTATTATTGAAGAGATGGGGTGATTCTTCTTTGAGGTTGAATATACACAATCTTCTTGAGGTGGTGGTAGTCTTTGGGAAGATCTTCGGGATGGATATCTTTGTCATTTGGAGTGGTGGCCCAGTCTTTGGGAGGATCTTTGGGAGGATCTTGAGGTGGTGGATCTTCTTTGGGGATACTCACCGAGAATAATGGGGCTGGGGAGTATGCTGTGGATACTGCTGAGGGTACGGAGGATACTGAGGCCAAGACTGTGGCTGGTAGGAAGCCATATGTGATGATGATGATGATGATGGCCTCGAAGGATGGTTCATCTGAGCCATCATCTGCTGAAAACGCCTCTCGCCTCTCTAGCTTGCTCGGCAGCCAGCGCTCCTCAATGATCCTAGCTCGCTCGCAGCCGCGCTCTCAATGATCCTAGCTTGCTCTTCCGGTTGTCGTGCATATTGCTCCGCCGCTCGTTCAACCTCTGGTTAAATTGCTTTGGTCAATTGATCTACCACCTGCGTTGGGAGCAGCATAAGAACGACCGAGTACTCTCACGTCCCGAATATGATCGACTCGGCGAGAATGCTTTCCTTGAAGAACTTGGGTCCCATGCTACGGATCCTGTCAAACGATCACTCTTTTGTGGGCCAACCGCTCTATCCCACATAGAGCGACCCACTCTAGCCTCCTCCTCACGATCGATCGACCCATCGCTCTGCGGTGAGACTCACGCCACTCGGCCATCCCAAAGATCATAAGCATCCTAAAAAAAAACGAGATAAATAAATAAATATTAATAAAAAAACAATAAAAACAATATAAATATATATATATATATATATATATATATATATATATATATATATTGTATTTAAAGATAAATAACTAATAACATAATGTAGTTTTACAGAATCCTCCTCGCCTATATCGTGGATAAATGAACCATCCTCCTCTCAAGCATATACAAGTTGCGATGCAACTCGAGCAAACCGACCTCCCGTCCCAGCTTCTTCCTCCTAGATACATAATTTTATTATTTAATAACAACTACTTAATTAATTAACACATAGTTAATAAATTTAATTAATTGATGAATAAAAGTAATAGTTATAAAATTACGTACCATGCGTCTGATGATGAGTTCCAAAGCACTAACACATCCACACGAGTGATTGCGAAGAGCGCCGAATTTTCGTAAGCACGGTTCTTCTTAGCTTTCTCTTTTATTTTTAAATTCGGAGTGTCCCAATCGCGAAAGCAACAGTGCATAAGCCTCTCTCGGTCCCATAAAAGCGAGTTTTGCCTTTGCTTGCCGTACACCCGCATGATGCCAGAGTATCTATCATCATCTCTCTTGTTGAACGCATGCTCAACATCTTTCTGTTGTTCCGGTAACCATGTACATTGTTCCTATTTAAAAAAATTAGAAGAATATTGTTAATACAGACAAATTAAACAATTCAATAAAATAATTAAAAATTAATTATTTCATAGAACTTACTTGGAAAGAATTGAGCATGGCCCTAAAATAGTTTTTCCCATCTTCTTTATCTTTCTTAACAGCAGTCCAATTTTTCCAACCTTTGAAGAAATTCTGCTGAATTGCGTTTATGACTGCGGTGGCTGCAGGCTTTGAAGGAATAAACCTGAAATTTTTTAAAAAAGCTGAATATTTTGGACCACGAAAGTAGTTGTATAAAAGGCAACAAAAAATTAATAAATAATTATATACTTACGAATCTCCTTGAGGCACCACGATGCGACGACCATCTTCAACATGTGTCGGTCGTAAGTCATCCCCGCCAACAATCCACCTAAGAGGTGCAACACTACTACTACTACTACTACTCGCACACATCTGTGGTTGGCTTTGGCAAATATCTCGCCAGAGGAACAACACAACGACGCGTCCCCGTGACGGCGCGTTAGGCGAGTAATAATCTTCCGGCTCCCACCTGCCGTATCCGCGACAGGTGGAGGAACATCGTATGTGTCGTCACGATCAGATGAGGATCCAGATGATGATGACATACCTATATACATATATATATATATATATATATATATATATATATATATATATATATATATATATATATATATACATACATTTAAATATTAAAAAAAGAAACATGTATATATATTGCATAAACATTCGTACAAATATTCATACAAAATAACCATAAATATCCATACTATTACCAGTTACTAATTAAGTACCAAATAAAACAGAATAACTAGAAAAACTAATTTGAATCCCACTCATTCTCAAAATCATCATCATCAGATGAGCAGGGAATTCTTGATACACCAATATGTTCTTCTGGCATCTTCATCACAATCTTCTTCGTCATCACTTCATCGCCGGTGTTTGGTTGATCACATAAACGAGTAATGGGTTCCACTTGAATCACTTCATTTACATTAGACATCTCATCCATTTGAAATGGGACATCTTCCATGTGTCATTTGTCTCAATTCGCCTCTTGGTTTTGTCTTAATTGCGACACACCAACCACGCCTATCGATCGCGTTGATGGATAAGGGACATAATAGACTTGTCTCACATTTTGAGCAATGACGAATCGAATCATACAATCGATATCTACTACTCATTTTAATGCCGATCGTATTTGACTTTGGATTTACCCTTGTTCCTCGAGCGCACGGATCAAACCGATTACAATAAAAAGCACTACCGTCGACTATAGTCTAGATAGGGTACGCAACTTCGTATATGTGTTGAATCACACCATAAAAATCACCTTCACCACCTCCAAAGTGACACCCTTCATGCAAACTCCACTATTGATTGTTTCTCCGCCTGTGTCCATTCATTATTGTGAAATTTGTATCCATTGACAAAGTATGTGTGCCATTCTTTAACACATCTTCGAGGACCGTCTGGATAAGTTCCTCAAGTGTTGGTTGGGAGGAGTTGGTGGGAGGGCATAAACACGTTGCCTAAACCACATTGGAAAATGTGCATTAATATAAGCCGAAGATTGTTCTTCACTTATTTCCTCGGATGACAAGAATTCCCTAAAAGAAATAATTAATTGTTACACATTTGTCTACTTTTATTAACTTAATTAAGATCGATATATATATAGTTAATGTTGAGGAATACATACTCAATGAATGGTTGCACCTCAGTACAGTTTATCAACACATGAATATGTGCTGCCTTGAACTCTTCCTCTCTGTCGGCCCGGTGAATTGACTCCTCCCGGATGGACGGCCAGGGTAGACAAAAGACAGACAAAGCTAATTCATGTCTAGGACATTCAACATCCATTTCATTTCGATCGCTTCTTGGAGCAAATTCATTCTTGAAATAATAAGAACAAAAGTTGGTTGTTTCACGGTGTAAGTATGAAGAACATATCGATCCTTCAACTCTAGCTTTGTTTTTCACCGATCTTTTGAATCACCCATGAACCTAGATAATTAAACGATATGTTAATTAATTAATTAATAATGTTATTTTTAAACTTCCTTAATTTATATTATAATAAATAATCGACCTTTCAAACGGATACATCCATCTGTATTGGGCAGTCCGCCAAGTTTAGCTTCGGATGCGAGATGCACCCCAGAGATGCTCCATAGAATCAAAGAAACCAAAGTGAAATACTCTCTCCAACTTGCATAAGATAAGTGGGATGTCTTGTTCCATTTTTGTAAGATCATCAACTTTTAGGGTTCTTTGAACACAAATTCTTAAAGTATGTACTTATTTCAATCAATGGGTTCAAAACGTGTGTTGGCAACGAACTAAAAGCGATGGGAAGTAAGCACTCCATGAATACATGACAATCATGACTCTTCATCCCATGCAACTTCCCATTATCCACATCCGCACATCTAGATAAATTGGAAGAATAACCGTCTGCATTTTCAACTCTTTTATCCACCGATAAAAAGCTTTTAGCTTCTTCCTTAGATAAAGTATAATTGGCTTTGGGTTTCAATGTCCTAGTACCTTGCTCAACCAACAACAAATCCTTTCGTCTACAATAATGAGCTATGTCCTTCCTAGCTTTCTCATTGTCTTTCGTTTTACCTTTCACGTCCATGACAATGTTAAATATGTTATCAAAAAATCTTCTCTCTGTATGCATTACATCCAGTTGTGTCTCAATGAGATTATCTTTCCAATAGGAAGTTCCCAAAAGATACTTCTCTTTGTCGGTTGTGCCATTGCCCATAGCCTTCGGGCGAAAACAACACCCGCTACGACTTCCACTTGGGAGGATGTCTTTAACACTGTCCCCAAACTTCCTCTGGTGTCAAACTATGAGGAGGTCCACTTGTTTCAACATGTCCTCGATGAATGCATATTTCTGCTTTCTAAATGGGTGATCCATAGGTAAGAACCTACGATGCGAGTCAAACCACGAAGTTTTCCC
Organism: Oxytropis ochrocephala; assembly: GCA_020916435.1. NCBI lineage: Eukaryota > Viridiplantae > Streptophyta > Magnoliopsida > Fabales > Fabaceae > Oxytropis > Oxytropis ochrocephala. Next base: position 101,862,918 of record CM037088.1, read on the forward strand.
TCCGTATTTAAGAGTGAAAGCCCTTGTGTCAACCATGCAAATCGGACACGCCATCTTACCATGTGTTCCCCATCCGCACAACATTCCATAGGCGGAAAGTCATTAATTGTCCACATCAAAGCCGCCTCATTCGAAATTTTGTTTGCGTGCTGCATCATAAGTTAAAACACCATGCCACAACCTTTTTAGGTCATCAATCAAAGGTTGCAAATATATATCAATACCAGCTGTTGGATTGCTTGGCCCCGGAATAATAGCATTTAAAAACATGTATGGTTTAGACATACACATTTACGTGGAAGGTTGTATGGGGTGACAATAATCGCCAACAAGAATACGGTGATGCCGATGCTTGAATATAGGGTGTGAAACCATCAGAGCATAAACTAAGCCGAACATTGCGTGGATCACTGGCAAAATCTGGATGAACACGATCAAAATGCTTCCAAGCTTCACCATCAGATGGGTGACGTAATTCACGAGTAATTGTTTCTATTTTCATGGTGCCACGTCATTTTACCAAATGTCTCCATTGATGTAAACATCCTCTCGTAGCCTTGGTATAAGCGGCAGATAGAACGTACATTGCTTTCCGTGGAACCGGTTTGCCTCTGCTCGTCCCTTTCCTGCTGGCACGGTAGCGTGGCTCTCCACACAACTTGCATTCCGTCAAATTTCCATCATTTATGCCAAATCATTATTATAATAGAGCATGCAACCAGACTCACAACAATCAATTCTTTTAGATTTTAAGCCAAGCTTCGATACCAGTCTTTTAGCATCATAATAACTCTGCGGCAAAAGTCCCTTAATAGGGGTTGCATCCAACATCATTTTGGTCATATATTCCATGCACAACTCGGCAACATTAAATTGAGACTTAAGACCCAACAACCGAACACACATTGATAATTTTGAGTCTTTAGATCCTTCAAATAATGGTTTATTTGTCTCACTCAAATACGTGTAAAACAATTGCGCTTCCTCATTTGGAACTTCTTCAGCATCATATTCCGGTTCTTCAAAATCCAAATTTACTCCAACGGCATGAGATATCATTCCCTGATAAACATCTAACGCGGGTTGCATGATTTGGCGGATCCGGATGTGGAAGCTACTTCTTCAACCGGAACATTAGTACTTGAAAGATATACTTCAACCGGAACATTAACGCAGGAAGAACAGCTCTACCGCAGTACCAGTGCTACTTAGCGTGACTCCTCCATATCCAATAATCGCTGCCTAAACCCATTATTGTACAAATGCATTCGACTTCATCTTCATTTTTATAAATCGAATTGAACATTTTGCGCACGGACATCTAATTCCCCCTTCTCGCGCAAATCCTTCGTCACGCTTAGCACAAAAAATAAACTCTTCTACTCCTTCTGCAAATCGTCTCTTTAAACCGCTTCTTCCAGGATATAATCGATCATACATCCAACTACGATCCATGTTTTCTAAATTCTAGTACTACGTGTGCTACAATAAAAATTATCATAAACAATAACTAATTACTTTTCATTTCATAAATAATAAATCAAAATTTATATTTTCTTACTTACATATTCATACACATACATACACATATACAAATATCATATGATCATATACATACACACACACATATACACATACAAATATTTACATACATGCACTAACAATGTAACATTACATTAATTAATTATAATATAAATAGATTTTAAAACATTTTACACATTTTATATATTATATATGTTATGCTAAACGTAAATATTAGTCATTTTAACTAACACTCTATTAACTAACAACATAAATAATATTTTAACACATAAATATAACGATAAATTACATATCATACCTACTTAAATGAAAATAAATGAATTTTTAAAAATATAATAAACTTTAACAAATTAATCAAAATAATGATTGTACAATGAATTTTCGAAAAACTAATATATTCTTGTTTAGTTAATAGAGTGTTAGTTAAAATGTATTAAAAACATGAATTAATAATTAAAAAATATATTAATTATTTTATTTCGGATTTATCTATTTTTTATTAAAAAAATATTAACATATCTATTTTTTATTAAAAAAAATTTCAAACATTTTATATAATATGTTATCGTAAACGTAAATATTATTCATTTTAACTAACACTCTATTAACTAACAAACATAAATAACATTTTAACAATAAATTTTTATTCATTTTAACTAACAAGTCTATCAAAAAATGTATTCATTTTTTTATTAACAATAAATTATCATGATTGTCGAAAATATAATAAAATTTAACAATTTAATCAAAAAAATGATAATATAATGATTTTCAAAAATATAATCAACTTTAACAATTTAATCAAAAAAATGATAATATAATGATTTTCAAAAAAATGATAATATAATGATACATTAAATTTATTTTTTAACTACTCTATCATTATATTTCGTATTTTCTAAATAAATTTAATAAATATTTTATTTATTTTATTTCGTTTTTATGTATTTTTTAAAAAAAATTAATATATGATTTGATTAATCACTAATTTGGTACTTATATTATCATAAAAAAATATTAGAAACAACTAATAACTTCAATAACTAACCGGTGGTCTTTGAAGACTCGACTTGATGCTAAACCGAGTCCTTCCAATAAACGAGCAGTGGTCACCAAACTCAAACAACTCCTAAACAAACAACATAACAATTAGTAACTAATAGTTTATAACAAAGCATAAGCTAAAATTAAGTATAAACTAAAACAAACCTTTCAAAGTTTGAGAGAGGAGAAGAAAAAACTGAATTTGATAGATGATTGAGTGAAGAAATGTTAAAGTTTAAGAGAGTGGAGAATTTGAGAATTTGATAGAAGTTTGAGAGAGGAGAAGAAGTTTGAGTGAAGGAAGGAGTGAATGAATGAATGGAAGAAATGAGATATATGAAGAGAGGAGAAGAGGTAAAAGTGCCGTTATCATCAGTGTGTCGTTTTCGGCGGATTGAGAGACGTTTTCGGCGGATTGGGAATGCCTTGAAGGCGCGTGGCGCTTCGGCGGATTTTGGTCCATTTTCGGCGGATTTTTGGTCATTGGACCTCCTCGTTGACCGTCTTTGCGATTTCGTGATTGGGGATGTTTGCGGCGAAATTTGAATTTCAAATTTCCCCCCTGATTATTTAGCTGTCATTTTCGGCGGATTAGGGGTCCTTTTCGGCGGATCCAGTTTTTTTTTTCAGACCCCTTTTTTTTCCACTTTATAATCCCCCACAAATACCATAATTCCGCCGAAAACGTCAAATCCCCCACAAAAAATTTCTGGTGGATTAAATCCCCCACAAATGTCAAAAATCCGCCGGAAATTTTCTGGGGGATTAAAATCCGCCAGAAAGTTTTGCCTTGGATTTTAGGTTTTTCTTGTAGTGAGTTGCTGAGTGTTTTGGGTGAGTGCGTGTGTGGGGGCGCCAAGTTGCTGCCCATGGCGCCTGGTGTGGCGCCAGGTTGTGTGGCAGGGTGTGTGTGTGTGTGGCGCATCACAGGGCGCCAAATGGCTGCCCTGGCGCGCCTGTGTTGCTGCCTCTGTCTAGGAAGGGGCGCCAGTTTGGCTGCCCAGTGCGCCTGGAGTGCACCTGTGTCTGAGACAGTGTCTCAGTTTGTGTCTTAGTTTGTGTCTAAGTCTGTGCTGCGTTGCTGGGCGCCAATGTTGCCCAGTTTGGCGCCTGTCTGGATGTGTTGCCACAGGGGGCGCCAGATTGCTAGAGTTTTGGCGCCTGTGTGCCTATGTTGCACAGGGGCGCCAGTTTGCTGGTGTTTTGGCGCCTGGTGCTGCCTTTTTGGTCCTTATGTGCTAGCTTGGTCCTTTAGGTGCTGTTTTGGTCCCTAAGTGCTATTTTAGTCCTTAGGTGATGTTTGGGTCTTGGATGTGCTGTTTTGGTCCCTAGGTGCTATTTTAGTCCTTGAGTGTTGTTAAGGTCCTCTAGTGCTGTTTTGGTCCCCTAGTGGCGTTTAGTCCTTGGGACCTATTTTCAAATGACGAAGTTGACGATGTGTGAATAAATGATGATGTGAATGACGATGGGTCTAATGACCAAACTAAAAATGACGATGATGTGGGAGATGATGTTGATGATGAACTGTAGGCTGCGGTCTTGACGTTACAATTAAAAATTGATGATGTGTGTGGCTTGCTGTTGTGAGAAATTGTGTTTGTGGTGTGTTCATGGAGTCACATGCATACATTCGGTTGCGGTGGCGACGATATATTTTGTAGGCTGCGGTCTTGACGTTTTATGTTTTGGCTGCGGTCGCGACGTGCCCAAGTGGCTATGAGAAGTGATGATGGTACCACATGCATGCTTGCATTGCATTCATTATCATAAATGGTACATGTTTTGCTGGTTGATAATTGATATGACTAATTCTGTTGTATGACTGTACGTGTGTGATGCTGTGATTAATATACTGCTTATTATGGTCTTTATTATGTGGTTTGAGACTCACCCCTTTCTGTTGTTATTTACCACAGGTAACCATGAATGAAGGTTTCTTCCCTTCATTCCCCGAGTCGATCTGCTCTGATACGTAGCACCTAGGGGATGGGCTTAGGATTCTAGCTGTTTAGTCTTTTTGGCTGTTGAACTATTATATTGGATATTATTATGTATGGGTTGAGACTGTGATCTGTTTTCTGAGATTTCATTTTATTTTCCGCTGCGAGTTGTATAAGTTTATTTATGTGAACTGAGTTTGATGTATTTTGAGGATTTTCCATCCCTCTTGCTGAGTGCTGCGTATTGCCTTGGCTTAATAATGATTTTGCCTTCTTTTGTTGTTGTTTGAACTGAAGTAAGTGTAGCATCCCGTTTGGATGTATTAAAGGAATAAATTTTTAAAACTCTGATTTTTATTACAAATTACCGGGTAGAAATGGGGTGTTACATTAATGGTATCAGAGCAGCAGATCTCTCTCAGTACGGTGTGGTTCGAGGACAAACCAAGCGGAAGTTGGTGGGCATGTGACATCCGGGGCTGACGAGGGCGGGGAATGATCGCCGGTGCCCAAAAAGGTGGCATGGCAAAGAGCGGCTCCTGGCAGCTTCAAAGCGAAGGGGCACGTGAATGAACTGAATACGCATCGGAATGAGAGGATCCCGAGTATGCGGTATGGGATCATGCTGATTGAAGGAAAGCTTAAAAGAATTGATTTGGACTACCTATACCAACAAGATGCATCTTCTTTTTCGAGTCCACCCGCAAGAACTCCATAGTTAAGCGTGCTTGGCTTGGAGTAGTAGTGGGATGGGTGACCTTCTGGGAAGTTTTCCGGAAAGCATGCATGTGAGGACAAAGCATGTTGAAAAGACTCGTGTTGGTTCGTGGGGGCGATCAACGATTCTAGAAGCGATGCAGGATGTTACAAATGGTATCGAGCAAAAGTTCTGGCCTGCAATCCTAACCAAAATCATGCTGTCATAGTGTTTTATGACAATTAGGTGTTCTTAAATTAGATTCTAAATTATTGTTCATCCTGCAGTGCTAGGTTGATATGGCTAGGAGAGATTATGCTGCTCTTGCTGCTGCTTTGCAAGCTATAGCTCAGGCTGTTGGGAACCAAAGAGAATGTTGGTGAAAATTGCAGGACTCGCAGTCGCTACATTTCGAGAGGAGAACCTCCTACCTTCAAGGGAGGTATAACCCGATGGTGCTCTAGCCTTTGCCGAAAGAGATTGAAAGAATTTTCCGGGTGATGGATCGCACCGATGTGCGTAAGGTCGTATATGGTACCCACACTCTGCAGAGAGAGGTCGATGACCGTGGTTGGAGGTCGAGAGAGGTTAGAGATCACAGGGGAAGAAATTACTTGGGCTGTGTTCCGTAGGGAGTTCTTGAGGAAGTACTTTCCGGAGGATGTTAGGGGGAAGAAAGAGGTTGAGTTCCTTGAGCTGAAGCAAGGAAATATGTCTGTGACAGAGTATGCTGCCAAGTTCACTGAGTTGGCTAAGTTTTATCCCCACTACTCTGAGGCTGGTTCTGAGTTCTCAAAGTGCATCAAATTTGAGAATGGGTTGAGGTTAGACATCAAGCAAGCTATCTCGGTGCACCGTAAGATCCGGGTTTTGCTTTGATTTGATTGATAGCTGTAGGATCTATGAGGAGGATAGTAATGCTCGCTCCAGGGTCATGAGGGATCAGAGGGGTAAGTTCCAGAACCGTGGTAAGCCATATGAGGTTTCTGCTGATAGAGGTAAACAGAGGTATGCTGGTGGTAGTAGGTCTGCTGATGGTAAGAGGTCTGCTGAGGGCAAGAAGCCAAGTGGGGGAGATGCTTCCGCCAACATTGTGTGTTTTAAGTGTGGCAAGCCGGTTCATAAGAGTTTTGATTGCAAGGTGGGGGCGAGGGTATGTTTTCGATGTGGCAAGGAAGGTCATATGGCATCTGATTGTGATCGCAAGGAGGTGGTTTGTTTTAATTGTGGTGAATCGGGTCATATTAGCTCCAAGTGTACCAAACCAAAGCAGGAGAGGTCCAGTGGAAGAGTTTTTGCCCTAGCAGGTTCAGAGGAGGCCAATGAGATTAGAGGTACTTATTTTATTAATGGTACTCCATTAATTGCTATTGTAGATACTGGTGCTACGAACTCTTTTATTGCTGCTGTATGTGCTGGGAAGTTGAATTTAGTTTTATCTTCTATGAAGAGGGGGATGGTTATCGACACTCCAGCTAAGGGTTCGGTGACTACCTCTCTATTGTGTGCTAAGTGTCATCTGTCAGTCTTCGGCAGAGATTTTCTGGTTGATCTTATTTGTTTGCCATTGGGTGGGCTGGATGTCATACTTGGTATGGGCTGGTTAGTAGATAACCATGTGCACATCAACTGTTTCAGTAAGTCTGTGAGTTTCCTTCCTCCAAAAGAGGAAGAGTCTGTGTTGTTGTCTGCCGGCCAGCTGCATAAGGTAATGAAGGAGGGTGGTCATCTGTTTGCTTTGTTGGCATCACTTTCTGCTGAGAACCAAGCTATCGTTGAAGGGTTGCAGGTGGTGCGTGAGTTTCCTGAAGTGTTTCCTGATGAGATTCCTAGTGTGCCGCCAGAGAGGGAAGTGGAGTTTGGGATTGATCTTGTACCTGGTACTAGGCCTGTGTCTATGGCACCATACCGAATGTCAGCTTCTGAATTGTCTGAATTGAAGAAGCAGCTAGAAGAGTTACTCGAGAAGAAATTTGTGAGGCCTAGTGTGTCACCATGGGGGCCCCCGGTATTGTTAGTGAAAAAGAAGGATGGGAGTATGCGTCTTTGTGTGGATTATAGGCAGCTGAATAAAGTAACAATCAAGAATAAGTATCCTCTCCCAAGAATTGATGATCTGATGGACCAGCTGGTAGGTGCTAAGGTGTTTAGCAAGATTGATTTGAGGTCAGGTTACCACCAGATCAAAGTGAAAGATGAAGATATTCAGAAAACAACATTCAGAACTAGATATGGGCACTATGAGTATTCTGTAATGCCGTTTGGTGTCACCAATGCACCAAGGGTGTTTATGGAGTATATGAACCGTATCTTCCATAGTTACTTGGACCGATTTGTGGTGGTGTTCATAGACGACATTCTGGTGTATTCTAAGTCTGAAGAGGAGCACGCAGAGCACTTGAGGTTGGTGCTAGAGGTGTTGAAAGAGAATAAGCTATATGCTAAGCTGTCAAAGTGTGAGTTCTGGCTGAGTGAGGTAAGCTTCTTGGGTCATATTATTTCTGGTGATGGTATAGCTGTGGATCCAGCCAAGGTTGATGCAGTGTTGCAGTGGGAGAGCCCAAAGTCAGTGACTGAGATCAGAAGCTTTTTGGGGTTGGCTGGTTACTATAGGAGGTTCATTGAGGGTTTATCTAAGCTAGCCCTTCCGTTGACTCAATTGACGTGTAAGGGAAAAGCTTTTGTGTGGGATGCTAAGTGTGAAGAAAGCTTCAATGAGTTGAAGAGGAGGTTGACAACATCTCCAGTTCTAGTGTTGCCTGTTCCGGATCAGCCATTTGTTGTATATTGTGATGCTTCCAAGATGGGTTTGGGAGGTGTATTGATGCAGGATGGGAAGGTAGACAGTTGAGGACACATGAGAAGAACTACCCCACTCATGATTTAGAGCTGGTTGCAATTGTGTTTGTGCTCAAGATTTGGAGGCACTATCTGTATGGTACCAGATTTGAGGTGTTTAGTGACCACAAGAGTTTGAGGTACCTATTTGACCGAGGAGTCAAGTGAATATGAGGCGTAGACGTTGGTTAGAGCTGCTGAAAGACTATGATTTCGGCCTGAACTATCATCCCGACAAAGCTAATGTCGTGGCTGATGCTTTAAGTCAGAAGACTTTGCATATGTCAGCAATGATGGTGAAGGAGTTGGAGTTGATTAAGCAATTCCGTGATATGAGTCTGGTTTGTGAAGTAACACCGCAGAGTGTTAGACTGGGTATACTGAAGATTGGTAATGACTTCTTGGCTAGTATCCGAGACGCCCAGAAGTTAGATGTGAAGCTTGTGGATTTGTTGGTTGCGGGTGATCAAGCTGTGGATGGGGATTTCAGGTTGGATTCCCAGGGTGTATTGAGATTCAGGGATAGGATCTGTGTTCCTGATGATGCTGAGATGAAGAGAATGATCCTTGAGGAGAGCCATAGGAGCAAGCTGAGTATTCATCCAGGGGCTACAAAAATGTATCATGACTTGAAGAAGTTGTTCTGGTGGCCTGGTATGAAGAAGGATGTGGCACAATTTGTATATGCCTGTTTGACTTGTCAGAAGTCAAAGGTTGAGCACCAGAAGCCTGCGGGGTTGATGCAACCATTAGAGGTTCCGGAATGGAAATGGGATAGCATTTCCATGGATTTTGTGATTGGGTTGCCAAATACTGTGAGGGGATTTGATTCTATTTGGGTGATTGTGGATAGGTTGACGAAGTCTGCTCACTTCATTCCTATCAACATCACGTATCTGGTGGCTAGGTTGGGTGAGATATACATTCGTGATTGTGAAGTCGCATGGTGTCCCAAGAGCATTGTGTCCGATAGAGACCCTAGGTTCACTTCCGATTTTTGGAGGAGCTTGCAAGAGGCATTGGGGTCCGAGTTGAGGTTGAGTTCACTTTATCATCCTCGGGATGGGATGAGATAGAGAGAACCATTCAGTCATTGGAGGATCTATTGAGGTCCTGTGTTCTAGAGCAGGGAGGTGCGTGGGATACACATCTTCCATTGATTGAGTTCACGTACAACAACAGTTACCATTCGAGCATAGGGATGGCTCCTTTCGAGGCACTGTATGGTCGGAGGTGCAGGACTCCGTTGTGTTGGCATGAGTCTGGAGAGAGTGTTGTTCTTGGACCTGAAGTTGTTCGGGAAACTATAGAGAAGGTGAAATTGATCAGGGAGAAAATGAAAGAGTCGCAGAGTCGACAAAAGAGTTACCATGATAGGAGGAGAAAAGACTTAGAATTCCAGGCTGGTGAGCATGTATTCTTGAGGGTCACGCCTATGACTGGTGTTGGGCGTGGACTGAAAGCAAAGAAGTTGACTCCTCGATTTATTGGACTGTACCAGATTACTGAGAGGGTTGGAAATGTTGCCTATAGGGTGGCTTTGCCGCCTAACCTTTCGAACTTGCATAACGTGTTTCACGTGTCGCAACTTCGGAAGTATATTCCAGACCCGTCTCATGTGATTCACATGGATGATGAGAAGGTACGAGAGAATCTCACTGTGGAGACTATGCTAGTGAGGATTGATGATAGAGAAGTGAAGGTGCTGAGAGGGAAGGACATTGCTTTGGTAAAGGTGGTTTGGTTGAAATTCTTTGGTGAGAGCATGACTTGGGAGCTGGAGAGCAGGATGCGGGAGTCTTATCCAGAGCTATTTGACTCAGGTATGAATTTCGAGGACGAAATTTCCCAAGTGGGGGAGAGTTGTAACACCCTAAATGATTTAATTAATTAATTGATTAAATTATTTAAAGTGTTGCACTATTTTTAATTATATTAAATTATTTATGTTAATTTATTTATAATTGAAGGAAGTGGTATTGGTAATTCCGGGGTGGCAAGCATTGGCCCAAGAGCCCAAGCCCAATGACTTAGGCTCCTAGGGTTGGTGCAATTCGCACCATTTGGCAAAACAAAGAAAGAAAACGAAAAAAAGGGAGAAAGGAGAAGAGAGAAGGAATTCGGCGCAAGTAGGGAGAGAAGGAGAGAGAGCTTGATCGCACCAAAGGGAAAGGAGAAGGAGAGTTTCAATTGTTGCTGTGGTTTTGTGGGTGACTCAGTAGAAAGGACTATTCTTCGGTTTATTCAAGGTAAGGGGAGTCTCACCTTATAATAGAGAGTATAATAGGATGTATGTAGATCATAGGATCCTTATTTATATTAGTTGATGTTGAATTTGATTGTTGTATGATCGTTTTGATTGATTGAATTTGATAATTGCATGAAACACCGAATTGTATGTTAGTGTTAGGGTTTATATAGTTTTGATTTCGTTTTGATGTATGATTGATGATTAAAATGCGTAATTGAAGGTGCTAGTATGATTATGATGTGTTTGTGGATTGTTGTTGATGATTGATTTTGTGAAAAGTTGGATGAAATTGGTTTAAGGAACTCTAAGTACCCTAGGGCGCCAAGTTGCTAGAGAAATGGCGCTTTGTGTCGGTGTTGTCTTTGTGTGTGTGCAGTGTGCCCACGGATCGGGCGCCAAATCTTTGCCCGGAATGGGCGCTGTGTGCGCTGGGCACCTTGTGTGCATGTGCAGGGGCGCCAAATGGCTTCCCAGGGCGCCCAGGATGGCGCTAGTGTGGATGGGTGCTGTTGTGGGTGTCGTGTCTTGGTGCAGGGCGCCAAGTGGGCCGCCTGCGGCGCTGTTGTGGCGCCAAGTCTGCCGTGTGTGTGTGTGGTTGTCTAAGTGCGGGCGCCCAGTGGTTTGCCACTGTGGCGCTGTGGTGGCGCCAAATTGTTGTGTTGCTGAGTTGGGTGGTTGTGCGTGGTAGTGGGCGCCAAAGTGGCTGCCCAGGGCGCCAAGTGAGGCGCCAAGTTGCTGAGTGTTTTGGGTGAGTGCGTGTGTGGAAGCGCCAAGTTGCTGCCCATGGCGCCTGGTGTGGCGCCAGTTGTGTGTGGCGAGTGTGTGTGTGTGTGGCGCGCATCACGGGCGCGCCAAATGGCTGCCTCAGCGCGCTTGTGTGTTCTTTACTGTGTCTAGGCGGGGCGCGGTTGCACCCAGATGCGCTCGTGTATCGAGATGATGTCTCGCCAGTGTCTTAGTTTGTGTCTAAGTCATGCTGCGTTCTGGCGCCAATGTTGCCCGGCCAGGCGCTGTCTGGATGTGTTGCCACGAGGCGCCAGTTGCTAGAGTTTTGGCGCTGTGTGCCTATGTTGCCTGAGGGCGCCGTTTCTTTGGTGTTTTGGCGCCTGGTGCTGCCTTTTTGGTCCTTATGTGCTAGCTTGGTCCTTTAGGTGCTGTTTTGGTCCCTAAGTGCTATTTTAGTCCTTAGGTGATGTTTGGGTCTTGGATGTGCTGTTTTGGTCCCTAGGTGCTATTTTAGTCCTTGAGTGTTGTTAAGGTCCTCTAGTGCTGTTTTGGTCCCCTAGTGGCGTTTAGTCCTTGGGACCTATTTTCAAATGACGAAGTTGACGATGTGTGAATAGATGATGATGTGAATGACGATGGGTCTAATGACCAAACTAAAAATGACGATGATGTGGGAGATGATGTTGATGATGAACTGTAGGCTGTGGCTTGCTGTTGTGAGAAATTGTGTTTGTGGTGTGTTCATGGAGTCACATGCATACATTCGGCTGCGGTCGCGACGATATATTTTGTAGGCTGCGGTCTAGACGTTTTATTTTTTGGCTGCGGTCGCGACGTGCCCAAGTGGCTATGAGAAGTGATGATGGTACCACATGCATGCTTGCATTGCATTCATTATCATAAATGGTACATGTTTTGCTGGTTGATAATTGATATGACTAATTCTGTTGTATGACTGTACGTGTGTGATGCTGTGATTAATATACTGCTTATTATGGTCTTTATTATGTGGTTTGAGACTCACCCATTTCTGTTGTTATTTACCACAGGTAACCATGAATGAAGGTTTCTTCCCTTCATTCCCCGAGTCGATCTGCTCTGATACGTAGCACCTAGGGGATGGACTTAGGATTCTAGTTGTTTAGTCTTTTTGGCTGTTGAACTATTATATTGGATATTATTATGTATGGGTTGAGACTGTGATCTGTTTTCTGAGATTTCATTTTATTTTCCGCTGCGAGTTGTATAAGTTTATTTATGTGAACTGTGTTTGATGTATTTTGAGGATTTTCCATCCCTCTTGCTGAGTCCTTGGCTTAATAAATGATTTTGTGTTCTTTTGTTGTTGTTTGAACTGAAGTAAGTGTAGCATCCCGTTTGGGTGTATTAAAGGAATAAATTTTTAAAACTCTGATTTTTATTACAAATTACCGGGTAGAAATGGGGTGTTACAGTAAGGAGGGTCAAGTGTGTCTGCTGCAAAAATCCTTGTATAGATTGAAACAATCTCCTAGACAGTGGTATAAGAGATTTGACACTTATATGGTAAACATAGACTACAAGAGAAGTCATCATGACAGTTGTGTCTACTTCAAGCAAATAGACAACAAATAATTTATCTACTTGTTGCTCTATGTGGATGATATGCCCATAGCTAGCAAAAATTGTTGTGAGATATTGAAATTAAAAAGCTGCTGCATAGTGAATTTGAAATGAAGGATCTAGGAGAAGTAAGGAAAATCCTAGGAATGGAAATAAGCAGAAGGAAAGATACTCAAGAGCTTAGCATTACTCAAACCAACTATGCTAAGATGGTGATTGAAAGGTTTAGCATGAATGATGCCAAACCAGTATCTGTTCCTTTGGCTGCTCATTTTCAACTCTCTCACTCAAATTGCCCTGCAACTGATAGTGAAAGGAATCAAATGCAGAAAATTCCCAATGCAAGTGCAGTTGGAAGCCTCATGTATGCAATGGTGTGCACTAGACCTGATCTAGCTTATTCACTAAGCTTGGTCAGCAGAGTATCTGTCAAATCCAGACAAGATCATTGGAGTCTTTATCAAATATATTTTGAGGTATTTGAAAGGAACTACAAATGTGGGATTACAGTATAATCAAGGGGGTCAAGACTTAGGTGGAGTAATTGGTTTTGTGGACTCTGATTTTGCTGGGGATCGAGACAAGAGGAGGTCTTTAACGGGTTATGTTTTCACTTTATTTGGAAACACAATTAGTTGGAAAGCCTCACTTCAACACGTGGTAGCCTTATCATCTACTGAAGCCGAGTATATTGGGGTGACAGAAGTTGTGAAGGAAGCATTATGGTTGAAGGGATTGGTAAATGAACTTGGTGTGAAACAAGAGAGTGTGGATGTGTATTGTGACAACCAAAGTGCAATACACTTGTGTAGAAACTATGCTTATCATGAAAGGACTAAGCATATTGATACAAGACTTCATTGGATCAAAGACATAAGCTCAGAAGAATCAGTGAAGGTTAAGAAGGTACACACATCTGAGAATGCAGCTGATTTCATTACCAAGGTAGTTCCATTGAGCAAATTCAAACATTGTTTGAATTTGTTAAAGGTGGGAGTTTGACAGATATGTGGAGATTGAACTAAGGATCAAAGAGTTTGTGTTGTTATGGTTGATTCATTGCCAAGGTGGAGATTGTTGTCTGAAGTGGCAATTAATCATTGGTTGCTTTCCCTGCCACGTCGGATCCAAGCGTGAAAAGCTCAGCCAATCAAAACTCGCGAAGTTGAAATACCGTTATAACTGTTTTTGAAGCTCGGTTTTGGCGCCAACCTCAAGCTTCAATATAAATATGAAATTGAACACGTGATTTCAAGCGAATTCAAGATCAAGCACTTCCTGGGATTGAGCGTGAGTGATAAACACAGGAAATTAGGAATCAAGGGCAGTGAGGGGGATCAATCGGGTTTCAATTGTACTTTGTAAACATTCATAGTTTGATTCAATCAATACAACACGAACTAAGTGGTTGCTTAGTTCCCCAAACATAGGAATCATCAATTCCGAACTAGGTGATCATTTCTTTGTGTGTTCTTGCGTTCAATTTGTTTTGATTCGTGCGAATTTCCATTTTCCCCCAAATTTATTGAATTAGGGTTCTTGTGCGTAATTAGGGCTAATTCTTTTCAATTGAATTTGATTATTTAAATTGGCTCTTCAATTACATTTGAGAGGTTAATTGGAGCAATTCTTGTTGTAGTTTTAGCAAATTTCAGATCAATTTCTCAACAGTATTATAAGAGAATAAAACAACTCCAATTTATTATATGAGAAGGGATAAAGTGCAAATGAAAAGTATTTTATTAGACAAACAAAGTAGCTAAAGCCTCTTCAAACAAATTAAAACAGCCAAAGCATTTTATAATTCTTGAATTAAAGAACAAATCATGCTTCATAAGAGCATAAATAGAGTAGGAATCATGAGAGTATATGACACTTTTGAAATGAATTATTCTTCTTCGGAAGAGGTAGAAATGTCTTTCCTAAAACTATAAACCTCACATGATTTAGAAGTTGCTGTCTCTTTAGAAATGTCTCTTCCAACATAGAATGCTGGTCTTTTTGGCAAAGGAACAAACACATTTTTGTTTGTTAGCATTGATATAATGTGAGACATTGTAGGTCGATCAAAGATACTGGACTTGGTTAACTTGTTTTGAAAATCTCTTTTTTCTAATGAAAAACTAGTTTGGTCAATTTGTTTTGTAGAACTGCTTTACAAAACTATTTCTTATTTTCTTGTTTTTAAAATTTAAATTTTTTAAAAAAATAATACTTATTTTGAAAAATAATTTTTATTCAAATTTTAAAAACTAAATAATCAAAACTTATTCAAATAATTTTTACGTACATATCCAATTAGATTAAGTGGCATGTCTTCACAAGAGAAGCTATTATTTCTTCTACCACTAACGATTTCAAGTAACAACACTCCAAAGCTGTAGACATCTGACTTTGTTGAGAAAACTCCTTCCATAACATACTCCGGAGACATGTAACCACTTCACAAAAATTATTCCGTATCATTATAAAATAAATTTTATTTATAGATTCGTCAACAAAAATTTGAACAAAGAAAGGTTAGAGAACTCACTATGTCCCAACAATCCTGTTGGTATTTACCATGGATTCTTGTTGTGTGAACATTCTTGCCATACCGAAGTCAGAAATTTTTGGGTTCATATTCTCATCAAGAAGTATGTTGCTAGCCTTCAAGTCTCTGTGAATGATTTTTAAGTATTTATGAAGGTAAAGTAATCCTTGAGAAATCCCTTCTATTATGTTGAAGCGCTTCTTCCAATCTAAGAACTTCTTTCTTGTACAATCTTCAGAAAGAAATGTAAAATATATTTTCAAATGACATTTTCATTTACAGTCAATGACTAACACAAAGCATGATATTATATATTTTCAAATTGGTAATGTAAAGTTTGAGCAATCATCCATTTTGCTTTTTAAGACAAAATTACAAATAAACCACTAAGTCATTCATCCATAACAAAAATATTGATCGCCTAATCATGAAAATAAGTTTTATGCATTTGTCCTTGAAAACATCATGAAAATAAGTTGATTGTAGTCTTACAATATCAATAAATCAAATTTTTTTTTTCCTAATAATATCCCCTTGAAGCATTAATTTAGTTTTCCTTTTTCAAGACTCAATTATATATTAAGTGATAGGGAGAGTAACAAGGGGCATATTGCAAAACTATAAGTGATTAGGTCACAACCTTAAACATCAATCAAATCGGGATGGGGAGAGTATTTCTCACCGAAGAGATAGAAATCCAAACTTTTGTTGGACATGTATTCATAAAGTAGAATCCTTTCTTCTTCATAAATGCAACAACCAAGTAGTTGTACAAGATTAGTGTGCTGAAGTTCACAAATGAGTGTAAGTTCATTCTTAAATTCCATAACTCCTAGTCCAGAAGTTTTTGAAAGTCTTTTTACCGCAACCTCTTGCCCTGTTGGTAGAATTCCCTGAAAATTCGAATTAAAGGATTCACCATCTCTCTTAAACAAAATAATGTATTGTGGACTACAATTTCAATGTTTTAAAGATTTATGCACTCGCATTGTGATCACAAGATTCATAACATCAGTTTATCATCAGAATTTAACCCACGTAGGTAACTCTATTGGCAAGCTAAGAGAACCGGAGAAACTAACATTCCTCATATTCCTAACTAATTAATCACTAGTATTTGCCTATTAAAAAAGAAGAATTTGTTAGCAAACTTTTGCAATATTATCAATATATGGTGTTTTAATTGTAATAATAATTCAAAACCATCCTTTGAGACAAACTTAGTAAGTGCTATTTCAATGGTTTCAAATCACCTTATAAATTTGGACCAAAAAAAAATCACCTTATAAACAGGTCCATAACCTCCCTCTCCTAACTTGTTTTCCGATGAAAAGCCTGTGGTCGCTGCCAAAATTGAGGCATAGTTAAACACTTTAATATCATGTCCCTTTAAATCTTCTTCAATATCTTTGATAATAGAGGCTTGATTTGAAGCTGCCAAATCTTGCATCTCAGACTCTCTTCTTTTATTTTTCTTCTCTATTTTGTAGTAAAGGAGAGATAAATTAGAAAATTAAGGAACCGCATATTTATTTAATATATTATATGAAAAATGCTAACAACACTCTCTTTGTCATTCTTCCTCTAACACTCACTGTATGATCAGTTGAAATTCATATAGATCCTACTAAGTTAATAGGTTTTATTTCTAAAATGGTGGAGCCAGATAAATTTTAGTGAATTATGTAGTGAGTATTGAAGAGAGAGTGTCAAATAGAGTTTTTTCTTGGTGAATAGTGTCAAATATATAGAGTATGATTGGCACTTAGTTACAACATTATTTTTGAAATATCTAAATACCTTTAAGCCCATCTTTTAGCTTCTTTAAGGCTAAGCATAAGATGAGTGTGCATGTTATGAGTAAAGCAACTGCTATTATTGCTTTTATCCATATGCGCTTTTTCTTACCTGCATAGAATATTACTATTTTCATAAGAGGAAGGAACTTTAGCGTAGTGATGTAAATGAGAAATAAACTAAAAGATACAGTGGGTGTAAGATACTTGCAACAAAAGTATTTTAGTTAATAAAATTTAGTTGAAGAGTAGTTTATAAGGCACTGTAAACTAAAATGAATATGGCTAAATCAAAGCAAAAATTAAGTGAACAATATTAACATGTGGGGTCAAGTATGAGTTGCTTATACAAAACATCCATTAGAGTAAAAACTATTTGAGTTGCTAATATAAATTATTTAAATCATATGTGGCAATTTAGACTCACAAAAACATATATTAGTTTATCCATTTTATGAGCTACTCGGCTAAAAATGCTATAAGAAATTTGAGCATCAACTGTTAATTTTTTTCTATATTTATATAGTACTATTTGTTGTGTTGGATCATCTAAACCAGCCATCACCAAATATAAAATAAGTAAATTAAAAAAATTACTTGTTAAATATTTATAAAGGTTAACATCTACTTATACACATATCATATATAAAAAAGAGCTAATAGAGCAAGAAGTTACCGTGTGAGGGGACTAACTTTACAGGCTTTACTTTTACCAGGCTGTGAAACTTAAAGGTATCATTATCGTCTGCGTCATCACTATCATTTGCTGAATTCGACAAAAAGAAACTACATCCAGTATCATTAGGATAGAGTTCTTTGAATCCAGTGCAATTACAGTTGCTCCAACAAATGCCCCTGCAATCACTGTACACATAACTCGCATTCATTATATAGGTTCTATTGTCAAAACCAGGGTGCCCTATCGTGTTTTTAAACGCATCACCAGGTTCTCTACAAGTTTTTATGTCATCCCATATCTGACACCCGCCATCAGTATTATATCCGTAACATGCATTAGCCCTTGCAATGTCTCCTTCGCTACTTGTTAGCCTCCCATTTGCTAATAGAACCCATCCTTGAGACTCTCTATTCTTCTTCGAAGTTGGTTTGATTTTCAAAGCGAATGAGTCTTCTTCACTGTTGGAAACAATGGTGTATTGATATGCACTTTGAACTTCTTTTGGAATGTTCTCAAATAAGTTATCATCTCCCAATTTGCCACTTTTCCAATACACTATACCGCGATGCTTGATGACCAATTCACGTTCCTCCCATTCAAGGCTGAATACCCCGGAATTTGGGAGTGGATTAGTCAACCATGAAACCAATGACCACTTATGTCCTGTTTTTCGATTAAAACCTAATTTCATCGTAGGAAACAAAGTGTCTGTGGGGTAATCAAAACTCTGCCACAACATAGTACTACTTTTAGTTCCATTGGGTTGAAGGTAAATTTGTTGAAGCACAAAGTTACCAGTGTCTAACAAAGTGGCGAGAGTATTGTTTATGGGTTGAGGTGGTTCGTAAAGGATAATTGTTTTCTCATTAGATTCTATTTTAAGCACACCAGAGTGATTTAGTGATATATGTGCAGAATTTAGGTTTATAGGTTGATTTCTATCAAATACCCACACTACATCGTACCTTTTTGAAGGAGCTACATCTATAATCAAGTAAGCGCCCCCATTAAAAACTGCTCGCCAGAACTTTAAACAATACATGCCTTGTTTAGAGTATATCCTAGATGTTCCATTCAGATTCAATGTATCACCTGGCTTCAAAGTATCACTTACTCCTTTAACATGAATAATACTAGTACCACTCCACAGCAAGAATATGAACATAACCAGTTGCTCTATTTTACAATAGCAAACCATGATGGATAATTAATTGCACAAGCAGCGATCATATGTGTTTCTGTTCAAAAGACAAAAAAGAAGAAAATTAAAGCTCTAAAAAAGATATCAAATTATTTTGTGCTAGAAAAAGTAGTAGTACTCACCAAGCTTGAAGGAGGGTCATTTCAAATCATACGTCTTTGAACTTCAAGTTTAGCTTCCAAAGTTGATTTGGAAGTAAAGTAAATAAGATTCCAACCTAAGGCCATTATTATTAATTATTATTTTAATTTATCACTAGAGTATCTTTTTCCAAAGTACCTTTTTTTTAAAGTAAGGGAAAATTAAGAGTACTTTACTTTAATTTAGGTAATGATCCACAATGAGATAGTAACTGTTCCCACTGTTTTTTAAGCTAGCTATTTAAAACTCTTTTTAGCAAGTAAAATAAACATGTATGAGAGTGGTGAAGATTGACCGGATGAATTTGTTATTCAAAACAGAATTATAGAGGTTGGTAGTTAGACTAATAGCAATTAGTTAGTTATAACGAATAGAACCGTTATTGTAAAATGGTAGTTAATCCTCAGATTCATCAACAAAATGACTCCAGAAAATTAGAGTGAACAATGGGATTTTCAATATTACAACCACTAGTTATATCAGATGTAGGAAAAATTCGAACATGATTGTCTTGAGCTGCTGTCTGTGTGCCAAGTGCAGTCACATTAGTCAACTTTTGAATGGAGTTCAAAGATGCCCTGCATTATTCGTCAATATACATTAGAAACTCTCAAATCAGAGGTACCCAAATCAATACTTGAATCGAAACAACAGAATATAAATTCCCAAATTAACTTACCAAAAGGTTATAATATCCATAAC
Source organism: Oxytropis ochrocephala (assembly GCA_020916435.1). NCBI lineage: Eukaryota > Viridiplantae > Streptophyta > Magnoliopsida > Fabales > Fabaceae > Oxytropis > Oxytropis ochrocephala. Next base: position 101,882,610 of record CM037088.1, read on the forward strand.
ATTCAACAATCTTACCCGTAAACGGTCTAAGACTACTAAAGAGTCAATTAAAACCAACTTAGTCCAAAATGTGATATACATACAACCTAACATAATAATCGATACACAACTATGTTTTGTAAACCATATTCTCCATCAATGAATACAAATCTTTGATGTTGCCAAGTTCAAGTACAATAAAACTTGAAATCTCATAATACTTCAAATTTGATGTTGCTAGGATTTCTCTGTAAATCCAATTCTTCAGTTATCAGTGACAAAACCTGTGTATCTGTAAAACCACAAACACATAAAGGGTGAGACTTACAAATCTCAACGAGTCCTTCGAGCGACACCTCACTAATATACCTCCTACGATGTCTTTTATGTTTTTAGCCAATAACGCAATCCCCCAATGAAATGATATATACAAATAAATATCATATCCAAACGGGGAAATCACCACCCAACAATTTAGAAGGGCGCACGAACGGGTAGTAGACTCGGGCTAATGACTTCCCTCTATACTTATGCTAACCATTCATTAATCCATTTATTATATGTATATACATAGGTATAGTCTCTCAAGTTAGTCAAATCCATACAACTAAAGCATAATCATCATAAAAGATCAAACTAAAATGATTAAAGCATAAACATCCTGTTTTATAATTAGGCCCATCAACATCAAGCATTTGAGTTCAATATCACACAATTCACCCCAAGAATCATACCAATCAATCACACATCGAAGGTTAATGTGAAAAATCTATTTACTCTGCTTCAAGTATATTAAAGGTTAGAATAGATTAGGATTAGGAAGGTTTCTTGGAATGAGTTAAAAAACACAATTCAATGTATGTTTAAATATTTTGATCTTTTTATAAGCTTTCCAACGCATTCAAGAACACCTCAATCGGGTTTTCCGAATCTATTGTTATGTTCAAAATAGTTGGTAGGCTGCAGAAAATATCTGCTAACCACTGACTAGCACAAACAGCGTCATGATGAGCACGGTCGGACTGTGCCAACTTATCTGTTTTAGTGTTTTTAAGTTCATTCCAAGTGCTTCTAACCTAATATATCCTACATGTTCCATTCAGATTCAATGTATCACCTCGCTTCGAACTATCACATATCTAGTCATGAATAAAATATAACACTTAAAAGGTACACATAACTTGTAGAACAACTTACAAAATGTTAAGTCAATTCAAAACATAATACAAGTACTTAACTACTCAAAGGTAGTGGGAATAATGTATGTGTCTAGTACACTTTAATTCTTGAGACAACAAAACTATGATTCCATTTCGAACGGAGACATCACATATCTCTAAATCGTTCAAATGTTTGGCTGCATTTTCTTATCTAAAACAAAACATGAGAAAAATTATCTCAATCAGTCCTAACAGGCTGCATACATATTCTATATCAAAAAACAAAACATATATGATATCACAACTCAATGATAACGTGTTCATTTGAAAACTCTTTCCATGGGTCCTTTTTGCTTCGGACCAGAAAGCTGGGTTGCCGGATTCTGACTTATATAATATACTAGGACTACAAAAACCAATATTTGTGGCAAACTTAGCCAATTCTGATGAAATTCTTTTGGTTACAACATCAATTCAAGATACAATCAAGTGGTAAACAAAGGTTAAAAGAAGAGATATGCATAACTTTCTGCATATTTTCCAGCAACTATACACCTAATTAAGACAGTCATAACTGTCTAAATTATTAATGTAATTGAGAAATTCCAAATCCTAAGTTGTAAAAAAAACATATCTAAATTTAAAATGGCACTGAGATAAATCAAAAAGGAAGAGTCACTTATTCACAATCAACAAAATACTGCAAGAGAATCAATTTTAAAACAGTATTTGCCACAATGAATCTAATTTTCATAGTATACACTCAACCAAAACCAAAAACTATTCTACACAATCATTTTGAGACATCATTAAATAGAATCAAGGTCACCTATATCATAACATCTCATTTCATCACACACATTTTCTTTACACATTCTGCACAAACTAACTCATATTAACATGCAACAAAGATTCTAACTCAAAAATTCATATTCTTCCTAAACCCTCAAAACCCCATATCATGAATAGAGACCCAACCTTCATTTTATTAGTGATTAAACAGAAACAATACTCAATGATTCACACAATCTTGTGAGACTTTTTTTTTGATAAGTCAAAATTGTATTCATTGGAGGTACAAGGGGTACCAAATCCCGATTACATCACGGATCAAATACATCTCATGAAAGTTCTACAAAAGATAAGCTATCAAGAGAGCTATTACACCAATTCTCCAATGTGATATCCACTCTTTGTGAGAACCACCCCCAAGTCAGAAGTTTGATTTGTTGTACCATTTTGGACACATTAGGTAACCCCCCTGAAATTATTATATGGTTTCTATGAATCCAAAGCGTCCATTACACCAATCTTGTGAGACTTATGGTACTCTAATAAGCATGCAAGTAAGAACTCATCTTAATTATTGAGTGCTCCAGCAATGGTGATTGTGAAGAATGAAGAAGATGAAAGGGTTAGATTCTAGGTTGCACAAAATGAGGTCTTTACCAATTGTGATTCCTAAGGTATTGATTCCTATCTCAACTTGATTTCACTCCCAAGTGTGTTGCATGTTCTCTCATTGGTGAGTACATGCTTAGATGTCAAGTGAGTGCTGAAGTGGAGGATATTTTAAGATTATTGCTAAAAGGCCCTTGTGGTGTGTGGTTTCCCTAAAATCTCCCACTTTACTAATTCTATTTCTCATCTCACTTCTCAAATACACTTAATCAATTAACTTATCATTCATATATAAACACTTAACTAAAAAATTAATTTATTTAAACACCCTTTAGCAACATTTAAAAAAGTCATTTGGTTTCTAGGACTTGGGGTATTACAAATGTGGTCTACCACTTATCAACGAGTGTCGGGTTTTTTTATTTACAACTTACCCAAAAAAAAAAACTTTTTTTGATCTTTGTACAATTAAATTATTTAAACACCGTTTAGCAACATTTAAAAGAATCATTTGGTTTCTAAGACTTGGGGTATTACAGATGTGGTCTACCACTTATCAATGGGTGTCGTGTTTGTTTATTTACAATGTACCCTAAAACTAGTTGTATATTCATGTATATGCACGGGTTGCGGCATGTTGCTTGTTATGAAGATTTTAAATTGAATTTGAATTGTAGAACTATTAAGCAAATCATTATAATGGCTGGTGGAGTTTTATTCTGATAATTATATTTATTTTCTAGGTATTAATTAATGTAAATGCACTTATCACTTTATTTGATAATTGCATGATAGTGGCAATTTATTTAGCTTAGTTCAAGAGTCACAATAGGTTTTCTAAGGTTGTGAGTTGAGCCTATAAATAGAGATCTTTTGTACTTCAAAAATCAGAATGGAATATGAATGAACAGTTGAGATTTCTCTACTTGTGAGACCGTCCATTGTGTTTTTCAGTAAAAGAATCAAATCTGATCTTATCAATGCGACTTATGGCGATCAAAATCCATGACTTATCACTCACTTTCTCATGTTTTTCTTGAGTGTGGCGTCAATATCCTTCTTAAAATCTCAACTTGAAGGTGGTCCTTCCTTGGTTCACATGAATATTTAAGTTACAAAATATTTTTCCGAGTAAGTTGATCACGTTTTCTTCTATAGTATAAGACATAGTTACCTTTTTTTTGTTATTGTGCAGTTTCCACCGACCTTTGCCGATGACTAGTCTATGCTGGAGAACATGACTGGCCACGAGTACTCGGCTTTGATGGCCCGTGTGGTTCTCCTTTCTCGATAGAGTTTTTGGCACACCCAAAATTTGAATTCGAGACCTTGTACTGATATCCAAACCCAATTAACTATCGGATAAAACCTTGTTGGTATTTTATAAGTAGTTGTCTGAGAGCATGTATCGAATTAATGGCTGAGAATATGCGTATGAATTTGTTATTGCTACTAGCCCCACGACCCGTCCGATGGACGGGTTGGCTAACTATTGGTTAAGTAAAAGACATTTAAGTAAAACCAAGTAAAAGTAACTATTTTTAACAGTTGGAGTTTAATGAATTGTAGATTTGATACAGAAGAAGATGGAAGAATAACGTAGGTGAATTAGAAAGTTATTGAAAGACAATATCCAAAGAATATTGTGGAAATAAAAAATAGTTAGGAGTTGCATTTGAAGAAAGAGAATGTTTATGCTAATTGCTAAGCACCGGTGGACATGGTGCATGGTATAAACATCTTCTAATACCATCAAATCATGTTTAAATACATTAATATGTCCTTGACCAAAAAAAAAAATACATTAATATGTCGTGGTTTTGAGAGAACTGAACATACAACTGCACTTCCACACATATAATGTAAGGAAGTCCTTCACTTCCTTCTAATTAAGCACTTTAAGATGGTCATTCTAATTCCAAACCATATCATAAATCACATAGACCAAACAAAAGAATGTATAGCATTAGTTGAACAGCTAATGAACATAATTGTCTTTACTTAAAGATGGACTCAAACATTTTTTTTATTCTCTTTAATAATTTATATGAAGAAAGACTATGATCCAAGTAGTTTATTTACAGATATGCACATAGAGGTCCAAAACCAAAATATTTTGACGTATAAAGTAGCTATCCTTTAGATCACATAGAAAAGATCAAGAGGGAAATTCATGTTTTAACAAACAAACCAATATACATAAAAAGAATAGTTCAATCAATAAACTTTATAGAGAAAGGACAATCCATAGATTTTGTCCAACAACCTCATCAAATTCACCAACCAAGGGAGTCATCACCAAACATAGAATGAAACAGTCAAATGTAGCAAATATTAAGTATTAGAAAGACATCACAGTTAAAGACATAAGTCACACAACTCTGTTGCTTAATTAATCCATTATTCTCACATTGGTTTATCAAAATTGAAAAAATTGCATGCCTCCATAAATGATTCAGATAAATCAAGGTACTATAGGTAAAATTATATTGAGCCAATTCACTTGCTCTAAATATGCAAAATCAGATGAAATACTTTTGTTTCATTGCCAAATTGGAATTAGCTGAAGTTGAAAAAGAGGAGGACAAAGGACTTAATGTAAATGACATTGGCTCTAACAAAGTAGCCACCACCTTGGTGAGAGTAGCAAATCGATTGAATTTCATATTGCCTTGTTTATAAATCAGACTCAAATGCTTTGGCTAGTGTACGAAATCAGTGTCGGATCTTCACCTAACCCAAAGGACATGAAAATCAAATGACAAAAAGAACTTTCAACAAATTGCAACAATGCTCTTCTCTGAGGATTTATAACGAACAGATGGAAGATGTAAAAACTGAGAAGAGGTTTTATGGGCAACACTTTGCATTTATTCATTATGATCTTCAGTACAGTATTACAAACGTTCGTCGGTATTGGTCGTGAAGCAAACATCTCCGCCGCACCATCGACATCGCCGTTGTGCTCCATCTGACTGTCGTCTCCTTCTCTCTCTTTCTTTGCAATAGGAATAGGAATAGGAATAGGAATAGGAATAGGCAAAGAGAGCCAACAAAATAGTAAAAAAATAAGAAACAACACAAAGGCAATTGAGAAACAAAAATTTGGGAGGTCCAACAAAAAATTATTCGCGCCTCAAATTGGAAATGCATGACAAGCCGCTTACATGCTCTAGATAAATTGTTATAGATCACGAACCCATTAGAAAGGCAACCAAATCGTGACATGTGCTCTTTGAATGTTTCCAAACCTATACGAAGTTGTCACCTCAATCTGAGAATCTTTAATTATTCTCAAATTTATTATATGAAAGGGCATAAAGTGTAAAGTAATGCTTAAGCTAGTTTTTATCGAATTGAATTTTGAAATTATCGAGGAAAAAACTATGAAAGGAGATAAAGTGTAAATGAAAAGTATTTTATTAGTCTAACAAATTAAAACATCCAAAGCATATTTATTCTTGCTTTAAAGAACAAGTCATGCTTCATAACAGCATATGTAGAGTAGGAATCATAAGATTATATGACACTTTTGATATGAACTATTCTTCTTCAGAAGAGGTAGAAATTTCTTTCCTAAAACTATAAAGCTCACACGATTTAGAAGTTGTCTCTTTGGGGATCTCTCTTCCAACATAGAATGCTGGTCTTTTTGGCAAGGGAACACATTTTTGTTTGTTAGCATTGATATAATGTTAGGCATTGTAGGTCGATTACTTGCATAATGCTCTACGCATAAGAGACCAACATGAATGCATCTTTGCACTTCATCAGAAATAAATGTGTCATTTAATGCGTGATCCAGTAATTGTAGACACTCACCTTCTTTCCATAACTCCCATACCTGTTAGTACTTTAATCAAATTAGATCAAAAGGATTTTATTTGAAAATAGAACTCAAAGATATATATATATATATATATATGTTTGAATCAGTTCTAAAAATTTGTTTTCACAAAAAAATCTGTTTGGCTAAATTCTATCGTAAAACAAGTATACAAAACAATTTATTATTTTCTTGTTTTTAGAACTAAAAACCCAAAACAGATAGCTGTTGATTTAAAAACTGAATTTTTAAATAATTTCTAAAAAATAAAAAGCGACAACTCATTAGAAATTTTACTTACATATCCAATTAGAGTAAGTGGCATGTCTTCACCAGAGAAGCTATTATTTCTTCTACCACTAACGATTTCAAGTATCAATACTCCAAAGTTGTAGACATCAGAAGAGAAAATTCCTTCTGTGACGTACTCCGGAGACATATAACCACTACACAAAAATTATTCCGTAACTTTATGATATAAATTCTATTTATAGATTCATCAATAAAAAAATTGAACAAAGAAAGTTAGAGAACTCACTAAGTTCCAACAATATCCTGTTAGTATTTACCATGGATTCTTGTTGTGTGAACATTCTTGCCATACCGAAATCAGAAATTTTTGGGTTCATATTCTCATCAAGAAGTATGTTGCTAGCCTTCAAGTCTCTGTGAATGATTTTTAATCTTGAGTATTTATGAAGGTAGAGTAATCCTTGAGAAATTCCTTCTATTATGTTGAAGCGCTTCTTCCAATTCAGAAGCTTCCTTCTTGTACAATCTTTCAGGCAGAAATATTAAAAAAAAACTTATGTTAAAATACATACTATAAAAGAGTACAAGAAATTTTGTCAAAAAAAAAAGAGTACAAGAAATGAATTTGGTTTGGTTTAGATAGATATTTGAAATCTCATTTCTATCCAAGGTGCCAAATTAAAAGTAACATATTAGTTATGTAGGTCTCACCACTTGGGAATTGAGACCTATTAATTTAGTGAGACCACATGAAATCTTACTAATCATAGAGTGAGTGTTGGAGAGAGTGTCTAAAAGATAGTGTTGCTAGCATGTCTCTTTTTTTCAATTCTCAAGTGAGACAAACCTAAACCAAACAAGAACTTTTTCTTCTACGGTCCATGAGTTAATCATCTATAGTAAATACTTCCTCCGGTCTCTTTTATAAACAAAATTAACTACTTTCACTGTGACTAAGAAAAATAGTTAATTTCGATTAACTGTCTAGTTTTCATACAAAATATTTACCAAATTTTTTAAATTAACATTTTAGTATTTAATGAAAACAACTTTTTATTTGTCTTTATTGTCAACCACTCAATTAAATGAAAAGTATAGACAGAAAAATAGCATTAAAATATAGTAAAAATAGTTAACTTTATTTATAAAAGAGACCAAAAATTTAGCCATATTTACTGCGTAATCATGAAAATAAGGTTTGTGCCTCTGTCCCAGAAAATATCATTCAATTAAATATACTCTAGCATATTTCTCACTGAAGAGATAGAAATCCAAGCTTTTGTTCGGCATGTATTCATAAACTAGAATCTTTTCTTCTTCATAAATGCAGCAACCTAGTAGTTGTACTAGATTTGTGTGTTGAAGTTCACAAATAAGTTTAAGTTCATTTTTAAATTCCATGACTCCTTGTCCAGAAGTTTTTGAAAGTCTTTTTACAGCAACCTCTTGCCTCGTTGATAGAATTCCCTGAAAATTGAAAATAAAGGATTCACCAATTCTATAAAACAACATAATAAATTATGGACTACAAATATCAAAGTTTTAAAGATCTTAATCTCAAAAAAAAGTTTTAAAGATCTATGCGATCACAATGCGATTGCAACATCGGTGCATTATGAGAACTTGTCCCACGTATGTAGCTCGGTTGGTGAGCTAAGGGCATCAAAGAAGACTAGAGATTAGAGTTTTGAACTCTTGAAACTAAAACTCCACACACTCCTAACTAATTAACTATTAATATTTGCATATAAAAAAGTAGAATTTGATAGCATATTTTCTAATATCAACTATGGTATTTTAATTAATTGTAAGATTTATACAACTTAACCGCATATGAAAATACCTATTTAGTCCTTTGATAAAAGTGAAACCTAAAATAATTGAGGGCAAAAATGTAAATCAATCACTAAAAGACAAAATAATGTTTTGGTTCCCATCTTTTTCTCTCTTTCTTCTCTTTTTTTTCCACATTTTCTCTTCCTCTCTCTCTCTCTCTCTCATGTCCCTTCCTCTCTTCTCTCTCTCTCTCCAACATTTTCTATTTCTTTCTCTTTTTGCACTTTTTCTCTTTCTCCTTTATTTTTTCTCTCCCCCCACCTCTCGCTCTCTCTCTCTCCCCCAACATAACCATTCTCATCTCCTCTCTCTTTTCTTTCTTTATTTTCCTTTAAATAAATTTTTATCACTCAAAATTTTATTCATTTATAATATTTATTACCACTATAATTATCTTTTAACTTATCCTTGTGTTATATAAATGAATATGTTCTGGTGTTGTTACAAATTCATTGTTGTTAAGCAATTCCAACGGGAAAATATTATTTGTTAACACTTTTGATATACTATTTGATCTCTTATTTTATAATATTTGTATATGCTAAATTTTTTATTATTGTATAATTTTATCGACTCTCTTAATTTATAAAGTCTTCTTATAATACTAATCTAGATTTACTATTTTTTCCTTATTTATAAATAAATATTTCTCACTCAAAACTTTCTTCTTTTCTAATGTTTGTTACCACTATAATTATCTTTTATATTATGTCTTTATATTATATAAATAAATATGTTCGGTTGTTGTTACAAATTTATTGTTATTAAGCAATTCCAACAGGAAAATATCATATATTAACCTATATTTTGATCCGTTATGCTCTTATTTTATAATTTTTGTATCCGCTAAATATTTCATTATCATATAATTTTATCGACTCTTTTAATTTGTAAAAAAAAATTATACTAATTTATATTTACTATTTCCTCATTCATAAATAAATGTTTCTCACTAAAAAATTTCTTCTTTTCCAATTTAATTTTAATCTCCTTTTATTTATTATTTTTTACTCTATCTATAAGATTTGAAGAAGATTTTATGCAACACAAGTTTTTTAAACAACTTAAAATATAACAACTTTTGTCTTTTTCTTTTATTACAGTCTATAATTTTTTATGCAAAAAAAAACTAAATTGTCAAGATATTTATTCATAGCAAATTATAGCAAATACAATATCACATCCGCACAGGCAAATTACTAGTAGGAATAGAAATTCAAAACCATGCATGCTTTAAGACACACTTGATAATTATAATTTCAATGGTTTTAAGTCACCTTATAAACAGGCCCATAACCTCCTTCTCCTAACTTGTTTTCCAATGAAAAGCCTGTGGTTGCTGCCAAAATTGATGCATAGTTAAACACTTTAATTTCATGTCCCTTTAAATCTTCTAGGATCTCAATCTCTCTTCTTTTATTTTTCTTCTCTGTTTTGAAAAACAAATTAAGGGATAAAATAATTAGAACATTAAGGAATTAATTTAGTATATTATATAGAACACGATTTTAGAAGTATCCAAATACATTCAAGCCACCCTTTTAGTTTCTTTAAAGTCAGGCATAAAATGGGTGTGCATGTTATGAGTAGAGCAGCTGCTATTATTGCACTTATCCATATCCAATTTTTCTTACCTGCATAGAGTATTACTATTTTCATAAGAGGAATTTTAAGATGAGTATAAGAAACTTGCAATAAAGCTATTAGCTGGTAGTAATTAATTGGCAAAACAAAAATCTTCTTAGTTAGTATTGATAACTAGTCTTTGGTTATATAGTACTATTGCAAGAGTCTATAAATGACTACTTTATATTTTAATATATAAACAAATTTATAAGTTATTAGTTATTATTGATGACTAGGGTGGTTCAACACAACAAATAGTTTATGGTGGACTAGCGCATTAAAATCACCACTACGCCAGAATTGTAAAAAGAGATCGCCACATTTAGTAGCGTTTATAAAAAAACGCTACCCATTTTAATAACACGCTACACCATTAGTAGCGTTTTACTTTAAAACGCTACCAATTAGGTAACACGCTAGACGGATCCTCTAGCGCTTTTACTTAAAAACGCTAGCAAATTAGAAAACACGCTAGACAGGATCCCTAGCGCTTTTATTCAAAAACGCTAGCCAATTAGAAAACACGCTAGATAGATCCTAGCGTTTTTATAAAGCGCTAGCTATTTAGAAAACACTCTAGACAGATCCTGGCGCTTGTTTTCAAAACGCTAGCCAATTAGAAAACACGCTAGATAGATCCCTAGCGTTTTTATAAAACGCTAGGTATTTAGTAAACACTCTAGAAGCAGATCCTAAGCGCTTTTATTCAAAACGCTAGGTATTTAGAAAACACGCTAGATAGATCCTAGCGTTTTTAGAAAACGCTAGGTATGGTTAAATAATATTTTTTTGTTTCCCATTGAGCTACTTCCTTTCTCATTAACACTCTCACCCGAAACGCAAAAATCACTCACCCGTAAACATAAAACCCTAACACCCTAACTCAAATTAACATCATCTCTCTCAACGAAAATCGTCTCTCTCGATGAACATCATCTCTCTCTCTCTCGGACAACATTGGTGAGTTTTTTGTTCCTTGCTCTGTTTCTTGTTAGATATTAATTATGGGTTCTAGTTTAGAAATATATTAGTTTTGTCACTTGTGCACACTAGACTCTTCTTCTTTTTTTTTTTTTACCACTAGCCTCTTCTTGTTAAACATAAATTAATTATTTGGAAGACTATAATATGATATAGATATAGCTTGGGAAAATAAGGAGTGGATTTGAAAAAAATTTAAAAGAGGAATTTTTGTTTGTTTTTGATATGAATTGATTCTTCATTATATTCGAATTGCTTGATGGGTCATATGTTAAAGTTCTCTTCTCGTGATTTTTATTATAAATATAATTTGGAAATTATGGATAGAAATTGGATGTCCGCCAATCGTCTGTCCAAGGAGTATGCTTGCTGAGTGGATTATTTTGTGAGTGTGTGTTGTTGAGCGTTTAGGGACTTCTAGTGGTATGAAATGTCCTTGTTTAAGGTGTTGTTATGTAAAATCGATTCTTTGCAGAGGAGTTGGCACGACATTTAAAGGCGAATGGAATTGATCAAAGTTACACTTGTTGGATAATGCACGGTGAGAAAAAGGTGAATCTTCAAATATGAATGATATTAGTAAGAGATATGCGCCGCGGTTGACACCGGAACACATTCATTTGATGCGAACGAATTTGAAGAGATGGCAAAGGTGGTTGAAGAGGATCTTAATGATTGTCCTGAAATGTTTGAGAAGTTGATAACTGATGCAGAGACACCATTGTATGCGGGTTGTAATGAATTCACAAAATTATTGGCTGTGATCAAGTTGTATAACTTGAAAACTCGCCACGGATGGACGGATAAGAGCTTTACTGATTTACTCTCACTTCTGAAAGAAATGTTGCCGAATGATAATGTGCTTCCTTCTCGGACGTATGATGCAAAGCAAATGTTGGGGTCTATTGGCTTGAACTATGAGAAGATACACGCTTGTCCGAATGATTGCATTTTATTTCGGAATGAACATGCGTTGTTAAAGTCGTGTCCTAAATGTAATGCACCGCGGTATAAGAAGAAAGAGTCTGCTCCACAAAAGGTGTTGTGGTATTTTCCTATAATTCCTCGATTTAGGCGCATGTATCGTAGTTCAGAAGATGCAAAACACTTGACATGGCATGAGGATGAAAGGATTAAAGATGGTATGCTCGACACCCTGAGATTCTCCGCAATGGAAAAAATCAATATTGAGTATCCTAATTTCGGGGATGACACGAGAAACCTCGCCTTGCATTGTCTGGCGATGGATTTAACCCGCACGGTATCGGTAGTAGCTCCCACGATACATGGCCCGTGATTTTGGCGATTTATAACTTATCGTAGTGGCTTTGCATGAAACGCAAATATATGATCTTTGTCTTTGTTAATTTACAGGCCCAAACAACCAGAAATGATATTGATGTATACTTGGCTCCTTTAATTGAAGACTTGAAGCAAATGTGGGAGGCGGGGTAGAGGTGTATGATGGGTTCAGAGAAGAAAGTTTCACCACGAGGGCTATGATCTTTGGCACAATTAACGACTTTCCCGCATCACGGCAATCTATCTGGTACAGAACAAAGGCGGCGTGTGTGCATGCCATATGTGAAGATAACACAGATTGGATGTGGTTGGAACATGGTAAGAAGAATATCTATCTTGGTCATCGTAGATTTTTGCCATCAACTCATCACTATCGATTGTGGAGAAAGGCATTTGATGGGAATACTGAAACACGTAGAGCTCCCCGCCTTTGACGAGCGAATGGTATTTGAAAAGGTGGAAGATTTGAACATTAAATTTGGGAAGCCTTTTGCGGGAGAGATTGCCAAACGGGGTGGAAGAAAAAGTCGATTTTCTTTGAGTTGCCATCTTTGAAGTCATTATATGTAAGGCATTTCATTGATGTGATGCATGTTGAAAAGAATGTCTTGAAAGTGTCATTGGTACCTTACTCAATATGCCGGTAAGACTAAAGATACCATCAACTCAAGGTTGGATTTGGTTAGTATGGGTTTGAGACCTGAATTGGGTCCCAGTAAAGAGAAGGGTACACGTACATATCTACCTCCGCACTCATACTCTATCTAGAAAGGAGAAGACTGTCTTTTGTGAGTTTCTTCATGGAGTTAAAGTTCCAGAGGATACTCTTCAAATGTGGCGACTCTTGTATCGATTAAAGACCTCAAGTTAAAGTCTCTAAAGTCCCACGATTGTCATGTTCTCATGGAGAATTTGCTACCCATTGGTATACGATCCATTTTGCCTAAGAAAGTGCGTCGGACCTTAACCAAACTTTGTTTATTCTTTAAGGCGATTTGTAGTAGAGTGATTGACCACAGAAAGTTGCCAACATTGCAAAGAGAAATTCATGTCACTTTGTGTGAGCTTGAGATGTATTTCCCACCTTCCTTTTTTGACATAATGATTCATCTAATAGTTCATCCGGTTGAGAGGCACAATTGTGTGGCCCATGTTACATGAGATGGATGTATCCGTTTGAGCGTTACATGAAGATATTAAAAGGATATGTGAAAAATCGATCACGCGACTGAGGTTGTATTGTTGAGCGCTACATAGTTGAAGAGGCTATTGAGTTTTGCACGAGCTATCTATCTAGTCTTGAATATTCTCGGGGACCGCCAAGGTCTCGTCATGCGGGAAGGATTAGTAAAGGGATGACAGGAAATAAATTAGTGATGGTATCAAGGAAAGAACTAGAGCAAGCACACTTGTGCGTTCTTCACAATGATAGTGAGGTTGATTCATATGTTGCCAAGCACAAGGAGATTCTTAAGAGTCAATTCCCGGAAAAGAAGCAAGTTTGGTTAGCAAAAGAACACAATAGGAGTTTCATAGTGTGGCTAAAACATCACATTGATGGTGAGTGTGTTTGAATCCTACTTGATTTCAAAAAGATTGAGATGGTTAGCAAAAGGTCCAAATATACATGTCTTCTCTTACAACAGCTATCTAATGAACGAGTGCACTTTCTATACAAAAGAACAAGATGATCGAGTAAAATGCAAAATAGTGGGGTGACTCTTGTAGCTCATTCTATGCATGCATCCAAAGTGCAAAGATAGAAATCCCATATATGCGAATATGTCTTACTTTGGCTTCATTGAACACATATGGGAGTTGGATTACAATATGTTTGAGGAGCTTTGTGTTCAAATGTGAATGGGTTGACAATAATCTTGGTTTCTGATTGATGAATTAGGGTTCATGCGAGTGAATTTCAACAAGTTAGGATATAAAGATGAACCTTTTATTTTAGCATCGCAAGCTCAACAAGTGTTTTATGTCACCGATCCGATTAATATCAATTGGTCTATTGTTCTATTGGTGACAAAAAATTTGTGTATAACAACGATGATGATGAAGCACCCGATGATGTTGGTGTTGAGGACGACCCGTTCTTGAACATCGTAACCAATAATAGGGAAAATACTTCTATAGAGGATGTTGTATATTTTAGAAAAGATCATAATGATGGAATTTTTATTCGTCGGAAAAAAAATACCAAGACGCGAATTGCAAACAAAATTTTATCTAGGAAAAGGAAAAGGTAATATAGACTTAATGATTTCTCGTTATTTTTTATTAATAGATAATTATTATATTGTTTTTGTAAATTTAACAATAACATGGATTATGTTATATTGCAGGTCAGATGGCATCACTTAGTGATCATGAGATCTAGTGGTCAAGACAGTAGTCATTTATGTTATATATGGTATAGCTTTAATTTGTAGCTACTTTTGAGTTTCATAATGTAAGTTACTTATGATGTTGTATGATTTGTAAACAAAAATATCTATTAATAGGTTGAATTTTGTGTGTATCTATATATTGGATTGTAATGATATTGGCTGAATTTTGTTGGAATGATATTTGATGAATTTTGCTGGAAGGGAATGAATTAATAGGTTGTAATTAAAAGGGAGAATAAACAAAAATAAAAAAAATAATTAAAAAAAAAATCAGTCAATAGGTA
This sequence comes from Oxytropis ochrocephala, assembly GCA_020916435.1. NCBI lineage: Eukaryota > Viridiplantae > Streptophyta > Magnoliopsida > Fabales > Fabaceae > Oxytropis > Oxytropis ochrocephala. The sequence continues at coordinate 101,897,650 of CM037088.1, forward strand.
GCGTTTTAGAGTGAAAACGCTAGAAATGAAGTTAAAAAATTCATTCAATACCTAGCGTTTTAAAGTTAAAACGCTAGGAATTGTAAAGAGGAGCTAGAGGATCCCTAGCGTTTTACAGAAAACGCTAGGAATGCTAATAAAAGGTGCTATAGCATCCCTAGCGTTTTACATAAAGCGCTAGGAATGCTAGTAAAAGGTGCTATAGCATCCCTAGCGTTTTTCTGACGCTAGGAATGCTATAGCACCTTTTACTAGCATTCCTAGCGTTTTACAGAAAACGCTAGGAATGGTAAACACGCGCTAGTTGATCCCTAGCGTTTTACATAAAACGCTAGGAATGCTAGTAAAAGGTGCTATAGCATCCCTAGCGTTTTACATAAAACGCTAGGAATGGTAAACACGCGCTAGTTGATCCCTAGCGTTTTATGTAAAAACGCTAGGAATGCTATTAAAATTTTTACAAGGCGCGCCCTCTCATCTCCCTCACACACTCACGTACAACCCAGAACTCATCTACCTAACTTTTCTCCACGAACAACCCAGAACTCATCTTCGTTCATCTTCGTTCATCGTACCTCTTCGTTCATCTTCGTTCATCACCGTTGCACATTTCGTTCATCTCCACGCACAACCTGGTTACCCATTTCGTTCATCTCCACGCACAACCTGGTTACCCATTTCGTTCATCTCCACGCACATTTCTCAGGTATGGATTTTCTTTTTTCTCCTGATTGTATTGTACATAGATTGCCACTGCTTGCATGTTAGTTATAACAATGTTCTGTTATTGGCATTTTGAACAAAAGATTTGATACTAGTCTGTACATGGCTTCTAGGTTACTCTTACTCTAGGTTTACTCTAGGTTACTTAGTGCATGTTAGTTATAACAATGTTCTGTTATTGGCATTTTGAACAAAAGATGAACTCTTGATACTAGTCTGTACATGGCTTCTAGGTTACTCTTACTCTAGGTTTACTCTAGGTTACTTAGTGCATGTTAGTTATAACAATGTTACATTATTGGCATTTTGAACAAAAGATGAACTCTTGATACTAGTCTCATACATGGCTTCTAGGTTACTCTAGGTTTACTCTATGTATGTTTACTCTAGGTTACTTAGTGCATGGCTTTGATCACATTACTTTGTGCATGGCTTCTTCTATATTTTGTTAAGTGTTTGTTGGTTCTAAACAATTAGAAAGCTAAAACTCACCGAGTCTTATTCATTTGGGTGATTGCAAGTCGGATGGCATCACATAGTGATCACGATAGTAGTCGGGGGTGGTGATGGGGGTGATAGAAACACAAAGAAGTTCACTCCCAGAGGAATTACATCGAAAAAGAATATCGTCAATCGGATAAGTAAAGGACACGAGAAATATAAGGTAAGTTAATTACTAATTATTAATGTTGTTCTCTACCTTTCCAAGTTATCTAATTATTTAATGATTTAATTATTTAAGGTCCGATGGAGTGTTAAAGGTTTGCCAATTGGAGACAACGGCACAAATTTAATTAGCTTTATTGGTACTAAGGTGAAGCAAATCTTTCCAATTCAATTAAAAGTTGGAATGAGAAAGATAATCGAGTTTTGCCTAAAGCTGAAAGATGATTTTGGGACTTAATACGGTATATAATTTTAGACCTCTTTAATAATCTTATTTAGTGATTTTTAGTTATATTTATTTAATCCATTTTTATGTATAACTAGAAACACTTTGATGTCGATGAGTCCCGAAGAGATTGGATCTTGAAGGAGGCGGGAAGGTTGCATAGGGCTTACGTAACGATGTGGGAAAAAGTATACAAACGTCTGATGGGACCATCGGGACAGAGCCTCCAAAGATCAGTATGCCGGAATTATAACTAAGGAGGAATGGACCAAATTTGTAGATATACGCACTTCTGCATCCGGATTTCTGGTTAGTATATTAATTATTTAAGTTATATATATATTTCACAAGTAGATATCATTCATTAATGTATACTTATCTTTTTAAATAGAAAAAGAGCAAAGCGAATAAAGAAAGAGCTTCTAATCCCGTACCCTTATAGAGGAGGTTCTAGTGGATATCAAATTCTCGAAGAAAGATTGGTAAGACACAATTAGTTTAATTTATTATGATTTAATGAATCTTTTAATTTACTGAGTTGATTAACAATTATTAAACTTAAATAGTTCTTGGAAGAGGGAAAGATCCAACTCAAGAATCCCTTGATCGCACGATTGTGCAGTTAGAGGCCCGACAAAACAAGGATGGGAGATTGTGGATCCGAAAACTAAGGAGGTCAAGGACAAAATTGTAAGTATTCCAAAATTCATGAAAAAATTGCAAGTTGGAATTTGTGTCCGACTATATTTTTTAATCCGTTACTCGATTTTTTTGACACGTGAACATATTTTTTATTGTCGATTAAATTTCGTTGACACTTGTTTATTATTTCTATCCGTTACTCGATTTTTTTGACACGTGAACATATTTTTATTGTCGATTAAATTTCGTTGACACTTGTTTATTATTTCTATCCGTTACTCGATTTTTTTGACACGTGGACATATTTTTTATTGTCGATTAAATTTCTTTGACACTTGTTTATTATTTTTATCCGTTACTCGATTTTTTTTGACACGTGGACATATTTTTTATTCTCGATTAAATTTCTTTGACACTTGTTTATTATTTTTATCCGTTACTCGATTTTTTTGACACGTGGACATATTTTTTATTCTCGATTAAATTTCTTTGACACTTTTTATTATTTTTATCCGTTACTCGATTTTTTTGACACGTGGACATATTTTTATTGTCGATTAAATTTCACTTGACACTTGTTTATTAATTTTATCCGTTATTTATGTTTGTGCATCAGCAAAGCATATCACAATCTGTATCACAAGGAGATTTAACAGATTGTGATGGTCACCAAGATGTCCTTGCTCGTGCCTTGGGAAGGGAAGAGAGACAGGGTCGGATTAGAGGTTATGGATATGGGATTCCTCCGACAACTGTGTTTGGGCCAAAGAAGAGCCAAAGCAAGGGTGCGGGGATTGTAAAGTCATGGCGGAAAAGTATGACGAGCTATCCAAGAATGTTCTTTGTGCTAATGGAAGAGAGACAGATGTTTAAGCGACTCTTGGCACAAAGGATTGGTGCACCATCCTGCTTGCACCACCCCTCTTGAACCTATTGAGCCTGCTGCACCCCCCCATAGCGCCCGAGATAGCTGCACCATCCCTTCAACACAAGTATTTAACAAAACTCGACCTGTTTTTTGTACATATGTATTTGATAAAATTATCATGTATATTTATTTTTCTTTATAATTGATTTAGGATAAGCGTGAATGTGAGCTATATATTGCAAACCCACATCGAAAGGTTGCAGTGGGTTTGATATGTAACCAATTGAGTGCCACATCGCACAATCGTGCCATGCACGAAAACCATTTGAGAGTTAGGGTAGACTATTCAATAGAGGTGCTGCACCATTGCTGCTCCAATTGCTAATGCGGATATATTTCTTGTGGATCAAACACTTAGTACTTTTGTGGCATGGCACGAACAACTTGTCGTTGTAAGTGACAATATTTTTGTTAATAATTAAATGACTATAATGTGTGTTAACTAACTAGCTAATTAATCATTTTTTTAATATATACTAGGTACCCCATGTGTCCCGACCTTCCCCTTCCATGAAAGTTTCCCAACCTTCCCCTTCCACTACCAAACTCTCCCGACCATCTTCTATACAGCCAGTCCAACATGTTGGTCAATTTCCCAATGATGAATTCCAGAACTACATCGATTCTCTAAAGGTCCACATTCAAAAAATGAACCAGATCGACCAAATTTTTTTACCGCCCGATAACATTGTGGGCCTGGAACAGTTGGTAATGATCAACTTCGAGGATATGAAAGCTATAGTTGAGATGGATTGGGCCACTGCCACTGATATCAGAGTATACCAGAGGTATGTATTAAATTATTTGTACACAATAGTTGTTTATATTAGAGTATATATTAGAGTATATATATGAGGATCCTCAAAGTTGTATATATATTATTTATAGGTTTTTGTACAATCGTCTTCGGTCCTTTTCTCAACGGACACGTAAGTATTTCTTCTTGTGTCCGCTTGTATAGTTGTGTTTCATAAAGGTAACACAGAGGAGGCACGTATTACGGCTATAAAGAGTGATGTACAAAGTTATATCCATTCACGCTTCATGGAAGCCAAGCATTTGAAGGGCGACTCTTTATTTTTGGCACCACTCAATAATGGGTGAGAAATTTAGTCTTCAATCACTTGTTTAATTATTTTGAGGATTGTATTATAGTGTAAATTAATGTGTACTCATTCGTTCTTCATTTACTTGCAGAGCAACATTGGGTACTCTTTGCAATAAACCCTAAGCAAAATGTTGTCTTTTATCCGGATTCACTTCAAGGCCATTACAACGTCTCACGAAGACTTCGTAGAATCGGTTGAGAGGTGTGTATGTGTAACCCTCTCATTTTAATTTGTATAATTTAATATATGTATTTTGTTCAACTTAACGTTATATATATATATGTATGACGTTACGATGCTTTGAAAGAATACTTGGGATTATCTACGAGTAAAACAAGATGGCTACCCATAATCTGTAAGCTTTTAAGAATCATTCTTATAATTTTAATTGATTTTTGGTCATAAAAATGTGACAATTAAGTTATAATCTTTTGCTTTGTAGTGTCCTAAACAACCAAATAGCAATGATTGTGGGTACTATGTTATGAGGTATATGAAAGAGATTATCACTCATGACAAAGTAACAATCCCAACCAAGGTAACTACTTAGATTTATTTTTATATTGATATTATAATACTTACTCACATTTAATAAACATTTTAATTCTAATTTTATTTCATTTTTTTGATATTTTTTCCGACTTCAAAAAAATCCGAATTACTCTGTGAACAACTTACAATGAGTAAGGGAGTGGTGCCATTATGTTTCTAGCTTTTTGTAGCAAGTTTTGAGATTCATAATAGTTTAGTTATTATTTATGTTGTATATATTGGATTTATATTATGTTGTAAGTACTTCTTAGAATGATATATATTGGATTGGAAATATTATTTGATGAATTTTGTTGATGAATTTTGTTTGAATGATATATTGGATTGGAATGTATTTTCGAATTTGTTGAAAAGGGAATGAATTTATAGGTTGTAATTAAAATGGAGAACAAACCAAAATAAAAAAATATTTAAAAAAATTCAGTCAATAGGTAGCGTTTTAGAGTGAAAACGCTAGAAATGAAGTTAAAAATTCATTCAATACCTAGCGTTTTAAAGATAAAACGCTAGGAATTGTAAAGAGAGAGTTAGAGGATCCCTAGCGTTTTTCTGAAAACGCTAGGAATGCTAATAAAAGGTGCTATAGCATCCCTAGCGTTTTATATAAAGCGCTAGGAATGCTATAGAATCCCTAGCGTTTTATATAAAACGCTAGGAATGCTAGTAAAAAGGTGCTATAGCATCCCTAGCGTTTTTATAAAACGCTAGGTATGGTAGTAAAAAAGGGCTATAGTATCCCCTGGCGTTTTAATTTAAAACGCTAGGAATGGTAGTAAAAAGGAGCTATGGGATCCCTAAGCGTTTTTATTTAAAACGCTAGGAATGGTAGTAAAATGAGCTATGGGATCACTGCGTTTCTGAAACGCCAGGAATTGTAAAAAGTATTTGGGTCAATTCTTTGGCGTTTTATATAAAACGCTACGTATGTCTAAAACACGCCAGGTAAATGGCTAGCGTTTCTTAAACGCTACTTAATGGGGTGTGCTGCGTTAGTAGCGCCAGAACTTCTCTAGCGTTTTAAAACGCTACCAACGCCCAAAAAAACGCCGACAAACCTCAGACGCTTGCGTTGGCGTAGTGCACCCAAAACTCCAACGACGGTCGACACCACTTCCAATAAGTAGAAGCTCACAGTCCTCAAGGTGATCCGATCGTTGCCTATTTGACAAAAAGATAAAATTGAAAATAAGTCTCTCAATGGTGATTTGGTCAATATTTCCCTATTATTTGTCAAATCGACACCAACCATGTCATTGTTTAGGACCGAGAGAATGTGATCGACCGTCACCATTAACTTATGGGGCATCATCGACCATTGTTTGAGTTTCGACGGATTTTCAAGCGCCAATCCATAAAAAAACCGTTTGTTGTGAGTGACTACCTAAACCATTCCTCCAATATAAAATAAATAAATTAAAAGGTTACTTTCTACTTATTTAAAAAGCTTAGCATGTAGTTACTCACATAATATATAAAAAGAGTTAAAAAAAAAAGAGTTAACTGAGCTAGAAGTTACCTTTCGATGGTGTCAACTTTAGAGACTTTTCCAGCATGTGAAACTGAGAGTTGTCATTATTGTCCACTTCATCAACATATTTTGTCGAATTCGAAAAAAATAATCTACATCCTGTTTCATTAGAATAAAGTTCATTGAATCCAATGCAATTACAACTGTTCCAGCAAAGATCTCTGCAGTCACTATACACATAATTCGTATTGTATGTAAAGGTTTTATTGTTATAACTAGGGCTCCCTATCTTCTTCTGAAACACATAACCAGGTTCCCTACAAGCTTTTATATCATCCCACTTTTGGTACCCTCCATCCCCATTATATCCGTAACACAAATCACCCCTTGCAATGTCTCCTTCACTACTCTTCAGCTTTCCATTATCTAATAGAATCCATCCTTGAAACTCTCTATTATTATTCTTCTTCGACGTTGGTTTAATTTTAAAAGAGAACGAGTCTTCTTCACTGTTAGAAACAATGGTATATTGATATGCACTTTGTACATCTTTTGGAATGTTCTCGAATAATCCATTGTTTCTCAATTTGCCACTTTTCCAATACACTTTACCACGTTGCTTCATGACCAATTCGCTTTCCTCCCATTCAAGGCTAAATGCACCAGAATTTGGTAGTGAAGTAGTCAACCACGAAACCAGTGACCAATTATGTCCCGTTTTTCGATTAACACCTAGTTTCATCGTAGGGAACAAAGTGTTTGTGGGGTAGTCAAAACTCTGCCACAACATAGTACTACTCTTAGTTCCATTGGGGTGAAGGTAAATTTGTTGGAGCACAAAGTTACCGGTATCTAACAAAGTGGCTAGAGTATTGTTTATGGGTTGGGGTGGTGAGTAAAGGATGATTATTTTCCTATCAGATTCTATTTTAAGCACACCAGATTGGTTTAGTGATACAAATGCAGAATCTAGGTCTAAAGGTTGATCTCTATCAAGCATCCACACTACATCAATATCATGCATTTTTGAAGTAACTAGACCTATAACCAAGTAAGTGCCCCCTTTAACAAAAGTTTGGAAAAAATTTAGAGAATACATGCCTCCTTTAGAGTATATTCTGGATGTTCCCTTCAGACTCAATGTATCACCTGGCTTCAAGCTATCAGTTGCTCCTTTAACATGAATAATACTAGTACTAGCACTACTACTCCACAACAAGAATATAAACACAACCAATTGCTCTATTTTACTAGACAAACCATGATGGATAATTAATTGTACAAATGATCAAGTGTATTTCTGTTTCAAAAAACAAAACAAAAGAAGAAAAGTAAGGCTCTGAAAAAAATCAAGAATTAATTTGCTAGAACAAGTAATACTCACCAAGCATGTAGGAGGGTCATTTCAAATCATTCATCAAATCCGACAAATCGTACAACAAGCTGCACGCCTTTGAACTCCAAGTTTAGCTTCCAAAGTTGATTTGTAGTAAAGTAAATAAGATTCCAATCTAAGACTAACATTATTGCTTTAATTTTCCTCTAGAATATCCTTTTTCCAAAAGTACTTTTGTTTAGGTGTTCCACAATGAGATCCTTGTTCCCACTACTTTTTAGGCTATTTAAAACTCGGCTAACGAGCACCACTTTTGGTCTGTTATCTACGACAAAAGTTTCATTTTAATCATTTATCTTTTTTTTTCTGTTTTGGTCTCTCATCTTTCATTTACGTTTCAATTTGGTACTTTTTAGTGTTTTCCATCCACTAAAGTTAACAGACGTCACATTGACAGTTAACTGTTGACGTGACATCTTCAGTGTCATGACTTATGTGTATTTCATTAAAGGATAAAATGTTCAAATTTCAACCAAATTGCCACATCATTTATTGAAAGCTATGACACTTAACACGCCACGTCAGCAGTTAACTGTCAGTGTGGCGTATATTAACTTTAATGAATGGAAAACACTAAAAAAGACCAAACTGAAACATAAATAAAAGATGATGGATCAAAACGAAAAAAAAAAGATAAAAGACCAAAATGGAAATTTTGTCAAAGATAAATTACCAAAAGTGTTATTTAGCCTTAAGACTCTTTGGAAGTAAAATAAACGAGTATGTGAGGTCCTTCTGAAGGAGAAGTTGAAGGTCCTTAAGTCAGATATAAAAAAAGTGGAATAAGGAGGCTTTCGGGTGTATAGACTTCAGGATTGAACTTTTGGTTGAGGAAATCAAGGTGGTTGATCTCAAAAGAGAAGATCTCCAAAAGAGTAACTTTTATCGGATGTGTGAACTTTTAAAAAGTAAAGAGAGAAGGACATTCTAGTGCGCTAGGTCTCGTTGTTTAAAAGAAGGTGATGCCAATTCAACCTATTTTCACGCATGTGTAAAAGCCCATCAGAGGAGGAACTTCATCGCTGCACTTCGTGTGAGGGATGGTTGGGTTGAAGGGGTCGGAGATGTCAAGCGTGAGGTGGTTAGATATTTTTCGTATCACAACTCTAGAGAGTCTTGGGATTGTTCTTGTATAGATGGAGTGGTCTTCCCACAAGCTTCCTCCTTACAGAATTAGAAGTTGACTGCCCCATTCTCGGATGCTGAGATTGAGGATGTTGTTCACTATTCTGATGGGAACAAAAGTCCAGGGCCGGATGGCTTCAATGTCTCCTTCATAAAAGCTTTTTGGCAATTGATAAAGATGAAGTGGGGCCTTTTTTCAGAGAATTATCTGTTAATGCTAGGCTTCTGAAGGGATTCACCTCTTATTTCTTTACTCTGATCCCTAAGGTTGATTGTCCAATGTCTCTTGGGGAATTTAGGCCAATTTCTTTTTTAGGATGCCTTTACAATTTACAAGGTGTTGGTCGCATGTCTAGGTAGGGTTATGGATACCCTAGTGGGCCAAAACCAAACGGCTTGTATCCGAGGGAGACACCTTGTTGATGGTGTTGTGGTGGTCAATGGGGTGCTTGACCATGCGAAGAGAGCAGGGAGAGAGTGTGTGATTTTCAAAGTGGGCTTCGAAAAAGCTTATGATTCAGTGGATTGGGGCTCCTAGACTATATGTTGGGGAGGTTTGGTTTCATTATCAAGTGGAGGGATTGGATTCGTGCATGCATTTTTACAGGAAGTCTCTCTGTTCTGGTAGACGGCTCACCAACAGAAGAAATTAATATCTGTCGGGGCCTCAAACAAGGAGATCCGCTAACACCTTTTCTCTTCCTCCTAGTAGTTGAGGGTCTTGGTGGACTTATTCGGTCAGCGGTGGAAAGGAATAGGTTTGTTGGATTCGGGCTAGGTTTCCCTCAGTTGGAGATTTCTCATCTCCAGTATGCGGATGATACCCTTCTGTTAGGGGAGGGAATTGTCAGGAATCTTTGGATTATGAAGGCAGTACTGAGGTGCTTTGAAATTGTCTCTGGTCTGAAAATAAACTACTCGAAAAGTTGCCTTATGGGTGTGAATGTTCAAGTCTCCTATTTAGATCTTGTCACGAGTTTTTTGCACTGTAGATTGGTACTCTCCCTTTCAAGTATTTCAGACTACCTGTAGGTGCGAGTCAGAGACGTTTGGCGACATGGGAGCCGATGCTCGAAAATTTGAGGAGACAGCTAGGTGGGTGGGGTAATAGATATGTCACTCTTGGGGGGCGTATTGTTTTGATTAATTCAGTCTTAAAGAGTATCCCGAACTTTTTCTTGTTCTACATTAAGATGCCCACAAAAGTGTGGAAGGAAGTAGTAAGGGTCCAGATGGATTTTTTATGGGGAGGGAACAACCTAGGGAAAAAATCCCTTGGGTTAAGTGGTCTGAAGTCTGTAAGCCAAAAAAGGAGGGGGGTTGGGGGTTAAGGATCTCTATGTTTAATTCTTTCCTCCTTGGTAAGTGGAGGTGGAGGCTCCTAGTGAGCGACAATTCACTCCCAATTATAGTTATGATGAATAAGTATGGAAGTAGCATAATCAATAACCTGTGGGGGAAGCGTAGTAAACCACGTGAAAACATTCTTTGTTAGAGAATTTGGAAAACACTTAAGTCTTAAATTCTCATTATGAGCCAAATCCCCTGCCTCAGTTAGATAACGGGCAACGTGTTCGACAGTTGATTCGCTAGTTTCTCCAGCGAATTTTGTGAACTTTGGGACTTTCCATCCTCTAGGCAGTTCAGTTTGTAGCACATTTTCTGACAAAGGTGAAATAAAATTAGGCCTATGCAGGCCTAAGTTCACGCCATTCTGTGCTAGAATCGTTTCGACAAGGTTGGTCAAGTTATTCTCAAGACCAAAATTATTTTGTTGCACTTGTCTAACTACTTCGTCAGCATTTTGACCCCTATTAACCAAAACTACTTCAGGTATCGCTTCGGCTTCCCTTGCCACAGGCTGTTCAATAGCCATTGGCTGTGCCTGGTTTACAGGAACTTCACCATGCCTATTCAGTTGAATTTGTGGCACAAGTTGGTTTTGCACTGGTGGAGTACCAAAGAAGTCTACAATTCTACCCATTTGGTTAGCCAACATTTGGTAACTCTTGTTTGTGTTCTGAATCAACGGGTTAACACAGTGCCTATTTGTTGAGTTAACATGTTAACCATGTCATGATTACTATCATCCATTTGTTGTCTAAGTGCCAACAATTATGATGTAGTTAAAGCAGGTTGAGCATTTCGACCAAAAACACTCTCTGGGGAACCATGTATTAGGGAGAAAGTGGTTCCCATCGTATCTGCGTATGTTGACATGTTTGTTTGAAAGGCCTGCCATCATAGTCGTTGGCATACCATATGGATAACCTCTAAACTGTGAGAGATTTTGAAACCGTGTGTAGAATGAACTTCCGACCATAGGATTTACCATTACGGGGTTCGTTGATGAACCCATTACTAACGGTTGTGATATTGCTGCAACACTTGACACAGACACAGGAGCGGTTACTCCAACTGGTGTCAAAACAGGCATAGGAGCAATTACTCCTACGACGGTTGCAGCGTTAGCATCATCTTGTGACGCTTGTTCTTGAGAATTCTGTGGATTTTATGCATTTGATGTTGGGGCATTGTTTGAACCTGAACGTGTCATTGTAGAAATTGGTTTTCCACTTCTCAGATGCATAAACTGGCCCAAGAATTATTCAGATATGGAAAGACTTAGCACAATCGGTCCCACTGGACGTGCCAATTTGTTTACGGTGAAATTTGGTAAACAACCGCTGGTCTGAATTAATTACTTGTGAGATCAACCAGTGAATCTCAGGACATATTGTGCTTAAGATCTTGTATGATTAGTAGTAAGAAATTGGTGTTCTTCGCGTAACCAAACAAAAGGAAACAAAAGAAACAAAGAATTGCCTTGAACGCCAAGGAATTCGTAAAAAAGGAAATAAAATAAAAGGCAATTGAAAATTTAAAGAAAGGAACTTAAATTGCAAGGAAATATAAAGAGTTGGTCCACAAATCCATACATTCGCTTCTTGTGCTCAGTTTTCTCTAGCGCTGGAAGTTTGAGCGTAAGAAATTGTATGTTGGGATTGTGACCTGTTTTCCATATGGAAAACTAGTATATATACAGGGAGGGAAACAAAGCAATAACTGATCAAATAAACTGCCCAGTGCTTCGACAACGTGAAAATCACGCCCTTCGACCGCATCTTCAAAACACAGTTCGACGGTGTCTCCCTTGCGCGAAATCACTTCCAACTTTTAGTTCTTCGTCGAATCGTAGCCCTCATGTGTTCGCTTTTCGCCAAGTCCCTGTGATGGTCGAAAACTATCTTTGAGCGTCGAAGGCCATCAATCTTCTCTTCAAAGCACCTAAGTCAACCTTATTGACTGCATTTATTTAGCCTGTTGAAAATACAGGCTAACAAATTGCCCCCCAAAAATGTCATTTTCGACTGAGGCGTGAGCAAAGGTAGAAAATGACGTTTTTTGACTTCTCTTCGACAATTCTCTATCAAATAATATAACGTCACTTTTTAACTTTGAAAAGACAAGCGGTTACTTTTCGTAATACCCGATGCCGAGTGCGCGCCGTCGTTTTTATGATCGTGCTCCAACACCGTAATCGCTACACTCCATCTCTCCCATCATCTTTGTAACTTCCACCACGTTTACCAAGGTACCGCCATTATGACTGGTCAAAAAATGAACTTAAAGATTTGCACGTTTATCGGTTCTTCTTTCCACGCGATTTGGCCGGTCATTAGGTTCAGTTGATGCGGTGCTTTGAATGTGGACTGCCAGTTACGACTTCACTCAATTGTTTATTCTCGCGCTATTTTTATTTCTTGCAGCATTGGCTTGTATCTCTTTAAATACTTGTCATTTATACGCATAACTCTATTGTCTGCGCTTATCTCTTCGATCTCATATGCTCCATTCGAAAAGATTTGTATTACCTTAAATGGTCCTTCCCAATTTGGAGACCATTTTCCTACGACTCTATCTCTTTTATCCATAGGCAAAATGACTTTCCAAACTAAGTCTTCTAAGTTGAAAGATTTCAACTTTACTTTTTTATTATAAGCTTTAGCCACTTTTTCTTTTTGCCTTGTGATCACTTCTAGAGCTAGTAATCTTTCTTCATCTATATCCACTAACTCATCAACCATCATATCCCAATATTGATTTACTGGAATTTCAAATTGTCTTTAAATTCTGGTTGATTGCAAATAAATTTCGACTGGCAACACTACATCGTGCCCAAATGTAAGTCGAAAAGGGGTAGTGTTAATGGATTCTCTAGGAGAAGTTCTGCAAGCCCATAACACTTGATCAAGAGTATTATGCCAATTCCTTGGCTTCTGCCCAACATGTTTTTTAATCAAATTAATGACAATCTTATTGGCAGCTTCTACTTGACCATTAGCTTGTGCATAATAAGGTGTCGAAGTTAACAACTTAAAACCTTTTTCAGAGGCAAAATCCACCATTTTTCGACCAGCAAAAACTGTGCCTTGATCTGTTGTAATGGTTTCTGGAACTCCAAATCTATACTAAATATGTTTTTGAATAAAGTTCACGACTGCCTCTTGATCCACATTAATTAAAGGGATGGCTTCGACCCATTTAGTGAAATAATCAATACCCACTAAAATGAAACGATGACCTTTTGACGAAGTTGGTCTTATCTCACCAATTATGTATAAGGCCCAACCCTTGAATGACCAAAGTTTTATTATTGAATGCAACTCATTTGCTGGCACATGTTGAATTCCTGCGTGTCTTTGACATTCTTGACACCCTTTGGCGAAATCTATGCAGTCTTTCAACATGGTTGGCCAATATACACCTTGTCGAAACAAAAGCCATTTCATTTTATGGCCTGCTTGATGTGATCCACAGACACCACTATGAGTACTGGATACTGCCACATAGGCTTCATTTTCACTTAGACATTTAAGTAAAACGCCTTCAACAGTTTTCTTGTACAATTCATTCCCAGCAATCATATAGCTTAAAGCTCTATACTTAGTTTTCCGAGAAGTTACCCCTGTTGGATTTTCTAAGTATTCTACAATTGGCCTTCTCCAATCGTCATTTGGCATGTTGTCAATGACAAAAACTTGAAAATCTCGAATTTCATCGTCAATTGGAGGAAAAAATACTTCTAGCTTATCCTCTGCCCCCCCAAGTTTTTGCATTGGCAACTCGTTTTGCGAATCTTCTGTCGAAAAGAGTTTCTCTTTTATTTCAATGAATTCTTGAAGTCACTACAAGAAAATCGCTGATTTGCCACGGACATTTCCGTCGCAAAAGGGCCAATTTCCGTGGCAAAACATCATTTGCCACGGATTTGTCACGGACAAAAATTGGTGGCAAAAACGCTCGTCGCAAATCGTTTGCCACGGAATTTCCGTGGCAAATGTTTCCGTCGCAAATATCCGTGGCAAAGTCGTCGCGAATTTCATCGCAAATCCGTCGCAAAAAAAAATTAAAAAAAAAAATTAAATCTTCAAACATATATACATGCTGACTAACATTAATTAATGCCTGCATATTGAATTCAAATTCCAACAAGAAGAAATTTATAAGCAAAGAGACATATTCAGAGAGTCGGGACCGGCCATGCAAGGAATAAAATTAACCCGTTTTATGAGGCCACTCTCTTACAGACAGTATTAGATTCATCCGTCGCAATATAAAAGGAACATGAAGCCACAGACAGATTGTAATACCCCAATTTTGTCCGCCCTTTTTAACTTTAGACAATTTCAGTTATCCAGCTCAACTAAATCAAAATACCGTTGTTTAAATTAGGCAGGAACGCGAATGATCGATCTTTTCGTGCGTTCTTCAATTTAATCTTCGTATTTGGGTTTAGTCGTACATAAGTAGGTCTACCAAAAGTCGTTTTTTTTTCTAGAAATTTAGCTAGTCTTTTCAGTTCAGGCTTAAGAATACAATTCTGAGTCGGTTTTAGTTTTTTAGTTAATGAGCTCATTTCTTCTATTTTGGGTCTCGTTTTAGCGTATTTGTCTGGTCGGGCCCGTTCTCGTCTTTGTGTTTGGCCTGACTCTTTTTCTTATTATTAATCTTATCTTGTGCAGTTAATTTATTTTGAGTATATATGTATAGTCCAAAAATGCCAAAAATTCTATTTAGTGTCATTTACAATTTAAAAGTGTTATATAATCCAAAAATGTCAAAAAATAATCTATTTAATTTTTATTACAACTTAGGAGAGTCCAAATGTCCAAATGTCAGAAAAATACAAAAAATAATAACACAAAATATACAAAAATAAATAAATCCGAAAATACAAAAAAAAATAATAAAAGGCAAAGAATAAAGAAATCTGCAGGGTTCAAAGAATGCTCTCCAAGCAATGGGCAGTCAACTCCCACTTCAAATCTGAAAAAATCAAAGCCTGGTCAAACAAAATTAAATGTTCTAACCTAGAATTTTAATATAAAAGTGGTTTCAAGGGTCAGTCAACGGGGACGAATTTCAAAGAAAACGACTGCACAGAAATTAGGGTCTCACTGTGAAACCCTAATCAGTCAAACAACACAGATACGAAAGGAGAGAAAACAGATCCAGAAAAAATGTAGACACTGCCACCTCCAATCTTCACAAAACCATATTCAGCCACACCACCAACAACCACCACCCAAACAACCACCATCACCAACCCCAGCAACCACCATCACCAACCCCAGCAACCACCACTCACCTAACCCCCCACACCACCGTCGGCCTCCCTCTCAAAAACCACCCAAAATCACCACCACCTCATCCAACCACCACAAACCGTCACAGTAAACCACTTTCCCTCCTCTCTCACGACCCACAAACCGAAACCTCTCATCCCCCAAACCAAAAACAAACCAGAAATCCAAAGAAGGAGAGGAGAAGAGAAGAACCAAAAACAAGATCAGAAACAAAAAAAACGCAGAAAAAAAAAGGAACTCACCGGCGGTGTTCCCATCTCCAGTGTCGTCTTCTCCTCTCGCCGTCGTCACCTCCACTATCACCGACCACGCCGTTCTCTCCCTCTCACTCTCTCGCAGACCACGTCGTCGCCTCCGTCTCTCTCTCTCTCTCTCGCCGTAAAAGCCGACGAAGTTTCCGCCGGAATCCTCACTCTCTCTCGCGGCTGCGGCGCCGCTAGGTGAAGGGGAAGGGATCAGGTTTTAGGTTTAGGTTTTTCTTGGTGTTGGGCCTATATCTTTTTTTTCATTTTTATTATTTTTATTTTTGTTCAGAACGCTAATCGCACCCCCTTACTTACGCGCACACCTCCCCCTTAAGCCTGGGTTTAGCATACCGGCTCTCCTATCTTGAACCGGGCTTGCTTTGCTTACACCCCCTGTTTAGTTATACCACCCCCCGTAACTAATGACACCCCCATTTTGCAATTTCTCACCCTTTTTCTCGTTTTTTTTAACTCGAATACGTTTCATTAAATCCAAAACTTTGTTAGTGGCTATGCGAAGCCTTTGCTTGCATGATCATTAACAATGAGGACCTAGTGATGATCACTTGGAGCCTTTGCTCAATTGATCATCATGAATGCCTAATTTTTCTAAATACTTTTCATTAAATCAAAACTTTGTTAGTGGTCATGCGAAACCTTTGCTTGCCTGATCATTAACAATGAGGACCTAGTGATGATCAATTGGAGCCTTTGCTCAATTGATCATCACGAATGCCTAATTTGTCTAAAAAAACTTTCAATAAATCAAAAAAAAACTTTGTTAGTGGTCTTGCGAAGCCTTTGCTTGCATGATTATTAACAATGGAGTGCTAATGGTGGTCACTTGGAGCCTTCGCTCAATTGATCATCATGAAAGCTCAGTTTTCACAATTAAACAATATAAAAAATAAAAACTTCCCGAACTACGTAGCTTTGAATTCTCCATCGCACCGAGGAGATCGTAGGAGCGGATCCTCCGTCAAGCACAACGAACCAAAAACATTTTCCTTTTTCAAAAAACCAAAGCGGCTAACTCGTCAAGCGCGCAAATAAAAAATTTCATTAAGTCTTTTCAATCAAGAGGCAAATTTAAGTATTTTCCAAATCAACACTTAAAACCACACGTTTAATTAAAGGTTCCTTTCAGTAGAAAGGAGGTGTGGGCGCTAATACCTTCCCATGCCCTAACCGAATTCCCAACCCAAATCTTCCGGTTTTCCAAAAGGTCATCCGCCTTCTAAAAAGGTTTTTCTTCAATATTTTCCTTATAAAAAATATTGGTGGCGACTTCATTGTTTTAAAAGGTTGTAAACGAATAAAAACCACTCGGGGACTTTTTCGGGCGCAACACAGATATAGAGAGATGATTATTGTAAAATAAAGAAGCTCAAAAGACAATAAGACCCAACAAAATTACAACTAATGAACAACTAATGGAAGATAATGTTAGTTCTCTCTTTCCTCTCCCCTGTAAATATTCAACTAATGAACAACTAAATGAATTCACATAAACCTCCCCAAAAGCCTGCTGGTAACTCTTTGGAGAGACTCTCTGTATTAGCCTTGTGAAGAATTCTGAAACCTGAAGGTCATGCAGAATAAAATATGAACAGATTCCAATTGAAAAAGTAGATCTTGAATAAATGAGAAATGGATGGGCACAGCTAAATGAGAAAGTGAGAAATGGATTTGATCTTTAAACTTGCATTTTATAGATGCATAATTAAATCCTTGAAAGACATTATGCAATATGCAGTATAGTTTTCAACTAAGAGCCGCAAAATATTGACCTCAAAATTGCTACTTCTTGAGTAAACTCATCCTCTAAGGCATCATTCAGTTGCTTAGATCTCAGAACCTTAACAGCAACATCTTCACCGATATAAACTCCATGATACCTGGGTATGAATCAATAAACCAATTAGAACCAAACAAAATAAATATTTCAATACAGAGGACAAAAGAAAGAAAAATAAATAAAATAAATATAAAAAGAAAATTAACGGTAAAACTACCCAACTTACAGATCTCCACAGGATCCAGATGCTATTTTCTTCCCAATCTTTAACAACCTCCTATCTATTTCCCAATCTCCAGACTTTCCTTCTGCTGGTAAGGCTTTCTCCACGGCTGAATGGGAATTTGAAGAACTAGACCATGACCCCTAGAGAAAGGAAGGGTATTGGTTACATGACTTACATCTTATAGGATTCGATTACATACTTGGCAAGAACAGTTATGAACAAGAATATTACTTAATCCAAAATATTAGGGTAAACAGTTCCAGTAAACAAGAACAATGAAATTTAGGGATAAATTAAAAAAGATAATAGAAATTACCTATAAGTGGGGAAGAGGAGGAGCAGCGGCGGCGAGATGGTGGAGTTCGGAGGAGAAACGGTGGAGAAACACTTCCAGTGAGGCGCGACGAAGAGGGAGAGTGGAAAAGGGAGAAACAGTTCCAGTGAGGAGGGAGAGCTCGATTAGCGATGGAGGAGGGCGGAGGAGGCCGGACGAGGGTGGAGGGTGGAGGTCGGAGGGTGGAGGCGCGCAACGGAGAGGAGAGAGCGACGGAGAAGAGAGAACGATGAAAGATTTGTAACTGAGAGAGACGTTCTAATTTAGGGATCGGAGGTGTTTTAATTTTATCAATACGTTGCCACGGACTTGCCACGGCTTGTCCGTCGCAAATGTTTGTCCTTTCACATGTCTGTGGCAAACCCGTGGCAAACACCAGCGGAAAATTTCGCGCTCACACATTTTGCACATCTCGTCGCAAATCCGTGGCAAATTACTGACGGAATAAGCTCCGTGGCAACTGATAACTCATATTTATATGAGTTATTTATACCTCTAATCATTAAATTAAGTAAGTTCTCAAGTAATATTAGTATAGTATTTATTTCATTTCTATTAATATTAGGATAGTATAGGCTAAACACTGCTTTGCTATGAAATTGGTACATTTGGTGCCCTTGTGATTATTTTGATGTATTTTGTGAAGTAGTGCAGTGTTTAGCGCTATAGCGTCCTAACGCTATATAATCAAGAGGGCAGCGCCTAGATTGAGCATCTAAAGGAAAAGTGAAATTTTGGCGCCAAGCTCATTAATCCATGTTCCATATCTTGTGTCCACGATGCACCTTGGCGACATGTGCGGATTTTATTGGATTTGTGTGGACACTTGTCATTGCATGAGTAAAGGAATAGTGGAGTTGGTGAAAAAGTAAACATCACCTTTCTTGACTTTTGGAGGAGAGTTGTACCTCAATGCTAGATATACTAGAGATGCTGATTGCCCCTAATCATACCTTAGAACTTCCAACGAAGATAGAGAGAGTATTGGTAGAGAGAGAAAGTGTGACACTTCTTCTTCTCCATTGATACACCTTAGAAGCTTTTGCCATTTTACTTTCTTCTTTTGTATTTTTCTGTACTTTTTCTCATGGTGTAAGGCTGATGATGAGCCATCTTAGCGTGGATGATTAGGGGACTTCAAGCTTGTATCTTTTGCACTTGTATTTTCCTTCTTACCTACTGTAAATACAAGTAGTTTTATTTGTGTTATTTTGATGTTGCTCAACATGAGCTAAACTCTTTGAGTTGGGTTGCTATAGCTTGTAATGAACCATTAATGCTTCGTATATAATTTCTCACGTTTTGTGTTTTAATCCTTGTGTGATAACTCTTCCAAACTTGTTTTAT
This sequence comes from Oxytropis ochrocephala, assembly GCA_020916435.1. Lineage (NCBI taxonomy): Eukaryota > Viridiplantae > Streptophyta > Magnoliopsida > Fabales > Fabaceae > Oxytropis > Oxytropis ochrocephala. Next base: position 101,917,085 of record CM037088.1, read on the forward strand.
ATTTGGCCACGTAAACTAGTACCTCTGTGGATTCGGACATGAACCATAGAAAGAACTCAAGGATTAATATAAATGATAAGGTTGGTTGAAGACATTTAATCAATTTTTGCTTCCTCTAGACATAGAAGTTGCAATAGTTTATAAAGCATAAGTTGTGGGATCTTGATTATACAGGGTGAACCTATTTAGAACCTAGACATAGGCATCTTGTAGTGAAACCACAGCGCTAGTGACCGAAAGGCACAAAATATTTGCAATAGTAGCTTAACGCTATAGCGTGTGACGTTATAAGCGTCTTGTTTCGGGAATTTACATAGTGAAAGCAATCCAACTTATTTCTCTTATATTTTAACTCACCGTTAACTTGTTACTTTTACAACCTTTGTTCAACTGAACTTTGTTACTCAACTTATTTGCTACTTGTTCCTCTAAAGTGTAATTCCTTTTTAAACTCTAAAATTAATACCAATCCCTGTGGAGACGAATTCTACTTATCAATATATTACTTGTTGCGATTGTGTACACTTGCACAACTACTTTTCGCATAACAAGTTTTTGGCACCGTTGCCGGGGATTGCATTTAATTTTTATTGTTTAAGAAATTATTACATCCTTAGGGAGGTTTTACCTTGGCAATTTTCTGTGTTGTGTTACAGGAAGTGCTATAGCGTCGATGCTATAGCGTATGCCCGCATCGTAACCACCCACTTTTGAGTTTGATCCTGAACCAGAGAGAAGATTCAGAAGGTTAAGACGCCAACAAAGGTTACAACAAATCAGGCTAACTATGTCTGATCACTCTCATCATACTAGTAGAGGCACACTTGGAGGAAGAACTCCCTCACAAATTGGAGGGAGAGGTCCAAGAGGTGGAAGGCAAGGTCCTTTTACCCATATCGAGTTGATAATGAATACTGTGCAGAGACGATTCATTAATCAAGGACTCGATCAAATGGTGAATGACAGAGACAGCAATGAGAGATTATCTTTGTGTTTGATCCACATTCCATGGAAACAAGTATCACTAGGCTCATTGTGATCGCTACTCATTTCGAGTTCAAGCCTATGATGTTCCAAATGCTCCAAACAATCGGACAATTTGGAGGTTCATCTCAAGAAGATCCTTTTGCTCATCCGAGAAACTTCCTTGAAGTATGCAAGATAATTTCATTATCCTGTGGGGTGAGTGAGGATGCATTCAGTGAAATCTGTTTCCTTATTCTTTAAAAAGACAGAGCAAAAGCTTGGTTGAATTCCTTGAGTCTAATTCTATCACTACTTGGGAAGACATGACAAAGAAATTTCTGGAGAAGTATTTCCCACCAAACAAAAATGCAAGGATGAGGAATGACATCACATCCTTCAAGCAAAAAGAGGTGAATCATTACATGAGGCTTGGGAAAGGTGGAAGGAGTTGCTTAGGAAGTGTCCACATCATGGAATTCCTATTGTAATTCAAATGGAGACTTTTATAATGGGCTAGAGGCACCTACTAGGTCCATGTTGGATGCCTCATCCGGAGGTGTAATTAAACTCATCCTATAATGATGCTTGTGAGCTTATAGAGCGCATTGCCATTAATGACTCTTCATGGCCTAACGAAAGGTTGAATTCTACAAGGAAAGTAGTCGGGGTTCATGAAGTGAGTGAGGTTTCGCTCTCTCTCAACCCCAAGTGGCTACTCGACTAATATGATAAAGGAGTGAACAATGCCAACGCTATAGCATCCGATGTTATAGCGCTGAAAGGTCTCTCACTAGCGTGCTATTGAACAAGCTCCACCGGAGAAGCTAGTTGTGTATATTGTGGAGGGGCTCATCTCGTATGAAGAATGTACAACAAACCCCGCTCATTAACTATGTGGGATACAACAAGGGCAACAACCCTTATTCTAACACATACAACCACAGTTGGAGGAATCATCCTAACTTCGGTGGGGGAGGAAATAATGCTAACACAAGCACAAATGCTCCTGCTATTCCTCCCGGATTCCCAAGACAACAACAACAAAGAACCTCCGAGACAAAATGCTCCTGCTCCTCCTATGGACAATTCAATGGAGTCTCTGCTAAGGTCATTCATCGCTGATTGTAAAACAACAATGCGACTCATGAAGCATCAATCAAGACTCGAGAATCAAGTGGGACAGATTGCATCGCTCACTCACTCAAAAGCGAATGGTGGACTCCCTTCTACTCATCGAACCATCTTCATCTCATGCACCGTGCAAGGAGCATGTGAAAGCAATAACCACCAGGAGTGGTAAAGAGGTAACTTCTGCACCCAAGAATTTAGAGTCAAGTGTAGCTGGAAATGAAAAGAATTTTCTAGACGTTATAGCGCCTGACGCTATAGCGTCAAATGCAAACAGAACACCTGATCCTAAATTGGTGCCTGAATATCCTGCTCCCCCTTACCCTCAAAGGTTAAAAAAGGCACATGAGGACAAACAATTTAATAAATTTCTTGAGGTGTTAAAACAATTGCACATTAATGTTCCTCTAGTTGAGGCATTACAACAAATGTCCAACTATGCCAAATTTATGAAAGATGTTTTGACAAAGAAAAGAAGGTTGGGAGAATTTGAAATCGTGGCAATGATCGGGAATGCGGCATGTTGATGCAAAATAAACTCCCCGAGAAAGTTAAAGGACCCCGGTAGTTTCACAATACCTGCTTCCATTGGAAATTTTTATTCGTCGTGCTTTATGTGACTTAGGGGCAAGTATCAACTTAATGCCTAAGTCCATTTACACACAATTGGGTATAGGAACCGCCAGGCCTATTTTCTCGTAAGCCTCCGGTTAGGCGATAGGTCACTTGCCTATCCCGAAGGAATACTTGGAGGATGTTTTAATTAAGGTAGATAAATTTGTTTTTCCCGTTGACTTTGTTATTCTAGATTTTGAAGCGAGATGCAGAGGTACCTATCATTTTAGGTAGACCCTTTTTGGCTACAGGAAGACACTCATAGATGTACAAAAAGGAGAATTGACAATGAGGGTTAATGACCAAGAAGTGAAGATCAATGTTCAAATGCATTAAAACTTCCGGATGTCAATATCAAGAGTGTTCCTTTGTGGTTTCTCTTGACCAAGTGGTTCAAAAACATTTTCAAAAACTAACAACCACTTGGAAAGGTGCTAAACAATACCGAGGAACATGAATTGTTGAAGGAAGAAGAATTTCAAGAAGGCAAGCAAGTCGTGAATGAGGTTTGGGCTAGGAGATATGAGTCACTAGAGCAAGAAAATTCAAACCTCAAGAAAAGTGTTCCTTCTATTATTCAACCACCGATCTAGAGTTGAAAGAATTACCCAAGCACCAAAATATGCATATCCGGGGAAAATGAGACTCTACCTGTCATCATTTCTCGCTAGTTTGAACCAAAACCAAGAGGTGGAGCTCATTACAACTCAAGAGGCACAAAAAGGCAATAGGTTGGCAAATGTCCGATATACATGGGATAAGTCCTACAACTGCATGCACAGATTGTGTTAGAGGAAAATGCTAAACATAGCATTGAAGGTCAAAGAAGGCTTAATCCCATAATGAAGGAAGTGGTGAAGAAGGAAATCCTCAAGTGGTTAGATGCGGGGATTGTGTATCCTATTTCCGACGGTGCATGGGTTAGCCTCAGCAATGTGTTCCCAAACGGGTGGTGTCACTTTGTGATCACAAATGACAAAAATGAGTTGATTCCCACAAGAACAGTGGTGGATCGTTGGAGGATTTGCATGGACTACGGGAAATTGAACAAGGCCACAAAGAAAGACCATTTCCTCTCCCCTTTATTGACCAAATGTTGGACAGACTTCTTTGCCGTAAGGACTATTACCGCTTTCTTGATGGCTACTCGCTATAATCAAATAGCAATAGTTCCCGAAGACCAAAGAAAGACCACATTCACATGTCCTTATGGCACATTTGCTTTTAGGAGAATGCCCTTTGGGTGTGTAATGCCCCTGCAACTTTCCAGAGATGTATGATGTCCATATTCTCTGACTTCATTGAAAAATCTATGGAGGTTTTTATGGATGACTTCTCTGCGTTTGGGGATAGCTTTCAGAAGTGTTTGGACAATTTGGAAGAGATATCGATAAGATGTGAAGAGACAAATCTTGTGCTCAATTGGGAGAAATGTCACTTCATGGTGCAAGAAGGAATTGTACTAGGGCATAGGATCTCCAAGAAAGGTTTAGAGGTGGATAGGGCCAAGATTGAAGTTATTGAGAAATTGCCACCCCCTCAAGTGTCAAAGGTATAAGAAGTTTCCTTGGGCATGCTTGGGTTTCTACAGAGATTCATTAAAGACTTCTCAAAGATCTCAAAACCTCTATGTCAACTCCTTCAAATGACACCACTTTCAACTTTGATGATGCATGTCTTGAAGCCTTCCGAAGTTAAAGAAAGCTCGACATCGCACCTATCATTGTTGCCCCCGATTGGAGTAAACCATTCGAGCTCATGTGTGATGCAAGTGACTATGTTTGTGGGAGTCGTGCTTGGGCAAAGGTATGATAAAATTTTTCATTCCATTTACTATGCAAGCAAAACACTTATTGAAGCACGCTTAAATTACACACGATTCTTGAAAAAGAGCTATTAGTCAGTGGTTTTTTGCTTTGATAAATTTAGATCATACTTGGTTGGCACAAAAGTAATTGTTTTTACGCACCATTCAGCCATCAAGTATTTGATCTCTAAGAAAGATGCAAAACCAAGGCTAATAAGATGGGTTCTCCTCCTCCAAGAATTTGACTTGGAAATTCATGATAAAAGGGGGGTGGAGAACCAAGTTCTTGACCATTTGTCTAGACTTGAAGGAGACAATGCAGTACTGAATGAGGAGAGATTAAAGAAATCTTCCCAGATGAGAAGTTGTTGGCAGTAGCAGTGAAAAGGTGTAACGCTATAGCGGTTGCCGCTATAACGCCGTGACGCTATAGCGCTGAAGACAACTTTGCTCCGTGGTTTCTTGATATCGTGAATAACTTGGTAAGCGCGACCAGTGCTCGCAGATCTGAATTATCGCCAAAGAAAAGGTTTTTCCATGTAGTGAAAGATTATTATTGGGATGAACCTTTTCTCTACAAGAAGTGCCAAGATCAAGTGATAAGAAGGTGCCTTGCAGAGGAAGAACAACCTCAAGTGTTAGAGCATTGTCATGCTTCACCATGTGGTGGACACTTTGGAGGAACAAGAACAGCTGCAAAAGTACTTTTGCAATGTGGGTATTACTGGCCTACATTATTCAAGGATGCTCAAGAATGGGTAAAGAGCTGTGCAAGGTGTCAAAGGACTGGGAACATTTCAAACAAGCATGAAATGCCCTTAACCAACATCTTAGAGATTGAACTCTTTGATGTATGGGGCATGGATTTTATGGGTCCCTTTCTCATTCTCATGGGAATTTGTATATCTTTGGTGGTCGTGGATTATGTTTCCAAATGGGTTGAAGCCGTGGCTCTTCCCAACAATGATGCCAAGTCAGTCAGCAAGTTTCTGCAGAAGAGCATATTCACCAGATATGGTACACCAAGAGCAATTATCAGTGATGAGGGTTCTCACTTTTGTAACAAGTTGATTGAGTCTCTATTGGGGAAATATGGAGTGAGGCACAAAATTGCCACTGCATACCACCCACAAACAAATGGGCAAGCTGAATTGTCCAATAGAGAAATCAAAAGGATGCTTGAAAAAATGGTGGGACCTTCAAGAAAGGATCGGTCAATCCATCCGGATGATGCATTATGGGCTTACAGGGATGACCTTCAAGACACCTCTCAGGGAATGTCTCCATACGGACTTGTGTTTGGGAAAGCATGTCACCTCCTATTGAGTTGCAACATAAAGCTCATTGGGCCATAAAAAGCTCAACTTTGATTGTGATAGGCGGTAAGGCTAGGCTACCGCAATTAAATGAACTTGATGAGATTAGGCATGTCGCCTATGAGAGTTCACCATTTACAAAGAAAAACAAAGTTGTGGCATGACAGAAGATACGAGAGTAGAGTGATTGAAGGAGGCCAAGTGCTTCTTTTCAATTCTAGATTAAAATTGTTTCTGGCAAGCTTAAATCAAGGTGGTCCGCCCTTTTAAATTAGTCAAGGTCTACCCCTATGGTGCAAAGATTTATTTGATCAAGCAACCAACACCACTTTCAAGGTGAATGGACAGAGAGTAAAACAATACCATGGTGACACTTTGTGATGAGGACAAGACCTCAATTGATCTTCAAGATCCCTAACATCAAATGAAGAAGTCAGTGATGACTCTTAAAACAAGCGCTCTTGGGAGGCACCCCAAGATTTTAATTAACATTTCGTTTATTTTATTTTATTTTGCAGAAGGAAAATTTTTGTGTTGAGGAATTTGGGAACTTGAAGGCTGAAGTGTGATGTTGACGCTTATAGCGTCAAGAGGAGGTAGCCGCAAGCAAGAAGAATCATTTTTATTTCAAAGTATGGGACGCTTATAATGACGTGGCACGCGCGCTACTGTGCACTTCAATCGCTTTGCTTCTATGCGCCCACGTGAATGCCCTGAGCCACTTGATCCACTCCGCCCATCAACAACGGTCACATCATTCAATTCCCATAACCTCTCACTCAACCACTCCCTTCTCTTTCTCTCTTTCTAACCGGTGATTCTCTTTCTTCTTCCATAACCCCACCGCCTCATAACTTCCATTCCCGATTTCTCTGCAAATCAATCTTGCAACTGCTCCAAAAATTCACAAAACAGCCCCAAATCTTCAAAAATCTCAAAATGGTGAAGAAACATTCCATTGAAAAACCCGCAGAAAAGGCCAAGACCACTCGAACCCAGTTCCTCAAGAGCCATAGACCCAAAGGACGATCCTGCGGCTACATCGGAAGATGAACTTCATCGCAGAAGGGGTTTCAAAACAGAAAAAGCTCTGACGTGTTCACATCCACTTTGTTATAGCGTTAGGGTGGCGTAAATTCATCAAGCACGAGAGGGAATTTGTGGTGCCTCCGTGAGAGAGTTTTACAAAGGAATTCCTCCTCCAAAGGGGGAAAGCCCCAAACCTATTCTATGGTTAGGGGTGAAATGGTTGATTTCACCCCAAGTGCCATCAATGACCACTTCAAGTTGGGTTATTCGGAAAGGCCCCGAGAGAGAAGCTTGATACGTGGGGATGTGACGAAATGGAGGAGGTCAAGAAGAGGATCTGTGTGGAGGAAGCTACATGGGAGAGGTTTGGATCAGAGTTTAAAGTCAAGAAAGCATTTCTGGTGGATGAGGCTGCAATGTGGTTTACTTTCATCAGGCATTCACTCATGCCTACTTCCCACACAACAAATGTGGAGAAGGACAGGTTGATAGTGCTTGATGCTATTCTGGAAGGTGAAAGCATAGATGTGGGCAAAATCATTGCAAGAGAAATTGAGAAGAGCAGGCTGAAGACTGACGGTAATCTCTACTTTCCATGTTTAATTACTGAGTTGTGCAAGAATGCTGAAGTAGAGATTGAGATTCGTGATGAACGGAGGACTCCTCAAGGAGATATTCCTGCTGTTTTTAAGCCCAGACAAAGAAGTGCTAGCGCTATAGCGTCTGATGCTATAGCGCTCAATCAGTTGAAAAAGAATCAGCAAACACTGTGCAAATTTGTGAAGGCTAAGTTTGAATGGGAGAAGGCTGTGCTGGAAAAGTTATCTAGGGGCGAGGAGTTAATGGAACCCCCTGTGTTCCCAGAGTGGTTAATTGAAGATGAGGGTGTGAAGGAGCCACCCCAACCAAAAGAAAGGGTGAGTAAGAAGGCCAGCTGCAGATCCAATCAAGAAGAGAGCCGTGAGCCCCGCTGAAGAAGGTAAAAGAGCCTGCTAAGAAAAAGGCAAAGGTGAGTAGTGAAGAATCCTCAACACCGAGGATTTAGAAGAACTCGATGAAAGAAGATGAAGAGGAAACAAGGAGGGTGATGAAAGAAGTCAATGATTCCGAGGAGGAAGAGGATTCGAGAGTGAAGAGAAGTCCGGTGAAGAGAGCCTGAAAAAGGAGGAAGGATTAGAAAGTGAAGAATATGAAGAAGTGATCACGATCCCACACCAAGCCCCACAAGACTACCTCTCACCACAAATACCCTCACCACAAGCCCAAGACCAGATCATTCCCTGAAACCCCACAACTGAACCAACCATACCTCCAACAGAGCCAAAGAAAAGAAAAGTCACCTCACCCCGCTCAACAAACACCAAACCTAAATGAACCACCACAACCAGAACCATCACCCAATCCCCAATTCCCACAAAAGAACAAAGTCCACCACTGCTTCACCACAAAGATTCTGCTTTCCCAAAATCCTGCTGAGGGCCTGCTAGCGCTATAGCGTCTGAGGCTATAGCGCTCGCACTCGCCAAGCCCTCAGTATCATCTCGTGGTCAAGTGGAACAAAGTCTCCTAGGCTTAAACAAAGAGCCCAAAGGAGCCCTCAATCAAAAGCTAACATTATTGCGGTTTCAAGAAGAAGAAGCTCAAGCTATGGTGAGTAGTCCTCCGGGGAGGTAGCCCAAGCCCAGCCATCATCCGCACTCCAAGCGAAAAGTCAAGGAGAAGCATGTGGCGGCAAAAGGCCAACGTATGTATCTCGCAAGGAGGAATCCAGAGCCAAGCCGATCGTGATTGAGGAAGTTGATGAAGAAAGTGTGCGCAAGCAAGAAGCGCAATGATGCGAAAAGGAAGTGTCCGAACAGAGGGAGAAGAGGCCGCTGCTAGCAAGTTAGCGAGAGATGAAGACAGAAAAGAGAAGGCAGCTCTGGTGGAAGCGCTTATAGCGTCTCGAGGCTATAGCGCTGAAGAAGGTCGGGAAGGAAGAAGAAGAAGAAAAAGGTCATTAAGCCTCCTCAACCATCCCGTGTTAGTTCAAGGACCGTGTCCGGTCTAGTTAAGAAGTGATTTCAATTTTCTCTCAGTAGAAGTTTAGTGTTTTGTGAACTAGAATAAATTGTGAAGCGCTATAGCGTCTGTCTTGCGCGCTTCACAAATGTTTAAGACTTGAATTACTTTGTTTGTGTGTTAAGTTCGTGACTCTCCTAGTTCTTTAAGAGCAAAGTGAGGACACTTGCTCACTTTTGTTGTGGGGAGGACCTAAAGTTGTTAATGTTTTTGTTAATGTTTTTCAAAATGTTCTGTTTCAAGTGCCTCATTTTTAAGTATAGTCATTGAATGCGTTTCCCTTGGGCTAATTGTAGTGATAATGGTGTGAGTGAGTAAGAGAGCCGTGCTTTTAGATGAAATCTTTGTTTATTATTGCTCTCACACGTAAATCTGTGGCTTAAGAAGAAACTTAGCTAGCCAAGGACTATCCGAGGTTTAGGCTAGTCCGAGTTAACCAAGGTGAGATCAAGGCTTGACTAAAAACTTGAAGAGTTTTGAAGCAAAAGTTTGGGGGTGTTGGGCTATATAAAGGTTAGGTACAAAGGTCTTAGGGTGGTCATGACTTAGAAGTTTAATGTAAATATGTTGTAAAATTCAGTAGTTACCCAAACAAAAGCTAGGTCATCCTAAAGGCAAAGAAAGAGGCAAAGCCTCATGTTAAAAAAAAATAAAAAATAAAAAAAATAAAAAATAAAATAAAATAAAATAAAATAAAATATATATATATATATAATAATTGCTGAGGAGCCAAGTAATGAGGGGACTACAGCTAGTAAATCTGTTATCTTTGTCCAAGCGCTATAGCGTCCAAACGCTATAAGCGTGAGTCGCTTAGATTCAATAAGTTAGGAACACTCGACCATAGACTTGAAGTGCCTAGTTAAACCCTTTGTCATGTCCGAAAATCCCCATTCCCGTGAAAATGTTAATCTAGTCATTGTTTTGAAAGAGTTCTTGATTTTACCAAAAGAAGACCATTCTTTCCAAGGCTTAAGAGAAATCCAAATCTAGCTAGGAATTGAGATGAGTCAAGAGATCACACACACACTATTGAGCAATAATAAGCTTAGAAGTTGAATAAATGCATTGGTGTGTTGGTGTGAGTGTGAATCAATTGTTAGCCCATTGAAAAAATGTTTGAGTGAGTATGCTTAGAAATGAAGTGTTGATCGTGAGCATGTGTGTTGTAAATAGTGTCGGTTGTTTGTCTTTGCAAGTGTCATTACTTGGGGACAAGCAATGGTTTAAGTTTGGGGTGTGATAACTCATATTTATATGAGTTATTTATACCTCTAATCATTAAATTAAGTAAGTTCTCAAGTAATATTAGTATAGTATTTATTTCATTTCTATTAATATTAGGATAGTATAGGCTAAACACTGCTTTGCTATGAAATTGGCACATTTGGTGCCCTTGTGATTATTTTGATGTATTTTGTGAAGTAGTGCAGTGTTTAGCGCTATAGCGTCTAACGCTATAGCGTCAAGAGGGCGCCATGATTGAGCATCTAAAGGAAAAGTGAAATTTTGGCGCCAAGCTCATTAATCCATGTTCCATATCTTGTGTCCACAGTACCTTGCTGACATGTGCGGATTTTATTGGATTTGTGTGGACACTTGTCATTGCATGAGTAAAGGAATAGTGGAGTTGGTGAAAAAGTAAACATCACCTTTCTTGACTTTTGGAGGAGAGTTGTACCTCAATGCTAGATATACTAGAGATGCTGATTGCCCCTAATGATACCTTAGAACTTCCAACGAAGATAGAGAGAGTATTGGTAGAGAGAGAAAGTGTGACACTTCTTCTTCTCCATTGATACACCTTAGAAGCTTTTGCCATTTTACTTTCTTCTTTTGTATTTTTCTGTACTTTTTCTCATGGTGTAAGGCTGATGATGAGCCATCTTAGCGTGGATGATTAGGGGACTTCAAGCTTGTATCTTTTGCACTTGTATTTTCCTTCTTACCTACGGTAATACAAGTAGTTTTATTTGTGTTATTTTGATGTTGCTCAACATGAGCTAAACTCTTTGAGTTGGGTTGCTATAGCTTGTAATGAACCATTAATGCTTCGTATATAATTTCTCACGTTTTGTGTTTTAATCCTTGTGTGATAACTCTTCCAAACTTGTTTTATATTTGGCCATGTAAAACTAGTACCTCTGTGGATTCGCACATGAACCATAGAAAGAACTCAAGGATTAATATAAATGATAAGGTTGGTTGAAGACATTTAATCAATTTTTGCTTCCTCTAGACATAGAAGTTGCAATAGTTTATAAAGCATAAGTCGTGGGATCTTGATTATACAGGTGAACCTATTTAGAACCTAGACATAGGCATCTTGTAGTGAAACCACAGCGCTAGTGACCGAAAGGCACAAAATATTTGCAACAGCAGCCGCTTAACGCTATAGCGTGTGGACGTTATAGCGTCTTGTTTCTCGGAATTTACATAGTGAAAGCAATCCAACTTATTTCTCTTATATTTTAACTCACCGTTAACTTGTTACTTTTACAACCTTTGTTCAACTGAACTTTGTTACTCAACTTATTTGCTACTTGTTCCTCTAAAGTGTAATTCCTTTTTAAACTCTAAAATTAATACCAATCCCTGTGGAGACGAATTCTACTTATCAATATATTACTTGTTGCGATTGTGTACACTTGCACAACTACTTTTCGCATAACAGCAACTGCTGGTGGCTAAAACAAGCTTTTCTTGTAGTGAGTTTTTCTTTTGAAACTCTATATCCTGAAGCTATTTGAGCTAACTCATTTGCTTCTTGATTTTCAACTCGAGGCACATGTTCTATTTGCACATGTGTGAACCGTTTAAGCAATGTATTGGCAACAACAAAGTAGTTTACCAAATTCTCTTTATGCATTTATACTCTTTTGTGAGTTGCTTAATGACTAGTTCTGAGTCGCCTTTTATTTCGACAGATGTTGCCCCCAATTCCAATAACAGTTCTAGTCCTGTTATTAAGGTTTCATATTCTGCCTCATTATTGAAGCAATTTGTTTGGATTTTGTATTAAAACTTTGTTGGTATTTTGGTTGGAGATATTATCAAGATCCCAATTCCTGTACCATTTTTGTGGCTCGAGCCATCAAAATACAACTTCCAAGTCTTAGTCTCTATTGAACATATTGGTTCTTCGACCAAATAGCATGTTCTACTATGAAATCACCACGACTTGTCCTTTTACAAAATTCTTGGCGGGTGATATGTTAAGGAATATTACGATAATGCTAAAGCCCATTTCCCCACTCGACTATGAAGTATGGGTTTAGACAGCATGTGTTTGATTATATCATAATGCGAATAAACATACACATCAACAGGCTTAATGTAACGCCCCAAAGATTATTGGATATTTATTTAATAAATTAGGGGGAATTAGATTGTGGAAAAATATTAGAAATAAAAATCTGGAATTTTAAATGCTCTTGGTAATATATGATTGTTGTATGTATTTATATTCTGTATCTTATTTTTATAAATATTAATATGAGGGATTTGAGATGTCACTCATTATAGACATTATTGTAAGCTTTTGAGGGATTAAAATAGGAGTTGTAGTGAAATTGGAAGTTTTTAAGATGATTTAGAGGTGAATTTGTGCATATTACTCGCGCACACCCCCTCCCTTGTTAGGCGCACCCCAGTCACTAAAACACAAACCAATCCACGCGAAGCCCACGCGAGCCAGCCCAGAACCCGATCCGACCCAGCGTGCTTCTTCTTCTTCTTCCTCGCGTGAAGTCAACTGCGCGAACAAAAACCTCACGCCGCTCCTTCTCTCTCGATCCACGCTCTCTCCTCCTCCACGATCGAACCCCAAACTCCTCCTCCCACTCGAAATTGGCCATTGATGTCGATTATGACCTTGGTTTGAGCGATTGTAGCCTCCATCTCGCGATTTTGATTTCCCTCCCTCGTGGGTTTTTGGAGCAAAACGCGAACCCTCTCTCTCTTTTTCGTGTGCCAAAGAATTTGACGTGTCTTCGCAACCAAAATGAAGCGTGGATTCCGGAAGAGTTCAAGAGTTGATGCTTAGGAGAGAATGAAGATTTTGGGCGTGAGCTAGGAAGGAAAAAGGAGGACGGAGAGCTGTTGCTGCGGTTCGGTTGGTGACTCCGTAGAGAGAGCTTTGCTTTCGGTTTATTCGAGGTATGGGGGCTCTTCTATACCTATAATAATTTTTAGGATTTGCATTGTATGTAGGCTAGGTGTAGGGAGTGTTTGAATGATTGATTATGTTGTGTTTTGAGTCTAATTGGAATGCCATGTTTGCTGTTAAGTTGAAAGGAGTGTGTTGTTGAACAGGCATGTAGAATGTTTGTGAAATTTCCTCAATGATGTTGTATGTGGATATGTGGTGATTGTGAAATAATTGATGAAATGCACAATGATTGTTGTTTGAATGATGTGGATTAAGTGTCAAAACATTGCGTAATTGGTGTGGTTGGAGTGTAAAGGAATTGTGCAAGTAGGAGGAGTTGGCTACGGCCTAGGCGCCAATTGCCTAGCAATCTGGCGCCCAAGACAGTGTGGGTGTGGCTGGTGCGTGTGTGCTGGAGCAGGGCGCCAAAATGGGCTGCCCTGCGTGTGGAAATTGTGAGTGAACCGAGGGAGGGGGCGCCAAATGGCATGCCCGTGTCTGTGTGTGCAGTGTGCTTAGCACAGGCGCCAACGGATGCGCCAAGTGCAGTGTGTGTGTGCAGGGCACAGGGCGCCAAATGGGCAGCCCTGGTGCGCCTGTGTCTCAGTCCCGTGTGTGTGTGTCTGAGCAGGGCGCCAAAATGTGGCTGCCCTGCGTGTCTGTGTGCGCCCGGGCCAGCAAGGCGTGGGTGTGTGCGTGTGTGTCTTGGGTGCAGGCGCCAAATGTGGCAGCCTAGTGCGCCCGGTTGAGCTGGTTGTGCACGTGGGTGTGTTAGTGTGTCACGGTGGGGCGCCAAAGTGGCTGCCCCGTGGCGCCAAGTGGCTGCCCCGTGGCGCCAAGTGGCTGCCCCGTGGCGCCAAGTGGCGCCTAGTGTGGTTCCTAGGTGTATTGTGGTCCCTAGGGTGTTAGTTGGTCCAACTCTCGTGTGGTGGAGTGATTGTGAGCTAAATTAGTAATGTGAGAGTATAAATTAAATTGTAACTAAGCGGAGTGTGAAAGCGGTGTGGGACTTCGGTCCAAAAAGCGAAGAGACGCCCTCAAGGCTAATTTGTTGGTGAGTTGAGTTGAGAAATAAATAAAGTATGTGTATAATAAAATATTGTGGCACAGGTGTTGTTTGTGGTGCATTGACATAGAGTCACATATTGCATGTGCATAAAGCGGTGTGTAGGCTTCGGCCAAAGCGGTGTGGGACTTCGGTCCAAAGCGGTGGGTGCCCTCAAGGCAAATTGCGGTGGTGAAGGATCCTCATGCATGTTGCATTACATGCATAAACACATACATATGTTAGTGATGTTTCTTGATGGTTATACTTTTGTGAATGCGTTATAAATATGATGATGTGTGCTGATAACGTGTTGTGTGGTTGTGGATTAGATGTTCTCACGCTCGACCAATATATACTTGCTTATTCTAATTATTATTATTTGTATAAAAGACTCACCCTACTTCGCATGTGTTGCTTCTTATGTCGTCAAATCGCAGTAATCGCGAGTGAAGGCGATCTTATGCCCTTTTGCTAGTAGTCGTGTCGACCCGATATGTAGCACCGGGGAAGGGCGTAGTATTACTTTTATTGCTATTTTTATGTTTTTAGACTATTCGTGGTGATGTATTAAGTATGATTCTAGACTAATAATTTTCCGCTGTGTTGGAGGTATTTTATTTTGGTGCTGTAAACTAAAACAGGTGTTTGTGGGCCCGTCCCTAAACTGTCGTGCTATATATCATACTTCAGTTTATTGACTTTATGTCGCTTGAATTATAAGTTAGTGGTTTTTATAAGCGGTGAAATGTGACACTCTCTTTCGAAATTTTTTTAATTTGAGAACTCTGATAATAAATATTAAATAATAGTTGATTTAGAAAGGGGGTGTTACACTTAATATATTGCTTCAGTTTTGTACAAGAGAAATACAAACATAGACAAAGTTTTTCTATTGGATGATATCTTGTTTCTGCATCATTCAATAGTCTACTAAGGTAATATACGGCTCTTTCGACACCGTTTACATCCTCTTGTGCTAACATACTTCCTATTGTTTTTTCTGATGTTGTTATGTACAATTTCATAGCTTTGTTTCTAATATAGGAGGAAGCAACATAGGTGGCTTTGTCAAGTATGACTTGATTTCATCAAAGGCTTTTTGATGTTCTGGTTCCCATTTGAAAACTTTTTCTTTCTTCAAACGGAGCAACTGCGAGAAAACTTGCGTTTTTCCACTGAGGTTTGATATAAACCTTCTTAAGAAGTTGATTTTTCCCAGCAGAGATTGCAATTCCTTTTTCGTTGTGGGAGCCTTTGTTTCCAAGATAGCCTTTGTCTTGTTTTCATGAATTTCAATGCCTTTTTTGTGCACAACAAAACCAAGGAAATCACCTGCACGAACACAAAAGGCACATTTGACTGGATTCATTTTCAATCCATATTTTCTCATTCTTTCGAATGATTGTCGAAGATGGTCTAAATGACCACTTTCTGTTGATGATTTAACAACAATATCATCTATGTATATCTGCATAAATTTTTCTATGAAAGCATGAACATAGAATTCATTGCTCGTTGGTATGTTGGCCCAACATTTTTTAGCCCGAATGGCATTACTACCCATTCATAAACCCCCAATGCCCCATGACATCTAAATGTTGTCTTTGAAACATCTTGTTCAGCAATATAGATTTGATTATATCCTGAATATCTGTCTAGCATACTCAAATATTCAAATCCTGCTGCTGAATCAATCAACATTTCTGCCACTGGCATAGGATATTCATCTTTTGGTGTAGCATTATTTAGGTCTCTAAAATCTATACAGACTCTAAGAGTCCCATTTTACTTAATAACAGGAACAATATTTGCTAGTCAATCAACATACCTTGCTGTTCTTATGAACTTGCTTTTGAGGAGTCTTTCGATCTCTTCTTTAATCTTCGACAAGATCTGAGGTGCAAATCTTCTTGGTGTCTGCTTGATTGGTTTCTTTTCTGGTCGAATTGGTAGCCTTAGTTCTACCACTTCACGACTTAAACCTGGCATCTCATGATAATCCCAAGCAAAGCAGTCCTTGTATTCTCTCAAAAGCTCTATGATTTTCCTTCTGAAATCTTTATCAATCTTGGCACTGATGAATGTTGGCCTTTTTATGGTGCCATCTCCCAAGTCGATCTCTTCCATGGGATCTTGTGCCTTCATCTTCTCTGTTGAAAACATTGGATCTTTTTCAAAGCTTAAAGGTTCATCATCATAAATGCAATCCAACCTTTTATCCTCCATCATGTTCTCAATTGGCTGATTTGATGTAGTTTCTTTGACCACATTATGTTTTACTTTGGCCTCTAAAGCCATGTTCTTCTTGCTCTCAGCTATGTAAGCCGTAATTCGCTCCCATGTGCTGGGTGTAGTCATCATAAAATAATTTATGGTCCATCCCACCCTGTGGGTTTGACATAACCCTTTGGGCAGCTTGACTCACCAACTACCTCTCTCTCCCAAATGAAACCATGTTGGGGGTGCAGGTCTAGTGATTCATAGACAACACCTTGTGGCATATAAGCACATGTGGATGGTGTACATGGTGCAATAGTAGCCAATTGCTCGTCGAATGTCTTCTTGGAAATGTGATCAACCTCCGCTAGGAAATAACTCTTATCTCCTTCTACATTTTCTACAAGTCCATCTTCTCTCCATATGGCAATTCTCTGGTGTAATGTTGAAGGCACTGCGCCCACACCATGGATCCATTATCTGCCGAGCAGCAAGTTGAAATTTGCTTTGGTTGGAATTACCATAAACAAAGTGAGCCTTTTGACACTACCAACCACAAGCTCTACCTCAAGCGCTCCAAGAGAGTACCCTGATTTTCCTTCATAGTTAGTCAACACTATGTTGTGAGGCCTCAAATCAGTTTCTGATTTACCAATGTTTGGTAGCATACACTGAGGCATCAGGTTTACAGCAGCCCCACCATCAACCAGCACTTTGTTGACGCCCACATTGTTGACCTTCGCTTCGATAAACAAAGGTTTAAGATGGTACTTCATTCCACAATCTGGTCTCTCAAACATAGTTGTCTGCTCTTCTATGCACCAATTGTTAAGGACATAATAGCAAACTGGCTTATGTTTCGTCATATCTTCATCGAACTCTCCTTCGACCTCATTCACATCAGATATCATGTCAAACTCAATAGGGAGTATTGAGACCACACTACACAGGACATTAAAATCTGGTTCAGAATCAGAAAAACCAGACCCTATGTCTTCATCTAAATCGAAGCCCTCTTTGTCATTAGGAGCTTTCTCAATACTCAAACCTTCTTTGACAACTGACAATGGAGGAAAGATCCTCTCTGTTGCTGGTTTCCTTTGCACTTCAACCTTGGATTCTATTTGCTTACCCTTTTTGCTATGTGCAGGATTTACCTTTGTTGTCACAGTAGTTTTCTTTTGGCGTTGATACCTGCGCCATTGTGTTCTAGTCATGGGATTCTTGCCCTTATAGTTGTTGCTGTATGCATATTTATTTGCCCCTGCATTCTTGTTCTGACTAGCGCCACTTGAACTTCCTATTTCCTTTGTAGAGACGTAACCCACGTTTCTTTTTCCTGTAGGTACCCATTTCTCCACAGAAGACCTTGGATGAACCCACTTCCCAACTGGGGCAGTGCTTGGTGGTACATAAGTCTTAATTTGAAATTTCTGTGGCTGCTTTGTCGAAGGCACCACTTTGTAAGGAATTTGATAAACTCCAATTTAGTGCATTTTTATAGATACTTTTAGGTCATTTTAGAAGCATCTATTACTAATTAAATAAACAATTGATTAATGTTCCTTTATATTTTGCAGAAATGGAGAAAAGGATGAAAAATAACTAAAGTTCAATTTAAAAGGGACTTGAAAGTTAAAAGGAATAAAAAACACATGTCAACTGATTTGGAATTTATGTTTGGGCTTGAAAGAAGAAACATGTGGCCCAATTGTTAGAGAATAGTTGGAAGCTTGGATAAAAAAAAGGGTTTTTTTTTTGGTACCCCCACCCTCTCCCCTTATACCCCCACCCACACTGTAATTCCCAAAATGCCCTTCGAAAAATCTGTTTTTTTTTCAAAATTACACCCATCGTATATATCTTTTTTGGGGCCTATATACGATGGGTACAATTTTGACATCGTAGATATGTTCATTGGGCGTATATACGATTGATGCGTTTTAAGTCAATCGTATATACGCCTGAGGAACCTATTTACGATGCGTTAAAAATGCACATCGTATATATGCCCCAAACGAGATATATACGATGGGCTTTTTTCTGGTTAACAGTTACATTTTATTAACAGTTATAATTTACAGTCTCGTGATTTGAATAAACGCGTACATATATTGGATAAAATAAACGCGTATAATTACAAAAACGCGCTATAATCATATATACACGTGTAATACAAAAAATGTGTGAATCTATCTACAAGCCGTCAATAGAATAATCGGCTAAATCTATACATCTAGACGCATCGGTGTGAGTGAGAGGTCGCACGGCAGACACATAGATCGCCATAGGGTAAAACGTCCGGCATACGGATGCAACCATGAAGCGATCTCGGTAAGTAGTCTTGCCGGTACCACCGTGGGGCAATAGGAGGCAATGGACAAGTGGGAGAGATTGAAAGATTCAACCATTGTACATTTTGCTCGTTCGTAGCAGATATGATTTTCAACTTAGATGAACTGTGACGTGCCTCTCAAAGGCGATATAAGTGAAATTCATAGATAAAGAAAAGCGAACCAATGCAACATTATACCGTTGCAACCATATACCCCATCTCGAGCAAATCAAACCACTTTGACTCGGTGACGTCCAGTATGACTCAATAGTTAAAGCTTTGCGAAGCTCTAACGATCGGTTCTTCCCAAACATGTCCGAATACAAGGTTTCCACATCCTTTGTTTCTGAATCAAAGCTTGCCTAATCGAGGCCGTGAGTCCTCACCCATGTCAAGTCCAACCCCGATCGCTCTAAAACCGCGATTCTGAGTCACCTTCAACATCAACAATTTTTTCAACATAGTTGCGCACGCAGTCTTTGGAACAAACGGTAAGTGGATTTTAGTCTCACTATCTGTGATAATACTCTAGAAGCACCACGAGATAATTTGGTTGACCATTGTGTAGGAATTTTGGAAGCCCCGGTTTCTTCATGCTGCTTTTACCTCTCATCCACGTGCTCCCACCCGTAAGGATCACGCTTAGCATCAAAAAATTTCCCTTTTTCTTCTTTGGTGCACCTTTCGTTCGACTTTTGATTTAGGTGCAACCATAGAAGAAGTAGAAGGAAAAGCTATCTCATTCAAATGCCTCTTGATAAGAAATTTCTCCTCCTCACTCACTTTATCAAATCCGCCCGGATAGCATCGAATCGGTAAGAAATATCACGGGTAGATGATTTATCCTGAGTGGATTTATCATCTACTGCATCCAAGCTCAAATGTTTCCAGTGATCATCAACAACATTGAGCGGAATAGAATTACCGGAAGCATGAAAAATACCTATCTCACAAGCACAAGGAAGTAGATGTGTCTTCCTTTGAATGCACCTAAGATCGCCTCTTTGTCGTATCCAACCCCGCATTTCGATCTTTCAAACTCCTTAACCATGTGTCTCGGTCACGAGATAAAGAAACAAGTCCTTGAAGATTTTTAAATAGTGGAATATTGGACTTGACTTCAATTCTGTTGATGCTTCGTTGAAAAGACCCGATAATTTGATCAAAATGTATTGCCAGCATGTCATCAATAGATACCAAACATTTTGATAAATCACCCTTTGAAGTCTTCAACTGTCTTTTCAAAGACCAATGCAAGGATTCCGCTCTGAAATAATAAACAAGTGTCAAAAAAAATCGAGTAACGGATAGAAATAATAAACAAGTGTTAAAGAAATTTAATCGACGAAAAAAAATATGTCCACGTGTCAAGAATGAGAACTTTGGGAAACAACCTGAGCAACTTTATAGAAGTGGGATGAGCCCACATGATATCACTGACGACATCAGATTGCGGAATCTTTCTAGACCAACATAGATAATTATGGGATTCAATCAATCTCAACACCTCCTGAATGTCCGTTCTAGGACCCCTCTTTGTAGACCGGTGTTTGTGCCGCTGCCTATAAACTTGACGAAGACTAGTCACATTCTCCTGGATCTAGCTTCTTCAAAGCGAGTAATAGTAGCTTTTGGTCCCACATCAAGATCCGCATGTTTGGTTAACGGATCCTTTGCGCCTTTAGACGGGCGCCCAAAAAAACAAGTACCAATGGAAGTTTTGAGCAAGTCGTGCGTGTGTCTACCACATTTAACCGTGACACACCAACCCCCACGGCTAACAGTGCAAGTAGCCTTCAATCTAAAAGGACAACCTCTCCTTCTAGAACCGAAAACCCTTGAATCATTAGTAAACTCGCCATGTTTCTCGCAGCCAAAAACAATCTTATCTCGCCTTCCCCTCTTTCCACCGCTTTCTCGGATCTCACAATAACAACAACTACACCGATAGTTCTACCAACACTTTGGCCCACTCCTCAACACTTGTCGTGTAGAAAATATCTACAAAATATATAACTTACTAAGTACTTAAGTAAATTAATTCCATTTACCAAACTTGAGTAACAAAATTATACCGTATCCGTCGTGAAAGTCGGTGTAGTATCAATATCAACATGCTAACCGAGAGCTCGGCATCTCGCCGTCAGGCGGGTCAATATCTGCTTCCAACAAAACAGATATCAACTCAAGAAAAAAGCGAAAAAAAGCCCCGATCGTATATACCTCCTCAACCATGTATATACGATGGGTATTTTTTTCACATCGTATATACATGGCCCGGATGTATATACGATTGATCTTCAAAGCCCACTCGTATATAGCCTATATAATGATGGGTAGTCAACGGCATTTAATAATGCAATCGTATATATGCCTTGAAGGACATATATACGATGGGTAGTCAACGAAGCATTAAATAATGCAATCGTATATATGTCTTGAAGGACATATATACGATGAGTAGTTTTCAGTCGGCGTTGATTAATTAATGTAATCGTATATACCTTCCATGGAGGTATATACGATCTTGTCGTGAACTTGTGGGTCCCACAGAGTGAAATTAATGAAAGTCAAAATTGGAATTATGGCGGGGTAAAATTGGAATAACAGTAATGGGTGGGGGTGGGAGGGGATGGGGTGGGGGTATTAAAAAAAACACCCTAAAAAAAATAGAGGCCCACACTTTATATGGTGACTTGATCAAAAAGAAAGAAAGAGGAAGGAGCAATTGGAGTTCTCACGGAACCCTAGGCTTAATTAGAATAAATAGCCTTGCTGCACTTGAATGAGGAGGACCTGACGCACATAATACCAGAGAAGTAGCCGCACACAGAGACGCAGACGGAAGGGAGGAAAAGGAATTTGGGTACCGTTCTTGACACTGTGAGAGAGCTTTGGAGCAGAAAAATGAGATTGAAGACAAAGATTAAGACTTTCTCTATTTCCGGGTTATTCTTATCTTTGTAATTTCATGAACCCATTTCTATTTTATTGTTCTTAATTACTATGGATACATAAGTCCTCTTCTAGGGTCTTAGGTGGATCTTGCAATTTAAAGACCTCTCATGTTCTAATTTCTGATTTGAATTCCTATTTTTATTTAAATTAATATTGTCCTATTGTTTTTATCATATTCTTAGGATTATCTACCATTTGCATGTTCTTAATTAATTAATTGATCAGCGACCGTACTGCAATTAGTTGGTGGACCTATAGGATAATTGGGGCTATAATTAGGGCATGACCAAACCATAATTTAGTCTTCCAATCATTCAATATTTTTGCTCTTTATGCTTTTCCTGAATTTAAATTCTTGCATGACCAAACGAGGGTTAATTTAGGAAAAAGAATATTAATCGCGAATGACCAAACGGATTAATAGTTTTAGTAAAGGGATTGGTAATTAAGTAAAATAAGGGAATTCAGGTAGGATTAGACATAGGGGAATCAAAGCTTGCAAGTGAAACTGTGATCCTAGACCTCTCTCTATTAATTAAATTTAGCATTTTAATTCTTGTTATTTATTTCTTTTATTTTGTTTCTATAACTATCAATTTACTTGTTCGTCTAAACATTAAATAATTTTTAGTAGTTTGGTACTTGTTAATTAATCCCTGTGGATACGATAATCTTTTATACTACTTCTGCGAAAGAGTACACTTGCTCTAAGTGTGTCTTTGACGCAACAAGTTTTTGGCGCCGTTGCCGGGGATTAATTTAGCCATATTAAACGAAAAAGATTTTTATTGCTTTAGACATTTTTTTTATGCTTTAGTTTTAAATCTTTTTTTTTTCTATTTATTTTATTGAAAAAAAAATACAAAAAATAAAATAAAATAAAATTGCTAATACTTTCCCAAGAAATTGTTGCAGTTCACCTGTTTTGCAGATAAAAGTCTAAATCATGGTTAAGACCCTTGGAGATTATATTAGAGAGGCAGAGGCACAAAGAAATTTAGAGAACTCATATTGGTATGTGCCTCAGTGCCAAATTCCAATTTCTCCTCCTCCTTATGACCCTTATTTGGATTATTGTGATGACTACGAGCCACCTCCTTATTCCTCCAACTGGGATACTTATGAGCCACTACAAGTGCAGAGGCAAGAAGAGGATAAGTCAGATGACAATGAGGTCTTGCCCAAACCAATGGAGCAAATAATTGAAAGATTTGACAGATTTGAGAATAATATAGATAATCGGTTGTCAAAAATTAGTGATATGATAGCACTAGCAACTCGGTTGGCTCAAGAAACTCGGCCACAAACTAAGTGTACCCCGACCGTGGAAATTGAGCAATACAAATTGCCTTTGAGAGAAGAATTGATAATAGAATTGATACCTTGGGTGATATAATTGATACTTGGGGGGATAGAATTGATACCATGACAAACCAAATCTCAAG
Organism: Oxytropis ochrocephala; assembly: GCA_020916435.1. NCBI lineage: Eukaryota > Viridiplantae > Streptophyta > Magnoliopsida > Fabales > Fabaceae > Oxytropis > Oxytropis ochrocephala. Next base: position 101,940,160 of record CM037088.1, read on the forward strand.
TATCATTGCTTTGTTATCTCAAGAGGCCCAACAAACTTCTTATTCACAAACTGAGCAAAACATAGATAATATTCTTAGTAGTGATGAAGTGTTCTCCGGAGAAGATAATCTAGAGGAAGAAGCTCTTGAGAAAGATGAAGAGACTCCTCTTGAAGGAGTCAAATCAAAATAATAGATCCTACGAGGAGAGAGTCAAATTGAGATAATAGATTCCATTGATGAGAGCGGTTATGAAGAGAATGAGAAAGATCAACAGGTTCCTGATTTGGAGAAAGAGGAGAAAACTCAAATTTCTGGTCAAATTGTCTTAACCATTGGTGATGCTGTAATTGAGGTTAATAAGGGGAAAGTAACTTTAAGGAGTGGTAAAGAAGATGATGTTATTAAAGCTTTAAATTTCAATGAAAAATTATTTTCTTTACCTTCTCCTTATTTTGATGATGTGGTTGAAACTAATATTTTTTGTGATCTAAAGATGCAGGACCTTTTGAAAAAAGTTCTTATTATGCAGGATCCTAGTTTAGTGGTGGATGGAGATACAGTAAAAATATTGCCATCATTGAAGTTCATCCACCACGTGGAAAAAGAAAGAACAATGTGAACCACATGGTAAGAAAGCTAAAAAGGTGCACCACGTTAGATGTAAAATTTGCTCTTGGAGAGCCACCTGATTGAGCACCAACTATCGTCAGGCTCACGACGTTAAACAAGCGCTTCGCAGGAGGCAACCTGTGTTTTATTTTCTCTCATTTTGTTTTATTTTGTTTTTAGCAATAAGCTCAGACTGCAAGCTCTCTCAGGGAAGTCACTCTTACTCTCTCATTTATTTATTTTTGTGCCAATCTAATATTTTGCATTGAGGACCATGCTTCATGCTAGTGTGGGGGAGGATATTATATGTTGTCAAGGATATTATATGTTGTTACTTGATCTCTATTAATGCATATACCCACTACATATGTTGATAGCATTTTTTCTGGTTTGTTTTGCATGAATTATGCTTATATTGAAAGAAAAAAAATAGAGATTATGTCTTTAGGGGATCCCATAATTAATTCACTTGACAGACTTGTGCTTCATTGTAACTGTGAGGATGTCCTTAGGAAGCTGATAATTAGCATTTGTGCCTGTTGAGTACTTTTTGTGAACTAGCTTCTAAATGTGAGCCTTCATAAGGGGATTGATAATAAATCATAAATTTTTACCCTTTTTCTTTCTATGAGTGTGTTTCCCAATTTGCTACATTCTAGAATTTGTCTTTTGACCATTTCAAGGCGAAAATTGATTTGCATATGTAAAAAGATTTGGGGAATTTAGGTATTTTCCGGCCCCAGAGTTGTTTGTTGAATTTATCCCTTAGTTGCCCCCTTTGAGCCTATTTGTTATATTTTTTCTTTGGTACCCAGATATAATTTTTTTTCTTTTTTTTTTGTGGTAACCAATTGAGATTGAATTTGGAGCAACTATTGAAAATTACAATTACGTCCTATATTTTAGTGGTCTATATTTTCAAGACTGAAATTTCGTCACCTACTTTAGTTGTTTATCTTGTTAGGAAAAAAAATGAGTGGATCATGTGCTTATAAGAATATCTTCTACAAAAGAAACAAAATAGAAGTTTTCATGTACTTACCTTTTCCTCCTAAGAAAAAAAATGAAAAAAAAAATATAAGAAAGAAAATTTGAAAAAAAAAAGAGAAAAGTAAAGGAGGAAAAGACACATCAAAAGAATGAAAGAGCCAAAGGGCAAATCCAAAAAAAAAAGAAAAAGGGGGTCTACTCAAGAGAAGGTAAATCAAAGAGAGCTGATTCAATAGAAGAATAATAAAAAATGAAAGTGAAATTAAGCTGGAGTTTGGACAAAAACTGTAAAATAGATAGGAGCTCCATATTTGGTTTCAATGGTTACTGTCTGTTTCTTGTTTTTTCTTTTAGCCATTTGATTATCTCCCTCTTCTTATTTCCTACCCTGCATGAATTCACCTTGGCCCCATTACAACCCATGAAATCCCATCTTTTGCATGCATGTGAACTATTTAGTGGAGATTTGGTCAAATTACAAGTTTATAGTAATGTGCATTTTGTTGAAACTTGAGTGTATATTTCACTAGTCCCTAAACACTTAGAGAGATTGTGAGTGAGTGTCCTTGTTCACATAAATGTATTCTTCAGGGACATGAGCCTCTAATTGGGCAAACTATTGACACCTCATATGTGTTATATTGTCTATTGTCTGTCATTGTGCTTCTAACTTTGGATTCCTTATTTGGCTATCTCTATTACTTATTTGAAAATTTTTATTGAGCCAGAAAATTTGCTTGAGGACAAGCAAAAGTTAAGTGTGGGGGAGTTGATAAACTCCAATTTAGTGCATTTTTATAGATACTTTTAGGTCATTTTAGAAGCATCTATTACTAATTAAATAAACAATTGATTAATGTTCCTTTATATTTTGCAGAAATGGAGAAAAGGATGAAAAATAACTAAAGTTCAATTTAAAAGGGACTTGAAAGTTAAAAGGAATAAAAAACTCATGTCAACTGATTTGGAATTTATGTTTGGGCTAAGAAGGCCGTTGCTTTTCCCACACCCCCTCCTACTCTAAACACACTCCACAAGGGTGTGAAAAGACCAAAACATCTATTTTTTTTACGAAATTTTCACCTGTTCGAACACGGGGCTTCGAACATGTTCGAACGAGGCCGTTCGAGTGTGTTAAATATGGAGGGACACCCCTTAGGCGTTTTTTCAACTGTTCGAATAGGGTCATGCGAACACGTTCGCATTTGGTCATTCGAACATGTGCGAATGATGTTGTTCGAACCAGTGCTGCAGAATTGCTGCAGGTATTGGACGCCTCAGATTCTACCGACAATTTTAATCAACGGTTTACAATCAGTCAAATATGCCTGAAACATGTGGCACAATTGTTAGAGAATAGTTGGAAGCTTGGATAAAAAAAAATAGAGGCCCACACTTTATATGATGACTTGATCAAAAAGAAAGAAAGAGGAAGGAGCAATTGGAGTTCTCACGGAACCCTAGGCTTAATTAGAATAAATAGCCTTGCTGCACTTGAATGAGGAGGAGGACCTGACGCACATAATACCAGAGAAGTAGCCGCACACAGAGACGCAGACGTAAGGGAGGAAAAGGAATTTGGGTACCGTTCTTGACACTGTGAGAGAGCTTTGGAGCAGAAAAAGGAGATTGAAGACAAATATTAAGACTTTCTCTATTTCCGGGTTATTCTTATCTTTGTAATTTCATGAACCCATTTCTATTTTATTGTTCTTAATTACTATGGATACATAAGTCCTCTTCTAGGGTCTTAGGTGGATCTTGCAATTTAAAGACCTCTCATGTTCTAATTTCTGATTTGAATTCCTATTTTTATTTAAATTAATATTGTCCTATTGTTTTTATCATATTCTTAGGATTAACTACCCTTTGCATGTTCTTAATTAATTAATTGATCAGCGACCGTACTGCAATTAGTTGGTGGACCTATAGGATAATTGTGGCTATAATTAGGGCATACCAAACCATAATTTAGTCTTCCAATCATTCAACCTTTTTGCTCTTTATGCTTTTCCTGAATTTAAATTCTTGCATGACCAAACGAGGGTTAATTTAGGAAAAAGAATATTAATCGCGAATGACCAAACGAATTAATAGTTTTAGTAAAGGGATTGGTAATTAAGTAAAATAAGGGAATTCAGGTAGGATTAGACATAGGGGAATCAAAGCTTGCAAGTGAAACCGTGATCCTAGACCTCTCTCTATTAATTAAATTTAGCATTTTAATTCTTGTTATTTATTTCTTTTATTTTGTTTCTATAACTATCAATTTATTTGTTCGTCTAAACATTAAATAATTTTTAGTAGTTTGGTACTTGTTAATTAATCCCTGTGGATACGATAATCTTTTATACTACTTCTGCGAAAGAGTACACTTGCTCTAAGTGTGTCTTTGACGCAACAGAATTCCTCTGTTGTTGAAGTTGAACTTAGGCCTCTTGTCGACCCATTTTCCTTTTCTTTTCAACTGAGGGATAAAACCTTCCAAACTCTTAGCAGCTTCCTTATCAAACACAGAACTACACCTTGGGCATAGCATGACTTCAGTATTGTTGATCTTGCAACGGTTAAGGAAATCAATGAGTTCCTCTTTAGTCCTAGGGTAAACCACTTGCATTTTTTCATTGTATTTGTCTTTACTGACCACTTCGACATCAGCTTTTGGAATGTCAGTGGCTACTTTAACACCATTGCTCGTAGTGGCAACCCCTACATCTTCGTCCATATGAATCTCAAAAGGTTCAGCATAAAAGGCCTCCGCCGATGGAAGAGGATCAGTATCTATCTTCATTGGAGGCTTTGATTTGTCTCCAAACTTCAGCCTTCCTTCGTTCAGTAATTTCTGAACTAGATCCCTGAAAAGAACACATTCAGAAGTGTTATGGCCTAAATAATTATGATATTTGCAATAACCTCTTCTCTTTTGTTGTTCTAATGGTGGTATCTTTAGGCCCTTAGGGACTATTAACTGACCATCAGCAACTAATAGATCAAATATTTGATCACATTTTGAAACATCGAAAGAGTAAGTTTTTGCAACAAATCTATCATTTTTTGGTTCAACAGGATTTTTCCGTCTCAAGGCTTTAACACTTTACAAGCATAAGGAGGTCCAGTTTTTAATTCAATGACGTTAACCTCCTCTTCGACTCCCCATAAGAAATGTCGAACTCTTGGTCACTATCATGTTGTTCAACATAAGCGACCTTTTCTTTCTTATTGAACTTGTTAGTTCTAGTTTTTTCAGCTTTTTAACTTTCAACATGTCGAACTCTATTAGCAAGTTGTGCCATATCTCTCAGGTGGGAAGTATCTAACTTCTTTCTTATAGAATAATCTAATCCACCCGCAGCCATTTCGACTAACTCATGTTCAGGCACTTGAGTAAAGCACCTCGCCTTGAGAAGTCTAAACCTATTGAGATAATCATCAATAGACTCGGCCACTTTGCGTCGAACGCTGGCCAATTCTTTAAGGCTAATTTTTGACTGGCCCATATAAAACTGTTCATGGAATGCTTTTTCCAACTGCCCCCAGTTAAATAGGAAATGTGGGGGAAGCGTAGTAAACCACGTGAAAACATTCTTTGTTAGAGAATTTGGAAAACACTTAAGTCTTAAATTCTCATTATGAGCCAAATCCCCTGCCTCAGTTAGATAACGGGCAACGTGTTCGACAGTTGATTCGCTAGTTTCTCCAGCGAATTTTGTGAACTTTGGGACTTTCCATCCTCTAGGCAGTTCAGTTTGTAGCACACTTTCTGACAAAGGTGAAATAAAATTAGGCCTATGCAGGCCTAAGTTCACGCCATTCTGTGCTAGAATCGTTTCGACAAGGTTGGTCAAGTTATTCTCAAGACCAAAATTATTTTGTTGCACTTGTCTAACTACTTCGTCAGCATTTTGACCCCTATTAACCAAAACTACTTCAGGGATCGCTTCGGCTTCCCTTGCCACAGGCTGTTCAATAGCCATTGGTCGTGCTCGTTTCTGTGAACTTCACCATGCCTATTCAGTTGAATTTGTGGCACAAGTTGGTTTTGCACTGGTGGAGTACCAAAGAAAGTCTACAATTCTACCCATTTGGTTAGCCAACATTTGGTAACTCTGGTTTGTGTTCTGAATCAACGGGTTAACACAGTGCCTATTTGTTGAGTTAACATGTTAACCATGTCATGATTACTATCATCCATTTGTTGTCTAAGTGCCAACAATTATGATGTAGTTAAAGCAGGTTGAGCATTTCGACCAAAAACACTCTCTGGGGAACCATGTATTAGGGAGAAAGTGGTTCCCATCGTATCTGCGTATGTTGACATGTTTGTTTGAAGGCCTGCCATCATAGTCGTTGGCATACCATATGGATAACCTCTAAACTGTGAGAGATTTTGAAACCGTGTGTCGAATGAACTTCCGACCATAGGATTTACCATTACGGGGTTCGTTGATGAACCCATTACTAATGGTTGTGATATTGCTGCAACACTTGACACAGACACAGGAGCGGTTACTCCAACTGGTGTCAAAACAGGCATAGGAGAAATTACTCCTACGTCAGTTGCAGCGTTAGCATCATCTTGTGACGCTTGTTCTTGAGAATTCTGTGGATTTTATGCATTTGATGTTGAGGCATTGTTTGAACCTGAATGTGTCATTGTAGAAATTGGTTTTCCACTTCTCAGATGCATAAACTGACCCAATAATTATTCAGATATGGAAAGACTTAGCACAATCGGTCCCACTGGACGTGCCAATTTGTTTATGGTGAAATTTGGTAAACAACCGCTGGTCTGAATTAATTACTTGCGAGATATTGTATGATTAGTAGTAAGAAATTGGTGTTCTTCGCGTAACCAAACAAAAGAAAACAAAAGAAACAAAGAATTGCCTTGAACGCCAAGGAATTCGTAAAAAAGGAAATAAAATAAAAGGCAATTGAAAATTCAAAGAAAGGAACTTAAATTGCAAGGAAATATAAAGAGTTGGTGCACAGATCCATACATTCGCTTCTTGTGCTCAGTTTTCTCTAGCGCTGGAAGTTTGAGCGTAAGAAATTGTATGTTGGGATTGTGACCCGTTTTCCATATGGAAAACTAGTATATATACAGGGAGGGAAACAAAGTAACTGAACAATTTGAATTTAAAAATAATAACTGATCAAATAAATTGCCCAGTGCTTCGACAACGTGAAAATCACGCCCTTCGACCGCATCTTTAAAACACAGTTCGACGGTGTCTCCCTTGCGCGAATTCACTTCCAAATTTTAGTTCTTCGTCGAATCGTAGCCCTCATGTTTTCGCTCTTCGCCAAGTCCCTGTGATGGTCGAAAACTATCTTTGAGCGTCGAAGGCCACCAATCTTCTCTTCAAAGCACCTAAGTCAACCTTATTGACTGCATTTATTTAGCCTGTTGAAAATACAGGCTAACAGAGATTACATTTGTTTTTAAGGTGTCAGTTTTCAATGAGAGTGTGGTACTCAGTGTAGATGACTAGGTTTAGTGGTGGTGCTTCCTCCAGATCTCCCCATGCTCTTCTCGATCCTTCACTCGAGATGTAGTCCTAGAAAATAGAGATGGGGCCTTATAATGATCTAGCCTTATATTAAATAATAATAATAACAAAATAAGAAATGGACAATACATTTCTAATTTCACTTTTATTATTATACTCAAAAATGAAAAAAAGGTGAAAAAGTGTCCATCAAAATTATAAGTAAATGACATGCACAATAAACTCGGTAGCTATAAGTATCCATAACAGAAACATCAAGCTAACCCAAATATCTGGTAAATATCCTCCAAGGTTCTTTGGTTGCACGTCCAATAAATACAATAGATTCTATTAGTTGTTACGGTATACATCTCACCTTTAGTTAATATAATTTTGACATATTGCCATTTCGACTGCACCTTCATTAGATAACCTTGCTCAGTTGTCGGCGTGTAAGTTTATTCCTTCTATGTTATGAACTTCATTCACCATTCTCTAGTTCTAGAGGTTCCATTTCTTCCCATATCCTAAATAATCCATCTAGTAAATTTCACTTGCGTATGTAATTATGGATAGAACAACATGTCATTACTATACCTTGCTGCCTAGAAGGTTTATATTGAGGCATCACCTTCAAAATAGGAAACCTATTTTTTAACACCTCAAAGCAATGTTCAACTGTCATTCTTAGAGACGAGTGTTTGTAGTTAAACAACTCTTCACGACTCATTGGTTGTCTAACTTGGCCTCTATATTCTTCTGGATGATACCTTCACCCCTATATAAGGCCTAATAAAACCTCTATATTCAGCGGCATCCACGTTACATTTGAGTTCCCCTTCACAAGGTCTGATCCATCACTGCTCTTGGGTAACACCTTGTTGTTGAACTGGCTGGTTTGAATTTTTCTTGCTCATCGCCACTTTCCATACCCACAAAAATCCAATGCTCTTCTCAAAGCAGGCCCTATTTGCGATGTAGTATTTTTCTAGACTATGTCATTTCCCACCTTCACGATCGGCCATAACACCATTGCAAGCTCTCTATGCTAAGAAGTATAAGCCTATTCATTTTTTTGTGTGAGTTGACCTTTCTTATAGGAACGGTTAGTCATAGAACTCAGCCAAGCAGTCACTGAGTTCCAATTCTAGTCTGAAACACGCTATTTTGCATGCTTCCTTTAGTAAGTTATTGACCATAATGTCAATGAAAACTTTAATTACAAAACTGGGTCAAAGCTTTTGGTCACTAGTGTCAACAATAGTCCCATTTATAATAAAAAAATAGATGAAAATTAGATATTATTATTAAGACAGTGATAAATCTAATCTAATCTAACATCTATGTGTATTTATTCAATCAAACTTCTAACAAAATTACCAATTTGGATCACTTATTAACAAGACACATATCTATTTTAAGGGTAAAAATGTCATTACTCTCTTTTTCTTTTTCTTCTTACACTCTCTTTCTTACTTTTTTCTCTTTCTTCTTACACTCTTTTTCCTCCTTTTCACTTTTCTCTTACACTCTATTTCTTACTTGTTTTCTCTTTCTTTTTACACTCTCTTTTCTCCTTTTCACTTTTCTCTTACACTATCTTTCTTCATTTTTTTTTTCTTTTTACTTTACTTTTATTTTTCACATAAATAATTATTCTCTTTCTCTTATCACTTCACTTTAGTTTTTTTAACACAATTTCTAAATTTATACAAACCTTTGGCCTACATCTTCAGAGACAACTACTTTTGTTCATAGTTCTCCGGTGTTTGCCCCCGCTTTAGGGGGGTTGGTGGTCCCCTCCTCATCTTCTTCCACCCAATCTCCCACGACTCGGTCGGATGCCTCCTCTTTTAACACAGTAGATGCACCTGACATGAGAATTTCAGGGAAGAATTGGGGGGATGTTTCAGGTGATGAGAATGTGTCTGCTGCTTTAGAATCTGTTGCTACATCAAACCCGGTAGTTGAATCTGACACGAATATTTTAAGAAAATTTTGGTGTGGATCTTCAGACGATATTGGTGATCCTGTGACTTCTAATTCCCATGGAGCAGCTGCGCGACATACTTACTTTGAACCAGTTGTCTCCAAGGCTCAAAAGAAGAAATTAAGACAACATAAAAAGTTGGTCGTTGGTTACAATACTTGTTCAAAAGCTAATTTTGTCTCTGAATCCTTTTGATCTGGTTTTTTTTTTCATGTTTTTGTTATTGCTATTTTTATTTTTTCTTTATTTTTCGTTTGGTTGTTTTGCTCTCTTCCCTTGGGTTTTGGTCTAGTCCTCCTTGGTATCCTTCTGTCTTCATTTTTCTTTTTTAAAAGATTCATTTTCTTTGGTTTATACAAACCTTACTCTACTAAAACTATCTTCTCTTTTCTCTCCGAAATCTGTTTACACTCTTATTGATAATCTACTAGCTATATTTTACTATCTACTATAATCAACTAAAATAATCAATTGAAACTACGAGATAGTTGCAATGATATATAAAAACATGGGATAACTGCACTGGTATATAAAAAAACACATGATTAATATTTGTCAATGATAATTTACAAGAATACTACAATAACCCTACTATCTAAAAAACAAGATGTAATGACTATTTAAACTACTGATTTATATTTAAAGCAAATATTTCTTATTGATAATTTACTATCTAAGTTTTACTATCTACTATAATCTACTAATCAACTAAAATAATCAATTAAAACTATGAGATAACTGCACTAATATATATAAAAAGGATTAATATTTGCCATTGATAATTATAATTTTTGAAGACTACTATAAACCTACTATCTAAAGAAGGCTTTATGGCTATTTAAACTACTAATTAATATAAAACAAATATTTATTATTGATAATTTACTATCTAACTTTTTTTTGGGAACATACTATCTAACTTTTACTATCTACTATAATCTACTAATCAAGTAAAATAATCAATTGAAACTACGAGATAACTGAACTGATATACATAAAAAACAATGTATAACTGCAGTGATATATACAAAACACATGATTAATATTTGCAATTGATAATTATAATTTTTGAAGACTACTATAAACATACTATCTAAAAAAACAAGAAAACTATTTAAATTGATTAATTTTTAAAATATACGTAAAAAATATTTGTCACTAATACTTAAAAAATGATAAATAATTGTCACTGATATATAAAAAAAAATACGAGATAACTGCACTAATATATAAAAAAATTAAGGGATAAATATTTCTTATTGATAACTTACTATCTATCTTTTACTATCTACTATAAGCTACTAATCAACTCAAATATTTAATTGAAACTATGAGATAAGTGCACTAATACATAAAAAACACGAGATAACTGCATTGATATATAAAAATACACGGGGATAACTGCAATGATATATATAAAAACATGGGATAGCTGCACTGATATACAAAAAAACACGAGATAACAATAATGATATTTAAAAAACACTGTACTGAGATATAAAAAACACGGGATAAATGCACAATTGTTTTAAAAATGATACTTTTACATTTTTAGATTTTAATATTTATCTATTTTCATTTGAAACTCATTTTTTATCTACTTTAAATTTGTCTTTATTTTCACAGGATAATGTTTAGACTATTTAAATACTGTTTAAGTTTATTCATAAAAAGAATATGACAGTAGTCGTGCGTATGCACGGGTATCCTACAATGTTTTCTAAAGTCAAGTATCCAATCAGATTTTTCTTTTGCCTGGGAATGGCCTTGTGGGGGCATGAACAATTAGAGTAAAAATGTTCACGCTGCATAATGTGAAAAAGGGACGGTTTGTTTAAACCCCCACCCCATCCCCATAAACCCCCACCCAATTTTAAATCCCCAAACTGCCCTTTAAAAATTAATTTTTGTTTTTTAAAAAATAAATAAATCGTATATACCCCTTGAGTATGTATATACGATGTCTATTTTATGTCCAATCGTATATACGTACTCAAAGGGGTATATACGATGAGTTTTTTATTTTTATTAATAATTTGTTTTAATTTTTATTACTAAAAGGCTACTAAAAATTCGTTAAATAGTCAAAACTACTCCAAAAAATTATAAAAACACTACTAAAAATCTAACAAAACCAAAATAAGGCTATACAAATTTTTTTAAATTTTTTGGAGACTATGAAAAATTAAAACAAATCGTAAAAAATAGTAAACGATGGAATTTGGGATTTTGAGGCCGTAGTCCCGTAAGAAGTCTCTTCTAAGGGAGTCTTGATTCTTGATTTTTTTCGGACTTAATGGTTGTGGTTTCATTACGATCGAAGTATGTTGCCCGAAAACCGATTTTTTAGCCTAAATTATTCGTTCGACGTATAACATCGCCACGCGCTTTAACGAACTACACACAAAACCTATTTTCGGACTTAATTAATTTTTATTTGACTTAAAAAAATTAAAAAAATACAATAGGGATCATATATACACATGAGGGGGTATATATACGACCCTTACATTTGGGCATCGTATATACACACCCTACTGCCAGATATATACGATTAGGTTGGGGGTGTGCCAATCGTATATACGCCTTGGGGGTGTATATATGATGCCCAAATGTAAGGGTCGTATATACACCCCCCAGGTGTATATACGATTGGCCAAAAAATTTAAAAAAAAAATACGTTTTCAGAAGGGCATTTTGGGATTTTCAGTGTGGGTGGGGGTATATGGGGATGGGGTGGGGGTAAAAAAAAACCCTGTGAAAAACAAAAATGAAACTGATTGACCTGTTGAGACCCGTCAATCGTGCAAAGATTTGACTACCTATATGGGATATTATTGGGCCGCTAGTTTTGACCAATATGCTTCCACTTCCACACTTTGTCTCAAATAAAACATGGGTGTTTTTTTTTATACCCCCACCATATTCCCTTATACCCCACAATAAAGTGAATCTCCAAAATACCCTTGACAAAACGTATTTTTTTAAATTTTTTTTGCACCAATCGTATATATGTTTTTTAACATATATACGACTTTATTATTTTGCCCATCGTCGTATATACCCCCCAAGGCGTATATACGATTGGCCAACTCTCACATCAATCGTATATACGCCTTGGGGTGTATATACGATGAAGCAAATATAGTATTCGTATATATATTCATTTGAACATATATACGATCCCTATGGTATTTGTTTTTAGCCAAGCAAAAATTAATTAAGGCTACACACTATATAAAAATTAATATAGCGTGTAGTTCGTTAACACGTGACGATGTTAGATGTCGAACGAATAATTTAGGCAAAAAAATTGGTTTTCGGGCAAACTACTCGGATCATAATGAAACCACAGCCATTAAATCCGAAAAAAAATCACCGAGCATGACTCCACTAGAAGGAACTTCTTACGGGACTACGACCTCAAAATCCCAAATTCCATTGTTTACTATTTTTTAGGATTTTTTTAAATTTTTTATAGGCTCCAAAAAATCTAAAAAAATTTGCATAGCCTTATTTGGTTTTGTTAGATTTTTAGTGGTGTTTTTATAATTTTTTAGATTAGTTTTGACTATTTAATGAATTTTTATTAGCCTTTTTATAACACTTTTAAAAACAAATTAAAACAAATCATTAACAACTCATCGTATATATGTAATTGGATCATACGCAGCCAATCGTATATACGTTTTTAGGACATATATATGATGGGTTAAATGATGTCATCGTATATATGTCTCAAATACATGTATACGATTGACTTTTATTTTTTAAAAAAAAATACATTTCAAAGGGTCATTTTGGGGATATCATATTATGTGGGGGTATATGGGAAAGTGGTGGGGGTATGAATAAAACAACCCATAAAACATATGCTAACTATTCAACTTTAATTGCTAGTTCTGGGCGCCATATTGTTCAACTTTAATTGTTCTCTCTTTGAATAATCCTGGACCCCACTTCCATGCTTTACTATTCACATCTTATGAATTTCTTCATTCAATTAAGTGCAGCGATGGGAAACCAGGCCATGACTATTGGGTTGATGCAGACAAAAAACTCAAAACGGCCTTCATCACGATCAAATTGAATGTGCGATTACTTCGTTTAATAATGTGATGCAAGCCTGTTACGATCGGCTTCTCTAAATGAGAAAAGGACCGGATACAAGTAATGTTATAATATCCATGATAAGGGGTATTAAATGGCGATAAATACGCTTTATGGATATTCTCTATATTTATATTTTAAGGGATATTAAATGGCGATAAATACGCTTTATGGTCGAGTTGACCGTTACAGACAAATGGGAGAAATATCAGGGATTCTCTTAATGATTTGTTGACCGTCATAATGGAGATTAAGCCGGGCAGATGTAGGCGGGAAGATCGCGGCTGATCGGTTAGTCGAATAGGGTCGAGCTCTTAAACATACCGCCCGGTCTGGTTGGGAACAGAGCCCTTCGAGTGGCTAGCACGAACGCAAAGTCGTTCAAAAGAAAAAAGAGGAGCTTGGATATGTCGTAGCCCTTCGGCTCTTGAGCTTTGGATTTCTATAGCCCTTCGGCTTGTAGTGGGGTCCCCGAGCACTCAGCCCTTCGATACATGGGCGGTGTTTCTCGATTTCTGTTGTAGCCGACTCATTGTTTGCATTGTATAAAAGGGGGTAGGGCTTCTTAACCTTGTGCCTTATACTTCTCTCACTCCAAATTCACCGTTGCTTCTTCTTATCGTTTTCCATCACGCTTTGCTAATGTTATGTTGGGATCAAGTCTCCTTCTTCGAGCTATCTGAGTATTCCTGTAGGTGCCTTGGTGAACAACAAGAACGCCAGGGAGCTCGAGGTGGGTGTTTTTGATCTGCAAGAGTTGTGGATTTTACCCAATATCTTCTTGTCTCCGCATTGCAAGATTACTTGGAGAGCTCGATATACTTGGCCTCGTTTGGGCAGAGCGCTGTGGCGTCCATCCCCAGTCCCTGGCCTTCTTCTGGTGGAGGATTTAGGGGAGGAGCTTTCTGCTGCAGTCCGGGCAGTGGTGGCGCTCTCCAGTCCCTCAGCTCCGAACACTTGTGAGGGTTTAGTAGAGAGGGGGATGGAGTTACACGACTTTCTTCGGAGCTTCATTGCCAACAGTGGCGTCTTCCAAGAAGCATGTGGAAGAATCCTACAAAGGAAAATAGTTAGCTCCTACACTTTAGAAGCCAAAATTCACATCATCAAGAAATAATCATGGGGTATCCAATATTATCTGTTGTATTTTAATGGAATATTTTTAGGTGTCTTTTTATCTTTCCTAAGTTAGTCTGTGGATGCAAGCTGAAGGGGTAGTACAACAGCTGAATGTGAAGGTGCAGGGTAATGATATTATTGTTCCAACATACTTACTTCTGGTGGCTGGTACTGATGTGGTGTTAGGAGCACCGTGGTTGGCTTCTCTTGGACCTCACGTTGTTGACTATGCAGAATCTAAATTGAAACTCTTTTTAAATGGCAAGTTTATTACTCTTCAAGGAGAGACAGAAAATAAACCTGAAGTGGCTCAGATGCATCAATTGCGTAGAATGCAGAATACTAAGTCTATTGCAGCTGTGTTTACATTGCAACAAATTGAAGAAGAAATTCCTGCAGATAATTGGTCTGAGATACCTAAGACTGTAGAACCTGATATGGCTTTATTGCTGCATAAGTACAGAGAGATTTTTCAAGTTCCACAAGGGTTACCTCCTTCAAGAGAGTTGAGTCATGAAATTTTATTGCAATAATTAAGGATCACAACCGGTGAAGGTAAAGCCTTATAGATACCCCCACAGTCAAAAAGAGCAAATTGAGAAGATGATACATGATATGTTGGAAGAAGGTATTATTCAACCAAGCACGAGTCCATTTTCATCTCCAATTATTCTGGTGAAGAAAAAGGATGGCTCTTGGAAGTGTTGTACAGATTATAGGGCGTTGAAACCCATTACCATCAAGGATAGTTTTCCTATGCCTACGGTGGATGAATTACTTGATGAGTTGAATGGAGCTAAGTTCTTTTCAAAGTTAGATCTTCGCTCAGGATACCATCAGATACTTCTAAATCCAACAGATAGAGAGAAGACTGCGTTTAGAACACACCAAGCACATTATGAATGGTTGGTGAAGCCATTTGGCCTTACTAATGCTCCGACCACGTTCTAAAGACTTATGAATCAAATTTTCCAGCATTTATTGAGAAAATGTGTGCTGGTATTTTTTGACGATATACTTGTATACAGTCCTTCATGGAAAAGTCATCTTGAACAGGTGGAATTATTCTTCCAGATCCTTAGCAAGAATGTGTTATTTGCTAAGTTATCAAAATGCTCTTTTGGGTTAACTGAGGTGGACTATTTAGGTCATGTGGTTTCGGGTCAGGGAGTAGCTATGGACTCCAGCAAGGTACAGGCAGTAGTACAGTGGCCTATACCTAAGAACTTGAAGCAATTGAGGGGTTTTTTAGGGCTCACAGGCTATTATAGAAGGTTTATTCGTTCTTATGCAACAATAGCAAGCCCATTAACCAACATGTTGAAGAAAGATGCTTTTGTGTGGACAAAAGAGGCTGAGGCTGCTTTTGATAAATTGAAGCATGCTTTGACATCAGCTCCTGTATTGGTATTGCCTGATTTTTCTCAACCTTTTGTGCTTGAAACAGATGCCTCAAGTATAAGGGTAGGAGCAGTCTTTAGTCAAGGGGGACATCTTATTGCCTTTTTCTCTAAAAAGATGGCTCCTAGAATGCAACTTCAATCTGCTTACACGAGGGAATTTCATGCTATAACAGCTGCTTTGGCTAAATTTAGGCATTATTTACTTGGCCATAAATTTATCCTTAGAACTGATCAGAAAAGTTTGAAAAGTTTGTTGGATCAGTCTCTACAAACACCTGAGCAACAGGCTTGGTTACACAAGTTCATTGGTTATGACTTCAAGATTGAGTACAAGCCGGGCAAAGAGAATCAAGCAACATATGCTTTCTCCAGGATGATGGCATTGTCTTGGTCTGAACCAGAAAATGTATTCTTACAGCAGCTTAAACAAGAAATTGCTGCCAATGCTACCAATGAGCATCATGGTGAAAGAAGGGTTGCTGCAACAATGTGAGCATCATAGTGAAGCTACCAGTGAGTACATGGTGAAGGAAGGGTTGTTGTACCGAGGAAACATATTAGTTTTGCCTGCAGGAAGTTCATTAGTGCAGCAAGAATATCATGCTTCTCCAGTGGGAGGTCATGTAGGAGTGACTCAGACCATTGCTAGAGTTGCAGCTCAGTTCAATTTGCTCAAGATGAGAGTGGACATACATAAATTTATTGAGCAATGTACTATCTGTCAGCAAGCCAAACACTTGACTACAACACCTACAGGGTTATTACAAACCACTGCCAATTCCTTCTCAGGTATGTGAGGACATATCTATGGATTTTATTGTTGGATTGCCTGTGTCTAGTGGATTTACTGTTATCCTAGTTGTGGTGGACAGATTAACCAACTATGCTCATTTTATGCCATTGAAAACTGAGTATACTAGTAGAATTGTTGCTG
This sequence comes from Oxytropis ochrocephala, assembly GCA_020916435.1. NCBI lineage: Eukaryota > Viridiplantae > Streptophyta > Magnoliopsida > Fabales > Fabaceae > Oxytropis > Oxytropis ochrocephala. The sequence continues at coordinate 101,956,789 of CM037088.1, forward strand.
AGGTATTTACTAGTGAGGCTGTGAATAAAGTCTTAGAAATGTATTTACGTTGTTTTACATTTGAGAATCCTAAGACTTGGTCTAAATATCTGAATTTGGCTGAACTGTGGTACAATTCTTCATGGCATACTAGTCTTGGTATGTCCCCATTTAAAGCTCTTTATGGGAGAGAACCACCTATGTTGCTGAGATATAGTCCTACGGGTAGGGAGCATCCTGAATTACAACAACAGTTGCTGGAAAGAGATGATATTATGCAGCAGGTCAAGAGCAATTTGGCTCGGGTTCAACAGAAAATGAAGGATAATGCTGATAAGAAACGTTCTGAAGCATCATTTGAGGTAGGACAGCAAGTACTGGTTAAATTGCAGCCTTATAGGCAAGGTTCTGTTGCTTTGCGTAAGAATCAAAAGCTTGGTATGCGTTATTTTGGACCATTTCCAATCTTAGCCAAGGTGGGAAAGGTTGCTTATAAGCTACAGCTTCTGGAGACAGTCTGTATTCATCTGGTATTTCATAGTTCACAATTGAAGCTCTTCAAAGGAGAGGAGCAGACTCCTTATGTTCCTTTGCTGTTACAACTATTGAGCATGGGCCAGTGCTGCAACCTGCGGGTATTCTGCAGAAGAGGGTGTTGATGCAAGGTCAAAACACTATCAAGCAGGTATTGGTGAAGTGGCAGTCTATTCCTGTTGAACAAGCTACTTGGGAGACAGAATCATACATGGCAGAGTCATTTCCAGACCTCAATCTTGAGGACAAGTTCGAAGGCGAGGGTAATGTTATGAATGAGAAAGTGGCTCATACAGCTCAACAAGCGTGTGGAGGAGCTAAGAGAAGGGTGAGTAACCGAATTAGGCTACCTCACTCAATGTGGGACCAGTACGTGGAAAAATGAGCTAAAAAGGAAAATAGGGAGAGCACTTTATTCACTCAGGCATTTGGTGTGACTAATTCTGTTTCTTCATCACTTTATTCACTCACGCATTTGGTGTGACTAATTCTGCTTCTCTCTCTCTCTCTCTCTCTCTCTCTCTCTCTTACGATAGTACCTTTCATTTCCTTTTCTATGTAATGAGCATGAGCTCAGTACCAGTACTTTGATTGGAATTGTACTCTGACTTTCTTCAATTTCAATTAAATAAGCTCATTTCCACTTCAATTTATCTGTTAATATTACAGTAACTTTTTCCAAGGTGCTTTTTTTTAAAAGTTAAAGTAAAGAAAAATGGGATTTGGATTCTGTCCTGTCAATGTTAGCATCCTGTCACTCCAGTCACTTGAAACCACACCATTAATTAGATCCAATGCCTCATATTTAGCCAGATAATTAAAACTAAAATAAGGCCCCGCTCATTTCTTTCCAACATTTAGCATACCCGAAACCATTAAGGCATTAACAGTATCTCTTTGCTCTTCTTTAAGTAACTCCATTTAATGTGGAAACAAAATAACTCCATTTAATGTTGCAAAAAAGATTTTCAATCACCACCACCGGCCGGTGACTACCGGCGGCGTCGAGACAGAGACAGTCGACACTCTTATTTTGACAGTCGGCGTCGCAGCTCCCCTAATTTACGATTGGGCAGTGATTTATCTTCTGCTCTAATTTATGATTTTAGGAGTCGGGGGTTAGATGATTTAATTTTTGGAGGAGAATTGGTTAAAAAAAAATTGGAGGAGAAACAATATTAACCATTAGATGTATCTAATGGTGTATATTAAATGACAGGAGTGATAGGATGCTAACATTGACGGGACAGAATCCAAATCCAAATGTTAGCATCCTGTCACTCATGTCATTACTCATTACTCATTTATAAATTAATAATTTAGAAATATTAATTTAGTATTTTAGTTTTATTACTCATTATCCATTTATAAATTAATAATTTAGAATTATTAATTTATGAATATTCATAAATTAATTTATAAGAAATATGAATTTAATATCTATCTTTGAATTATTTCTATTTCAATTATTATATTATCCATTTTGAAAATTATTTTATATTTTATTATGATATAGATATATAGATAGAATATATTATATAGATATATATAATAGAAAAATATAAAAGATATAGAATATAATATAAATATTAATCTATATATATATATATATATATATATATTTCATATTAGAATATAATTTTGAATATTGAATTGAATTCTTAATATACTTGTATAATCAATTTAAATTATATTAAATAAATTAAATCATATAATATAATATAATAGATATCATATATCTAATAATATAATTAAAAATATTAAATAATAAAATACAAAAATAAACAAAAATACAATTCATTTTTTTAAAGAACAACATTTTTGTTATGCTTAATATCTTTAGCTTGGTCTGTATTTGTGTTCACTCTGCCCTTTATTCAAGTAGTTTTTTCTTGGCGAAATTACCCGAAGCTTATGCTTTTTTGAATCCAATTGTAGATATTATGCCAGTAATACCCCTATTCTTTTTTCTCTTAGCTTTTGTTTGGCAAGCTGCTGTAAGTTTTCGATAAGATCTTGAATAATGTCCTAAAAAAATTCAGAATTTATTCGAAAACAAAAATTCCAACATTTTAAAAGTTTATAAAATCAGATAAGTCTTACAGTGTGAATACTTGATACCAATATTGAATTTTTTTGTAATAGTAATTATTGGTAATGATTATATAAAGGTTGGACTCTTACTACAAATCAATTTCCTAATTTTTTTTCTTTCCTTGAAATCACTGTATTTATTCTAAATTTAGTATCAAAGGAAACATAATTTGAAATAGAAGAGAATCTATTCTCTTTCTCTGTCATTTTTTTTTTAATAATCTTGGAGATTTTGTAATGCTTACCCTAAAACTATTTGTTTACACGATAGTGATTTTCTTTGTTTCTCTTTTCATTTTCGGATTCCTATCTAATGATCCAGGACGTGAAGAATAAGAAAATCTTTTTTGTTTTATGTTTTTTTCTTACTTGTGCTGGATTTAAAAATATTTTTCGTTTTTCTCTATCTATTTCACATCTTTAACTAGTAAAAACAATTAAAGAAACTAGGAAGGACAAAAAAAAAGAAGCTTCATCAGTTCAAAAGAAAAAAATGCCAAATTATCAATTAATGGAATAAGGAAAGAGAGGGATTCAAACCCACACACACAGTTTAAATTGTCTCACAAGAGTAACATTTTCCATTTAATGCACAATCATTGGGGGATGCGTAATTAAAAACACGTGAGATCATTGTTCACACAGTTTCTTAGGCTATTTAAAACTTTCTTTTAGCAATCCAAGAACGCTTAAATGAGATGATATGAGTCTCTTCCAGTTAGCCAAAGTCTTGGGTTTGAATTCAGCCTTGAGAATGCAACAGCGTTAAATCTTTTGAACGAGAGTTTTGCTGCCCATTGTAATCAATACCCGACTCAGTTGTCCAGAGAGTTCTTGAAGAATAAATGTAAAAATTAATGTCTTAATTTTTGTTTTAGGCTCCATTTGTTAGATAATTTATCGCAGATAAGTTCGTCAAACCAAAATAGAAATATTTGGTTATCACTAGGTTATAGTGTTTTCTTACTAGCTTATATAATCTCCGGTCTACTTTATAAGAGAAAAATTATTTTTTAAGTTCATTCAATAAATGATGTATCTAAAAAAAATTGCCCAACTTATAATGGTTGAGCTTATAACTTATAGCGATTTATTTTTCCTCATTTATATTTTTATTATTTTAATTCAATTCTTTATTTATCATGCATTAAATGGACTGTTTCTCCAACTTTAAGCATTATTTAAAAAATACTCGCTTTTATCGTTTTATATTTTGGGGAGTGCTTTCCCCACACCCCCCCTACTTATTCACACCCCATAATATTTTTATTTCCAAAATTACCCCCCTTTAAAAAAAACAAAATAACCACACCCTCCCCCTTCTCTCTCTCTCCTCGTCTCTCATTCCCCTCCTCCCTTCAACCCTAAACCATCTTTCTCTCTCACTCACCTTCTCTCAACTCACTCAATCTCACCCAATCTCTCACTCAATCTTCTCCACCAACACTCTCAAGAGTTCTTTGGGTTATTTTCTACTCCCCTCACGCCTCTCTAATCGCTCCATTTTCTTCAAGGTATGCCTCTCCCCTACGCTCCATTACGGTTTTTTTTCTCAAACGCGAGAATTGTTCGAGTGAGGTCCATCGAACACGCGTGAAAACGAAGGTGTTCGAATGAGGTTGTCGCGGCGAACACCGCTCGAGCAACCTCATTCGAACCGTTATATTTGTAAATCAAACCGACTTGTTCGAGGTGGTTGTGCGAAACGAGTTCGCGACGCGACCACTCGAATACGATCGTTTGACAATGAACTTTCTCAGCCTGATTCTGTTTGGTTATGTTAATTTGATTGAATCGGTTCTGTTGATTGTTGTTTCAGATATGGTGAGGAGTAGAGGTGGTCATGCAAACAACCTTCGAGCGAGCGAAGCCGGGCCCACCTCCTACGGTTTCAAACCGCAAAAGGAGGAAGAAGCGGTGAACCCTCCCGAGCTAGGGGTCGTGCCAGGGGTAGGGGTAGGGTTGATGTTCCTCCTCCCCCACTTCCAGAGGATATTGGGCAGGATATTGAGCGTGATGCTCAATTTCCGGCCTATGAGTTGGCCGACCCTTCATCTGCTGGGCCTTCGTGCGCTAGGCCTTCATCTGCTGCTGGCCTTCATCTTCAGGCCTTCATCTTCTAGGCATCATGAGGAGGAGGAGGCTGCGCGAGCCTCGTGAGGAGGAGGTTCTTTGAGCCTCGTGAGGTCACGCTGCTCTGGGCGACATTCCCATTTCTGGTGGACCGTAAGATGGTTCTGCCTTGCCCACATCACGGGGCACATATTCGACCGATTTCTATTCAGCCGGGTAAGTTATTATTTTATAGTTGGTCGTTGTAAATTTGTTTATTAAGTTGTTGAATGTTTTGGCTTATTGTGTCTTTTTCAATGCAAAGTGCGCCGGATTCTGACCAATCCCACATGGACTGTTCTTTACGTGTTTCATGTGCGCGATTAGGGACACTCGGCGGCTTTCAGGTTGGTTCCCTTGGTTGGGCTTGGCTTCCCCATTCTCCACAAGGGGCTGCTGAACGCATTCATAGAGCGTTGGCAGCCGGATACATCATCATTCCACCTTCCTGTGGGTGAGATGAGCATCACCCTTGATGATGTATCCCAGCTGCTGCACATCCCCATTACTGGCCGGTTCTATGACATGCCAGACTGGACTTCATGGGAGGGGGAGCAGCTGCTGGTTGACTTTTTGGGTGCCACACCGGAGGATGCAGCTGCCCAGACTTCGGGCCGTGGGCTGTCTGTTGGGCTTGTATGGCTGAGGGATAGGGCCGTCTGTACTCTCACCGAGTGTGATGAGAGGTGGACTCAGTTTGAGGACCACTTGGTGGCGCGGGGGCCTCCCTGTGTGCCGTACTCGTCAAACACGGTCTTGGGCTACTTTCCATGGTACTCTAGGTCTCACATCCCTTTCTTTCCCCGAGCATTATCAGCACTTGCGAGATGAGCCTGATGTCAGCGTGGTACGTGTCTTTTATGTTAATTGCATGAAAATGTTTCTTAATATTCTATTTATTTAAGTAATAATGTTATGTTATTTGGTTGACAGATGCTACCAGAGCTGATTGATTTGGTTGATGACATTGATGGGGCCATCGATGATCATGTCCCGGAGCCAGTCAGGACCATGTTTCAAATATCAAGAGGTCGCTCAACCCCTTCCGTGGGTTTAGGAGGAGGTTTGGGAATGTGTATGAGAGGAGGAGGGGGCGCAACACCCAGTAGGATATGTCTTAGGAGGATATTTGTTTACTTTTTTTTGTATAATTTAACAACTTTGTTTCATTTGGTTTTTTAATTTGAAATTCCTTTTACGTTGGCGCAAATTTATTGTCATTACGGTAACAATTACGGTAAAATAAAAAAGTTGAACAGGATTTAATATTGGATAAGAACAGAAATTAAAAACACAAATTGCAAAAATACAACGAAAGGAAATTTAAAACGAAACGACAGGAAAACAAAATACAATCTAATTCTACGGCGGATTTCTTAGACAGATTCTCGTGTTTCAACGAACAATTCGAGATAAGGTTCAATGAAACCTTGGAATTCTTCATGTTTCTCAAACATTTGACGAACGTCTTCGTCATTCTTGAGAGGCTTAAGGCACTTCCGAATACGATTACGTGGGTTCCAGCTGCTGACGTAGGGGGATTCACATTCGATTTTTTGAATTTCTTGCTGAACACCATCTAGTTTCACATTTTTTATCAGTTTTTCTTTCAATTCTGCGAATGTGATGTTGTTCTTAAGCATGAAAGTTTTAGTTCTTGATTCACGACTATGAATCAACAGACCAGAATGGTCGTCCCAGTACCTGTTAGTCATCTCATACTCAACTTTACAGGGGTGCGTAAGTATGGGTTGTTGTGGTGCGGGTGGTGGTGGTTGAAGAAGATGCATGACCTCTTCTGCAGTTCGTATTGTGTCCACGTACAACTCTAAGATCTGTCGCCCCATCGGAACGTTAGCTAGATGTTCCATCATTGCGCGGGCGTCGTCGCTATTTCGGATCTCCATTCATCAATCTTTGGGCGGTCCCATCATCTCTACAATTGAACTTTTTGAAACGTATACGCTCCACGTCTTTCGCCACGCTCCTCCGGGCGAATCTTCCTCTCGGCCTTTTCCTTCGGTTGGGCGAAGGTGATGTCCTTACTCATCCCGCAGAAGACATGGTTAGGACAACGAAACACAAAGACATGTTCGCTTGGTGGTGACAGCGATCCCATTGTGGTGAAGAAGTCATTAGGAATTTGTCGTTTAGTCTTGGGTTGAGCACAATTGCCATTCCATTTCAATTTGGGTTGGGAAGAACGAGAGAGGTTTTGGTGAAGAAGCGGTGGGTTGGGAAGAAGCGATTAGGGTTTGGTGAAGAAGCTCGAGGATGTGAACCCCTTTTATAATAGGCGTGGTGAAATGTCGGTAGTTGATTTCATTTTTAGATACAAATCGAGCCGCTTTAAATTCTATCCGCTTCGAGCACAATTTCCAAAGGGATTTACATCCACTCATTTATCGACACATTTGACCGATTGTAAACCGCTGATTAAAACGCTTGTGGCATCCGAGGCGTCCAATACCTGCTATCTTTGCGCAGTTAATTCTCGGCAAAGACTTGTTCGAACAACATAATTCGACCATGTTCGCATGACCACCATCGAACTGCGTTCGTATGACCTATTCGAACAGTGAAAAAACGCCCAAGGGTGTCTCTCCCATATTTAACACACTCGAGCGTCCTCGTTCGAACTCGCTCAAGCCCCGTGTTCGAGCAGTGAAAATTTCTGAAAAAAATAGGTCTTTTGGTCTTTTCACACCCTTATGGGGTGTGTTTAGAGTAGGAGGGGGTGTGGGAAAAGCAACAGCCTATATTTTTAGATTAGTTTAACCGCTATTTATAAGCTCTATAAATACTAGCCCAAGAATAATTGTCCCGTTGGGCTAAACTTGACCCATTTTCTATGCATTTTTTTAGAAAATGTAACAATTTTACTTTATAAAAAGTCAAGCATAGCCCGATCCGGTCAAACTTAACATTTTAGACTGGATTGGGCAGCATTTTACACAAACCAATAATTTATGAGCACGACCGAGCCAATTTTACAATAAAAATAAAGGTTGTTACTTTTACCACACCCCCTCCTACTCCAAACACACCCCCTCACCCTACACATTTACCAAACTAACCCCACTTACAATTCTATTTCCCTCTCTCCCTCCTCCTCTTCTTCTCCAACACCCAAAAACACTCCTCTCCAACACCAAAACCTCCCCTCTCTCCACTCCAAAACCCACCCATCCTCACCTTCATCATTCACTCCCATTCAACTACCCATCATTGGCAACTAGCTCAAGGTAATAACCCCACCAAACATTTTTCATTTTGGTTCTGCTTTTGAGTTTTTACGCCATTTTTTTTCTCGCAAACGCGCTTCTGGTTCGAGCGGTCGTTCGAACATGTTCGCATGAACGTGTTCGAACAAGTGTTAGCTGGGGTGTGAATTTGATTTGTTCGAACAGCCTCATTCGAACATGTTCGCATGAGGCCGTTCGAACAGGCGTATGACAGCAACTGATAAGTTGCAGCTTCTGTGCAGGTTTTTTTGGTTTAATGGATGAAAATGAGGGTGCATCTGGAGCAGTTCAGTTATTTCCTACTCGTGAGGAGCTGCTGACTTGGGTGCGTGCGGTTGGGAAATCTCTTGGGATGGTGATTGTTATAGGAAGATCTGACACCGGACGACGATCAGGTAAACAATACTGCATGTTGATTTGTGATAAAGCTGGATCATATAAGACAAATGTTGAGGAAGGCACAAACACTAGAAAATGTTGTTGTCCCTTCAGACTGAAAGGGAAATTTATTAAGAAGCTTGGAGGATGGATTTTGAGGGTTATGAATGGAACTCATAACCACGGGATGGTTACTTATCATGATGGACGTCCGTACATTGGTAGGTTAACTTCAGAAGAGAAGGAGCTAGTGGCTAGAATGACTAGGAATCATACTCGGCCTAAATTGATCCTTAATGAGCTGAAATTGATGAAGCCTCTGATGATAACTATACGGTTGTGAAACAAATATACAACTGTCGTCAAAGGCAACGATCGGCATATGCGTGAGGTAGGGATCGAGCTCCAACAACTCATGTTTTATTTGCAATGCGATAATTATGTTTCTTCGGACTCGACTTGCGATTTTAACTACGGTTGTGAAAGACATCTTTTGGGCCCATCCTGATTCTATTGAGCTTCTCAACACCTTCCCAATTGTTTTGTTGATTGATTCCACATATAAAACCAACCGGTACAGGTATCCGTTGGTTGAGATCGTTGGTGTGACCTCAACAGAGAAGACTTACTCTGCTGCATTTGCTTATGTCAATTGGGAGAGGATGGATAACTTTGCATGGGTTCTTGAGAAATTGAGGGGTTTATTTAGGAAACAGGATGAACTTCCGCAAGTCATACTTACTGACAGAGACACAGGTATGATGAATGCTCTGGCAGCAATATTTCCAACATCTGCAAACTTGTTGTGCCAATTTCACATTAAGAAAAATGTGAGGGCCAAAGCAAGGCTCATTGTGAAAGACCAAGCTGTTTGCTCATACAATCACAACCCCCCCATCCCCTTCCTTGTGTAGATTTAAGTAAAGATACTGATGGTAGTCAATGTTAAATTAGATTTATACTTTTGGTACACAACGTTGTATATGAATATTGGTAGGCAATTTTTGAAATCAAAAATCAGTGTTTGCTTTTAAATCGAAATCACCACAACTGTGTTTCAGTTTTATTAAGTTTCTGTTTCTGCATAACAATAGTTCGAATGATACCATTCGAACGCTGTTCGAACGCAACCCTTGAGCGACAGTTCGAATAAAGCCAATCGAGGCAACCAAAACACACCTCACCATCGGTTGGCAATATTCCTTTACGCGCATGAGGTCGTTCGAACATGTTCGAACGATGTCGTCTCGAACATCATAAATTCCTTAACACGGACAAGGTCGTTCGAACTCGTTACGCACAACGTCGTTCGAATACGATCACTTAAACCACGCAACACGAGCGTTCCACGCGAGGTCATTTTTGGAAAAAAAATATTTAGGGGCGTCCATAAAGTAGGAGGGGGTGTGGGAAAAGTAAAAGCCAAAATAAAATAGGGTTAGTAGTATACGGTACATACCACAATAGAAAAGCAAAAGTATATAGCACATTCAAAATGATACAACTACTCTAAAAAGAATTTAAAAAAAAAAAATGAAAGATGGGACATTTCCAAGGTATAAGTTTTTAATTTAATTTTGGACGACAAATAGTATACAAGTGTGACATTAATGTGGTCTACCACTTATCAACGAGTATCGTGGTTTTTTTTTATCTACACAACTTACCCAAAAGAAAAAAAATTGATTTTTGTATTGAGATTTACCCTAAAACTAATTGTATACCCATGTATATGCACGGATTGCACCATGCTGCTTCTTATGAATGATTGTAAAATTGAATTTGAATCGTAAAACTATTATTATTTTTTGAAAGCAAAATTGACATGAAAGAAGTCCAACTTGCTTTTTGGCAAAAGGCTACATTAATAATATTATCAAGCTACTAGGAGACATATGACTTTATTGGCATCAAAGAAACAAACACATGTTCAATTCATGTAGACGGTAGGTTAGACTTTATAAGCTACTAGGAAATGTGTTTACTAGGAAACACATGTTCAATTCATGTAGACGGTAGGTTAGACTTTATAAAGTCTAACCTATTAGGTTAGACTTTATAAGCTACTAGGAAATATGATAAAGTCTAACCTACTAGGAAACACATTTTAGTAAACTTTATTAGCTGAACTTGTTCGGAAGGCAGCAGCTGAACGCGTCGCAGATTACAGAAAAAAGAAACGTAGTAACAGACCATTAAAACACTGAAATGGAAAGAGAAGAGAGCGAGGGAGGGAGTACATGGTGCGTATAATACTAGATTCAAGTTTCAAAAATGGTGGAGTTGAGATTGAGAGGGAGAGTGAGGGAGAGTTAGGGATTTGGGAGGGGGTGTGAGAGTGTTTGGGAGGGAGAGTGAAAGATGAAATGTTTTTAATTGAAGGGTATTTTAGGGATTTAGGGGGTTTGGGGGTGTGTGGTGAGTAGGGAGGGGTGAGGGAAAAGCAACGGCCTTTTAAAAATCTTATTTAGCTAAAGAGACCAAGTTATAAGTCATCAGAAAAGCCTTTTAGGCCTACCAGATCGGCCTATTTAAGTAAATTAAAATAATATTTTTATTATTATTACTATTATTATATTAAATTTTATACTTTGTCTTAAATCATAGATTTAACATACATCAACATATGACTTATTTAAAGTTATTATTATAAAATAAAACTTAATCTCACTGGCTTATTAGATTCTTATTCTATTTACAAAAGCATACAACACTCAGATGTTGTAGGTGTTCGTAATAAAAATAGTGAAATAGGCTTTTAAATAGGCTTCTAAGCTTTGTCGCTTTTCGGAAAGATCAAGTCATACCTACGCCAAACTATAGGTCAAGTTCAAGTCTAACACTTTCAATGCAGTCGGTCCACCTGTGTCTTGAAGAAACAAAACATTCGTAAGGATTGAGTGAAGGCATAAACAACACTATTCTAGTTCATATATCGAGAATGACAAACAAAGTGATAAACTAATTAAAGTTCCGGCCTCAACTTATTCTCGTATCACACAACAACTACAAAGTCTAGTTAGTGCATGTTTGGTTTGGCGGTGGGAGCACCTAAAAGTGCTTTTGAGATTAACTTTTGTGATTTTAGAAGAAAAAAAGATGTTTGGGTTCTGATTGTAAATTGATTCTGCTTCCTAGAATTGATTTCCCTTGAAGCAACTATTTATAGCTTATGTCAGAATTAATTCTGTCAAAATCAATTCTGTCAGAATTAATTCTACTCACCGCCAAACCAAACATACACTTAGTAGATTTGATAAATAAACAAAATAAATAAATAAGCCTAGTTAGTAGATTTATAACTTCCGAAACATAAAATACCAATAAAAAAGAAATTAAATGTTTCAATTATGTTATGGATATCTGAAAACTCCAACAAAAGAATTATTACACATAACCTATATCAAGCTTAAATAAATTTATACTTTGTCAAAGCAAAAGAATTATCAAGATTTTGAATGCTCCAATAAAGAATTTAACATAAAAATACTTTTGTTTTTTGAAAAAAAAATTGGAAGTGTCTGGGGAGTTGTGTTGTGCAAATATCATTTCTTGTAAAAAGGATTTCAAATTACACTACTACAAAAAGCAGATTCCTTGGTTGTTGATAGGAACCAAATTGATAAAGTAGTAGAAATGAGTACACTCAACGTGAGTGTACTGTTATATTGAAATATATGATCGATAAAGGTACTGTTCTATGGAAGAATCGAGACAAAGACAAGATAGTAGCTGCAGAAAATAGAAACAAAAGGAAAAAGTATCTTGAGTGCTTCGAGGGACCCAATCCTCCCAATGGAAAACTCCAATTCTTACCTACCTCCCTCACACCAAAAGTGTGACCTATAAACAGCAACTATTCTCTCTCCTATCAGTTAGTATCTGCCAGCATAGCGGATACGCTCACTCCCACGCACACAGCCCTCATTCTGAGTGGGAATCATTCCCAGTGGAATTTCCCCAAATACACCTCTTTCCTCTAGTAAATACTTGTCCAAACCTGCTCCTATCATTCCCTCCCCCTTCAAAATTCTCCTTGTCCTCAAGGAGAACATCTGGAAACTCTTGTTTGATCTTTGCAGCCAATTCCCATGAGTTCTCGAAATCTGGCAGTCCTTTCCACTTGATGAGCACTTCAAGTTGACCTTAGCATTCTGTCTCTGTTCCACCACTGTCTCAAGCACCACATCCAGCAACCATTCCTCATTCAAGCAAGCATGCAGTGGCTGTGAAACCACTGTTGGAGTGATTGACTTCTTGAGGAGAGAAACATGAAATACAGGATGCACTTTACTGTCTGCCGGAAGCTTCAACTTGTATGCCACTTTACCAATTCGTTGCTCAATCTCATATGGTCCATAAAACCTGGGACTCAGTTTCTGATTCACCCTCTTGGCTAAACTCTTGAGCTTGTAGGGTTGTATCTTCAAGTAAACCATATCACCAACTTCGTACTCTGCCTCTCTTCTATGCTTATTGGCTTGAGCTCTCATAATGTCTTGAGCTCTAGTCAATTGCTCATGCAATTCCTTCAACAAATCCTTCCTCTCAGCTGTGAGTTTATTGACCTCCTCCACTGCAGAATGATGAGCATCTCCTCTAATCAATGCTGGTGGAGCAGTCCCGTACAGAGCATGGAAGGGTGTAGTCTTGAGAGAGCTATGATAATTGGTATTATACCAATACTCGACCCAACTAAGCCATTTAGGCCACTGTTTTGGCCTTACACCAATCAAACACCTTAAGTAAGTCTCCAAGCAACGATTGACCACTTCAGTTTTCCCATCGGTTTGAGGATGATAAGCACTACTATACTTCAATTTGGTACCAGCTTGCTTGAGGAGTTCAGCCCAGAAAGAACTCAGAAATACCTTGTCCCTGTCCGATACTATAGAGCTTGGAAAACCATGTAACATTACTATTTCTCTCACAAATAATTCTGCCACATCCTTGGCAGTGTAGGGATGACCACGAGTGAGGAAATGAGCGTACTTGGTGAATCTATCCACCACCACCATGATAGTATCAACACTATAAGCTCGAGGCAAACCTCCTATAAAATCCATGGATATATCACTCCATACTTTTTCAGGCACAGGTAAAGGTTGAAGTAATCCACTAGGATTCAAAGTTTGATACTTGTTTCTTTGACAAGTTTCACAAGACTGCACCTACTCTTGAATTGCCTTCCTCATTCCCTCCCAATACACCAAGCTTGAAATTCTCTTATAAGTTCTAAAGAATCTGGAGTGTCCACCAATAGCCGAGTCATGGAGTTCTTTCAACACACATTGAATCCTTGGAGAATCCCTTGGTAAAACCACTCTATTATCCTTGTACAACCTGCCCCCTTTCAAAACATAGCCTGGATGACTTCCAAAATCCCCTAACAGGTCTTGTACTATAGTTCTCAGCTTGTCATCATTCTGTATTTCCTCCTCTAAACCATCCCAGATCTCACAATGAATTGAGGAAATAGTAGTGAACAACATTTTCCTGGATAAAGCATCAGCTACACCATTCTCCTTCCCCGGTTTGTACTTGATCTCAAAGTCATACCCCATTAATTTAGAGATCCATTTCTGCTGTCCCTCCCCCATAAGTCTCTGTTCAGCCAGAAACTTGAGGCTTTTCTGGTCCGTATGCACCTTAAAGTGTCTCCCCAACAAGTATGGCCTCCATTTTTGAATAGCAATCACAATTGCCATAAGTTCTCTCTCATATACTGATTTCTTTTGTGCTCTATCCGACAGTGTTTGACTCATGTACGCAATTGGCTTGCCCTCTTGCATCAACACAACTCCTAAGCCTTTACCTGAAGCATCAGTTTCCAAAACAAACTCCTTGTCAAAGTCAGGCATTGCTAACACTAGAATGGTGGTCATTGCTTTCTTCAATGTCTCAAATGCCAACTGAGCATCTTCACTCCACATAAACTTGTCTTTTTACAATAATTGAGTCAAGGGCCAAGCTATTTTACCATAGTTCTTCACAAATTTCCTATAGTATCCAGTCAACCCAAGATAATCTCGGAGTCCCTTGATTTCTTTCGGTACAGGCCACTGTAACATGTCCTCAATTTTCCTAGGATCAGCTGCCACTCCATCCTTGGAAATCAAATGGTCTAAATACTCAATTTGTTGCTGCCCAAAAGCACGTTTTTTCTTGTTAGCATACAGTTGATGTTCCTTTAAGACCCTTAACACCATCTTCAAGTGTTCTTCATGCTCTAACTCACTGCAACTGTAAATTAATATATCATCGAAGAAAACCAACACAAATTTCCTCAAATAAGGCCTCAACACTCCATTCATCAAAGCTTGGAATGTGGAAGGAGCATTAGTGAGTCCAAAAGGCATCACTAAGTACTCATAATGCCCCCCATGAGTCCTAAAAGCTGTCTTTGCTACATCCTCCTCCCTCATTCTAATTTGATGATATCTTTAAATCCAGTTTAGAGAACACTACAGAGCCACCCAACTCATCAAGCAATTCATCAATCACAGGGATGGGAAATTTGTTAGGTACAGTGACTTTGTTTAGAGCTCTATAATCGGTACAAAACCTTCATCCTCCATCTTTCTTCTTAACTAAATAACTGGAGTTGAAAAGGGACTATTACTGTGCCTAATAATACCAACATGCATAATTTCTTTCACTATCTTTTCTATCTCATTTTTTTTATAAAAAGGATACTTGTACGGGCGTATATTAGGTATGGCATCACCTTGTTTCATCACAATCGCATGATCTTGGCTTCTAGGAGGTGGCAGTCCTTCAGGCATTTGAAACACTTCAGCAAATTCATCCAACACATGATCCAATTTGCTGAAATTCTTCTCTGTCACTACATCCTGCCCTGCATCAGCCATGCACTCCAATAAGAATCACTGCCCTTCTCCTTGCAAAGCTTTCATGACAGCTTTCCATGAAGCTTGCACCTTACTCAACTCGGGCTCTCCATGTATTGAATGTTGTACTCCATTATGAGTCCATTTCAGGCTAAGGTTCCTGAAATTTGCCTCAATGTTACCCAAACTTGCAAGCCAATCCATCCATGCCAAGAACCATCTCTGTACCTCCCAACTCCATTAAAAAGAAATTCTGTGCAAACTTCACTCCCTGCACCAGAAACTCCAAGTCCTTACACACACCCTTATTTCTTACTAACTCTCCAGTTCCTATCTAAATCAAATAGATAGGGGTATCTTGCAACAGAAGCTTCAACTCCTCTACCAATCCAGGTGCTATAAAATTGCTTGTAGCACCTGAATCAATGAGAATGAGTACTCTCCTTCCATTGATAATCCCCCACACCTTGAAGAATTTATTAGATGTCAACCCCTCCTTACTATGCAAAGATAGCTGCATGTCTTCAACTCCTCCACTATCACAGCCTCTTCATGCTTAGACAGCCCCCATTCTTCCTCCTCATCACCTTCTTCCAACTCACAGAGCACCAATTTCATATGTTTGAACTTGCAAACATGTTCACGATTCCACTTATCACCACATTTAAAACACAAACCCTTCTTATGCCTCTCATCAAGTTCAGCAGGTGATAACTCATATTTATATGAGTTATTTATTCTCATTCAAAGAATAAATCACGCAAGTTCTCTAGCAATACAAGGATAATTAATTAGTTTTATGTTAATTTCTGAGTTTTTAGTGAATAAGAGGTTAAATAGATAAATCAGTGCATTTAGGCACCAAGTGGTGCCCTCGAGAGAGCGTTTTGATGCTTTTTGTGCTTGTGCGGAAATAGTCTTTGAACGTTACCACGTCCCTCACCACGTCTATAGAAGTGCAGCAGAGCAAGGGTGAAAGATCTTCATTTTGGCGCGCTAGTAATGATGGTCAAGATATAAAAGTCAGAAGATCTTCTATTTCCCATAAGCTGACGCACGAGAGGCAATCAGAGCACCGAAACGTTCGGTCGCGGAAGAGAGGAAACAGACCTGGTAGGTGGGCAAGTGACATCAGCCACACGTAAGCAAGAAGGCTATTTATTGAAGGCTCAGCTCTCTCTCAAGGCACCGATACATACACTCATTCAGAAACACTTCATACACTTCATCTTCATCCCTTCACCATATTTCCATTAAAATTCAGAAGTAGTCCTGTAAAGAAGATCTGGAAACAGACTTCTGTATTTTGCTTTTCTGAACTTCGTTTTATTTCTGCATTGATGTGAGGCTCGGACGTTATAACGTCTATACAGCGTACATGCTGAAGAGCTACTTAGGTGTATCTTTTGCACTTAGTTTCTTTTCTGTTATGTATGGTATTTGGATTCTAAATCCTCATCATTCTGTAAAGATGCTCAGTATGAGCTAAACACTTTGTAGTTGAAGTTGTTGTTTTGCTTGTAATGAACTTCTAGTTTATGTTATGAAGTATTGACGTGCATGTTTTAAATCCTTGTGTGAAAATATTTCCAAACTTGTTTTGAGGTTGGCATCTTAAAATAGGTAGATTCATAGGTACAGACATGGTCTATGAAAAGAAATCAAGGGTTTATATGAATGAACAATGTACTAAAGACATTTAGGCATCTTTATCTAAGTCTAGACATAGAATGGATAATAGTTCATAGAACATTGTTGTGGGTGCTTAAAATACAGGGGTGGGCCTATTTAGAACCTAGACATAGGACCTCTTATACTTGAAACTCTGACGTTTTGTGCTGAAAAGCATAGCTCTTTTGCAACAGCGTTCAAACGTGGCCACGTCTATACAAAATAACATTTGAACGTCAAAATGTGTAAACGTTATAACGTCTGGCTAGAAAAGATTTACTTGCATGCAACAACTCAACTCATCTCTCTTCCATATTCACAACCAACATTTGTTTACTTGTTTTAATTACATCTTTAGCTTTAAAACCAACTCTTATTGCCGATTTGTTACTTGATTCTCTTGTGTTTTGAAACTTGAACTTTGAAAAGTATATCAATCCTCGCGGGAACGATCTCTTACTTAAAACCACTCTATTACTTGTACGACGTGTATACTTGCACTATATTTGCGAATACCACACGAACGCAACAAGTTTTTAGCGCCCGTTGTGGGGATTGTAGTAAATTTTATTGTTCAAAAGTATTAGAACACAAGTTGAAAAAATTTTACTGTGTTGTTTGTTGTTTCTGTGTTTGAACAGGTAGACATTACAGCGTATGCTTAGTTCCAACGCAAGCTCTAGTTCAACTGAGCCAAGGAGTGAGTCTACACCTGAGTTTGATCCAGAACTCAAAGAACTTTCGATAACTAAGGAGACAACAAAGGTTAAGAAGGAGGCAACAACAACAAAGAACAACACCCAACCATGTGCGAGCATAACACTGGTTCTAGAGGTGGACATACACCAAGAGGAGGTAGAGGACAAGGTCGTGGACCACAAACTCATACAGAGACAATAGTTGTTGATGATGAACACTACCAAAGGCAAAGAACTCATCAATGCAGGACCACAAGATATGGTCAATGACGGGGGCGAGTGCCTATGCGTGACTACGCCGTGCTCAACCCCGCTCATTTACAAACAGCATTGCAAGACCAACCCTCCATACTTGGTCATTTTGAATTCAAGCCAATGATGTTCCAAATGCCGCAAATCAGGGCAATTTGGAGGTTTCCTCAAGAAGATCCATATTCTCACCTAAGGCAATTTCTGGATGTGTGCAGCAACTTTATCATCCCTAGAGTCTCATAGGATGCTTTTAGACTGAAGCTCTTTCCCTACTCTCTTAAGGATAAGACCAAAAATTGGTTGAACTCCTTGGAGCCAAATTCAATCCACACTTGGGATGAGCTAGCTGAGAAGTTTCTTGCAAAATACTTCCTCCCAACAAAAATGCTAAGTTCGAGGAATGATATCACTTCCTTCAAACAAAGGGAAGGGGAATCATTATTTGAAGCTTGGGAGAGGTGGAAGGAATTACTAAGAATGTGCCCACACCATGGCATTCCTGTGGTGATCCAAATGGAGACTTTCTACAATGGTCTAGATCAGCCTACTAGGTTGATACTTGATGCTTCATCAGGTGGTGTCATTCTGAACATGTCCTTTTCTGAGGCATGCAAGCTTATTGATGACATAGCCACCCATAACTCTCATTGGCCATCTGATAGATTTACTCCTGGAAAGAAGGCAGGTGTCCATGAAATAAGTGAAGTGACTGCTCTTTCTGCTCAAGTGGCTACCTTGACCAACATGATCAAAACTTTGAGTACTTCAAACGTGGCCACGTCTGAGAAGCAGACTGCTGCAGCAGTAGAACCCACACATTCTGGGGGAGTAGTATGTGTTTATTGTGAAGAAGGGCATGTGTATGAAGAGTGTCCTTACAACCCTCAGTCTGTAAACTTTGTATCTCAGAACAAAGGAAACGGTCCCTATTCCAACTCTTACAATTCAAATTGGAGAAATCACCCAAATTTCAGTTGGAGAAACAACAATGCACTGAATACCAAAGAATATCTTCTCCCGCAATACCTCCGAGATTTCCCCAACAACAACAACAACGAGGCGGTATGCGCGAATAACAACAATAGCAATTTGGAGGTCATGATGAAAAGCTTCATAAGTGATTGTAAGACAACTCTGCAAACTCATGAGTCCTCAATCAAAACTCTGGAAAATCAAATTGGGCAGATAGCTTCAGCTCTCACTCAAAGACAGAATGGATCTCTCCCTTCTACAACAGAAACACCATCATCATCCAACCCTAATGGTAATAATGGGGTAAATGGACAGGTAAATGCAATTTCTTTAAGAAGTGGTACTGAATATCCCAACCAACTATGCCTGTGGAGGAAGAAGTACAAGAGAAGCAAAAAGCGATGCAGAGAAAGAGAAAAAGAAAGGGAAAGAGGCAAGCTCAAGTGGTGTGAAAGATACTCCAGACATTGTGATGTCTAACCCAGACGTTACGACGTCTAGTTTTAAACCAGGAATCAAGACTGTGCCTAGGCTTGTACCTGAGTATCCTCCTCCACCATACCCTCAAAGATTGAAAAAGGCTCATGAAGATAAGCGATTCGGCAAGTTCATGGAGATGTTAAAGCGATTACACATCAACCTTCCTTTGGTTGAAGCTTTACAAACAGATGCCAAACTATGCCAAGTTCTTGAAAGACATCATCACCAAAAGAAGAAGGCTAGGGAGTTTGAAATCGTTGCTTTGATGAGGAATGTAGTTTAATTATGCAGAATAAACTTCCTAGAAAACTCAAGGATCCTAGCAGTTTTACTATACCATGCTCTATTGGAGATTTTTACATTGGAAAAGCTTTGTGTGACTTGGGAGCAAGTATCAACTTGATGCCCAAGTCCATTTATGACAAACTTGGTATAGGAACCGCGGCACCTACTTCTTTAAGTTTAACTTTAGCTGATAAAAGTAGAGTTTATCCTGAGGGCATATTAGAAGATGTTTTGATTAAGGTTGACAAGTTTGTGTTTCCAGTGGATTTTGTTATTTTAGATTTTGATGCAGATAAAGAAGTTCCCATCATTCTGGGAAGACCATTCTTAGCTACTGGAAGGACAATCATTGATGTGCAGAAAGGAGAATTAATCATGAGAGTCAATGACCAAGAAGTCAAGTTCAATGTCCTCAATGCACTCAAATACCCAGATCCGCACACAGAGGAATGCTCGTATGTAGTTGCCATTGATCATATGGTTCAAAAGCAATTCAACAAAGATAATGATTGTAACACCCCAAAAATTAATTAGGTGAATATTTAACTAATTTATTTAGGTGATTATTTAATTTACTTAATTAAGTGATTATGACTAATTTAATTAAGTAATATGTTAGTTGGTCATATTTAAATAATAATAAGGTAATCAATTTATTTAAAGAGTGAGGGTAGTAAATAAATGAGGGGTCTAATTTAATTAAGTGGAATAATTAAGTTAGGATTTATTTCTATTAATTAGGAGGTGTTTAAGCATTAGGAGTGGTGGTAGTAAAGAGGGGAGGTGGGTGTAAGTAATAGGGCCCAAATTGATTGGCCTAGTGTTAAATGAGAAGTAAAAAAAAATGGAATTGAGAGGGAGGAAGAAAAGTGCAGAACCGAGAGAGTGTGAGAGAGAAAGGAGGGGAACCGTGGGGAAGAAGAAGGAAAAGAGGAGGAGAAGAAGTGGGAGAGAACTTCTCCATCTTGGCTCAAGGTGAGGGCTTTTGGTATCAATCTTCTCCATTTTTCCTCCTCTAGCTATTGATGTAAGTTTCAACACCTAATTTCTTCTTGTTTGCATTTTGCCATTAATGGGGTTTTGTTCACTTTGACTCTGGGAGGAGGAGAATTCGGTTTTGCTTGGAAATAGGATGTGGGGTGCTTCATTTTGTTGATTGTTGGTGTTTGGTTGAAGCTCTAGCTCATTTGAGGTTAGGGGATTCTCTACTACATTCATAATAATTTGTAGGATATGTATTATAGGTGGAATAGCTCTAGGAGTGACTTGTTTGTGTGATTTTGATGGTGATTGTATGTTGGTTGATGTATGAAATGCTTGATATTGTTGATATCATATTGCTTGTTGATGGAAAAATGTGTGTTGTGAATTATGCATGTTATATGTTTGAGGAAATGTTGCCATGAAGAGAAGTTTGTGTATATGATAATTTAATGAAATGGATTTAATGTCTATATGTGTGTGGTTGTGTGAGAAATAAATTGTTGGAGAGAAAATTAGGTTTGAAGTGCTTTGGGTGAGGGTGTTTGATGGGGGGCGCCAAATGCCTAGGAAAATGGCGCCTGGGGAGTTTTCTGTTGGTGCGGTTGTGCAGGGCAGGGGCGCCATTTGCTAGGCAAAGTGGCGCCCAGTTTACTGTTTTGGCAAGTTATGTTTCTGATGCAGGCTGGTTTTGGCGGGAGCGCCAATTCCTGAGGAATATGGCGCCTGTGACTAGTGTGTGTGGCGTGTGTGTGCTGGAAGGGCACGGAACAGGGCGCCAAAATGGGCAGCCCTGCGTGTGTGTGTGCGCCAGTGGATGGCGTGTGATAAACTCCAATTTAGTGCATTTTTAGTGATATTTTTGAGTCACTTTTAGAGCAATTATTATCAATTGTATAAGTTACTAACTTAATTTGCTCTTTGTTTTGCAGAAAGAAAGAAGATATGAAAAAGAATAAAAATTCAATCTAATGGCACTCAAATCATCAATTATATATATGGGCTAGCAAATATAGAATTGGGTGTGGAGATATTAAAAGCAAAGGCCCAAATCTACATTGAAGAAAGAATTGTTTTTGAAGAAAAGAAAGAAGCCCACCAGCACGTGACGTGAGTAACAGAGCAAGGGAATTGAAAAGAAAAGATTGGCACGCAACCCTAGACGAGAAAAAGAAATAAAAGGTGAATTGAAGAAAGAGAAGGGGTACACTTTCATAGCCGTAACAGCAAAGAAGTAACCACGCACCGGAACAGTAACGCCTAGGAGAGAGTTGGAGATTTGGAGTGCAGTTTTTGACAATCGTGAGAGAGGCTCTGGAGGCGAGAAAAAGAGATCGAAGACTCGAATAATAATTCCTCTAATTTCCGGGTTATTTTTATCTCTGTAATTCATGACTCTAATTTCTATTTTATTGTTCTTAATTACTATGGATACCTAAATCCTCTTCTAGGGTCTTAGGTGGATCTTGCAATTTAGAGACCTTTTATGTTCTAATTTCTAGTTTGGATTCCTATTTTTATTTTAATTAATATTGTCCTATTGTTTTTATCACATGATTAGGATTAGCTACCCTTTGCATGTTTATAATCAATTAGTTGATCGGGCCAAATCATCGCAATTAGTTGGTGGACCTATAGGATAATTGAGGCCATAATTAGGGCATGACCAAACCATAATTTAGTCTTCCAATCATTCAACCTTTTTGCTCTTTATGCTTTTCCTAAATTTAAATTCTTGCATGACCAAACAGGGGTTAATTTAGGAAAAAGAATATTAATCGCGAATGACCAAACGGATTAATAGTTTTAGTAAAGGGATTGGTAATTAAATAAAATAAGGGAATTCGGGTAGAATTAGACATAGGGAATCGAAGCTTGCAAGTGAAACCGTGACTTCTGAGTCTCTCTCCATTGATTAAACTTTGTATTTTAATTCTTACTATTTATATCTTTTTATTTTAGTTTCTATAACCATCAAATTATTTGTTCGTCTAAACATTAAATAATCTTGAGTAGTTTGGTACTTGTTAATTAATCCCTGTGGAGACGATAATCTTTTATACTACTTCGCGAAAAGAGTACACTTGCTCTAAGTGTGTCTTTGACGCAACAAGTTTTTAAGCGCCGTTAAAAGTGATTAATTTAGCAATATTAAACGAAAAAGATTTTTATTGCTTTAGACATTTTTTTTTTTTGCTTTTATTTTTGTTTATTTATTTATTTATCTTATTGAAAAATACAAAAAAAAAAAAAAAAAATTGATAACACTTTCCCAAGAGCCCGTTGCAGTTCACTTTGTTTTGCAGTGAAAAGTCTAAATCATGGTTAAAACTATTGGAGACTACATTAGAGAGGCAGAGGCACAAAGAAATTTAGAGAAGTCATATTGGTATATGCCTCAATGTCAACGCTCATTTTCTCCTCCTTATGAGCCTTATTCAAACTATTGGGATGACTATGAGCCACCTCCTTATTATTCCTACAACTGGGATAATTATGAGTCACTACAAGTGGAGAGGAAAGAGGAGGAATCTGATATTGATGAGGTCTTAGTCAAATTTATGGAGCAAACAAATGAAACACTTGCTAGTTTGAAGAACCAATTGTCAAAGGTTATTGATATGGTAACAACTCAGTTGGCTCAAGAAACTCTTTATTTACAAACTAATTCTACCCCAAATGAAGAATTTGAGCAATATAAAGATAATATTCTTAGTAGTGATGAAGCGTTCTCCAAAGAAGATAATCTAGAGGAAGAAGCTCTCGAGAAAGATGAAGAGACTCCTACTGAAGGGAGTCAAATCAAAATAATAGATCCTACTGAGGAGAGTCAAATTGAGATAACAGATTCCATTGATGAGAGCAGTTATGAGGAGAATGAGAAAGATCAACAAGTTCCTGATTTGGAGAAAGAGGAGAAAACCCAAATTTCTGGCCCAATTGTCTTAACCATTGGTGATGCTATAATTGAGGTTAATAAGGGGAAGGTAACTTTAAGGAGCGGTAAAGAAGATGATGTTATTAAAGCTTTAAATTTCAATGAAAATTTATTTTCTTTAACTTCTCCTTATTTTGATGATGTGGTTGAAACTAATATTTTTTGTGATCTAAAGATGCAGGACCTTTTGAAAAAAGTTCTTATTATGCAGGATCCTAGTTTAGTGGTGGATGGAGATACAGTAAAAATATCACCATCATTTGAAGTTCATCCACCACGTGGAAAAAGAAAGAACAATGTGAACCACATGATAAGAAAGCTAAAAAGGTGCACCGCGTTAGATGTAAAATTTGCTCTTGGAGAGCCACCTGATTGAGCACCAACTATCGTCAGGCTCATGACGTTAAACAAGCGCTTCGCAGGAGGCAACCTGTGTTTTATTTTCAGTTATTTTTGTTTTCTTTTTGTTTTCTTTTGTTTTTAGGAACAAACTCCAACTACAAGCTCTCTCAGGGAAGTCACTTTTACTCTCTCTCATTTATTTTTGTGTCAATCAGATATTGTGCATTGAGGACCATGCTTCATGCTAGTGTGGGGGAGGATATTATATATTGTCACTTGGTCTCTATTAATGCATATACCCACTACATATGTTGATAGCATTTTTTCTGGCTTGTTTTGCATGAATTATGCTTATATTGAAAAAATAGAGATTATGCCTTTAGGGGATCCCATAATTAATTCACTTGATGGACTTGTGCTTGATTGTAAGAATCGTGAGGATGTCCTTAGGAAGCTGATAATTAGCATTTGTCCCTCTTGAGTACTTTTTGTGAACTAGCTTCTAAATGTGAGATCTGAACCTTCATAAAGGGATTGATACTAAATCATAAATTTTTACCCCTTTTTCTTTCTATGAGTGTGTTTCCCACTTTGCTACATTCTAGAATTTGTCTTTTGACCATTTCAAGGCGAAAATTGATTTGCATCATGTAAAAAGATTTGGGGAATTTAGGTATTTTTCTGGCCACAGAGTTGTTTGTTGAATTTATCCCTTAGTTGCCCCTTTGAGCCTAATTGTTATATTTTTGTTCTTTGGTACCCGGATATATTTTTCTTTTTTCTTCTTTTGGTAACCAAATGAAATTAAATGTGGAGCAACTATTGAAAATTACAATTTCGTCCTACATTTTAGTTGTCTATATTGCCAGGACTGGAATTTCGTCCTATGCTTTAGTTGTCTATCTTGTTAGTATGAAGAAAACAAAAGGAGTGAATCATGTGCTTACAAGAAAACTTTCTTACAAAGGAAACAAAATAGAAGTTGTCATGTACTTACCTTTTCCTCCTAAGAAAAAAAATAATAGAAAGAGAATTTGAAAAAAAAAGAAAAAAAAAAAAGAAAAGCAAGAAGGAGGAAAAGACACATCAAAAGAATGAAAGAGCCAAAGGGCAAATCAAAAAAAAAAAAAAAAAAAAAAAGGAGTCAACTCAATAGTAAAAGAAGAGTGAAGAATGAAAGTGAAATTTGGAGTTTGGACAAAAATTGTAAAATAGATAGGAGCTCCATATTTTGTTTCAATGGTTACTGTTTGCTTCTTGTTTTTTCTTTTAGCCATTTGATTATCTCCCTCTTCTTATTTCCTACCTTGCATGAATTCACCCTGGCCCCATTACAACCCATGAAACCCCATCTTTTGCATGCATGTGAACTATTTAGTGGAGATTTGGTCAAATTACAAACATATGGTAATGTGCATTTTGTGGAAACTTGAGTGTATATTTTCACTAGTCCCTAAACACTTAGAGAGATTGTGAGCGAGTGCCCTTGTTCACAGAAATGTATTCTTCAGGGACTTGAGCCTCTAATTGGGCAACCTTTTGACACCTCATATGTTCTATACTATCTATTGGCTGTCATTGTGCTTCTAATTTTGGGTTCCTTATTTGGCTATCTCTATTACTTATTTGAAAAGTTTTGAGCAGGAGAATTTGCTTGAGGACATGCAAATGTTTAGTGTGGGGGAGTTGATAAACTCCAATTTAGTGCATTTTTAGTGATATTTTTGAGTCACTTTTAGAGCAATTATTATCAATTGTATAAGTTACTAACTTAATTTGCTCTTTGTTTTGCAGAAAGAAAGAAGATATGAAAAAGAATAAAAATTCAATCTAATGGCACTCAAATCATCAATTATATATATGGGCTAGCAAATATAGAATTGGGTGTGGAGATATTAAAAGCAAAGGCCCAAATCTACATTGAAGAAAGAATTGTTTTTGAAGAAAAGAAAGAAGCCCACCAGCACGTGACGTGAGTAACAGAGCAAGGGAATTGAAAAGAAAAGATTGGCACGCAACCCTAGACGAGAAAAAGAAATAAAAGGTGAATTGAAGAAAGAGAAGGGGTACACTTTCATAGCCGTAACAGCAAAGAAGTAACCACGCACCGGAACAGTAACGCCTAGGAGAGAGTTGGAGATTTGGAGTGCAGATTTTTGACAGAGAGAGCCTGGAGCGAGAAAAAAGAGATCAAGGCTCGAAATAATAATTCCTCTAATTTCCGGGTTATTTTTATCTCTGTAATTCATGACTCTAATTTCTATTTTATTGTTCTTAATTACTATGGATACCTAAATCCTCTTCTAGGGTCTTAGGTGGATCTTGCAATTTAGAGACCTTTTATGTTCTAATTTCTAGTTTGGATTCCTATTTTTATTTTAATTAATATTGTCCTATTGTTTTTATCACATGATTAGGATTAGCTACCCTTTGCATGTTTATAATCAATTAGTTGATCAGCGACCGTACTGCAATTAGTTGGTGGACCTATAGGATAATTGAGGCCATAATTAGGGCATGACCAAACCATAATTTAGTCTTCCAATCATTCAACCTTTTTGCTCTTTATGCTTTTCCTAAATTTAAATTCTTGCCTGACCAAACGGGGGTTAATTTAGGAAAAAGAATATTAATCGCGAATGACCAAACGGATTAATAGTTTTAGTAAAGGGATTGGTAATTAAATAAAATAAGGGAATTCAGGTAGAATTAGACATAGGGGAATCGAAGCTTGCAAGTGAAACCGTGACTCTAGGTCTCTCTCCATTGATTAAACTTTGTATTTTAATTCTTACTATTTATATCTTTTTATTTTAGTTTCTATAACCATCAAATTATTTGTTCGTCTAAACATTAAATAATCTTGAGTAGTTTGGTACTTGTTAATTAATCCCTGTGGAGACGATAATCTTTTATACTACTTCTGCGAAAGAGTACACTTGCTCTAAGTGTGTCTTTGACGCAAGGCGCCAACTGGGCGGCCCTTATGCGCCTGTGAGTGGATGTTGTGCTGTGTGTGTGTGTGTGTGTTGCGCTAGTGGGGCGCCAAAGTGGCTGCCCCTTGGCGCCTAGGTGTCCAAAATGTGTCTAAGTGATGGTTTAGTCCCTAAGAATTAATTTAATCCTTGGCGTGACTAAATAGTCCCTAAGAATTAAATTAATCCTTGGCGTGACAAAATAATCCCTTAGTGTCTAATTAATCCTAATAGGTTAACATAAGTCCCTAAATACTAAATTAATCATAATGTGTTAAATAACCCTTGGGTACTAAGTTAAACTGTTGTGGGCCAAAATGGTCCTTAGGTGGGTTTTAGTCCATGGGTAAGATTTAATTTAATCAATAAGTTGTGTGGTGAAGTGACAACAAAGTGTGAGTTAATGTTGAGGTGTTGAATTAATAAAGGATGTGGGCTTCGGCCAAAGCGAAGGGTTAATAAGCGAAGGGGGCTTCGGCCAAAAGCGACGGGTTGTGTTGTGGTGATGTTTTAAGTGATGTGACAATGAATGTGGTGGTAATGTATTGTGTATGGTGCATTGTCATAGTGTCGCATAAAGCATATGCATAAAGCGAAGGGCTTGGCCAAAAGCGAAGGGGGCTTGGCCCGAAAGCAAAGGGTGCCCATTGGGCAAAAAGCGAAGGTGATGGATCCACATGCATATTGCATACATGCATAAACTCATACATTCATAGAATGCTTGCTGATACTTAATTAATTTGTGATTGTTGTTCTTAGCATTATACTTGAATGGTAAATGTCTTAATTGTGAAGGGTTATTGTTGCTAGATGCTTTACGCTTATAATGCTTATCTTACTTGTTATTATTTATGTAAAGAGACTCACCCTAGCATTTTATGTTGCTCGCTCGTGGCGACATGCGGTGATTCTGAGTGAAGATGTCCAGCTTCATTGGGATTTTGTGTCGGCTCGATCTAGTAACACCGGGATTTGGGTTTTAGCATTGTTATCTTATGTTATGGATTAAATCGATTTAAATTATGTATTGAGTGTGTTGAACTCAATTTTATTTTTCCGCACTTTGTGAACTGTTTTGGATTATTGTAAACATTAAACAGGTTTTAGGGTTTTAACCCACGTGACTAAGATATGCATTTCACGCACTAGATGCGTTTGGATTTTTAATTATACCTTGATGAGGTTTTTATTAAATGTAGTATTTTTATTTGAGGTGCGTGGAAAATATTTTGAAAAACTCTGATTTTTATTGAGTAAATATTATTAAGTAGAAGGGGGTGTTACAATGATCATTTGGAGAAGATGCTAGGCAATGACGAAGTGCAAGAGCTTTTAGCAGAAGAAGTTGTTCCTCTAGACGTTGTAACGTCTGTTGCAGACGTGGCCACGTCTGAGCCCCCTGCACCAAAGTCTTGGACAAAGAGGTACGAATCTCTAGGACAAGAGGAATCAAATCTTAAGAAGAATGTGCCTTCCATCAAAGAGCCACCTACCTTGGAACTAAAGGTGTTACCTGAGCATTTAAAGTATGTCTTTTTAGGGGAAAATGATTCCCTACCTGTGATTATCTCTTCCAAGCTCACCCAAGAGCAGAAAATGATCTCATTACTACCTGAAGAGACATAAAAAGCAATTGGTTGGCAAATGGCGGACATCAAAGGTATCAGTCCCACAATCAGTATGCACGCAATTGTCTTGGAGGAAAATGCCAAGAATAGCATTGAAGAAGCGAGAGGAGATTGAACCCAATAATGAAGGAGGTGGTAAAGAAAGAAATCATTAAGTGGTTGGATGCAGGAAATCATTTATCCTATTAGTGATAGCTCCCGGTAAGTCCAAGATAGTGTGTGCCAAAGAAAGGAGGAGTTCTTGTGGTAACAAATGAGAAGAATGAGTTAATTCCAACAAGGACGATGAATAGTTGGAGGATATGCATGGACTATAGGAAGCTGAACAAAGCAACTAAGAAGGACCATTTCCCTCTTCCATTCATTGATCAGATGCTAGACAGGCTCGCAGGCAAGGATTTCTATTGCTTTCTTGATGGTTATTCAGGCTACAACCAGAATAGCCATAGCACTGAAGATCAAGAAAAGACAACATTCACTTGTCCCTATGGTACCTTTGCATTCAGAAGGATGCCATTTGGGCTGTGCAATGCTCTTGCAACATTTCAAAGATGCATGATGGCCTTATTTTCCGATTTCATTGAAAATTCCATGGAGGTCTTTATGGACGACTTCTCAGTCTATGGAGATTCATACAAGGCATGCCTGGATAATTTGGAAGGAGTTCTGATAAGGTGTGAAGAAACCAACCTAGTGCTCAATTGGGAAAAATGCCATTTCATGGTACAAGAAGGAATAGTGTTGGGGCACAGAATATCAAAGAAAGGGTTAGAGGTAGACAAAGCAAAGATTGATGTTATTGACAAGCTACCTCCACCAACAACTATCAAAGGAGTCAGAAGTTTCTTAGGACATGCAGGGTTTTACAGAAGATTTATCAAGGATTTCTCAAAAATTTCAAAACCCATGTGTCTGTTGTTGCAACGTGACAACGTCTTCAACTTTGATAAACAATGTCATGAAGCTTTCAACAAATCAAGATCGCCTTAGTGATCGCTCGATGAATAGTCACTCCAGATTGGTCTAAGCCATTTGAGTTGATGTGTGATGCAAGTGATTATGCTGTAGGAGCTGTATTGGGGCAAAGGTATGGAAAAAAATTTCATTCTATTTATTATGCCAGTAAAACCTTAGATGATGCCCAATTAAATTATACTGTGACTGAAAAAGAGCTTTTGGCTGTTGTATTTGCTTTTGACAAGTTTAGATCTTACTTAGTTGGTGCAAAAGTTGTTGTATATACTGATCATTCAGCCATTAAGTACTTAATTTCTAAAAAAGATGCAAAGCCCAGGCTTATTAGATGGGTTCTCCTCCTCCAAGAATTTGACTTGGAAATACGTGACAAAAAGGGGGTGGAGAACCAAGTTGCTGATCATCTTTCTAGGCTTGAGAATGTTGATGCAGGTACAGGTGAAGAAGAGATAAAAGAAAAATTCCCTGATGAGAGACTATTATCAGTAGCTTCAATAGTTGAAGACGTTACCACGTCTATGACACTTTCGTCAAACGTTATAACGTCTGATACTAATACACCATGGTATGCTGATATAGTTAACTTTCTTGTTAGCAAGATTGTGCTGTAGGGATTCAACTACCAACAAAAGAAGAGGTTCTTCCACACTATAAAGCAATACTTCTGGGATGAGCCATACTTGTACAAATTGTGTCCAGATCAGTTACTAAGAAGGTGTTTAGCTGAGGAAGAACAACTCCATGTGCTGCAACAATGTCATTCAGCACCTTATGGTGGACATTTTGGAGGTACCAGAACAGCTGCAAAGGTCCTACAATCTGGCTACTATTGGCCTACACTATTCAAAGATGCTCATGAGCTAGTCAGGAGATGTGATAAGTGCCAGAGGACAGGAAATATATCAAGTAAGCAAGAAATGCCTCTCACAAACATTCTAGAAGTTGAGTTGTTTGATGTATGGGGAATGGATTTCATGGGACCATTTCCTATGTCCCATGGAAATCTATATATTCTGGTAGCTGTGGATTACGTGTCAAAGTGGGTTGAAGTAGTGGCATTACCCAACAATGAAGCCAAATCAGTTAGCAAGTTCCTTAAAAAGAATATATTCACAAGATTTGGTACTCCAAGAGCCATAATCAGTGATGAAGGCTCTCATTTCTGCAATAAGTTAATTGAGAACCTCTTGGCTAAGTATGGAGTGAAACACAGAATTGCTACAGC
Source organism: Oxytropis ochrocephala (assembly GCA_020916435.1). NCBI lineage: Eukaryota > Viridiplantae > Streptophyta > Magnoliopsida > Fabales > Fabaceae > Oxytropis > Oxytropis ochrocephala. Next base: position 101,987,404 of record CM037088.1, read on the forward strand.
CTATCATCCCCAACCAAGGGCCAGGCAGAAATATCCAACAGAGAGATCAAAAGAATACCGGAGAAAATGGTTGGTCCCTACAGAAAAAGAATGGTCACTACACTTGGATGATGCACTTTGGGCTTACAGAACAGCATACAAAACACCATTGGGCATGTCTCCCTACAAGATAGTATATGGCAAAGCTTGTCACCTACCAATTGAGCTCCAACATAAGGCTTACTGGGTATTGAAGCAATTAAATCTGGATCATGCAAAAGCTGGTGAAGCAAGGTTGCTGCAATTAAATGAACTAGAAGAGTTCAGACACCATGCTTATGAAAACTCAGCAATGTACAAGGAAAAGACCAAGAAGTGGCATGATCAGAGAATTCAAAAGAGAGAACTAACAGAAGGACAACAGGTGTTGCTATTCAATTCAAGGCTAAAGTTGTTTCCAGGCAAGCTAAAATCAAGGTGGTCAAGACCTTTCAAATTAATGAAAATCTATCCTCATGGTGCTGTGGACCTATTTGATGAAAAGACAAACACCATGTTCAAAGTTAATGGCCAACGTGTGAAGCAGTATCATGGAGAGCATGTGGAGAGGGACAAGATCCAAATGTCCTTCCACAATTCTTGAATTAAAATGGCAAAAGTCCGGTCAAGAAGACTCTTAAAGCAAGCGCTCTTGGGAGGCAACCCAATGATTTTTAATTAACCAACAATTTTTGTGTCTTTTTAATTTTTGTTTTGCAGGAATAAATGTTGAAGAAATAGAAAGTAAAAGGTGGTAGACGTCGTAACGTCTCAGTATGCACTAGACGTGAGCACGTCTGGGCAGGCAGGGCAAATTTAAATTAAGTCAAAGGCGTAAGTGATGACGTGTGAGAAATCATTTCCTTTCTGCAGAATCTAACGTGGTAGTGACCATGACGCCATCTCCTTCCCTACTTGTCTAATCAACGGTTACTTTTCTCCATTACTCCACTCTACCATTTCTCAACTCCCATAACCACTTCCCCATAAAAATCCCACCATTCACCATTATCCCACCACCGCAACCTCTCTCTAATCTCCTCTCTCAAAACCACAATCTTCCTCTCTCTCTCGTAAAACCTAAAAACTCCAAAATCCCCATTCCTTCTAAGTAACCTGCGAAATCACCATGACAAAAGTGAAGCAATCTGCGCCAAATCCTCCGGGAAAGGCAAGAATATTGACCTAAGTTCATCTTCACCCCTATCCCCAAACACCAAATCCATCTAAAAATAAAGCCCTACTACCGAAAAGGGTTTTAGTCAAGAAAGCCCAAATCTCGATTTTCTCGCAACCGCGTTGGGTTGGCGTGGTTCGTTGTGCCTGCAGAGAAAGGAATATATTGCTACTTTGGTTCACGATTTTTACAAGGGAATCGTTGAGAGACTGAAGGAGAGCCGTCCATTGTTTCAAAGGTGCGAGGCGAGAAGTAAAGTTTGGGGTAAGAGTGATCAACGATTATTTTGGGCTAGGTTACTATGGAAAGGTCATGAGACCAAGCAAAAGACGTATGGATCGATCAAATGGACGCAATCAAGGAAAGGATTTGTGTTGAAGGTGCCGTTTGGGAGAGAAGTGGTGAACACGGAGTGAGTTCAAAATCATGAAGAGGTACCTATGTGATGAAGCCAACACTTGGTTCCATTTCATAAGGCAATCGCTTAATTCCTACCTCTCACACCTCATGGGTAGATAAAGAGAGATCGATTGTGATTGATGCAATCATGTCAAGAGACAAGGTGGAGGTTGGAAAATTGATCAACCGTGAACTCAACAAATGGAAGAAATGTAAAAGATGGGTACTTGTATTTCCCATGCATGATTACTTGATTTATGCATGGAGGCCGGAGTAGAGATTGAAGCATCCGAGTGAGGGGCACCTCAAGGCCCTTTTTCAACAAAATTCAAACCTAGGGTGAAAATCTGGAGCTTCAAGTTCTGTTGATGCGTGAGACGTTGCAACGTCCGGAGGAAAGCGCGTAACACCACGGCAAAGTTTGTCAAAGAGCAATTTGAGTGGCAAAAGAAGGTATTTGCCCAAATGTCTAAAGGGAAGAAAGTGATTGAAGAACTGTGTTGCTCGACCGATGCGGGAAGAAAATGTCGATGATGTGCCTCTATCTACAATCCAAAGAAGAGCCGTGAAGAAAGAAAGGGCCAAGCGAGCAAAAAGCCCACCAAAGAGAAAGAGCCCAGCAAAGAGGCAAAAGAAGGTAAGTAGTGAAGAGGATTTTAATTCTGATGATTTGGATGATATTTCTGATGTGGATGCAGATGAATCAAGAAAGGTAAGCATGGAGGTAATTAGCGAAGAAGAGAAGAGGAGAGCCCTCGAGGAAAAGGAAGTTCAAGTGAGAAGACGTGTAGTGAATCCCCATCGGACCAAACAAACAAAGAGCCAGCCCAAACAAAATCCAAAGCAACTAGCCCCAAACCACCATCCCCACAAGCCACACAACCACCACCTTCACCACAAGAACCCTTCACCCAGGACCAAAACACCCCTAAGACTCCACAATCCAAAGCTCAAGATCAACCAATAACACAACCACCCCCACCCCAACTGAACCTCAAAAGCAACCATCACCCCAAAAGTGCGGGGAACCGGACGTGGCGACGTCTGAGGCAACAAACACAGGAAACAACCCAGATTCCCAACCCATCTCCCCACCCAAGAAAACCAGAGTGAAAAGTGCACTCACATACAACCCTTTTGGAAGGAAGAAAAGGAAAGAGCTAGTGCTTGAGTCAAAACAAGCCCAAGTGAGTGGAGAAAAAGAGGAAGTTGTAGCCCCAAAACACTAAGACAAAAGCTCCCAAAGAAAAGGAAAGGTCAAAGTCGCAGGAAAAACCTCTCATCGCTACTAGTGGCATTTGTTGCTACTAGTGTTCTTTGAACAAACCCTTCCTGCTATTCTTTGAAGAAGCGCTGCAGACGTCACAACGTCTGCGAAAAAGAGGTTGCAGCCAAACTTGCGTAAATGCAAGATACCAATGAACGTGAAGTCGCGTTGGAAAAGGTAAATCGCAAAGCAATGGAGGAGGCCACTCGAGAAACTAGAAGAGCACCTTTTGAAGCAAGTCCAGGTACAGATTCTTTGGATTGGAGGATCATCAACAGACGTGGCAACGCCTAAAGAGCAAGAGGTGGAAAAAGCCCGGATGAACCCCAATGAGCCAATGCATTTTAACCTCGCTTGAGTTAGCAATGAAGATGTGGGAGGAAGCGAAAAGAGGGTTCTTTGCAGCCTTCAAGTCAAGTGCTAGTGCTAGTGCGGGTGAGAAAGAATCTGTTGAAACAACAACAACTACCACAACTGAGCAAGGAGGAGTAAAGGTGAAAAAGGAGAAGAAGGATAAGAAGAAAGGAGAAGGTCAGTCAGGAGTTCCCACCGCATGCAGGAAGGCTCAGTGTCCGTGCCGCAAAACAAGTAAGTCCCTCATTAATTTCATCAGTAGTTGTAGTTTTTAATTTTAGTTTAGTTTTAGTTTTAGTAGTTTCTGTTTTATGTCTGTTTGATTAATTCCCCCCTTATAAAATAAAAAAAAAAAAAAAAAACCCATGTTTTAATCTTTGAGCAAGTGAGGACACTGCTTAGCTTTAAGTGTGGGGGGGAAGAATCTCAATGTTTTAAGTTTCTGTTTTGTGTTGTGCATGAAATTAAATGCAAAAGCAAATTTTTGTTCTTACTCACAAGCATGAAAATAATTCTCTTTGGGTGAAGTTAGTGAAAATATGTGTGTGAGTAGCACATGCATAATTAGATGAAGAGAATTGATTCTTTGCTCCTACACAAACTCGCTTTAAGAAAGAATTTAGTTAGCTAGGGAATATTTTGTGCTGAAGCTAGTTTTGGTGAACTATGGTGAGAATAAAACTTGATTAAAAACTGAGAGTAGTAGTAGAAGCTAAGTTTGGGGGTAAATCAAGTTGTACTAAGGTGTGGGTGCAAAGGCGTAGGATGGTTAGTGCGGTGTAGTGTGAGTGCAACGTTGTAACGCTCTACCCGTAACGTTATAACGTATGCCGTGTGTGTTGTGTTGTGTATTCAGACGTTACAACGTCTCACCCATAAACGTGGTAACGTCTATTCCCAAAAAAACCAAAAAGAGTGTGTTGTTACAAATAAGTGGAAAATCCACATGTATGCTGTGTTCCCTGTAATACCCTGAAACAAATGCTGAGCACTCCAATAAATGAAAAAAAAAAAGAGAGAATAGAACTCCAAAATGGAGCAAATAAAAGAGAGTTGCTCAGTAAATGAGGGGGTTACAGTCTTTTGTGTGTGAGTCAATAAATTAGTGCACTAACCCAGTCCTAGTACCCAATTAAGACCCTTTGTCATGCTTCAATTGAAACCCCCAGTTCTTATGTGAAAATGTTAGTCTAATCTTTGTTTTGAAAGATGTTTTGCGGTCACCATTTGGAAACCACTCTTTCATAAGCTAAAGTAGTTTCTGAACTAGCTAGAGGAAGAATTAAATGCAGAGATCACACACTCACTTGAGCTTTAATGAATCTGGAATTTAATTATGCATTGGTGTGTAAGTGTGTGAAGAATTAGCCCCTTGAGAATGAACTTTTGATCTGCTGGCTGAGTAGAACATAACTTGCTAGTGTAGTTGATTTCATGTATATCTATTAGATGTGTGTTTTGTCTTGATTGCTTGAGGACAAGCAATGATTTAAGTTTGGGGGTGTGATAACTCATATTTATATGAGTTATTTATTCTCATTCAAAGAATAAATCACGCAAGTTCTCTAGCAATACAAGGATAATTAATTAGTTTTATGTTAATTTCTGAGTTTTTAGTGAATAAGAGGTTAAATAGATAAATCTGTGCATTTAGGCACCAAGTGGTGCCCTTGAGAGCGTTTTGATGCTTTTTGTGCTTGTGCAGGAAATAGTGTTGAACGTTACCACGTCCCTCACCACGTCTATAGAAGTGCAGCAGAGCAAGGGTGAAAGATCTTCATTTTGGCGCGCTAGTAATGATGGTCAAAGATATAAAAGTCAGAAGATCTTCTATTTCCCATAAGTCGACGCTTGAGGCAATCAGCAGCAATCAGCAGTGTCAGGCATAAGAGAGGAAACAGACCTAGTAGGTGGGCAAGTGACATCATGCCACACGTAAGCAAGGAGGCTATTTATTGAAGGCTCAGCTCTCTCTCAAGGCACCGATACATACACTCATTCAGAAACACTTCATACACTTCATCTTCATCCCTTCACCATATTTCCATTAAAATTCGTAGTAGTCTGTAAAGAAGATCCGGAAACAGACTTACGTATTTTGCTTTTCGAACTTCGCTTTATTTCTCGCATTCTTTGTGAGGCTCGGACGTTGTAACGTCTATACAAATACATATGCTTTGAGCTACTTAGGTGTATCTTTTGCACTTAGTTTCTTTTCCGTTATGTATGGTATTTGGATTCTAAATCCTCATCATTCTGTAAAGATGCTCAGCATGAGCTAAACACTTTGTAGTTGAAGTTGTTTTGCTTGTAATGAACTTCTAGTTTATGTTATGAAGTATTGACGTGCATGTTTTAAATCCTTGTGTGAAAATATTTCCAAACTTGTTTTGAGGTTGGCCTCTTAAAATAGGTAGATTCATAGGTACAGACATGGTCTATGAAAAGAAATCAAGGGTTTATATGAATGAACAATGTACTAAAGACATTTAGGCATCTTTATCTAAGTCTAGACATAGAATGGATAATAGTTCATAGAACATTGTTGTGGGTGCTTAAAATACAGGGGTGGGCCTATTTAGAACCTAGACATAGGACCTCTTATACTTGAAACTCGGCGTTTTGTCTTTGAAAAGCATAGCTCTTTTACAACAATAGCTGCTCAAACGTGGCCACGTCTATACAAAATAACATTTGAACGTCAAAACGTGTAAACGTTATAACGTCTGGCTAGAAAAGATTTACTTGCATGCAACAACTCAACTCATCTCTCTTCCATATTCACAACCAACATTTGTTTACTTGTTTTAATTACATCTTTAGCTTTAAAACCAACTCTTATTGCCGATTTGTTACTTGATTCTCTTGTGTTTTGAAACTTGAACTTTGAAAAGTATACCAATCCTCGTGGGAACGATCTCTTACTTAAAACCACTCTACTACTTGTACGACGTGTATACTTGCACTATATTTGCGAATACCACACGAACGCAACAGCAGGGCTCAGTCTTCTTCCTCTGTTCAGCTCTGTACTTTTCACATCATTCTTCTCACCAGAAGTTACTCCTTCCTTCCTGTCACTTGGACTGCTCCAAGTGCTACGAAATTTGGAGTTGTTCCCTCTCCCTTCACTCTTCTCCTTCACAGTCTCATTCTTCTTACTCAACGCCAAGTTCTTCTCCTCCAACATCAAAGCGCGGTCCATGAGATCTGCAAGGTCTTCATACTCATACAGCTTCAACTCAGCTTTCAGTTCATTTTTTAGTCCATTCAAGAAGATACTCTCTAACATCACACGTTCTTCCCGATTCAGATGAGCAATGTGAAGTTCGAACTTCTCTCTATACTCCATCACCGTCCCTTCTTGCTTCAAACTCAGCAATGGACCCAATGGATTGTTCAAAATCTCTGGACAGAAACGACGCAACACAGCATGTTTGAACTCATCCCAATTTCTCATAGGAGCTTGCTCTTCCCACCATTGAAACCAATTTAGAGCTCGTCCCTCCATGGCAATCACTATCGCGTCCAATTCGTGACCTTCACGAACTCCATTGATGCGAAAATATCGATCTACCCGAATCAACCACCCATTCGAGTCATCGCCCGAAAACACAGGGATCTCCAACTTCTGTCTACCCCCTGTGTAATTCGTAGTGTAATTTCCACTGTGACTTGATCTCGATAGTGATCGACGTGGTGGCGATTGTTCATCTTCCTTAGTGGCGTCTCCGTTGCGAGGTCTTCTGTTCCAACGCAACAATTCTGTTTTCTATGTTCAATCTCGTAGCTACCATACACAACTCCAGGAAAGTTGCTCTGATACCAATTTGATAGGAATCAAATTGATAAAGTAGTAGAAATGAGTACACTCAACGTGAGTGTACTATTATATTGAAATATATGACTGATAAAGGTATTGTTCTATGGAAGAATCAGTACAGTACAAGATAGTAGCTGCAGAAAATAGAAACGAAAGGAAAAAGTATCTTGGGTGCTTCGAGGGACCCAATCCTCCCAATGGAAAACTCCAATTCTTGCCTACCTCCCTCACACCAAAAGTGTGACCTATAAACAGCAACTATTCTCTCTCCTATCAGTTAGTATCTGCCAGCATAGCAGATACGCTCACTCCCACACACACAGCCCTCATTCTGAGTGGGAATCATTCCCAGTGAAATTTCCCCAAATACCCCTCTTTCCTCTAGTAAATACTTGTCCAAACCTGCTCCTATCAGTTGTCAAGAATTCACATTATTTTGACAACACAATTCCATTACTCCCTCCATAACAAATTATAAGCAAATTTAAGTTTTCTAAAATTGTAACAAAAAGAAATTGACTTTCTAAATTCTATGTAATAATAATATACCAAAACTACCCTTCATTTAATACTCAATATTTAATGTTGAAATAAAAACTTAGAAACTTTTATCAGGCAATTAAATGAACGTGAAGTAATTTAGATAATGAAATTAAACTTTAAATGAGATTTACAAAAATACGTGTAAATTACACCCTTAGTTTTGTTTATCTTTTATTATTACGGAGTAATATATACTAGAGCTTCTTCCTTAATTATCATTCTTTTCATCAAGTCATTAATCTTTAAATAAGAAAAAAAGTTACTCATCACAGTTCCATCACATTTATTAACCAAGAGATACCAATATTATTGTCCTCTACATTACATCAAGGAACCAACTAAAAAGATTGAATGAGAATGTTACTTCTTTACATCAACATCTTTGAATTTTATTGACAATCTTTCATAAACATATAACTAGTCTTTAGTCTTCTGTATGATATTTCTTTTAGTATATCATCATCAAGTCATGTGGTTCAAGAAATCAAGAGTTTTGAAGCTGTGATCTGTAGATGTCATGACCAGGAGTGGTTGGAGTCACTGGACACAACCTAACAGAGAAGGAGTATGGCACAGCAGGAACCAAATACTGGTCGTGGACGCATGGCGACCAACTATCATCTCCACCCAACCCCATGTGCTTGTGATCCAAATGAACCTGTAATACAAATACAATCAAACAATTTGAGACGCCGACGAACGAGAGATCAATGAAGAAAAAACTATGTAGTAAGTCCACAACCGGTATTTCTGGTCGTGGACACATGGACACCAAATTATTGATAGTCGTTACACTCGTGCAACGACTGGTCTTGGATGAAAACACATGCAAAGTCAATGATGCAGGTTACTCCCTCTGGTCCTATTTATAAGAAAAATTTGAAGTTTTAGACATTGAATAACTGATGTACCTAGCTTATATTATGACTAAATACATCAGTTATTCAATGAGCCTAAAACTGCAATATTTTCTTATAAATAGGACCAGAGTAGAATCTCATAAGTACCTCAATGCTATCTCCTTTAATGAGCTCTTCATTGTGTGTGGCGCGGTCAAGTTCCGAAGCACTATAGTAGCTTGCACTCATTTGCATGGGTGGAGAGCTACCATACTTTGAAGCATATATTCCAAAACCATTTTTGTTTAGGAAAGTTGCCCATCTAACATCTGCCCTACCACCACATTCCCCAGGAACAATATAAGGAACATGCAAATCATCCACATTCTGCTCATACACAGCGACCTGTGCAGCAGCCTTTCGATCTGGATAACATTCGAATGGCCCTCTTCCATACCAACTTACTCGATCCAATGATTTTTCCAAGTTCATTTTGATTCCAACACGTGGCAAAGGAGGAAGATCAGGGTTCGGTTTCACATTGCACTCCACAATGACATCTCCAGAAGCATAAATTGTGTATGTCATGTCTGTTTTAAATAAAACCTTTGACTTGTCTTCACCCTTGGTAACGCCGTGAAAAACTGCCAACACTTCAACCGTATTTGCAGTTATATTCTGTACAGAACAGCTCTTGGTTATAAAGTGGAGGCTGTCCATTCCAGCGGCTTTCCACTTTGACAAATAACTATCAGGTCCTCCGCCTTTATCATTGTCGATAGGAGCTCGCCAGAAACATGGGAGTATTCCCTTATTCATAACATGTACTCCTTTAACCTACCATTTTATCACCATACTATTAATACCAATATTTTGTCAAGAGTCAAAAAAGGTGTATAGTCCAAATTTACCTTCCAGCTTTCAACTAAACCTGTTTTAGTGTCCAATGTTATGTCCCAAACATCTTGGTCGCTGACTTTGATCATATCTCCAAGTGTTTCGAAAACTAGAGTGCCACCGGCACCACCGATACTGATATCCTGGAAACAATAATCATTCATGAAATAGAAAATTTCAAATTAAGCAACATCTACTACACATATAAATTACTAAACCTCATTACACTACCATAAAAGCAGGTAGGCTTCAAATCTAAAATAAAACAATGAATTGAAAAAATTACATGAGGAATAGTGGCTCTTCTAGCTGGCAGTTGAATTTGAGCAGTGGAAATAATATGGCCAGCTTCAACCCAGCGAGTAGAGTTCAAAAGCTTTGCAGTTATTGTTAAGAATACTTCTTCCGACGACGATGATGAAGTCCATAGAGAATACCATGGACCTGATTGCCAATCGATAGCATAACTACTCTGCGACTTTATCGGGGGAACATTCAACTTACCAGATCCTAGGTTATATCCATCTGCAGAAATATTCCAGTTGAACTCTAATCCTTCTGTTGCTTGGAAAAAATGAGTATTTTTTATCTGCAAAATAGAAGTTGAAATAAATGATTTAGTAGAGATATTTAACTTAAGAAACATAAAATCCTTATGAACTATGAGTACCTCTAATTTGCCTTCATTTAAATTGATCTTGATTGGTTGGTATAGGTACTTCACTTCTGGAAGAAGAAAAAAACAAAGCCATGACTAATGATCTAAACCGATGAAAAATGCATCGAGCCCCTTAGGAAGCGGCATGTCCACAAACGATACAATCTGTCAGCTTACCATGTAAAACAGGATGAGGAGTTCGATCAGGCCAAGTGATGCCGTTCAAACAGAAATTCAAGTCATTCGGAATATCCCCAAAATCACCTCCATATGCCCAATGCTTCGTACCATCTTCGCGAACCTTCCACAGACCCTACATGCAATCAAAGTACAATAGCTTTGAGAGAATCTAGATGATATTATTCAATTTTCAAGCAATGTTGATCTTTTTTTAAGGAAATGAGCCTCGTTAAAATCTTCTGATGCAAAATCCACCTTAGGGAAAAAACATCATATTGTATTCAAGAACGACTCACCTGATCAACCCAATCCCATATAAAGCCTCCTTGGAGTCCAAATGTGCTGTCAATTGCTTCCCAATATATATGTAGGTTCCCATTGCTATTTCCCATTGCATGCGAATACCTTCCATTTGAATTATGGATCACAAACAAAAAAGCTATAATTATCAATCATTGAAAACAATAGGAACAGTAGGAAGTCAAGTCATTATGTTGTTGATGTGAACTAGGAAATCATACTCGCACAGTATCAGAGGACGTGTTTCACTTGGATCGTTGGCAATTTTCAAAATGTCCCAAACACGCATATACATGGGGCACACAATATCAGTGCAAGGTGTTCTCGATCCACCTCCTTCATAATGTAATACCCGTGTTGAATCTCTTCCTCGAATCCACCCTAATGCATTAGCAAAATGGACAGAAAGGGAAAAAAACCAAGAAATAAGATTAGTAGTTACTTGAAATATGCGCACGCCACAAATCAGGCAAGTCAAGCCAAGTGAAGTACTTATACCAGCTAAAGCAAAATGATTTGGTCCGAATCCAGATTCGTTCCCTAAAGACCAAGAAATAATGCATGCATGATTTTTATCCCTCTCGACCATGCCAATCACACGATCCAGCATTGCAGTTGCCCAACTTGGTTCCATAGTAGGATGCTTGAAATGTTTAGAATAATCAAAACCATGTGTCTCTATATTGGCTTCATCTATCATGTACATGCCAAACAGATCACATAGCTCATACCAACGTGGATGTTGGGGATAATGGCTGTTCCTCACAGCATTAATATTGTTTTGCTTCATTAAGACCAAGTCCTGTAGGCACAACGATCGTGAGGGACTAAAACTGTTGACAACAAACTTGTGAGGGACAAAAACGCCTATTAGAGTAAAGAAAAGACAAGGAGTACCTTGACCATGCAGGATTCGATGTTTGCCTTTCCGACTTGTGGATGATGTTCATGCCTGTTCACGCCTCTTATTACAACGGCGTGTCCATTGACTAGAAGTTGTTTGTGGGCTCTAGATACTTTTCGAAAGCCAACTTGGCTTGATTCACAGTCAACAACACGACCAGATCGATCTTTAAGGACGACTACTAATGTATATAAGTAAGGCTGTGAGAAATGCAAACAAAAGAAATGTCAAATGATAAACCAAATTCTTAAGAGAGCAATGCTAGACCAACAATGTTCAGCGAAAAAGGCCATTTGAAGCTTTGAGAATGAAATTTCTTACCTGCTCTGCAGACCAAAGCTTTGGTGATTGCAGTTTTCCCACAAGCATAAAACCATGAAACCCTAATGGTGAAGTTGAGGATTGGAATGTTAGGTCAGGTTGGAATGCTATGTCTGCAACATTAGATGAAAGGAGATCAAGATTCCCATTTGAGGAGTTCCAGCTTCCAGAATCAAATAATGCAGCTTCTATGGTGTAGTTTGTATGAACAGTATCCTTGGATGTCTCTGGTAAGTTATCGATTTTTACTTCAACCTGGAAAATGTGTACATGAGTAATGAGTTTAATAATATCAGATTTCCCAAATAACAATTATTTATAGATAAAAATATTATCTGCATTTCATAATATTAGGCCATGGGACAATTTTGATAGAATAAAGACGACAAAGATATATTTTTTGTGGTAACATAATAAAGGTCAAGTCATTTATATAGCTTTACAAAGTCAAGATAACGAAAGTCCCCCACGGTTGGTTGCATTGGCAATTATAGCAACATGAGGACCCCAGCTCCCGTATTCGAACCTAGGTGTGACAATGTGATGGTGTGTGTGGTGTTTATTTGCCATTTCCTCTAAGTTGACAAAAAAAAATCAAAATAACGAAAGTGGCAGAGGGCCAGAAACTTCAAAATAATTGGAGTTGGGTAAAATCTTCCACAAACAAGATTAGTTACATGTACATACTATAATTATGACATGAAAATTAACAATAGTAATTTCATAAAATGTGAATGCTTACCAGCATCTCTGCATAAGAAAAATCTTCAGCAAGGTTTGACTTGAAAAAATAGTCAGTGATGAATACCTACATAAGTAAATATTTAGAAAGAACTTAACATCAAGCAGGAAAAATATAGTCAAAAAAAAATGAAATGCTTAAATCTTATTCCCTAGGACATTTAATCTTAAACAAGGTGCATTAAGGATATAATCTTACTCTTAATTTGTTCTATTAAGTATTATAGAATCATTAATCACATTCACAACATAATGCTTAAAAAAATGTCATGTCACATTTTGAATATCATATCAGATATCACTGGCGACTAATCCTTTTGTCCATATAAAAAATAATACTTCTCTCTTTCCTTTATACCAAACAATACCACAATTCGAATCTATTTCTCATCTCTTTCTCTCTTCTCACACTCTTCTCGTAACCAATCAAAGCACTATTCCTTTTAGAATATGCATTAACACAACAATAACAAGAATGCCGCTCCTAAACAAGACGATACAAAGCAATAGCAGCCGACGACAAATTTAGAGTAAACAAACCTCTGGCTTTGCTAGAAGAAGAACATCACGGTGGATGCCAGATAACCGCCAATGGTCCTGATCTTCAAGGTAACATCCATCACTCCATCTAAACACTTGAACTGCCAGAATATTCTTTAGGTCTGAACCACATGGATGACAAAATTCAGTGATTTCAAACTCTGCAGGTAGCCTGCTGTCTTGGCTGTCCTTGCAAAATAATAAAATTTTAGTTAGTAAAACCATTTTTTTTGGTAAACCAAACTATTTCTTGCGCGCAACTGCAGAGACTAATCCCCCTAAGTACTGAGATCCACTTAAGGGGTTGATCTCTCCCACCAGATATTTTTCTATTCGCCAGGGATCAAACCCTTAACCAGGTGGTTAAGGAGCTCATGTATCTACCACTTGTGATATGCCATGTTGGTAGTAAAACCAATTTTTAATGCAAAAACTTCATTCAGATTATCTTTAAAGTAATTATGTAATAAGACAGTTAATTCCCCACTATAATTAACACTTATTAGTACTTTTTAGCATCAGTACTTAGAAGACCAGAGAGATTTATACCTATATCCTATAGGATGCCCGTTTATCCATGCACAAAAGGCGGAATCAACTGCTTCAAAATGCAACAGAATCCTTCTACCTATCATAATCCAATCAATGATCTGAAGAAGTAAGTAATTTAAACCAAAAAATGTAACTGATAAAAGCTGAAAGAAGTGATGGAATTACAAACCAACAGAAATAAAACAGAAAAACAACGGGATAGATTGCGGATACAATTCTTTGAAGACTTGCACCACCAATATCTATCATCACTCATTACAAGCCATATTTTGTCATTGTATAATACATTAAAATTATAATACTTAAAGTACAATGCACTGTGGACACAGAACTAAAGAACTGAACCAAATTCCTTCATCGTATATGTTGATAAACAAAAGCAGGAAAAATAAACTTAACAATGTTACAACTTTACAAGAATTGAGTCATACCCTCCCACTCTTTAGGAAGGTGGAAGTCCATTCTGTAGCAACCAGTAGGATTTTCCATAGGAACCGAAGGGGGATCTAGCGGAAATGGATACGTCACATTCGTATATATAGGACGGTCAAATCCATGCAGCTGCCAATTTGAAGGAACTGTCCAATTTACAAAAAAGTAATTAGACACCAATTAACATATCATCAGTACTTCTTAGAGTAAAAAATGACATAAGTCAATTCAAAAGGTAGCACCGACACTTCAGATCGAAGACATGTCAGATGTCCGACACGTGTCGTTTCGAGCACCAACACTTGCTTCCATTTTCTCAAATTATTATCGGTGTCTACGTGTTTGTGTCAGTGTTGAGTCCAGTGTACATGTCTGTGTCGGTGCTTCATCGATTCAAATACAAAGTACATCATAGTATTTTCACTACCACAACATATACTATGGCCTATCACACTACTACTACTAGAGAATAATACACGCTGTATAAAAATGAATTATTATATATATGCCAAAAAAGAAATGCACTTACCAGGTAAAGTATCCCACTCTGAATCCTGGAATTGACTTTCATGAAATTTAGTAGGGACATTGTTTGGATTGGAAGCAATGAAAAATTTCCAATAACCAGACAAAGACTTAACAAAAGGTGAGTCTTTGACCCAAAAAGCAGCACTCTCAAGAGCTCCATTAACAGCATCATCATTCCAAACAGCAGACTTGGAAACCAGATGATCCACTTTGCTGCGTTGATACCAATATTTAAGAGATCCTACCCATATTACAAAATTCCAAATTATTTAAAATGAAAAGAAACAAACATTGTGAAACATATAACAACAAAAAAAATGCAATAACAACTTTATTTCAATTTTTCTAAGGAAATCCATTAAATTTCTAATTCACAGACTTGATTTACAAATTTCACTCAGGGATCATTTATCTCCTAAACCACAGTCAATGATTTAAGCAATAAGCAATGAACTATTGATTCATTTTCCGGCTACCCACGGATTGTCTCAACGCTTTCAACTTTCGTACTGTCCAACACCAAATTTGTCCACTACAGGAATCGAACTCGGAAGCACCGAGTTGACCTCGTGTCACAAGGTAGCTTATGTCATTGGGCAAACAGTGTTTGTTCTATCGATTCATTTCTACCAATACTTATATAACCCCACTTCAAATTCTTAAATCATACCATCAAATTGACAATTTGAGAATAAAATTTCAAAAGAAAAATCAAATGGCCATTTTTCTTGCAAATTAAACATACCCTTTTAGAAAGGAAAAAAAGAATTTAGTATGCTACCAATACCCACCCAATTAAATCAACCCAAAACATGAACAAGAAAAAATAAACAGTAAAAAACGAAACTTGATGATTGAAAAAACATGAAAAGAGGTGTATGATCATATGTTACCTTCAACGGATTCATGGCAATGCAAAGTAACATGTGGGTCTCTTTTTCTCCATTTAATGAATGAAGGATCTTCCCACATTCTATAACCATTTTGTGAAGCAAGAAGGAGTGGTCCAACCAAAGAAGAAGGAGAAGAAGAAGAAGTCATTATCATCACCAATTCAACGGTGATGTGGTGGAAGGTGAAGAAGCTACTATCTAAATCTAAAACTGAAAGTGTTTAATTGGTTTCGTTAGATTTGAGGATCAGTCAAAGGTTGCTGGAAGTGCTTGTTATATGAGTGGCGAAAACCAATGGAAGTGCCACATTTGTTGCCGTTTTGTGGCGTTCAGTGGTGGACGGTGGTGGTCTTCGGGAGATGGATTCTATCGAGTAGTAAAAAACATAGGAAATAAAGTGTTATCAATTTCACCTTTAAAACTCTCATTTCTCTTATTTATTTTACGGAAAATGATATTTATTACGAATTGTGTTTCGTGCAAACTTGTACGAAGTGTAATAAAGCGGTTAAAAAGAAACGTTTAACCCCTCACACCCACCTCTCCATCCATGTTGTGTTATCAGAGAGCTGTTATATAATAGTGACACGTCTTCTTTTCTTCTCTTTCGTTCAACCACAACTCGTAATAAATAGAATTTTTGTACCCACATATTCTCTCTTTTTAATGAATAACTAAGATTTCACTGGACTCTCATGTCACTTGAGAGTATCTTTTCCCGTGGTCTTCGGGTTTAACATGCCACACGACTCGTCATTTTGGGAATCAGATTTTGTTTTTTTTCATGTGATTTTGTTTTGTTAGATAAAATTAGTGTTTTACAATTTGAATGAATCAAACCTGACGATTCAACTCGTGAAAACCGGTGGCGAAACTAGCATAAATTTTATAGGATAACTAAGGCTCTGTTTGGCAATGTTCATCCGCTAGCTTATAGCAGATAGTTTATAGCGGATCTGTTAGTTGTAAGTGTTTGACACAACTAGCTTTTAGCGTTTTTACACTAGCTTTAGCGTTTTTTGAAACTCTACTCCAAGTAGCGTTTAAGCTTATAACTTATAGTGTTTCATTTTTTTCCCAACTTTACCTTCATTACTTTAATTAAACTTCTCACTTCTCCTCCATTAAATGAATTTCTCTCTCATTTGTAAGCATTAACTACAAATGTCTATTTACGTAATTATATTTTTATAAGCTACTTCAACCGCTAATTTTACCAAACACTTTAAATTCAATTTGCTACCTCAGCCGCTATAAGCTAGCTTATCCGATATCCGTTAGATTATCCGTTATCCGCTACTTTTTACCAAACAGAACCTAAATATAAAAGTTAATTTTTTTTTTGTCTTTAAACTTTCTTCGATTGGCGAGTTTGATCAATCTATTTTTTTAGCAACTTTGGTCTCTCATTTTCCAAAAATCAAATATTTTTGGAGACTAAAATGCAAATAATCCATGATTTTGAGGACAAAAATTGTCAAATAAGAAAATTGGGGACCAAAATTGTTAAAAGTGAAATAGAAGGACTAAAATCATCATGCTAACAAAAATCACTGTATCAAGTTAACAAAAGTCATCATATTTGTTTTGGATAATAATAGACTAATGAACTTAAACTAATAAATCCACTATTCTTCTTTTATCTCCCTAAGCAAATAAAACTTAGTTGGAATAGCTAAATAATATATATTGGGGTAGCGACATATAAAATATACATACGTATTCAAATCCATATATTATTTTTAGGGTAGCCAAGACTACCCCAATAATATACTACCCTCCACCCTTGAGTTCGACCCTGATTTTCATCTCGACTTGAGTGATTGAATCATGATTCAGAGGTCTAAGACTAAAAACATCTTTATTAGGTGAACCTTATTTGGGTGAATTAAGTTAATTTTGTGGGGTCAAATTGCTGCGTAGGATTTAAGTAACTCATAATTGACACAATTATGGTAATTGTTTATAAAGAATCATATATGATCCCATTTATTTATATTTTTATTTGTATTTATTTTTACCGATCAATCTTAACATATTTTTTCTGATTTTGGGAGATAGTGAGAGAGAGAAAATTGGGAAAAAAATCATTTTTTAAACACAAGGAACGATCACTATGTAGTTGCCATTTTTAAAGTTTTAAGCTCCCGTATGTCCACATATAGACATGCTCCGATGCAGTGGAAACTGTTAACATCTTTAACTAAAATAAGAAACTCATAAGATGTGGCGCTAAAGCTATTGTCGCTAGTTTAACTAGTGTGGTGACCCGTCCGATGGACGGAGTTAATGCTTCAGGTTTTATAGAGAGATGGGGCAATGATTTAGGTTATATTAAAGACAAAGCTTAAATTATGTGACATGATTATTATGAAACTAAAATCAAAATTTCAAATGGCATACATATAAAAATAGTTATAGACTATAAAGATTGTAATAGTTTTGTTATTTATGGAAAATTTTAGAACGTGGATAGAAGTTATTGAGATGTTGTTTAAGTGGGGCTGTACAAAAAAATATGAGCATATATTTACAAAGATGAAAGTGTTTCGTAGTAGGACAATGGACAACAAATTGTCGAACAAAAAATAAGGCTTTTACTTTTCCCACACCCCCTCCTACTTCTCGCACGCCCCTAATCTTTTTTTTTCCAAAAATGACCTCGCGTGGGACGCTCGTGTGGCGTGGTTTAAGTGACTGTTCGAACGACGCTGGGCGAACATGTTCGAACGAACTCATGCGTGTTAAGGAATTGTTGTTGTTCGAACGAGATCGTTCGAATAGGTTCGAACGACCTCATGCGTGTTAATGAATATTGCCAACTGTGTGTGTGAGGGTGTGTTATTGCTGCCTCGAATGGCTTTATGCGAACCTGTTCGAATGGGGCCGTTCGAACAGGCGTTCGAATGGTGTCATGCGAACCATTGTTATGCGTAAAAGCGAAACTTGCGAAAAACGTAAACACACGATGATGGTTTATTTCCAGTTTAAGTTTTGAATGCATCGAGCAGAATTATTACAGAGAATCTCTGCATAATACAAGAGAGATGTCTCTAACTTAACATTGACTTCAAAAGTTGTCTACAGAATCACAGTGTTGGTGATTTCAAAAGTTGTCTACCAAGAGTCATATACAAAGTTGTGTACCAAAATTATAAATCTAATTTAACATTGACTACCATCAGTATCTTTACTTAAATCTACACAAGGAAGGGGATGGGGGGGTTGTGATTGTATGAGCAAACACTTCCACTTTTGCATTCGGCTAATAAAAAGCGAGTCCCAACCCTTTGCTATGGGTGCCCTATTAGTCATCCACATCAAATCCGGCAGGGGCATTGGACTTGCAGGCTTCATAAAGATCTTCAAAAAGACAACAAAAAACATAATGTTATGTAATGTTTTGGAATGACTACACTGAATCTAAATAGAAGACACTTTACCTGTACAAAGTGTTTGTGTTCTGGTACGAATAGGATGTTGAACTGTCGGGCACTTCTGAATGGCGCAACATTGAAGGGAAAAATTGTGTAACAACAATTAGGTGACCAACAACTGAGGACAACTTTGTACTTGTTACTGATCAGATACCCCATATCCGGTATAGTCATCCAATTATCTTCAACATTGTTCCCATGATGTGCCCTCAACAACGACTTCATCAAAAATGTGACCTTACCAATACCACCATACAGTCGAGTGTAGAAGTCATTGTATTGGTTAAGCTCCTCCATCAGATCAGTTCTGACTGACTGCCAAGCCTCCTCACCCCTTCCAAGAAATGCTGCAATACACCTAATCCACAGCTTACCATCACCAACCACATTAACAATTTTTTCAACATAGGGACGCATGTATGCTCGGCATCCCTACGATGTATGTATTAAATACATCCATAATCGCAACATCTGTAACAATAGGATTCGATGTAAGAATAGGAGCCGGTGTCAAAGTAAGAGCTTTTGAAACAAATGAGCGATGGCGACCTTCGTAACAATAGGTGTGGGTGTTGGTTTCTTATGTAGTGGAGGAGTAGGGATTGTAGTAGCACTGTCAGCTTGAGTTCTCTTTTTGCTTTGTGATGGATTAGGTGCTGGACACGTTGACAAAGTAGGAGCAGGAGTTGAACGAGAATCAGATGGGTTTGTAGGCGCCCCACTCTTGCTTTGGGGGAGTAGGTTGTTTACTTTAGACTGAGCAAAACATCCACTAGATGAACCCTGGGGGGAGTCAAATTTGTCATCTACATGTTCCCAAAATGACTTGTCATCTACATGTTCCCATAATGTCATTAACAACAGCTTGGTCTTTCACAATGAGCCTTGCTTTGGCCCTCACATTTTTCTTAATGTGAAATTGGCACAACAAGTTTGCAGATGTTGGAAATATTGTTTGCGAGCATTCATCATACACGTGTCTCTCATCGAGAAGTATGACTTGCGGGAAGTTCATCCTGTTTCCTAAATAAACCCCTCAATTTCTCAAGAACCCATGCAAAGTTATCCATCCTCTCCCAATTGACATAAGCAAATGCAGCAGAGTAAGTCTTCTCTGTTGAGGTCACACCAACGATCTCAACCAATGGATACCTGTACCGGTTGGTTTTATATGTGGAATCAATCAACAAAACAATTGGGAAGGTGTTGAGAAGCTCAATAGAATCAGGATGGGCCCAAAAGATGTCTTTCACAACCGTAGTTCCGTCTGCAAGTCGAGTCCAGTAAACATAATTATCGCGTTGCAAATAAAACATGAGTTGTTGGAGCTCAGTCCTACCCTCACGCATAGCCGATCATCGTTGCCTTTGACGACAGTTGTATATTTGTTTCACAACCGTATAGTTATCATCAGGCTTCATCAATTTCAGCTCATTAAGGATCAATTTAGGCCGAGTATGATTCCTAGTCATTCTAGCCACTAGTTCCTTCTCTTCTGAAGTTAACCTACCAATGTACGGACGTCCATCATGATAAGTAACCATCCCGTGGTTATGAGTTCCATTCATAACCCTCAAAATCCATCCTCCAAGCTTCTTAATAAATTTCCCTTTCGATGCGAAGGACAACAACATTTTCTAGTGTTTGTGCCTTCCTCAACATTTGTCTTATATGATCCAAATTTATCACAAATCAACATGCGGTATTGTTTACCCGATCGTCGTCGTCGGTGTCGATCTTCCTATAACAATCACCATCCCAAGAGATTTCCCAACCGCACGCACTCCAAGTCGCCAGCTCCTCACGAGTAGGAAATAATCAAATTCAATTACCATGTGTCGCTTACATAATTTGAATAGTTAGCTAAAATTAAAACAACTAATTCATTCTTACCGTATCGGTTTGGAAGGAACTAGTAAAGTCTTGGGATTCAACAACGTCGGTTGAGATGTCAATCGCGACGATTGACATCTCGGCTTTTCTACTGATTGACAACTCAATCGCTCCCCAGATGCACCATCAATTTCATCCATTTAACCAACAAAACTCGCACGAAGCCGCAACTTATCGATTCTTTCATCATACGCTGTTCAACGCCTACCTCATGCGAACATGTTCGAATGAGGCCGTTCGAACAAATCAAATTCACACCCCAACTAACACTTGTTCGAACACGCTCATGCGAACATGTTCGAACGACCTGCTTCGAATCGAGCGCGTTTGCGAAAAAAAAATGGCGTAAAAACTCAAAAGCAGAACCAAAATGAAAAATGTTTGGTAGGGTTATTACCTTGAGCTAGTTGCCAATGATGGGTAGTTGAATGGGAGTGAATGATGAAGGTGAGGATGGGTGGGTTTTGGAGTGGAGAAAGGGGAGGTTTAGGTGTTGGAGAGGGAGTGTTTTTGGGTGTTGGAGAAGAAGAGGGAGAGGGATAGAGAGGGAAATAGAATTGTAAGTGGGGTTAGTTTGGTAAATGTGTAGGGTGAGGGGGTGTGTTTGGAGTAGGAGGGGGTGTGGTAAAAGTAACAGCCAAAAATAATTTGTGTTAAAGTTAGAGTAAATGGTTAACCCATATTAAACAATATTTTCGAACGCCAAAGTAACCTGAAGCACACTACATCATGTCGTACTTTACGTTTTTTGACAGTAAATTATTTTTTGGTCGGACCAAACAAAGTACTTAGAAACAAACTCCATATATTTGTACAATCTAAATTTATTTCTGAAACCTAAGTGAACCCAAAAAACACTACTTAGCGTCACACTTTACATATTTTGGCTCAAAATTAATTTTAAATTTTGTTACAAAATTAACTTTTCTTAAATAAAATTCGTTATAAAGGAATAAACTTCGCATATTTAAACAATTAAATTTTTTCGAGACACTAAAAAGTCTCTAAAAAAGTATCTTTGCATGGTGTTACACTTTATATAATTTGTTACGAAATTAATGTTTAATTTCGTTACTAAGAAATAAATTTCGCATATTTAAACAATTAGGTCCCACATGGAGACTACATCAAGATGTAGGTCCCACATGAAGACTACATCAAGATGTATAATTTTAGATGCTGAGTTCCGATTTTAAGACATTGAAAACTAAAAACCATTTTTATTTAGCTTTTGCTTAGTATCACGGTATTTTATCTTTCTAGAAGTACAATAATATTTGTGTGTAAAAGTGGTACAAACAAGGCTTTGGCAAGAGCAAACTCTCATAGCATAGCATTTAGGCAATAATAAATCAAAAGGATAAGCATGAACAAAAACCACTGTTCCTGCTTTTCAAAGTCAAATTGTTATAGGATAGCCCAGATTTAAGCACTTTTTTAGATAAGCAGTACTGAAATTATATCAAAAATGAATAATAAGCTTTGTTGTAGGTAGTCCCTACTCACCAACAAGGTTGAGGAGGTCTTATAGGGATTGGGTACTTAGGAATTAATGTTTTTACCGTTGTTCATATATATAAGAATAATAATAATAATAATAATAATAATAATAATAATAATGCATCGTCGAAGGATGAAGAAACTAGCTATAAGGAGTTTTTTGGGGATGATGATGGTCCCCCAAAAAACATTGATGGGGAAAACATTCGATCGGAGTTTGCACACTGCGTTTCACCAACTACCTTGTATCCTTCATGAGTTGCAAAGAACACAATTTTGCCTACCATGAGGGGTTTGAAATGAAGAGAAAGTATATATGATAAATTGTGGAGAGAAGTTAAACACAAATGTATTTCTTTATTTTATACAAACAAATCACACTTAATCTATTTATACAAACAAACCACATTTAAATTATTCAAATAAGTCTTCTTATTTACTTGACAATTCATCTAACTAAGGACAATATTGTAATTTACTATCATACTTTTATCAAATTTCTTCTCTCAATGTATTTTCTTCTCACTCCTACCTTTTTCCTACTTTCTCTTACTTTTTTTTTTCAAAATTCAAAATTCAAATCAAACTCACCAACTTTATTTACTCATTATCTACTAATCTAATCTAATATAATACTTATTTATACAAACAAACCATACTTAAATTACTCAAACAAGTTTCCCTATTTATTTGACAACTCATCTAACAAATGACAACATTGTAATTTACTATCACATTTTTTTTTCAAATTTCTTCTCCTTATGCACTTTCTTCTCACTCCCATTTTTTTTAACTTTCCCCTTTTTTCTTTCAAAATTCAAATCACATCAAATCTACTAATTAAAATAATCAATCTAAACTACGAGATAACTACACTAATATATAAAAACACGGGATAACTTTACTGATATATAAAAAAACACGATATTAATATATCAAAGAAAAGGAAAACTTAATGACTATTTCAACTACCGATTAATACTTAAAACACGAGATAACTACACTGATATATTTGATAATCTACTATCTATCTTTTACTATCTACTATAATGTACTAATCAACTAAAATAATCAATTGAAATTATGAGATAATTGTACTGATATATAAAAAAAAAACATGGAATAACTATACTAATATGTAAAAAAAACATGAGATAACTGCAATGACATGTATAAAAACACAGGATAACTGCACTGATAAATAAAAAACTATTCGCTGAAATATTTGATAATCTACCATCCATCCGTTACTGTCTACTATATGTTGGGGTTTGTAATATAAAAACCCTAACAGCCAAATTATAGCCGCTGGGCTAACAAACTAACAAACCTAACAATCAATTTAAAAAATCAAAAGGTTGTTAGTGTGTGAGCCTAAAGTGGTTTATTTAGTTAGAGGTTAGTTAGGCTTCCAACTAACTCTAACTAACATGTCCACATTGTGCCTAATGTGGTGTATATATATACATGTAAATAGCTATGCAATTCTGTACATAGAATACATACATTGAAATAAGGATTTACAGTTTTCAGTTTACTCTAAGTGTTCTAATACTACTTTCTGAAATACTCCCTTTACGTATGCTCCAATTTCTTTCTGGTTTCTATCAAGAATTTCTGGGTTCTGCTAGTGCATTCAAGGTGTGAATGTACCTTGCAACAACAAGAGAAATCTGGTTAGTAATTAGTGTTTCAGTGACTGAAACAAGAGAAAGAAAAGAAAGCAGTAAGGAAGAGT
The DNA here is from genome assembly GCA_020916435.1 of Oxytropis ochrocephala. Classification (NCBI taxonomy): domain Eukaryota; kingdom Viridiplantae; phylum Streptophyta; class Magnoliopsida; order Fabales; family Fabaceae; genus Oxytropis; species Oxytropis ochrocephala. Next base: position 102,011,338 of record CM037088.1, read on the forward strand.
ATTACCTGTTTGATACTCTGAAAAGGTTTCTGGGTAAAGGTTCAGGCTGTGTTCATCTCAAGAACATAGTCAAAGGTGCATGCAACAAAACAGATACAAGAGAACATTAGGGTTTCAGAATAACAACCAAGAGGTTAGGGGAAATCACAAAGGGTTTGTGACTATACCTGATTGAGGTGCTGGAATCTTGAATCGAGTCTCATTGTACCTGCAAGCACACTGTAGAAAATTAGGGTTTCTACAAATAAGTGGTAAATCAAAGGGAAATTGAAGGAGAACTGTAAAGAAAGGGTGAATCTACCTCAGCGAAGGAGATTCACAAGCCAGGTTAAAGAAATCAAGCAGATCTGTGCAAACTAGGGTTTGCAAGATCGCGAAGGTGAGAAGTCAAAACGAAAGTCTCAGCTCACGCTTCAGAACAAAAACCACCGAGGGTTTTGCTCACCATCAGCACAGATCATCATCGACGGTGAAACCGGAGAGAACTACCGCTTCAATCACCAGAGTTCACCGGTGAGAGCAGCAGTGCTCTAGGGTTTCATAGAGAGAGAGTGACCGGAGAACCAAGAAGAGAGAAGGAGGATCTTGCATTTCTGAGCGAGAAAAGAGTAGAAGAAAGAATAAGTATATCGGGTCAAAACAAGATCCGCGCGCATTGTTTGGGTCGGGTCCTGGGTGCGCAAGACCCACCAAACAATTTTGTTTGGCGGCTCTTCAACACATCATTGGGTTGGGCCATCAGAAGCTGGGCTTCCAATTGTTGCACCTCCCCTCAGTTGTTAATACAAGTCCTGCAAGTAAACAAGCAAAAATTAGCAAAAATTCAATACTATAATCTATTAATCAACTAAAATAATTAATTGAAACTATGAGATAACTTCACCGATATATTAAAAAATACGTGATAACTTTATTGAAATATAAAAAAACATGGGATAATTGCAATGATGTATGTAAAAACACGAGATAGCTGCACTGATATATAAAAAAACACAGAATAACAACACTGACACTAATATATAAAAGAACCGGGATAAATGCACAGATTGTTTTTAAATGATACTTTTACATTTTTAATTTTTAATATTTTTCTAATTTTTTATTTGAGACTCCTTTTTCAACTACTTTAAATTTGTCTTCTTTTCACGATGTGTTGTCCAGACTATTTAAATTATGTCTAAGTTCGTTCATGAAAAAAATATGGCAGCACCCGTGCGTATGCACGGGTATCCTACTAGTACCTAATAAGCACTCAATCCCCCAAATGCAACACCTTCAAAAAAAATTCTTAAATGGATCCCACAAATAACTACACATCATCACTTTATCAACAAATAACTCACAAACTTTTAAATGAGACCCACTTAAGCTAAGAGAGAGAAAGTCCTTGTACAAGGACTCCTCTCTATGAAGAATAAAACTTTTTCTGTCCACAATGATATTCTTTATTAAGGATCATCCTTAATAAGGAAAAAACACTATAAGAAACACCATTGTGGATGCTCTAAGAGTTGATGAGATTTCCGAAAATTCGTCTCTTTTAACATGTTTAACATGTATAAATCAGTTTAACATTTCTATATATAACTCTTATAGACAAAAGTCTATTTCCCAAGATGCAGTCCATGGTTGATGAAATTTCATCATCCCAAGCTAAGACAGCACCATTTATGAAACAACTTCAAAAAAAAAAAGATTTAATTGACAAGAAAAATAAGTTTGAGATGTAAGCGCTCAAAGAGCCTTGAGGCCTGCCCTGACCCTGGTGAGCCCCCGGAGCCCAACTCACCTAAACTTCATTTGTAACCAAAAAAAATAGGTTGGGGATTCTTAAGATACAAATCAATAATATTAAGCCTTCATTTAAAAAAAAAACGTTAACCATGTATACTCCATTTTATTGGATGTTACACGGGTTTGTCTCACATAAAGCGCTACCACATATTGGTGAGGTGTATTGTTGTACTAATAAGCACGTATTGTTGTGGATTTTTTTTATCAATAATGACAATATATTAGATAAATAATGCTACAAATATATGTTTCTGTATATACTGTGGGTCCTATACCACTCTTGAACTGATTTTTTTTTATTGTTTTACGGTGGAGTCCGTATATTTGTCACTATATTTTGTCACTTTACTTGTCTAAATAGCATTATTCTTTTTTTATAGGCAATGTTAGTGGGTGTAGGGAGAATGTTAGCACGTATTGTTGTGCATGTTATATGTTGGAAGTTATATTTTGATCATTATTTGATCAAGCATCACAACGAATAGTGAAAACAAAAGCATGATGCGAAAGGAATTCTCCAAGACTCGACGTGTCAAGGGTAACGCTGTCGCTGATGATAGTCTTTTGTTTTAATAATGTTGTAAACCTTTTTCATAAGCCCTAATGTAAAGGAAAGTTTAAGTTCAAACTTTTAATTTTAGATAAGTAACACATGAGATTGGCTGTAATGTCTCGAACGCTGAAGGTTCATTTGGTGCTATGTGATATTGTGATGGATGGTTTAAATTTTTTAAAGTGTAGCACAAACCAACTAATAGTGGAGTTGACCCACATCAATTATGCTTCATCGTACCTTTGATATTATAACTTTTTAAAATTACTGTATAGATTTAATTTATATACACAATAGGTGTATGTATATTGTACACTATCTACTAATCACATGGTGACACATCGTTAAAAAGAAATTGGTCAATTGGTAACCACAAATTAGTCAACTAGTAACCAACCACTCCATGAATGATATTGCTTTTCCCACTCTCCCTCCTACTCAAAACACACCCCCTCACCCTACACATTTACCAAACTAACCCCACTTACATTTGAATTCCCCCTACCCCTCTGCACTCCAAAACCCACCCCTCCTCACCTTCATCATTCACTCACATTCAACTACCCAACATTTGCAACTAGCTCAAGGTAATAACCCTACCAAACTTTTTTCATTTTGGTTCCGTTTTGAGCTTGTTTCTGCCACTCTTACTTTCTGAAATCGTGCTCAGTTTGAATAAGGTCGTTCGAACATGATCGATTACTCGTGTTCGAACGTGTATTAAATGGGGTGTGACTTTGCTGGGTTCAAACAACCTTATTCGAACGTCGTTCGTATAGGGCCATTTGATCGTCGTTCGTATAGAGCCGTTTCGAGCGATGCATGACAATGAATCGATAATTTGCGGCTTTCATGCGGTTTTTGTGGGTTAAATGGAAGAAAATGGGGGAACTTCTGGAGCAGTTGAGATCGTTGGTGTAACCTCAACAGAGAAGACTTACTGCTGCATTTGCTTATGTCAATTAGGAGAGGTTGGATAACTTTGCATGGGTTCTTGAGAAATTGAGAGGTTTATTTAGGAGACCGAATGAATTATCACAAGTCATACTTACTAACAGAGACACTAGTATGATGAATGCTCTGGCAGGAATATTTCCAACATCTGCAAACTTGTTGTGCCAATTTCACATTAAGAAAAATGTGAGGGACAAAGCTAGGCTCATTGTGAAAGACACAACTATTGTTAATGACATTATGGGTGCATTTCAATCTGTTTTCCATGCGAAGACTACGGAAGAGTATGATTATGAGTTGAGTCTGTTTAACGACTTGGCAGGACATTATCCCAGTTTCATACAGTATGTCAAAACCACCAGTCTCGTAAATGCCCTACTCCCCTCGAAAGTAGGAGTGGAATGCCTACAAACCCACACAGTTCGGGTTCCACTCCTACTTTGTCAACGTGTCCAGCACCTAATCCATCACAAAGAAAAAGCGAACTCAAGCTGACAGTGCTACTACAATCCCTACTCCTCCACTACCTAAGAAACCAACACCCACACCTATTGTTACAGAAGTTGTTAGTACTAATGTTTCAACAGCTCTTACTTTGACACCAGCTCTTGCTCTTACACCGAATCCTATTGTTACAGATATGGATGTTGCAGTTATGGATGTTTTTAATACATACATAACAGGGATGCCAGAGTACATGCATCCCTATGTTGAAAAAAAATTGTTAATGTGGTTGGTGATGGAAACTGTGGATTCTGGTGTATTGCTGCATTTCTTGGAAGGAGTGAGGAGGCTTAGCAGTCTGTGAGAACTGAACTGGATGACATTCTTTTTTGAAAGGTCACATTTTTTGATGAAGGCATTGTTGAGGGCACATCATGGGGATAATGTTGAAGATAACTGGGTGACTACACCGGAAATGGGGTATCTAATCAGTAACAAGTACAAAGTCGTCCTGACTTGTTGGTCACCTAATTGTTGTTACACAATTTTTCCTTTCAATGTTGAACCATTCAGAAGTGCCCGACAGTTCAACATCATTTTCGTAGCAAAATACAAACACTTTGTACAGGTAAAGTGTCTTCTATTTAGATTCAATTTAGTTATTCTGAAACATTGTATAACATTCTTTTTTTTTGTCTTTTTGAAGGTCTTTATGAAGTCTGGAAGTCCAATGACCCTACCGGATTTGATATGGAATACTAATAGGGCACCCATAGCAAAGGGTTGGGACTCCCTTTTTATTGGCCGCATGCAAAAGTAGAAGTCTTTGATCATACAATCACAACCCCCCCATCCCGCTCCTTGTGTAGATTTAAGTAAAGATAGTGATGGTAGTCAATGTTAAGTTAGGTTTATAATTTTGGTACACAATATTGTATAACTCTTGACTGACTTATTTTGAAATCATCCAAAAAAACTCTATTTCTGGTTTATTAGCATCTGTTCTGCATAACACTGGTTCGAACATAACCATTCGAACGCTTGTTCGAACGACACTACGCGAACCCGTTCAAATAACATCATTCGAGTCAATAATAATGCACTCTCACACCATCAGTTACCAACTTTCCTTAACACGCATTAATGTATTCGAACTTGTTCGAACGAGCTTATGCGAACAACCAAAATTCCTTAACACGGATAATGTCGTTCTAACGCGTTCGCACAACGTCGTTTGACCGTCACTTAAACAGTGTTGCATGAGCGTCCAACGCGAGGTTATATTTGGAAAAAAATTGTTTAGGGGTGTGCGGTGAGTAGGAGGGGGAGTGGGAAAAGCAATATCCCTCCATGAATTGTGATTGATAGTGGTTGTAAAAGCCATACACCTATTGTGTATGCAAATTAAACTCTTATTATATTTGTGTGGACCAATAATTATTTACAACTTACAGATGCTGGCAGCAACGAATTAAGCAAAAACAAGGAAAAGAGAGAGAAAAAGGGTACCCAACTCTCAGTTGAGAGATCACGTGCGTAGCAAGGCTATAGAGGATATCTATCTATCTATCTATCTATCTATCTATCTATCTATCACTGTGTATTTGTTATTATGACTCTGTTATCCAATAGCGGATGAATTGATAGCGAATAGCGAATTAAATTTTAAGACTCTATTTGGTAAAAAGTAGCGGTTAGCAAATACGCTAGCGGATAGCGGTTGAGCTACCGGTTAGCGGATAAGCTAGCTGATAGCAAATTATGTGTCTGGTAAAATTAGCGGTTAAAATAGTTGATAAATGTAAAATGACATAAAAGGATATTTAATTAATGATTAAATTATTTAAGATTGATAAATATTTAATGAGGAAAGAGACGTAATTTAATAAAAATAATAAAGGTAAAATGTCAAAAAAAAGTGATACGCTATACGCTATCTGCTAGCGTTTCAAAAAACACTACTTGAAGTAGCGTTTCAAAAAACGCTAAACGCTACTCGAAAAACATAAACGCTAGTGCTTACCAAACACTCCTGCTCGCCATCCGCTAGTCAAATACGTTAGTCTCATCCGCTATCCGCTAGCGGATGAGACGCGCCAAACAGAGCCTAAGTGTTTGGTAAAATTAGCGATTGAATTAGCTTATAAATATAAAATGACATAAATGGACATTTGTAATTAATGCTTGAATATGAGAGAGAAGAACATTTAATAGGGGATAAATGAGGAATGTAACACCCCGTTTATTTTATTAATTTAAGCGCGTATATTAGCTATTGTGTGATAATTTTGTGTATGTATTTTTGTAATTAGTATATTTTCATTTTATATATAAGTATTTTATTGTTATTAAGTGGTAGTTTTAATTTATTAAATTATTGTGTGATGAAAGTTATTTAGTGAATTGTTTATTTAGTTAGTATTTAATTGTTTTAAAAAAAAAACAATAGAAGGATGGGCTTGGTACCACACAACTCAGGATGGGAGTTTTAATAGAGAGAAAAAGAAGGAACTGCTCATTGTCTTCCACATTACGAACGATTCTGCCATAGCCAAAACCCCAACTTCCTTATTTGCTTTCGTTCTCCCTCTCTAGGTCACGGTTTGACCCCAAACTTCATTACCCAACTCAAAACCACCTTCTGAGTTCGATTCTAACCTCTGTTTCGCCAAAGGAAGCACCGTTTGTCGCGTTTGGTAATGTTGGACGAACTGTTTTTCACGCTTTTCGACCACCACAGTTTCCGGTTGGAAAAACGGACGCTGTTTTCGGATTCTACGCGTCGAAACCTTCGGGAAGCACTAGTCTCTTTTTCATTTCGGCGAAATTGACGTCAGACCCCTTTTCTGGTGAGACAGGTACCGTAATTCAGTTTTTGTTCCTTTAGACTTCGTTTCAGTTTAGAAAGCCCAAAATAATCAGTTTATAATTACTATTGTTTTTGTCCAGCCGTATTGTACTCTTTATACAACATGTGGATTTTGCTTTGTGACACCGAGTGTTGAATTGTCGCTACAGGCTGACTTTCTTTGCTGTTGTTGATACCACAAGTCATATTTATTGAGCTAAGGTGTAGTTTGACTCTTTAGTAGTGAGTAGGTGAGATAATGAGCAATAGGGATGTCACATGATCCCTAAGCTGATAGGAAAAGTTACTACTAGTGACATTTAGAAACCTATATGATTGTTGAAAAATGACTAATGGTGTTATTGTGGTTAAGTAGTACTCCACTAGATGCTAGAGTTGTTAGATTGTTGCTATTGTTGATGTTGTTGTTGCTGTTATTGTTGTGGTTGTTGAAGTTGTTACACTTGTTGTGGTTGTTGTTGACATCATTGATGATGTCGTGGTTATTCTTGTTGTTGTTATTCTTGTTAAATAGTATATCATTAGATACTTAAGTTGTTGTTGCTGTTGTTATTGTTAAGTTGTTGATATTGATGTTAAGTGATTAAGTTGTTGTTGTTGTTGTTGCTGCTTATGGTAAATAGTTAAGATGTTATTGTTATTGAGGTTAAATTGTTAAGTTGTTGATGTTGATGTTAAGTGGTTAAGTTTTTGTTGCTGCTTATGGTACGTTGTTAAGATGTTATTGTTATTGAGGTTAAGTTGTTAAGTTGTTGATGTTGATGTTAAGTGGTTAAGTTATTGTTGTTGTTGTTGCTGCTGCTGCTTATGGTAAGTTGTTAAGACGTTGTTATTGTTATTGTTCTTGACGTTAAGTTGTTGTTGTTGATGTTAAGTTGTTGTTTTTGCTGCTGATGATGTTAAGTTGTTAGGTTGTTGTTGGTGTTGTTGTTGTTGTTGTTGTTGTGATTGTTAGACACTACATGTGAATAGGTTTATGCATCATGGTGTCCACATTGTTGTTGTTATTGTTGACCCAATTGTTGTCGTCGTTGTTATGTTAGAAGGGCACTATCGAGCAAGGTATCCCGTTCAGGCATGATATCCTAGTCCTGCGCTTGTCATTGTTGTTAGTAGGGCAATATTGGGCAAGGTATCCCGTTCAGGTATGGTATTCTGGTTTTGCGCTTGTCATTGTTGTTAGTCGGGCAATATCGGGCAAGGTATCCCGTTCAGGCATGGTATCCTGGTCCTGCATTTGTCATTGTTGTTAGTAGGGCGTTATCGGACAAGGTATCCCGTTCGAGCATGGTAACTCGGTCCTACTGTTGTTGTTGTTGTTGTCGTTGTTAGTAGGGTGTATCAGGCAAGATATCTCATTTGGGCATGGTATCCCAGTCTTGTGGTTGTTATTGTTGTTGTTGTTGCTGATGTTGTTAATTTTTGATGTTGGTGTTCTTGTTCTTGGTGTTAGTTGTTGTAATATTATATGTCTCATAAATGTTGTATGTGATGTATTGCTATTCTGTAAAAGTTGTGGTTATAAGGTGTATTGCTTGTTTAGCTCTCTTACGATAAATGCTACTCGAGTGTATGATGACTAACCCCTTTGTTGTGGCTATATGCATACACCATTGTGTATATATAGAGTATGTACTCGCAGATGTTGATGTTGATTGAGTAGAGGAGTGATTATGCCTTCGGAATCACCCGTAGTTAGTATTAGCTAGTTTATGTTATTCAATGAAAGTTGTTTGTTTCCGATGTACTTTTGTAAGGGCCAACTCTGAACCGTTGTGACATCGAGAATTTTGGTTATTTACTTTACTTATAAATTGACATTTCTTTTTTTTATATTTCCGCAAGTTTGTAAATGTGATGTCTTCACCCCGTTAAATGAAAGTTTTATTTTGGACAATATTGTTTCTAGTTGTTTTTCCTACTTATGTTATATTTATGCCATGACGGGGTAGCGGGTGTCACAAGGAATTTCATTAAGGCTCTGTTTGGCAAAGCCAATCCGCTAGCTTATAGCGGATAGCTTATAGCGGATCCGTTAGTTGTAGGATTTGGCAATACGAGCTTTAGCATTTTTCCAATAGCTTATAGGGTTTTTTGAAACGCTATTTGAAGTAGCGTTTGAGCTTATAGCTTATAGCATTTCATTTTTTCTCTCAATTTTACCCTTACTACTTTAATTAAATTACTCATTTATCTACTATTAAATGAATTTCCCTCTCCTTTTAAAGCACTAATTACCTATATCTATTTATGTAATTTTATATTTATAAGCTACTTCAACAGCTAATTTTACCAAACAGTTTTAATTCAATCCGCTACTTCATCCGCTATCAGCTACCTCGTCCACTATAAACTAGCTTATCCGCTATCCACTACTTTTTGCCAAACAGAGCCTAAGATAATAAGGCTAAAAGTGGTAGAAAAAATAAAACACTATAAGCTTAAACGCTACTTCAAATAGTGTTTCAAAAGATGTTATATACCAGTGAAAATTATGTAGTAATTAAATGCATTGCCAAAACTGACAGATGTCTAGGCTTACTGGTTTCCTATTTCTTTAATTAGATAGACTAACGACACTAATTTAATTTCTTTTACTTTTTAAAAGGTTTTGCTTTCCTTCAAATGTTATGAACCTCATGGGAGGAGGAAAGAGAAGCTTAAATTCTTAAAATTAAAATAACTTAACTGTCCTTATTAAACTAGAATATAAACTTAAAAATATAAAAATAAACTCACTTCCTGTACCAAATAAGTAAAGACTCTCCTCTCCTCCCCTCCCCTCCCCTGTAAAGCGTTTCTATAAATCAAATTTCCATGCAGTTGAGCTTTGAATTACACAGATGAGACGGAGGAGAAAACTATAACCAAGAAATTTACCACTTTACAGAATAATCTATTCACAGAATAACAGACAAGTACTGATTCATGAAACTAATCAGAAGGTTGTCATTCCCTGTTACAGTGAGATTGAGGGGTTAGATAAAAGGATGACCACGCTAGTTTGCCAGGCATATCAGGAGCTACCGTCATTAAATATCAACATCTCAACAAGTGTTTTGTCAGCTAAAAAAAGTTACTAAAGAGACAACCAACAACAAAAAGAGAAACACCTTCCTACAAGAAAACAGGTCTGTTGTTTGTGACAAAATACTCAGTTGCCTCAACTGTACCGCTTCTGTACAATATTACGGAATTAATTTTCATCTTCTACTCGTTGGTTTCCATAGGTACAGGAGTTGGAGTCTGTTCCCCAGCAGGAGTTGGAGTCTGTTCCCCAGCAGGATTAGGAGTCTGATCCCTCCTTCCACTGGGTTTCTTAAAATATTTTCCGTTGAACGACTCAGCAAGGTCTGGATATTTCTTCCTTACTAAGTTTTCCAAGCACTTGCGATACGAGAAGTCTTCTCTAGTACCATCCTTTAAAACCACATACAAGCATCTGCTCTCCTGAAAACTGCTGTGTCTGTTAACCTGCCAAAACAAGTTCTCCCAAGATTAAAAAAGGGAAAAAAAATATAGACACAAATATTTTCAAGTCTCGACAGAATGCATTAGACACAATTGCATGCGTAAACTGAAATTGACATGCATCAAAAGTAAGGAACCATCTTTCTGTCTGGAAGTTCTGCGAAGAAATTAATTTATATAGGGAACCAATGATGAAAGAAATTATAACTGTTGATCAAACTAAAAAAGGGGAAGAAAAAGAAATGGAATATACCATGACATGATCAATTCCAGCACCCATTTTCGTTTCTTTATCTGGATGATGTTCAAAGACATTCTCTAGTACAAAAAGCTGATCATCAGCAGGTAGTGGATCCCCATCATTGTACCTTCATGCAGAAATTTATCAGAAAAACAACGCAACAAGATTCATAAATGAACAAAGGCAAATACATATATATATATATATATATATATATATAGAAAAGTTGCAGAAAATTTATGGTGGCAGGGAGCAAAACTGTTGAGCAAAGAGGCAAAGGTTCCTAAAATTGGAGGAATGACAAATTTAGCAGTTAAATTACACACTTGACCTGAGCATTGGGATGCCATTTTTTACAGTAGGAAAGGGCATTAAAAGATCAAAATTTATTTTAGCCTAGTAAAGACATTGATATATTCGAGAGTTTGCACCTACTGCCTTAGGGAACTTACCCTTCTGTTTGCATGATTCTTCTGATTGACTGTACAATAGGTTCAATCTCCTTGCGAATATCCAGCTCTTCAGAAGAGTATAAATCCAACCTGGGCCCAGGTGGTCTCAAAGGGCGATTTCTTTTACCATCGCCAGCATTTGCGCCCCAACCTTGGGAACCTTCAAAGCGATTTTTCTTAAATGATTCTCTTCCTTGTTTTCCCCACTGAAAATTTCTGTCACTGTCAGAATTAGCAGAAGAAATTTGTGAGTCCCATCCACGTGAACCTGCAGCTTGAGTTGAGTCATTCGGGAAGTCCTGAGTTTGGTTTTCGGGGGATTTGGGTTTTCCCCAAGAGCAATTGTCAACTGGTCCTTTGGCACCCCAACTCGCCTTTACATTGTCAGACTTGTGTTCCCAAGCATTTGATCTAGAAGAGTCTTGCATAACATCAGCTGCATCCTTTGATTCAGCTTTCCACTTACCAGAACTCCAAGAATCATCTTGGATTTTTTCTGACCCACCATCTTGTCTTTCCTCTTGTTTCTTTCCCCATGAGGACCAGTCATTTGTCTTTGGTGCTGTTGAATCTTTGATGGCACCCCAGTCATTTGTCTTTGGTGCTGTTGAATCTTTGATGGCACCCCAGTCATTTGTCTTTGGTGTTGTTGAATCTTTGATGGCACCCCAGTCATTTGTCTTTGGTGTTGTTGAATCTTTGATGGCACCCCACGCACTTGATTTCGGTGAATCTTCTTGGGTAACATCAGCTCCAGCCTTCCATTTCTGAGAGTTCCAAGAATCCTCTTGTACTTTTTTAGACCCACCTTGTATTTCCTCTTTTTTCTTTCCCCAAGAGGACCAGTCATCTGTCTTGGGTTTTTCCGAATCTTTGACTGCACCCCAAGCACTTGACTTGGGAGTGTCTGCTTGGGTAACATCAGCTCCAGCCATAGAATCGGCTTTCCATTTCTGAGAGCTCCAAGTACCCTCTTGTCCTTTTTCGACCCATCTTGTATATCCTCTTTTTCTTTCCCCAAGAGGACCAGTCATTTGTCTTGGGTGCTGTTGAATCTTTGACTGCACCCCAAACACTTGAGTTGGGAGAGTCTTCTTGAGCAATATCAGCTCCAGCCTTAGATTGGGCTTTCCCTTTCTGAGAGTTCCAAGAATCCTCTTGTAATTTTTTAGACCCATCTTGTATTTCCTCTTTTTTCTTTCCCCAAGAGGACCAATCATTTGACTTGGGTTTTGTTGTATCCTTGATTGCACCCCAAGCACTTGACTTGGGAGGGTCTTCTTGGGAAACATCAGCTCCATTGTATTCAGCTTTCGATTTTTGAGAGTTCCAAGAATCCTCTTGTACAATTTTAGACACACCCTCATCTACGTCAGGTTTATTGCTTCCCCAACCATCCCAACCACTTGACTTTGTTTTCCCTTGATCTGTAGTTTGTATAGGATCAGTTTCCCATTTACCGGAGCTCTGAGAATCATCTTGGGGTCTTTCAGATTTATCTATTCCCCAAACATCAGCTTTACGCTTTTGAGAGCTCCCAGACTCCCATTGGTCCCCTTCAGCCACATCAACTTGTTTTTCAGATTTATCTTGTCCCCAAGCAGACCAATCATTCGTATTTGTATTGGGCTCATTGATTTGATCTGTATTTGAACCCCAACCATTAGTTGTTGAGCCATTCAGTAGTTCAAACTTCTCATCAAAGACAGCATCGAATCCAGAGGTGTGCTGTGGGGACATGTCATACTCCTCATTTTCATCTTCCAGCAAATCATCAATGTCCTCACCCAAACAAGCATCGTTTTCTTCTTCCCCATTGGATAGGTTTTTGACCATGTGAAGAAACTCATAAACATCCATGCCTTCAATTTCATTTGATTTTATCTGCGTAAGAAAAATTCAACAATAAATAACATTTCAAGAACTCTAACTCTAATTTTCATCGAGTCCATTATTAAATGGGAAGACAACCAAATACCTCCTTTGGATCCCACACAATATCAAACCTAGATCCTGTACCAACAGCCACAGGTTTACCCCAGGAACAGGAGGCAACAATGCTTGATAAAGTGTCTGCATGACATTTCTCAGCAGCTTTCTCAAAGCATTTTCTTGGAGTCTGCATAATCACATGTACAACTACAAAGTAAGGGGAAAGGACTGACATGATACCTCACATGATTTCAAACATTACAAAGGCACTTACAAAGAGTGTTGCATCAGTGAATGGCACTTGAATGTTTAATTGACGAGATAGTGCTTTATAACCACCGGGGTTGAATCCGACTAAATTCCCACCACAAGTCATACTACTTGCTAACAAAATTAGATGTTCTCTCAGAACACCTTTTGCCACCATTTTCACAGATGTAGCAAGGCGCTGCACATAGCACAAGAATGATAAGAGAAGATAGCATAAAGTCTTAATGTTGAGACTACTAAAGAGTAGACCATCATCAAAGCTCTTTCATCAAACTAAGCTCAATAGTTGACAATATCACTGTCATGCTTCTAATAGAAAATATCACAAGAAAACCTAAGCACAACAAAAAGAAAGGTAGGGAAAAGACTAGGCATGCAACAAGTCTTTCTAAAATTCCAGTCTCTCAGCAAAAACATGTTACCAACATTACCGATGCATCCAGGAGCAGAGCAGCACAGCGAATTTAGCAGGCAGAAAAGATTGAAGGTTAAAATTGTGTGCAAGAAAAAAGAATGATTTGCAAGAGAAAATCCTAGATCAATAGAAGGTCCAATCTGTTCTATCTAAATTTGGTTGAGGGTATAACAATCGAAAACACAGAGATAACAAGTATGCTCTTAGTTGCAGAGATGTAAGAGGTTATACAAAACAAGATAGAATTAAAAATGAAAGCATTTGAGAAATATTGAGTGGTACCAGAGTCTATCCTATCCTAGATCCATCGGGCCACCCACCATTATTATCCACGCAAAAGTGTTGGGTGTGAGTGGGTGTATTGAGAGAAACCCAAGCCACAAATCAACTAGTGATAATGTCTCAAAAGAGTATATAATGAAATGCATCACTTACCTTACAAGCCGGTTTTGTAGGGTTGAGTTAGTCCCAACCCACATTCTAAGAAAAACTAAAATAGTTGAACTTCAAATTACTCCCTCTGTCCCATTTTGTTTGTTGTTTTAGCGAAATCAAATTGAGAAATATTGAGTGGAACCAGAGTCTATCCTATCCTAGATCCATCGGGCCACCCACCATTATTATCCATGCAAAAGTGTTGGGTGTGAGTGGGTGTATTGAGAGAAACCCAAGCCACAAATCAACTAGTGATAATGTCTCAAAAGAGTATATAATGAAATGCATCACTTACCTTACAAGCCGGTTTTGTAGGGTTGAGTTAGTCCCAACCCCATTCTAAGAAAAACTAAAATAGTTGAACTTCAAATTACTCCTCCGTCCCATTTTGTTTGTTGTTTTAGCAAAATCAATTTGTCCTAAATTGATTGTTGTTTTACATTTTCCATGAAGCATTTAATATTTTTTCCACTCATGCCCTTATTTATTATGAGAATTTTTAACATTCATTAAATAATTTACATTTATCTATGTGGAGAGATAAAGGGTTAAAAGGTAAATTATACAACATTTTTTATAAAAGTTAGATTACTAATCATTTTTCTTAAAGGGTATGCCAAAACCTTAAACTACATACGGAGTAAGAGCAAATTCAAAAAACTCTAATTTTACTAGTCAATTGCATGAAGGCATACGTGGCTAGAAGAACAAGAACAAAAGTTATGAAATGAAAATAGAAAGAATAATTTCTATCAAAAAAAAAAAGAAAGAATAATGGATCCAATAAGAAGCCAGCTATATTTCACTGATGAGTATAACTGCCGGTGACATACAGTAAAGGGATAAATGGACATACAGTAAAGGGATAAATGGACATTTACAGATTAAAGGATGCAAAAATAAGCAGCTTCAATAATAAAAAAATAAAAAGACACAAGATTACATCTAACTGATTTTTAAATGAAGATTTTACACTGAAAGCAAAGGCTATTTTCAATGCAAACACATATATGTTTGCTGAAGGTGCTCAATTACATGATGAAATGCAGACAGCCCATAAGAAATATTATATTCAATATAGTATTAAGAAATTTACCTGAATTGCTTGATCAAAAGTACATGATATCCCCAGTAATTCTTGGACTTGTTTAATAGCATAGGGGATAGAACGCCTAGTATCAATTAAATGCAGAACAGGGAGGCAGGAGTCAAGCACAATCCTCCAAGAATCACCACTTTGTTTAACAGCTTCCTTCTCAAGAATGATGTCCAATGCCAATTCACCATTAGCGGTTTTGCAAGGGTTGCGAACCCATGTGTTTGTGTCTGGATTAACCCAGATTATATTTGCAGAGCTGATGCGAGGGTCTCCTATTTATTTATGAGAAAAATAGAAGGATTACTAACAGGATTATATGTAAGAAATCTATATATGTAAGTATGTGTGTATGTATGCATGCTGGAATGCATTAATATGATGAATGCAATACAACATGTGACAGACCAACAAAATAAATTAATATTAATATCTGACGTACATATATGGACAGAGAAGAAATTTAAAAGCAAATTATATCTTCAACGGATATATGAAAGTAATAATTCCAATCTGGATCATGATGCATGGTGTGGGAACCCAGTAATTTGTTACCCAATTATTTAGTTACTGGGAGTTGTAAGGCTATGTTTGGGAGTTTGGAATGGAGGGCTTGTTACTAAAAATTTAGTAGTTATTTTGGAGAAAAAAATATTCTCCAAAACCCTCCAAAGTCCTCCCCCCTAGTTCGTTAAGTTCCCCCAAGTTAGAAGGTGTTGTAAATAGTGTAACGATTGTAATTATTTACCCGCTCGTTAGGTCTAGGTTTAGAATGCCTATTTAAACACACTAGCTTTTGTACAATACACACAATTCTAATAATATATTCAGATTCCTCTTTTCTACATGGTATCACGAGCTCTCGTTTTTGGGAGTCTCGCTTCTGCACAAAAACCCAAGCCGTCAGGCTGTTTTTTTTATCCTCTGCCATCAGTGCAGTACCTTCTTTTTTATCTGCTTTCAGTGCAGTTCTTACCCTCAGAACAGTAAAGTTCCTTTTTTTTTCAAAAAAACAAACCTTATTGTTGTTACACACTGGCAAAGTTCGTTGAGCAAGCAAAAAGCGAGGCAACAACATAAGCAATCAGTGCTGGTTGCACGAACATTTAAGGGAAACTACCAAGAATTTGATAGGAACCAACTGGTATATTGAACGAAATAGGACTATTACATGAATGTTTTGCTGGATATTTGAGAGATCCAACCCTCTCCTAAGCCAAATGGCCCTCTAGTGTATACAATTGACAAAGACCCTTATTCCTATCCCACTACCTTCTTATTTATAGGCAACATGCCTTATAGTTACTTGACTAACTAACTACAACCAACTAACTAACCCTTAACTAATATAACAAACATTTACTATAACTACTATATAACAGACCTATCAATACTCCCCCGGGGACATTCACCTTGTCCTCAAGGTGACTCAAAGAAAATGAAAATTATTGTTGACAAGTTGCTTCCCAAGATGAGCCCACCACACACCGCTGTGCCACTTTGATTGATGCATCAGTTAAGTTTATACAGTTCTTCAGAATAAGCTCTTTGATGTTGTGACCACGTGCAACAATGTAATCCTTGACAAATTTATCACAAACAGTTTGAACTAGTTTAGCCAATAACTGCGCATGATATTGATCTCACCTTCTTATCATCTCAATTATAGTTGGGACAATCACACCTTCATCTCCTTGAAAAAAAACCAATTCAGCAAGTGTTTTCCTTGATCAAAAGCTTCTGTCAACCCAGCTTCTGTACAATCCTTATTATCCACTTCGTACCAAACTGGATTATCCACAATATACGACATCATATCCAAAGCAACCGCAACCAAAATCACATGATTAAAATGGTCCCTAGGATGAATCCGAGACACATATCCCAACTCCATCGTATCCGCCCTTGCCAACAGAGCCTGTGCAGTCCACTTAGCCAACTTGTTTGCATTGTTCTTAAGCTCAGTAGCCAAAACAGCACCTCTTTGGGTTTCCAACTTCTGCTTCCAATCAACACCAGAATACTTAGGATCAAACTCATTCAATGCATTCAAAGTAAGGAAAGACCTTTGATTGTTGAGATCAACAACACTATGAACCTCACTTGATTCTCTCTCTTGGGAAATATACTGGAACAAGAGGATTAGAATTCCAACAATGATGAAGCCCAATTCGTGAGACTTGTGCCAAAGGATTGTTTGTTGGTGGAGATATATGACTATTACAAGCAGCAGACCTTGCAATTCCTTGTATCTCTCCCTTTGGGTCAATTCAAGCACATTTATTTCAACCCAAGTTATGAAGATTACCTGCGGTTGTTGCAATGTTGAAATCCCATGATGGCCTTTTAGAATATTGACACTTGGATTCCATTTTAAGAACTCACCCATTAACTCTTCTACTACTGCCATGTGTGTGATACCCAGCCACTTGTCATAAACTTCTGTTATATTATTATATTTGACCAACCCATTAACATCAAAGTAGACTTTGAATATTATTATATTTGATGGACAGCCTTCTAATATAACACCCATAGCAACCTCATAAGGATTGTTCTTAGCATGCCCCAAAATCACAATGTCCCCAACAGTGAACTCTCTAACAAACATTTTATCAAGCAGTAACCGTGCAACTTCTATGCTTATAGGAACATTCTTTAGAAATATATTCAACAGTTTAGCTCTTATCAAAAGAACACCAAGTACCACTTGACTGAGAGGATAACTGCAAATAATCATGCACAGAATTGCACCCATACCTTGCATTTGTTGTAAGTAGCTGGAGACTTCCACACACATCCTCTGTTGCACCACCTCACTGATTATGGGATTCCTAGTTGCTGCCACCATTAGCCTTCTCTCACTCAACAATCCTCTATACAGCTTGTGCGTCAACTTAAGTTCCACATCCCTCTCGTTGAGCATTTTAAGAGAAGTGATGGGAATATGTTTCCAATTGCAACAATACCCAGTGATGGAAATACCCGGGTCAACTATCTCCACGATTAAAACATTTCCCCTATTTGGAAGCTTACGTCTTAGTTCACTTTGCCCCAGCTGTCGCACCTCACGAACCAAGCAAGGAGTGCGACTCAGAAACGAAAACAACGTCGGCAAAGCGCACACCCCGGGCGACGATAGTGCAGAATTTCTTCCTTGCGCAATCGGGTCAGGTCCTATCTGACTTCGGGTTGGATTCGCAAATAACACATCTGGACTTCTCATTTTCACTTCACCCACGATTATCTTCGGGCCCGCCCATTAGGATTGGAGAAAGGCCAAACTCCCAATTGAGCATGAGACCCAATTCACCGGAACTGGACCACGAAGGCCTTCTTGCTTCGTCTTGCACATCATGTGCCTCTTTCGTCCTGAACGACAACGATCTCAAGCCCAACCGGCCTCTGTTAGCTACGACGGTCGCCGGCAACTCTAACGGTGATGGTAATTGAACCAACGACCATTCCTTCTTCCCACCATTTTCTTTATTCTCGTTCATGAAATCCCCTCCATCCATGAGATTGCTCCCATCCGGTGGCTTGGGCGGTGGTACTCGCCGTGTCAGTGCCATGGCAGGCTGCCCTATGTTCGGTGGGGTTAATGCCGATGGTGACGACTCAAGTAATTCTGATGGAGCAGATTTATGCCTCGGTGTGTCTTTCAACCTGCGAGTGCCATCGTCGGGTGGTTTCGGTGGTGGTGGTGGCTTGTTCCCCACTTCTTGCTTTCCTTCCCTTCGTTGCGTTCTTGATCTTGTATAAACGATTTCGCTCACACGAGCTCCAATCACCGGCAACGCACCAAGAGGTTCTGGTGGTGACGGTTCAGCCTTGGTTCGCTCTATTACGACAAGTTGTTTCGGCTCCGATGGTGCCAACGATGGCCCAAGACCTGTTGACACTCTCTTTGACTCCGAACTAGCCACTTCGTCGCTGGAATTCCGCACTTCCTTCCGGTGTGTAGTTTTCTTGGAAGCAATAGTTTTCTTGGAAGCAATTCTTGAATTTTTAGTTGCTCGTCTTCTTCTCCAGCTTACCGTGATGCCTCTCATCTTAAGTGCCAAACAAACATTCTGCTTGGACCATATTTGTGGCTTTTCCCTCTCGGTTTTCACTTCACAACTCTTTTTCCGGTCACCTTTCTTGGTTTCCAGAACAGACAAGTGGATCTCCTCAAGAAAAGCTCCTTTATCTTCCGGTCTCGGGTCGCACCGGTCTGAATGACCTGAATTCTTCGTATGCAACGCTGCGATCATCGCCTCCATTCGCGCTAGCATCTCTTGAACGAAATAGGACTATTACATGAATGTTTTGCTGGATATTTGAGAGATCCAACCCTCTCCCAAGCCAAATGGCCCTCTAGTGTATACAATTGACAAAGACCCTTATTCCTATCCCACTACCTTCTTATTTATAGGCAACATGCCTTATAGTTACTTGACTAACTAACTATTCAACCAACTAACTAACCCTTAACTAATATAACAAACATTTACTATAACTACTATATAACAGACCTATCAGAATTCAAATCATGACCCAAGGGAGCACAGAAGAAGGGAGTAGGACATCCCTAAAACTGCGTGGAACAGTGGGAGAGAAGAAAAACATGGTGTTGGTGGAATGTGAGGCCTTCCATAATTACATTTCTCGGCATGCAAGATCTACAATTTACTATGGAGGAAACTCAAGATCTATTGGGTTAAGGGTGGTGATGGCCTGGTGAAGACCGGTGGTGGATGCAAATGCAAAATAAGATCACAATTAGTGCCTAACAACATTGGTGATACGAAGCTGCAAAATGGGTTCCAAGGACACCAGCCCTTTTATATTGAGTTGCACTAGTTCAGAAGCACAAACAATGGGATCAGGGATGATGTTTCTTTCAGCCAGTGCAAGAGAATGATCCAACCTATCCCCTTGAGGTCAAGATGAAATTTCTGAGAAGGGGAGGGAGTATTGTTAGGTAACCCCACCCATTAGTTTGCTACCCAATTAGTTAATTGATAATAGTTAGAGGTGTATAAATACAAGAGGGGTTGAGAGAGAGGACGGGAGTCATTACACAACCCAAGATTGTATTAAACCTCAAGTAACCCTGACCAGAGAGGATATTGCAATAAAGATTGCACGACATTTAATTCATTTTCTTGTTCTAAATTTCAATCTCTCCTTCAGATACTACTTGACTTACTGATACACATGGGCTCATGCATGAAGGACAGCAACAACCTATTTTGTACTATGAAGGCCAGTGAAGTTTGGGACAATGTTATGTCCGGTGGTAATTCTAGTGCTTGAGGAGAATGATCAAGGTTTTCTAGGAGCTATCTGTCATGGTTGCAGGAAAGATTTTATTAGTCAGATTTTATTTGGTTTTCTATTTTCTTTGTTTGTGTCTTTGCTAGTTGTTAGTTGTAACGACCTTATGCTTAGTAAGCTTCAGCTTAATTTGGAATTTTGGCGTATTACGGTTTAGAGTCTTATTGTTATTAGTGGGTTTCGATTAAACAGGATTGCGCTAATATGCTCCGGTTGATTATTGGAATATATGAGAATATTAACTCAGAGTATCATAACAAATACATCAATCAAACCTCATAGAAGGCTAAAGTATCCTTTTTCTCCCACAATATCTTAACCCCATATATTGATTTAATAATAACAGATCTATAGCTCTATTATATAAAAAGCAAATTGAAAGGAAAATACCTTGGATTATTGTATCTAACAGAACCGGGCAGATCATGTCCGCAAGGATCTTTATGGTTTGGTCCAAATCATTAACATCACCATCCGGCCAACAGAACGTTACACAAGGGGCAGAATAATCAGGAGAATAGCAAGACTCACTGCCAAGAAGGAAAATAGATAAGACAATAATTTTTTAACTGCAAATGGGTTGCATGTTAAAAATAGAAGAAAAGAGACTACAATGTAAACTGCAATGGTCAGAAGAGAAAGCATGTGATTATAATGTGAAAAGAAAGGCAGTGCACGCATAGAGGCAGAATTCACAGGCAGAAAGTTTGAACTCTGCAAGATCTGCACTGTTATATTTAATAACCAAATCATTTGATGAGAGTGTGATAGATGCAACCATTGCCATAAAGTTTGTAACTTGTGATAATCAGATTGCCTCTTCGCCTCAAATCCAGTGTTCCACGAGAAGACCAAACACATTGAGATAGTTTACCAATTCATTATGGAGATCTTATTTAGAGACATAGTCACATAGAAGACCAAACATATTGAGATAGTTTACCAATTCATTATGGAGGAGATCTTATTTAGCGACATATCATCACTACTAGTTTTATCGATTCAAGTGATTAGCTGGAATATATTATCACTAATTCATTCAGAAGTACTTGAATAAGTTGTATTTGTAATAAAATTGTTCTGCATATGATCCGGAAATAATGTAAATAGGACAATTATAGGCTAATTTTTATTTTAAATTATTTTCTAATTACTGGAATTAGGGTAACTAAAATCTTAAAAACCCTATATTTATGATTCTGGTATACATAATATCCTCCAGTGTGTTATGGACACAAGGATTGCATCATATTTATTTCATTTGCTTTTTTCTTCTAAACATACTCCAATTTCTCTCCAAACATTAGACTAAAGACTAGGTTGTACAAGTACCACAAGGCAAGTTTTAGAGAGCGGTATCACAAATGTAATTAAGTTGTGTACCAAAAGTATGAGTGAATGATTTTTCACAAAAGAAAAGGAGTGAATACCCAATCCATCCCTAACAAAAATTTCAGTGCCATATTTGGTCTCGGAGAATAATTAATATCAAAATTAGTTTCTGACAATTACAAACAAGAGACACGTTAGTCCCTCACTTTTCAACGGAAATTGACAGGGAGGGACTAACATGTCCCCTGTTTGTAATTGTTAGGGACTGATTTTGATATTAATTTTTCTCGGGGACCAAATTGTGCACCGAAATTTTGGTCAGAAACAAAATTGGATATTTACCTAGAAAAATAGAGGATACTTGTTAGATATGTATCTAGGCATACCCATGTGTGGGATATGCCACCAGTACTTTTCTAAAAGGGGTATATACTATATAGTCTACAGAGATAAGTACTAATTATCTTAAGCCCTAGACACAATAAGGTTGAGAACTTCGTTAGATAGGACTGTCATTAAGTCCTTTTGATATCTTCTGCTAGTGGTTGCTTCAATGCCGTTGCCTTTTCAAACATGCCTAGAACATGGGCACCTTTGTTATATTTTTAATTTCTAGCTTTGTATGCCTTTACTTTACTTTCCCTGATTATGAGGATTATCTATCATCCTTTAGCTGAACTCTCACTCATTTATTACAAAACTTCTCTTTCTATCAAAGAAAGAAGGGAGGTTCACTTGCTTTGCTCATAATCATAAATATATGAATATCAATCCTCTGAAAATGTGCAAGACAAAAATATAATATATAATTTTTACCAAAAAAAGGATACTAGTAATTGTTTTTCAATACTTTCAGAAACATAAAATTAACAAAGAAAAAAAGATGGGTTATGAAAAGGAAAACCAAATATCAAAAGAAAGCATCACAATAAAACATAGCAGCTTGTTGCTTAAAAGCAACAAAAATGGTAAAACTGAGCTATCACGACTATAGATACCAATCATATTGTAAGAAATTAACTACTCAAGCAAAGCAAGAAAAATAATAATATATAGCAGTAAATCAAATACATAGTGAAAGAACTAAAGATTCACCTGAAAAACAATTCAGTTCTCCTAAAGACTTGAGCCAATTTCTTTTTCCTATTAAAGGAATTAAGTCTTTGTTGACATCTTTGAAAAACTTCAGTCATATTGATTTTCAGCTTCTCTAACATCACCTGCTTGAAACAAAACATCAATTATCAGAAGATTACTAAAACAATAATGCCCGTAATATTAGAGAGAATTACACTCCCCTCCCATGAGAAAATAGCTAATTACGCTATCCTCCCCCAAGAAATAAATACATATTACACTTTGGTACACAATAATACAATCAAATTCTTGTGCATATTTATTCCCTGTTTTTGCTTCCCAGTATTACTAACATACTATAACTACCAGAGACATTCGAAGTTATAAAGGAAAGACTTTTACTAAACAGACAATTCAAAGTCCCCCACCACTATCAAAAGGTTCATTGGGTTGAAAATGACCGAATCATAGTAACACATGCTTAATATTTATAACTCGTGTGAGGCGGAAGTCAGCTTTAAGGATAGGAGTCAATCCATGTTTCTGTCAAAAAAGGTAGTGTAATCTAGAGCAACCTTTAAGTTAACAGCACGAAAACAACCAAGCTGATCCTACAATGCGGCATCAATCGCTATTATTAGGCTCTATGGAAACCATATTTTCATTAAATACAGGTTAGTAATATCTTTATCAGTGGTTTCACCCAAAGTTTTCTTTGGTTATCTGGTCATCCACTATTCCTTTTAATGAAACTAGATTCTTATTGATTCAGTTTGTGTATTGGAGCCTGTGTTTTTCTTCTTTTAAGATGAAAGAGATATCTTGTACAAATTTTGCTATTTTTCTTTTAGTAAAAGCTATTTCAAAATTCTCAACAATACATTGTTCTTAATCTTATATTCTTTTGAACTTCTAGTTATACACCGCAGCAATCTCATAACCCCACTCATATTTTAGATCCCTTTTCATACCAATCACTCTACCAACCTCTGTGTGAGAAGGATCTGCTATAGCTAAACCATGAAAGCAATGGTATGAAATAATCCCAAACTTTAGCCTCCAAAACATTGTTCCCTCAATACGAATAATAATAAAGCAAACACACAACAGTAACATGTGATTAACAGATCCAAACAAGCAGGGTATCAAAACATCCAGCAATTCAGAGATTAGAGCAGGTTTAGTCTAAACGGTTTAGAACTAGGACTAAACAAATATGATATCAAAACCTGGTCAAGCCATGATAGAAAAAAAAAACATTTTCCTTAACAAAACAACTATTTAGCATGAAATCATGGAGCAAAATGTTACAATAAGCTAATATGACAAACTTACAGAGGCTGTAATACTCTCAATATCATTAGTCTGTTATTTTCTTCCTTATTAGGCTCCCAATATTCATTAAGATAGTTAACAGTAGGAAAAGTATATAAATTAGTTAATCAAAATTTAAGTATTTTTGCAAACACACATGTATGTTGGAAAAAATTGACTTAGTTATGCATTCAAATTCAAAGATGATAAAATTTTAGAAAATTAACATTTCAAATGAGTCATTACATACTTTTACAATTCAACATAGCGAACAAAATGTTAATTTTATTATCTAAATAAACAGAGGATCACTAATATGTATGTTTTCGTAGTACACTATCTTAAGACGTGTGAATTAGGAAAACCATTAAAGCTAAAGGGAAACATAGCGCTCATAGTGCTTTCAAACACCACTGCATATCTAATAAAAAACATAAGAAAAAAGGAAGAGGCATGCATGAAACACATTCAAGCATGTCAGTTTATTAAAATTTATAGCATATAGGCAAGTTATACGAACATGGCTGCATCAATGTCTAGAGTCAGTTAAGTATCAACATGTAAATAGTAAATATAATCAAATTAGATATTAAAAATAAATCCAACAACCTCATCCAGATGAATATGACCAACAAGGCCTGCATCAGTTTCAGAACCATTCTTGCGTTGTCGCTGCTGTTGGTATCTGCATCACAACAAGTTCAATTAACTCTAAGATATGTGTTACCCTACCCCCAACAAAATAAGGAGTACATAGCAAGTATATCAGACAAACAGCATATGAGGAATTGACATCCTAGTGAACAAAGAGGATAAAAACACCAAGTCATGAGAGAAAAAACAACTGTGTTTTATAATAATTCTACCACTGCTGCGAAATCACGAGACCACCCAGTACTAACTGATATTTATTAGAGTATATATATATATATATATATTCTACTTTATAAATTTAGACAAATCCCAATTTACAGTGTCTACAAAAATGAATGCATAATCCAGATCTCATATTGAATGCATATACAACATGCTATGCTGGATTGAAGTATTACGATTATAGAGCAACAAAGGACAGAAAAAAGGGACTCAAAAGACAGAGGAAAAGAATAAAACATATCATTGACTACCTTATAAAACAAACCACTAACCCTAATGATGATACTATTTCGCAGCTGTTACAGATTGTGTGTCATGAAATAACTCTTCCAAAAGTTTAAGTTGATGGGTGAAAAAACATGAATGGTTTTACTTCTAACATGTCCATTCACACATAGCCCTATGAGCTTGAAGCATGGACAATGTACTTTCTATTTTCAAGAATGGGAACTGAAAGGATCAAACTCTAGAATTGATAGAATTTCTCAATGGTAACTAACTGAGTTTCTGTGTAAAATCATTTCTGTTTTTCATTAAATTCAGAACTGAGTATACAATTGTTTATATAGTAGAGAACTTTATCTAATCAGTTAGTAACTAACTAACTGATTCATCTAAACTGTTACAAACAGAATCCTAACAAACTAACTGATCTAGAAACAGAAGCCTAACAGACATTTAACAAATACAGTAGTGAGTACTGTACAGTTACTAAACTGTACAGTATAAGCAGTAGCAATACAAGTGCTGTAGAATTGAAAAATCTAAGTAAAGATACTTCTATTATATCTATTAAGAATGCTTGGTCTCATATGCTATAATACCATGCCATGAGCCGAATCTCTAAAATGCCTAAGCAATTTATTAAAAACACATGATTGGTCTTATACTTAACAGGAGATAAAGAAATCAAACAATAGAACATCTTTTACTCAATCAAACAGAACCATCTCAAATTAATTGCAGTGCAACAAAAGACCTTATATTTCATTCAAAAATTATAACTATAAAAAGAATATTATAAACTGTCACACATAATCCAAGTGTTCAAAAACAATCCGAGTTTTAAACTATCACACATAATCACATGATTAGCTGTCTAATCTAATGTTGAAGTTTCAGAATATTTTTGGCTTACAAATTAGCGGTATATTGTTAAAGACTCCAAAAAGCAAGTATTCAACAAGATAAATTAAAAAGGTCAGAAAAACACACAAATTATAGAAAACTCCTGGGCTTTATAGACAAGAAAAAGACAACGAAAAGGACACACAAGTGCAAAGGGAATAAGGAACTGACAGAGAAACTCCATAGATAACATTGAAGTTATAATACATTATCAACAATATAAATAAACTGAAACAGGTGAAATCACACAAAATAAACTCTTCATGAAGGTCAAAAAAAGCAGGGGGAAACAGAAATAACTTTATTACATTAAGAAACTTAAACCCAATGTATATTTATTTCTTTCTTTAGGGTCCAGAGAAGCATATAGAAATGGAATCTGTATTCTCAAAACAGAGTGATATAAATTCACTTTTAAAAGATATTAAATAAGAATCCAGGCACCAATGTCAAACTTAATAGCAAAGAAGCCTGACAGCAACAACATTTTTAGAGAACGAACAAAATGTTCGGCCAAATAAACAGAAATTTAGAAGTACAGTAAAAGAAGCAGTAGCAAAACATCCAAAATTTAAACAAAACAGACAATAGAAATAGAAGAGTTGGTTGCCTTGTGATAGTAGAGCCTCTATGATTGCAGCCAATATCATCAAAGTTAAATTTCAAAACAGAAAAAATAGTTATTTCATATTGTATATAATTCATGCTTCAAGCCTAAAGAGCTCTTTTGCAAAGGAACACGGCAGAATAAATTATTTAATAATTTAAAAAATCAATCCATAGCAGAATAATTAATAATTGTGCTTTCTAGCCTATCTACGTGAATTGTGTTATAACTTATAAGACAAAACGCCAAAACCATAGAGAAGCCATTAGATGAAACATAGCCCCCAATCCCCAAAACAAATAAACCTGCAGGTAAATATCTACACTTGTTATGTAGGTGCTCCAGATGACAGGCAAAAATGCAATTGAAACATTGATAAAGATAAATTAGGCTTCAGCTACAAAGTAACCAATTAACCATGGTGTTCCTTACAAGCAACATGAAGTTTTTCTGAAATAAAAAATATATGCTGAAGTACACAGCAAAAAAGTATAAAAACAAGACAGAAAACTTACTCCACAACGAATTCTACTGCTGCATCCTTGAGGCTTATTTTGCTCAATTGATTTTTAAGCACATATGCTGCCTTTTCACGGCAATAACTTCTTCCGCAGTCACAGTCATTCAAGTACAAAACTACTCGCCGATCAATTGGTTCATTCCTATAATTGATCTTGCAAAGTAGTATTTCCTGAAGATAAAATGCATAAATAAATAACTCGGAAATTTTTAGTACTGAGATATGAGGAAAAGAATGATTACCTTCATCAACTCCCATGAAGAATTGCTGCTGGGACTGGAATCCAGTACTGCTTTATAAGCAGGATTTGACATGGAAGTTGCAGCTAAGACACCAACAGGCTCACCTGCAGGGAATAACACCTGAGCTTTGTCCCCAGGTTGGATCCCATACTCAAATTGTATAACTGAATTACTGCAGACATTCCTGACAGTGCCGTCATAACTAATGACAACATCACGCAGGATGGCCATCAAGTTCTTGAAGAGAGTTCCTGGTTCGGATAAGCCTCTTGAAGAGCGCACGAGTATTTCTCTGGATGAAATTGAATGCACCAATACTTCGTATGGATCCAATCCATGAAAAAAACAGCCTCTGAGTAATCCATACTCAGCAGAGGGATAACCATCATCACCATAGAAACACTTCACACGAAAATGTCTTGCTACATCCTCGGCCAATTCCTTTGAATAGAACCTTCCTCTCTCAAAAAGTTGTTGGCCTAACAATCCAATCTGTTGAACCACCTTGTCAACAGCCGACTTACTCTTTGAGTCGATCAAATCTCCAAGTTTGGTTGATTTCAAAGCAAAATTGATCACAGGGAGTTCGATATCTTGAAGATCCTTCTCCAACTTCTGTGCCACCAATTCATTATATAAGGACCTCATCTGACCTAACAAAGAAGAAACTGTCCCAATTTTTTTATTTATAATATTTTTCACAGGATTTGATATTGAAAATTCTTGTAATCCAACACTAAATCCATTATCAAATATGCTCTCCATCAAAAAGGGCTGTATTGCATCAAAGAAATATAGTGCCTCCTGAGGACCCTTCCCAAAGAAAATTGTGGCAGCTATTTCATTTACAACTGTAGGTAGTGCATCTCTAATAATATCAAATTCTAAGATTTCACTCTGCTTAATTAAGTAACGTCCTGCAGTACAATCAAAAAACAGAGGCAAAGCACACTGCAAAATTTGGATAGATGTCCAATAAGAATCACCGGAAGTGGCCCTAACCACAGCAGGATGTGGTAAAGGCAGTGAAAGAAACATTGCCATTTGATTAGCTGCGGCTCGATCCAGAAAACCCTTCTTAAATAACATCTTGAGTGACAACCAAGAGTCTGTGGTCAACTGCAAATTCAGGTTTCCACTATGAGAGCTGAGGAGTTGTTTCTCAACAGAGAATAACTCTACAACCTCAGCTTTGGCAGCAGGCGACTGAGGATAAAATAGATGCACACAATCACCATCAAAATCAGCTCCAAGGGGCCCACAGATTACAGGATTAATTTTGACAGTGTGGTCATTATGGATGTACACCACCAGTGCCTGCAAGGAGTGCTTATGTGTTGTAGGCGGTCTATTAATGAAGACAATATCACCATCCATAATCCTTCGATGCACTATCTGCCCAAGCTTGAGATATGTGTGACCCTTTGATCCCTCCCTTAGTGAATAAGTTGATGCACCTTCTGTGTAAGTCAGACACAAATTCTCATCAACTAACTTTTGCAAATAACTAATATTATGAATGCTGACCCTCTCCTCAAACGTAATCCGCTGGGCAACCTCCAGTGGAACTCCTACTTCATTTATCCTTCTATATCCATCTCCAGTTATCACACTTCTAGATGAAAACCCAGAACCCTTTCTTATAAAAAGAGTTCTCATTTTCTCTAACCATGCTTTTGTTGAGGACTCGTTCAACTCTTTGTTGACCCCAAAACGTGTTTCTATATCACGTGCAACCTTAGAAGTACCCCTAACTTGAAGATACTGATCCACCACAGTCTGCAAATCATTAGCTTCCACTTGATGAGACTCAAAGTTTGGTTCACCTGATCTAGAACTTTTGATTATTTCAACCTTCCTAAGCAATTTTTTGAGAATTGTGATGGAAGGATCCTACAACACACGATAGATACATAACTTTCTGGACTATAATAAAACAATTTTAGAATCAAGCCACCAATCAAATTATCATTTTCTCACCGATGACATCACACTAACTCCATCAGAAACTACTGGAACAGACAAGCAGTTTGGTGGAACTGGAAGAAATTTCAGGACATATCCATCTTGAGGAAAATATCCTTTTCCAGCAAGTTTTCTTTTTGTCTCCAGTGGAATTCTCTTGATAATTTCCATCACCTGGTAGTTATTTGACAAGCAAATCATCATAAACCAAAAGCCAGTGACAAGTTTCAATTGAAACAAATAAAAACCTCAATAAGCATTTAACAAATAGCCTGAAACAATCGGTTATAGATCTCAGTAACAGTCAATCACAAAAATAATTGATTAGAAATATCAATCATATAGAAAACAGAAAATATAAATACCAATTCCAGCAGTGTGATGAACTCATAAAAATGCTCAACATGAAAATATGTGCTACAGCCACTATAAAGCGCAATGAATCAATAATAAAATGTCTGTTAAAGAGTGTATTGTTGATAGCTTTCTTGTTCCTAAAAAAATACAATAAATACAAATCATTCTATGTGATTTAAAACTGGATTAAAAACTAAGCAGATAGAAAACCGATGAACTTGATTGAATATTATTAGAGTATACAGTTTTAATGTAAATTAGCCATAGTTCGACCCCGGTTAAGTCAGTTAAACTGTGCTCAGCAGTTGCTAGACAGCACTGAAGCATGGGTACTTCAAAATCAGAGACGTACCCGTACCGGGTACGTATCTGGTACCGATACGCATCGGGTACTGATGGGTACTTACCAGCCTACATTTGTGGTCTGATATATAAATATATGTGTGTCGTATAGTAAAAAAACTATATTTTTCATTCTTTTTTTGGAGATACCGAAACTTTTCCTAGTACATTGAATATCTTTTTTCTATTTCCTACTATTTAAATAATTTTTTCCTATATTTTGTTGTATATTATTTAGTTATATGTTTTACTTATTTGTATTTCCTATCTTTTAGGCACAATTATATCAAGTTTATGCTACGTATCTGCATTACCTGGTTTTTGAAAAACCACGTATCGCGTACCAGCACCCGGTGCCGATACCGTACCCGAACCCATGCAACATAGCTAGACAGTTAGCATTGCTAGTTTTCAGTTAGCAACAGAAACATATTGTATATAACAGTGTTTGTATCGGAATTAAAGCAGTGAAAAATAATTGACGATCTCTTTTTCCCCCCGGAAATTCACATTCTCCTTTTCTCTGAAATTGTTTTCCAATATAGTATCAAGGGCCTCCTCTTGAACTTACTCTCATGGCTTTGGAACAAAATCAGCTAATGTCTTTGGCCAATTTTCTTGTGAGCCCAGGGCAATTCAGATCCTATCTGTCACTGCCAGCTCCAAACTCAATAGGAGCAACTTCATCATAGGCACCCAATAATATTTTCACACGATTGCAGAAAAATTACATGACAAAAGTTTCTTGCACACAGCAAATGGAACCGTTGACCAAAGGACACAAACTTTAGAATGTGGTTAATCCTTCAACTCAACTCTCTCTCTCTCTCTCTCTCTCCCCCTCCCTCCCTCCCCCGAACCCGTACCACATACCGACGAGAATTGTGAACTAGATGTTCGCATTTTTTTGATATAGAAGTATTTTCTATCTTGCTGAGAGAGTGAGCTATTAAAACATATTTTATTAGTTTATTCTATTCTAAATTTAGTACCTATCAGGTATGAATCAACAAAGATTGACCGGTTCCAACATGCCTAAGTTTCTGATAGGCCCTAGATCTATACCCATGAGCCATCTTAGAGTCACCTTAAATAGGGAAGAGGGGAAGTCAGTTATAGTGATAATCCAAAAAATCAATTATCATAAATACAATGAGTCGCTTTAAAAATGCATATATACGGGTTGATTCAGAATATTATAGAGAACACAAACAGTCACCAAGCAATAGAAAAAAGAAAAAGTCAAGTAAGAAATTGAGCATATAGATGCAAGAAAAAAAAAAGAGAGGATGCACAAAAAAGGGAATTGCAAACATAAAGTAACTTGGTAATATATATATATATATATATATATATATATATATATATATATATATATATATCCAAATAACGGAAAAAGTATAGGAAACTTGGTAATTTTAAACATGGTAACAATGAAAGGCAGTAGAAACCAAACCTCGCAAGGAAGCAAAGCTCGAGTATGATCACCGTCATAGTGATAGCCATATTTGTCTAAAAAATTCCAAAAACCGTCGTGCATCTTTGACTTGGGCACCTTCAATGCCAAGTAAGAAGCCCCGTCAGCAGTTTTCACCTCCTGAATAGAAACTTGTGCAGCACTGGTTTCCTAAATGGGGAGAAATATAAATATCAAGAACCGAAGATGAACATTTATGGAAATAACAAGTCCCCATATATAACAAAAAGTATCATATTAGCAACACAATTTAAGCCAACACAGATAAAGAAGAAAAAAGTTGAATATTAAATTTGGCACCAAACAGAAAGCAGCAAAAACAAAGCAATGGAATAGACCAGTTGGGCAAACCAGGGAAACAAAAAATTGTACATTAAAAACCCAAGCATAAAAAAAAACAAGCTTTCACACTGCCTGAACACTCTTCAGACACGTCCTAAATAAACTAGAGCAATGGAAAACAAACACCATTCGGATGCAAATGGACAATTTTATACCAAAGAAAGTTGCTAGGAAACTCAAAATTAAGCTGCTAAATATGATCGTTATGGTTAGTCAAACAAAAGGTGAGGTCATAATTTTCAGATCCCACTATATATATATATATATATATATATATATATATATATATATATATATATATATAGGCAGCATAACAAGTGAAAAAGGGGTTTGTTATGTGAGAGGACTTATTCTCAGCCACTGGATTGAAATGAAAGACTAAGATTAAAACCACACATAAGTCACACGCACGTACATCTTCCTCCATCTTTTCAACTTTCTATGTTGTTACTGCTTCTTTCATGGCACCATCCCCTTCCCATATCCACCACCAAACCTTCCATATCGGACAACACTGATTACACACTATCTAATTTATGCAAAATATTCTCAACCCATTATTATTAGAATGTGTATTTGTTGCATTGGTATGCTGGAACTATTACTAGAAATCCCAGCTGGTTATACAGATATCTCGGTCAAACCCTCACAACTTCAATCTTTGTTCTTTGGCCCTTCATGTTGTTGGATACAAAAAAGAATAAAAGGGCTGTTATTGTCTAAGAAGAAAATAATGAATATAAATTTTATTAAAGTTTAAAAGGTGTGATTTAATGAATCAGATTTTAAAGATTTGTTCTTAAACCTTTTGTTCTCCAACATGTGCTATTAAAACACCCCAATTAACGCACGAGTTGGGTAAATCGGAGGTGACAGCAGAAAAGAGGAACACGGAACCTTCCGACGCATAAGAATGGTGTGGGGTGGAAACGAAGAAGTTGTGTATAGATACATATATATTTATTTTATTTTAATTTTTTTATACTTCCGTGCTTCCACCGTATCCCGCAACACCATCCGCCATATTACCTAAGGTGAACTATTGGCTGCCCGCTATTGTCCGCAATCAGCAATCAATAACATTAATCCTAATATAAAAGGATTAGAGGAAGGAAAAGAATATAATGAAATTAAAAGAATGAAAAACTCATTACATCAAATGTTTCTAATTCAAGGAATATCTGCAAGAAAAGAACTCCATTGGAATTTTTTAATAAAAAGAGGAATACTTAAACAATGGACAATTTCTGATAGTAAGAGCAGACTTAAAAGCTTCAAGCATCATCTCCATAAGACTACATTTGTGTGTACTCAGTTATCTTGTCTGATCCTTAAGAGGGGAAAATGAATTTATTTTTAATTGCAACATTTATGTGCATCAATGCAGAAAATAATAACAATATTATTACTATTTCACACTTATGTCTTATCACATGCGACCTAAATACTACATGACATAATTTTAAAAAACCCTTCATTTAAAACATAATCAAATACAAAATAGGTGACAAGTAGTATATATGAATAACAAGGATATTATATGATGGGTTTATACTAACCTCACAACAGGGAGATATTATTCTCTGCGCCAAACCACTGCTTGAAGAAGGAAACTGAAAGGGTGCGAGCAAGTAAAATCAAACACACAAAATGCCATAAGAAGTTGTTTCCTTGTATCTAAATCTAGCTCACAAAGTGCATGATAGCAGGATTACTATACAAATTATGACAACACAATTAGCAACACAAACCTTATTTAGCCACCTTGATCTTCAAAATGAGAAAAACAAAAGGTAGAAAATATGACATTTACAATAAAATTGAAATAAATTAACTAATTTGAATTTCAATGTAGTGGATTAAATTAACGAAGTTACAGATTATTACTGCAATACATAACTATTTACATTACATGTACATTCAATTATGATCAATTTTTATTTTCTCAATCACCATTAAGCAATCTTTTTTATAGGAGTCAAACTTCTTTTTATGTAACAGATTTTACATATTAAAGTCCGCCCAAGCTCCTTATTCATTCTAACTGATTTTCTAAATCAATCATCAACTCTCTTTAGGATATCACATGGCAATATTTGATTAGCCCCAATTTTTTAAAATATAATTTCTCATAAAATCAAAAATAGATAATTTGTAGTGTCGCATACAACCCCCAAAACGCTATAGTGGTGCAGTGAGTAGTGATATGACCGCTACATCAAAATCAAGGGAAACAGTATAAGCAATTTACACCTTACACGTAAAAACTCAATTGGAATACACAAAATTAAACACATGAACAAAATTAACAATCAAAGTTCATTATTACTAATACTCAATAAGTGAACGCAACGAAGTGGTTGTGATTTGGCTGATGTCATAATAGTGGCAGAATAGTGAACAGACAGAGCATAGATGGTAGCAGAGATAGAAGAATAGTGCAGAATAGTGAACCTAGAAGAGAAACATTGGAAAACAGCAAGCTGAAATAAGGAACAGGAGCACAGAGATGTGCAGCCTCAATTAGCTAAAATTTCCCAAAAAGTCTAAAAGAGAAAAGGGGTGGCTAAAAGTGAGGGCAAAATTGGATTTTTAATTAAACATCATCGTAGAGGCTGCTACGGGCACTGTTTGGCCTCTATTTACGATGCTGTGGCACCTACTCAGAACCACAACAAGGCGGCAAACTGTATAGCGCCTAGGGGTCACTATGCAATGCTATCCCGCTTTGACTACAGAGTTTGTTAGACAGTCAAGTCAAAAAAACTCTAAAAACATTTGAACGACTTAAGTTATCTTATATTATCAGCATCACTATCACAAGTTTTGATAATTTCTTTACAAAAATTAACAAACTTGGACACAATTGAAACAATGAAGTATTTTATGCACTTTAAAGAAATCGTATGCAATATTATCAACAACAAAAAACAGGCCAGAAATGTGCCTGTCCAAAACAACTGTCATTGCGCAATTAATTCCTAAATTAGATATTGACTACTTCTACATAAAATGATATTTTGCTTTTGCAACTTGAGTACTAAATTTAATTTATAAACCGTTACTAAGTGAAGCGGAACTTGCTACAATGAATAAGCACAATAGTTTCATTTATTTAAGACAGACTAAAAACAGGTTCTAAAAGGGTTGGGTTGAATAGAAAAGATCAAAATCTTAAAATGTAAAGCTTAGGTTTAATTTCGGCTGCCAGAAATTGCCTTTAGTAGGAAAATTGTAAGTGGCATGCTGAGCCCCCAAGAAGGATTGTGGCATGCCTTTGCCGTGAAATGGGGTAACCTTCTCTCTCCCTTGAACTTACTTCAAAACCAAACATGAATAAAATAAATACATAAACTGTTATTTAATACACGGTGTTTTCAGTTTTCTACAACAATATATGTTAGAATAAGATCATATTGTTTTAATACAACAAGGTTAAAACAGATGTGGTTAAAAAAATAAAAGCTAATAGGGAGAGAAGGCCAATAGGCGGAATATGGGAATGAGTATGACAGTTGAAATATGAAACCACTTAGTTAAATTTTTGGGAGTTGGATTTACAAGAAACTGCGAAAAGTTTTGAACAAATAAAAAAGTGTGTGGCGATAGTCGCACTCAAATTAAAAATATTTTTATGTATGAAGCTTTTATGGTTCAAAATGATGACAAGAGGAAGAAGGTCGGAAAAAATGATGATATCAATGGCAAACAGCCTTTCTTCATTGAGTCTTAGATTAAAAAAAATAGATGCATAAGTAAAGATGAAAATCAAAACACACCACTAAGTATCGTTCATCTTTTAGATTTAATAAATACAAGCTATTGTTGATTGTTATATACAGATAGCAAAAAGATGAGGAAATTCATGTTCATATTCCAGTTGGTGGTACCTTAGTTTTCTTCATTTTTAAGCAACTCAAGCAGACTAGGCTCAGTATTCGCTTCAACTCACCAACATGACTCGGATGATATATTGGAACCGGGAGTTCAATGTATCCAAAATGGCCTGAAAATAGTATTAATCCAGAGCTAATTTATTTAAAATGCATCATTTTTTCTATTGAAATGGCAAAACAAAAAAATGAGCAAACAGCAGACCTTCGCATTTTCCTGCTTCAGAAGTACCACAAGATTCACATCTTCCGAATTCAAGTGGTAAGCCAAGGAATGGATTTGACAGCTGAGCCTGGTGACTGATTGATGAGCCACTGATTGAAGCAGTGCACTACAGTACCAACACAAAAAGAGGAGATTTCTTAATAAATTGATTGAATCCAATAAAATATTAAATGGGCCATAGCATAATAGTAAATAAGGCCTAGTTACAAATACTTTAATCAGAATTACTGTTACTGTCGTGAGAATTAAGAAACAAAACTCTGACCGGGAAACAGCCACATATGTGTTGTATAGAAGGAGAATACATGTTTGAGTGGTTTAAGTTCTTTTCAAAAATTAAAAAAAAAAAAACTCATCATACACTTAAAACCAAATGAATAAACTTCAAGAAGCATCAGAAGCAAAACAAACAACATTCTCAAAGGAATCCAGCAGAAACCCACCAAATATTTATGCAAGTATTTCCTAAAATCCAAGATTGCAAAATCCTCCATCCTCCGCAACAATCACAAAAATTTTGTACAAATTGATACTAGTTTATCTCATTAGAACCATTTCACAAAAGAGATGGTGCTTTCCATCAGTCAAGTACCACAAAAGAGCTTAACTGCAAGGTTCTAAAAAACGGTCCGTTATGCCGAAAACGGCCGCGACAAAACTGTCTCGGTAGTGATCGATACCGCGACGAGCGCAACAGCCGAAATCGCGAAAGCCTTAACGCGACCGCGACGTGACCGCGGCCGCTATTTAGAACCTTGCTTAACTGCTCTCTGGAGCAGCATCTATACGGGGAAAACTTTAATTACTTACAATTTCCGGGGATGTAGCCATACTAAATTTGATCCCAACAACCTTCCCATCTAAAACAACACTTGGAAGATGATTATCTTCCATCACTTCCACAGCTACAGTACCTGCCAATAGATAACTTATAGTCATGGTCATTACTAGAAAGCTTCAACTCTCAACAGAATAAAGGCAAAAAGCAAACAATGGAAGAGAAAATTACTAAAAAGGCAAGCCAGTATAACTTTAAAGAAACATTTATAGCGAAAAAAATTATTAAAAAAAATAAATAAGAGCGAGCGACAGAGAGAGAAATTGCAATGGCCTTGAAATTTTTCCCCAAAATGATGATCAACAAAGAAATCAGAGCAAGTTAAACTAAAATCCAGCAATAATAACAAAATCTAAAAAGAAAAAACACAGAAAAAGTTAAATAATGCAATCAAATAACATTTTGACCTTTTTCTCACCTCAGAATCGGAAATGTGTGTCCAATTGCAGTGTACAAGAGCTGAAATCAAAACCCTAGGGCATGAAAAACACAACAACAAAAATGAGCTTCAAAACGATCCCGTTTTTGCATGAGACTAAAATGTAGAACCATCAAAACAGAAAAAATCAAATTACCGAGTCGTTGTTGTTGATTCTCTAGCTGAGGAGAGAACGCGCGATAGGGTTTTGAAAGAACAGAACGGAGAAGAAGAGAAGCTGAGAGAGAGAGAGAGAAATGAAAGAGTGACGAGTGAGTGTGTGAGTGAGTCAAATTTTGGGTTTTGTGTTAGCATGAAACGAATTTTGCGTTTTTAGCAGAAAATTAAATAAAAATGAAATGGGAAAGTATTTCGCATTTGTATAGATTTTGGTGTCTGGCTGTTCGGGTTTTTGGAAGAGGGGTTTTGGTTTTGAAACGACGCTTCTACCCTCATTTTGACCTTAATTAAAAGTGTAACGGCCTAGAGTTTGCAATTAACTGTGGTTAAAAGGATTTTACCAGAGTTAAATAGGTTAGTGGGGGGCAAAATGATATTGAATTAGTATTTCTGTTTTGTCATTTTTTGAATTAATAAGAAATAAATAGCACACACTATTTCATGGTTATATTTGCATTCAAATTTGAGAGCCGAAGCTTTCCTATCGCTGAAATTATCAACGCAAATCGTAGAGTTTGACCAATATATTACCAATTTAGTGTGCTACACTTTTTAATTACCAAATGTAGCGACCGAAAAATCCGGGAAAGGATTATTTGAAAGTTCGAAAATGAAGCGGCCACCAAATTTTAGTTTAAGGGCAAATTCGGAAAATCCCTTTAGGTTTTAGGACAAGGCATTGTTAGGGTTCGGGAGTCGTTATGTGTGGGGAAGGTATTAGCACCCCACGACATTCATGGTCTAATTAATTTAAGATTTATTTAATAATTACCCTTTTACTTGTAAAAAGGGACTTATTTAGGTTTTTGTTTTTTAGTGCTTGACAAGGGTTGAATCTTGCTCCTACGTACCTCCAGATGCAATGGAGGAATCAAAACTACGTAGTTCTTCCTGAAAATGTTTATGGGTTGGTGTTTTTTAATGTAGGGGGTTCTAGGATTCCTTGAACTGCATGTACTCATCGATTCATAGGACGACTACTAACCCGGGACAGACAACCGACTTAGTCCCCTACTTTTTGAAAATGATTTTTGAATTTTCGAAAAGAGTTGTGAGATGGGTTGATTTTAGAATAGGTATTCTAGAACTCCTGAACTGTACAGCCCATTAGTTCTAGAACGCTGACTAACCCGGTTGTACAACCGACTTAATCCCTTATTTAAAGAATAATTTATTTATATTGAGTTTTTGTAGGATTACTAAACTGTACAGCTCATTGGTCCTAAAATGATGACTAACCCGGTTGTACAACCGACCTAGCCGTTTATTTTTAGAGAAAAATGGTTCGTTCGTATTTATTAAGTTTGCGGGTTCTTAATCGAATCAGCATACTCATTGGCCCTAAAATAATGACTAACCCGGTTGTACAACCGACTTAGCCGTTTATTTAATTTCGCGAGAAAAGTTATTTATGTTTGGGTTGGAAAAGAATTAAAAAGTGAAACAGGGGGTGAACATAGTGAATTGGGGTTTTATTAGTCGCAGGGGTCTGTATAAATAATAAGGGGCGTAAAAAGGAAAGCCCAGCCAGATAGGAGGCCCCAAAGATGCAAAACCGACTTAAGTGGGGAGGGCGCGCGCGTGAATTGAAGGTGTGCAACTAATAAGCTGAATATTAAAAATAAAATAAAATAAAAGCCCATATATATAAGGAACCCTAAGACCAGCGAACCCTAAAACCGTTTCAACCTTACCCTTCACTCCCTGCGGCGCCGCTAACTGAGAGAGGGAGAGAGAAATCCGGCGAGATCTTCGCCGGTTCCCGTGGGGTGATTTTTCGACGCCATTTTTCCGGCTCACGTGGGAGGGAGAGCGCGATGTAATGAGAGAGGGAAGAGGGTGTTTTTTCGGTGGTAATGGTGACGGCGAAGGCGACGGCGAGGGTGGTGGACGGTGGTGTTGGTGACGGTGTTGACGAAGGTAAGCTTCGTTTTTCTTTCTCTGTTCTCCCTTCTTTTTCGTTTTTTAGTTTTTTTTGTTTCTTCTCTTTTTATTCAAAGATCAAACAGATCTGATGTGTTTTATTGTTTCTGGGTTCGGTTTTGATGGTATTCTGTGTGGAGGAAGCTTCGGTCGTGGCCGTGGGTTTCGTTGTAATGGTGGTCTGTTTGAAGGCAGTTTCAGTGGTGGTGGAATGGTGATTATTGGGTCGGTTTCTGTGAACCTCGCCGGAGAAGACGACCGGAGCGTCGCCGGAGGCGAGTTTTCATTTTATTTTTGATTCTGTTTGATTTTTAGAGCTTTCCCTGGTCTGGTTCTCTTCTACCCATTTTCATCCTCTACTTGATTCTGTTTTTGGCCTGTTTTTATGTTCTCTAGTTTCTGAGTATAGTTTTTTACTGAAAAAACACTTTAATCCGAAATCTAACAGCAAACAACACTAGTTTTTAAGCATTATTTCAAGCCAAACAGAATATTAAACAAAAAAACGTGGTCTGAAAACTCATTCCTATGATTATTACACTGTTGACGCTTATTTTCGGTTTTATCAATGAAAGAGTCTTATTTTATAAAAACCATATGTACATAAAAAAAAAACTCAAGTTTTGAATACCAACCTACAAATCCAGCCTCTGTTTTGGATCCTTATGAATGCCAAGCCAGGATCAGAACTCCATCAGAATCGCTGGCTTTGATAACTGTCATTCGCTACTACTTCGTTCTTTAGATCTCAAAAAAAAAACTTTAGAACCGTGTTTAGTGGATTAGGGTTTCAATGTGAAACTCTAATCCTATTTTTAGGGTGATTTTCGCACTATTTTCTGTGCTGAATTCTGTGTGTCCTTTGACTGCTATTGGACTGTTTATTTATAGTTAAAAATTAGGTCAACACATTAATGATTTGGATTGTGTTTTGATTGATTTTCAGGTTTGGGTTTGGGCTTGTATGAGCTAGGATTAGGGTTTAGAAGGCTGAGAGCTATATTGTTCCCTTTTTTTTTATTTATTTTCGGATTTATGCTTTTTTTATATTTTTTGTATCACTATTTTTGTATTTTGGACTTTTGGGACTATTAAATGCTTTTAAATTGTAAATTAAATTAAATTGAATTTTTTTTGACATTTTTAGACATATTGGACTCTTAAACATTGTAAATTAAACTAAATTGAATTTTTGACATTTTAAAATTGTATGTATGCTTAAATAAATTAAATAAATAAGAATAAAAATAATAATAATAAAAAAAGAGTCAGGCCAAATACAAAGACGAGAACGAGCCGGACTAGACAACTGCGTTAAAACGAGACCAAAAATAAAAGAAATGGGCATGCTAACTAAAAACCCCAAAATTAACT
Organism: Oxytropis ochrocephala; assembly: GCA_020916435.1. NCBI lineage: Eukaryota > Viridiplantae > Streptophyta > Magnoliopsida > Fabales > Fabaceae > Oxytropis > Oxytropis ochrocephala. The sequence continues at coordinate 102,052,017 of CM037088.1, forward strand.
CGGAATCGCATTATTAAGTCTGAGTTTAAGCCAACTTTTGAGAAAAATGAATTTTGGTAGACCTGTTCATGTACGACTAAACTTGAATACAGATATTAAACTGAATAACGCACGAAAAGATCGATCATTCGCGTGCGTACCTAATTTAAACTACGGCATTTTGATTTAGTTGAACGGAGTGATTGAAATTGGTAACCGAGACTCTACACTGATAATTTTCGTAATCATGCGACTCCAAAACACGCCCTTACTAAAAATAAATGACTAAAGCGAGAAAAAGAAGACGGACAAAATTGGGGTATAACACCAAATATTTTATTTATAAAAGTAGGATGAAAAGTTCGTCAAAAAGTTGTCATTTAGGCGAGAGAAAGTCCGCCAAAATAGAGGGTATTTTAGTCATTTAAAAATGTGTCACAATAATTTTCCGCCAAAATGGAGGGTATTTTAGTCATTTATTGTCACAAAAAAGGAAAAACTTGATACATAGCCTATATTTCAACTTAGTAAAAATACTTGTGTTGCAAAAGTTAAAAAAAAAATCAGTATCTTCTTTTAATCTTAATAATAATAATGGAATAAAAGTCAGAAAAAGATAAAATGAGATTTAGTATAAGATATGTTTGCCACTCTGTTGCCTTTCGCAGATCCTGTTGACAGTCTTTCGTTGTCGCTCCCTACTGCCTCCTCACTGCTGATCTCATTGTCAGTCTCTTGTTGTCGCCCCTATTGCCAATCTTGTTGCCACTCCTCGTTGCTCTCTCCCGCTGCCGCTCACGTTGTCGGCCCTGTTGCTTTCTCTCACCCACTCCTGTTGTCGCCCCTGCTGTTACTCCCGATTGTCGTTCCCTGTTACCACTCCTTATTGTCCTCTCTTAGTTGTCGCTCAAGCTAAAAAATAGTAAAAATAAGGCTTAAATATCATTTACCCCCTGCAAATATCACCATAATCCATTTACCCCCTGTAAAATAAAAAGTTTTAAAATGCCCCTTGCAAATATAAACTATTTACGGTTACCCCTTTGCTGTTAGATTATATTGACAGTGTTAAGTGTATAATGGGTATAAACCGTTTACGGTTACCCCCTGCAAAATATAAATCGTTTACTGCTTTACCCCTGTAGGGGGTAACAGTAATGCTTATATTTGCAAGGGGCATTTTAAAACTTTTTATTTTACAGGGGGTAAATGGATTATGGTGATATTTGCAGGGGGTAAATGATATATAAGCCTAAAAATAATAATTAATTTGACAACAAAACATATTTTTATATTTGAGAATAAAAGAACAATACACACTAATAAAAATTAAGTATTAAATGTGAAGTAAATTTTTTAAGAAAAAACAAAAAAGAGAAAAAGAGAGAGTGAGAGAGGGAACAGGATTCTCTCCTGTCAGCTCTCTCTATCTCTCTCTTCTTGCTCTTTTTTTAATTTTTCTTAAAACAAAATAATTTAAAGGTTGAGATTGGGTATTATAGAGATCCAATTGAGAGGATTACATCTGACTGGAGTAACCGGAGGAATCCCTGACTGGAGGGGATCGTGGTCCGTGAGAGAGTTGAGGTGAGAAAGAAAAGGAGAAAAGAGAGAGAAAGGGGAAGAGAAAGAAAAAGAAAGCGTGAAAGAGGAAGAGAAAGAAAATAAAAGGAGAAAGAAAATAAAAGGTGTAATAAAGAGAAAGAAAAAAAAAAGAAAAAAGTAAACAAAAAAAACTATCACTATTTGGCATGTAATGAGTAATTTACCTATTTATCCAAATTTGTGGACATGTGACAAGATGAGAGGAAGTCTACTTTAATTATTTTGCTAGCACCTCTTTTTATTGTGTTAATAATAATAATAATGTTAATGTTAATAATGTTAATTAATTGGTCATTCACAATTAATTAATTTTCAAAATTTATTGTTTGTGTTGGTATTTGTGAACCTAGGTACTCACATAAGGTTGATTATGTTGTCATTTAATTACATAAGCACGTCAAGCAAAGCAATTTGTAAGATGAGAGTTAGGGGTTGTGTGGTTGCGCCAGAGTTAAAAAAGAGAAAACAAGCAGACTACAACAGAGTACCCCGGGGGAAAACTACACTCCTGCTATCATCAAGCACCACTGAAACAACACTAGCAAGCATTACATCAAATTGATTAATGGCTAAATTACTCTTTTGGTCATTTATCTTTGGCCTTGGTTTTATTTTGGTCCTTTATCTTCTTTTTTTTCTCGTTTTGGTCTCTCATCATTCAGTTTTGTGTAAATTTGGTTCTTTTTTGTAATTTTCCATCCATGAACTTAACGGATGTCACGCTGGCAGTTAACTGCTGATGTGGCATCCTAATTATCCAAGTTGATGTGTCTTCATTAAATGACATGGCCAATGGGGAACCAAATTGAAACTAATAAAAAACATAAGGGGCCAAAATGACCAAAACACAAAACATAACCGATCACTCTCCATCTTCTTCCTCCATCTTCATCTTCTTCTTCTCCGGCGAGCCACCACCACAAATCGATCACTCTTCAACTCTTCTTTCATGACATCTCTTCAAAATAAAAATTATAAAAAAACCTCAATTTCTCAAATCCCTAAAATTGAGTTAAAAAAAGAACCCAACTGTAGTTTTTGATGACTCTCATTATGTTGTTGTCAATTGATAATGGAGAAGGGAAGAGGGTTGATTTCGAAAATAGGTTTTCCAGTAGTATAAGTTTATTCTTGGGTTTCAAGGTGTAATTAGCAGTATACTCGTGCACACGCACACGTGTTATCGTGTTATTTTTATTAATAGGCTTAGACATAATTTAATTAGTCTGAATATTACCCCGTGAAAATCTAAGACTAATTTAAAGTAGATAAACAAAAAGTTGTAAATAGTAATTGAGTTAGTTCGAACATTACCCCGTAAATATTTACCAGCAATATGTAATATTTTTCGTAGATATTAGAAAACAAAATTGTATTAAAGTTTCAAATTTTCCAAATTGTAATATTCCAGTAGAGACTAAATAAAAGTTATCGATAGAGAAAATGGAATATTAAAAAGAAGGAGAAATGTAGATGAAATTAAAATAGATGTATTTTGAAGTTTCATAACTTTAGAATATTTCCTTCAATTGACATTTTTAATTGTTAGGTAATTACCAATCATGTAGTAATAATGCAACCTCATGGCGAAAAACACGAAATTTATTTTATCGGTAATAAAATTATACCAACATGTAACATTTTCTCGTTGTAACTCAAAAGTAGAATAATAAAATTAGAAATTTGAAGATAGTGAGAGAGGGGAGAGAGATAGAGAAAAATCGAGAAAGATAAGAGTGAGAGAGGAAATAGAAAAATGTGTTTTAAATGTGAGATAAAAAAGTTAAGAGATGATGTGAGAAAGTGAGACCTACAAAATATAAAAAGAGAGATTAAATAATTCGGAATTGATATATTTGTCCTCCAAAAATTGGTTTTAGATAAGAGTAATTTGGTATTTTTGGTAGTGATTGTTTTAATTAAAGATATAGTTGATTAAAGATATAGTTGCTGGTAATTGATTAATTATTAAGGTTAAATAGGAGAAAGAAAAATAGAGATATATTTTTTTTGACAAAAAAAATAGAGATATTAGTAGTAGGTATTTTTTTTGAGGTTATTAGTAGTAGGTATTTTGATTAAAAAGATTATAGATTGATTAATTAAAAATATAGCTCATAGTTGATAGTTGAAGAGGAAAGAGAAAAATGAGTTTTAAATATGAGATTAAAAAGATTTGTTCATTATTGATATGGATTTGATTGACCCTCCAGTGGTTGGTAAACGATTTACTCGTTTATGTTCAAAAGTTTTGTCATCCAGTAGACTCGACATGTTCTTGCTGATTGTTGGTCTAGTCTCTCTATGGCAGGTTAACAGTTAGAGGGTGGGTGATAGAGACATATCAGATCATGTCCTATCTGGCTCATTATCTCAATAAAGAATTGGGGACCTAAACCCTTTCGATTCAACAATTGTTGGTTTGAAAGAGAGGAAATTAGGCCCCTCATAGACTGAAGCTTGGAAGAGCTTTGATATAATCGGTAAAAAAGGGCTTCATTGTAAAGGAGAAACTTAAAGTAATGAGAGAAAAGTTGAAGTTGTGGAATAAGGAAGTGTTTGGGTGGATGGATCTCAATATTGAGCGAACTGTGGATGATTTGAATGCCCCTAGATGCTCTGGTTTTGGAGGAGGCAGATTTAGATGTTGTTGAAAAAAATAAAAGAAGCCTCAAGTCTCTTTTGGAAACAGGTTCACTTGAAATAGGGTCTCATCAAACAGAAATCAAGAGCTCGTTGGATTCTTGAAGGGGACACTAATGTTAAGTATTTACATGCCATCATTCAGTCTAGCGTTAGGAAGAATCAGATTCTTGAGAAGGATAGGGTGATGCTGGAAGAGGTGGATCAAGTTAAAGGGGAGGTGATGAGTTATTTCGAAAACAATTTTACTCAAGAGTGTCCTAGTCGTAATACTCAAAGCGACCTTGAGTTCAAACAAGTCTATAGGGAACACACCTGCTTTTTAACTTTTTATATTTCAGAAGATGATATTAACGTGGGGGTTTGGGGGTGTGATGGGAATAAGAGCCCAGGTATGGACGACTTTAATTTGAGTTGCACTAAAATGTCATATACAGTTTTCGCATTTTGAGTTACACCTATCAAGAATGCACACGTGTTCAACATATGCTTCACAGGGAACCACTTTGTACATAGTTTTGAAGAAAGGTTTCCCAATGCCCCCAGTAGATTATTACTGGAATAGGCACAGAGCAGACATAGCAAAGGATTGAGTCAAGCCATTCACAGGACGCTTGCAACAGTGGAAAGCTTTAACCTTAAATCTAGACACAGGATCTATTGACTTAGAAAAATACTGATTTTTATTTGAAGAAATTTTTCAATTTCTAGCTTTGTAATGTATTAAGACAAGACCATTTATCCGTTTATTTGATGTTAAGTTCAGTTAAATCAGTTAATTCATTGTTAGTACCTATATTGAAATTGTGGAATTTCACTATTTTCGGATTAGTTTTGGTTACAGGAGTTTCTGTCCAGAAACTTCACATTCTATCCAGTAACAGATAGGCTCGGTCCTTAAATTCCGAACCAGTTCGGTCATAATGTTTCGAACCACCCCCAATTATACTAGACACCCTATTTTTCCATTTTTTTTATACTTGATTTGCAATTAACGAACCAGTTCGGTGCATAACTACAGAACCATGTTTTTTCTATACTCGGTAAGAAAGTATCGAACTAGTTTGCGCAGTATCCACCGAACCTAGTATTTGAACAACTTGCACGTGCATCCCACGTGAGGGCAATTTTGGAAGAGTGAAAATTTGGGGGTGTCCACTGAAAATTTTGGGTTGTCCATTACTAAGGGGTTGAACTCTCATGGGCTAGTTCTACTTTCAAAAAAGGATATTGCTTTTCCCACACCTCCTCCTACTCGTCGCACGCCCCTTAACTTATTTTTTCCAAAATTGACCTCGCGTGAGACGCTCGTGAAGCACGGGTTAATTGACTGTTCGCATGACGTTGTGCGAACTGGTTCGAACGAAGTTATCCAAGTTAAGGAATTTATGTTGTTCGCATGACATCGTTCGAACGTGTTCGAATAAACTCATTTGTGATAAGGAATATTGCAAACTGATGGTGTGAGGGTGTGTTTTTGCTGCCTCGAATGGCGTTATTCGAACCTGTTCGAAGGGATGCGTGCGAACATGCGTTCGAATGGTATCATACGAATTACTGTTATGCAGAAACAGAAACTTAATAAACCAGAAAGAGAGTTTTAGTGATTTCAAAAGTTGTGCACCAATTATACAACGTTGTGCACCAATTATAAACCTAACTTAACATTGACTACCATCACTATTACTTAAATCTACACAAGGAGGGGGATGGGGGGGTTGTGATTGTAGGATCAAACACTTCCACTTTTGCATCCGGCTAATAAAAAGCGAGTCTCAACCCTTTGCTATGGGTGCCCTATTAGTATTCCATATCAAATTCGGCATAGGCATTAGACTTCCAGGCTTCATAAAGACCTTAAAAAAAAACAAAAAAAATAGAATGTTATGTAATGTTTTGGAATAACTACATTGAATCTAAATAGAAGACACTTTACCTGTACAAAGTGTGTGTGTTGTGGTACCAAAATGATGTTGAACTGTCGGACACTTCTGAATGGTGCAACATTGAAAGGAAAAATTGTGTAACAACAATTAGGTGACCAACAAGTCAGGACGACTTTGTACTTATTACTGATTAGATACCCCATATCTGGTGTAGTCATCCAATTATCTTCAATATTATTCCCATGATGTGCCCTCAACAACGCCTTCATAAAAAATGCGACCTTACCAATACCATCATACAGTCGAGTGTAGAAGTCATTGTATTGGTTAAGCTCCTCCATCAGAACAGTTCTGACTGACTGCCAAACCTCCTCACCCCTTCCAAGAAATGCTGCAATACACCGGAATCCACAGTTACCATCACCAACCACATTAACAATTTTTTCAACATAGGGACGCATGTACTCTGGCATCCCTATTATGTATGTATTAAAAACATCCATAACTGCAACATCCATATCTGTAACAATAGGATTTGGTGTAAGAGCAGGAGCTGGTGTCAAAGTCTGAGTTGGTGTCAAAGTAAGAGCTGTTGAAACAATAGCAGTAGCAGCTTCTGTAACAATAGGTGTTGGTGTTGGTTTCTTATGTATTGGAGGGGTAGGGATTGTAGTAGCACTGTCAGCTTGAGTTCTCTTTTTGCTTTGTGATGGATTAGGTGCTGGACACGTTGACAAAGTAGAAGTTGAACCAGAACTGTGTGGGTTTGTGGGCATTCCACTCCTACTTTGGTGGGGGGGGGGGGGAGTAGGTCGTTTGAAATTCAACCTCTGCCAATGTTGGTGAACCATGCTCAACGGAATTGGAGTGCAGTCCATCATAACCCTACAAACACTACAAGAAAAACGTGAATTTTCGTGGATTTTCCGCGCCAAAAACAAGAAATTCACGCCGCAAAAACGTGCATTTTCGGCGGATTTTTCCGCCGCTAAAACGTTGGTGGCAACGTGTTTTCGGCGGAATTTCCGCCGGTAACTTCCGGCGGATTTTTTGTCATTTTCGGCGGAAATTTGACGCGGAATTTGCGGCGGATTTTCCCCGGTATTTCCGGGAATTTTGTCGTTTTGGGGAAAATCCGCGCAAATGACATCTTTTTTTTTTTTTTTTTTTCCGCGGAAAAGTATCTAAATCACAACCGCAAATACCCTACTTTTTTAAAAAAATAAAATTTTTATCCACTTAATCACTCGATCCAAAACACACAAATTATTTGAGAGAAAAGAGTATTATTGATTAATCAAGTTTCGTGATTATCTTAGTTAGTGGGATAGCATGTGTTCTTAGTCTTTTATAGTAGATTCATTAATGTGAGCTTGATAATCTATCTATGGTAGTTGTTTGTGACTCTTCTTCATAATCCCTTTAAGTAGATAACATCAAAACAAAGTGATTGTGATGAACGGAGAAGTTGAAACGCTTCAAGTAGTAACTTCAAGTCCAGAACATATGCCTCAGATTCAATTCTTCAATTGCTTCATTAATTTCATCAGGTATATGAGAAATTTTGAATCAGTGAAAAATAAGAAATAAGAAGAAAAGAAGAAGAAAAATAAGAAAAAGAAGAAGAAATAAGAATAAGAAGAAATTTGGAATCAGTGAAAAATAAGAAATTTGGAATCAGCTGAGGCAAGTTTCGTTGTCTTCATTCAAGGCACCACTGTGTTGATGGGCATTACAGGTATAAGAAATGTTGAGAGTGAGTAAAAATTGGTAGAATGAATGAAATAAATCTGATATATGAAGAGGATGAGGGAAGAAGAAGCATTGAGTACCGTTGGTATTTCTGGCGGATATGCAGAGCATTTTTGGCGGAATTCTGCAGTCTTGAAGACCGCGTAGAGCCTTTGTTATTTGCGGCGGATTCGAGGCGCATTTTCGGCGGATTTGAAGATTTGAATATCCCACCTACTTTTTTGACTGTCATTTGCGGCGGATCCGAGGCGCTTTTTGGCGGATCTTTTTTTTTTTTTTAAATTTTACTTCAACTTTATAATCCCCCACAAATTCAAAAATTCCGCCAAAAATGTTAGACAATCCGCCAAAACGTTTCTGGCGGATTAAATCCCCCAAAAACTACAAAAATCCGCCAGAAAGTTTCTGGGGGATTAAAACAACTTGTAATTTTGATTATTCTTGTAGTGAAAAAAGCGACATTGATGTAGTGAGAACCCATCAAAACAAGTTGAGTTTGTAGACATAATAACAAGATGAGTGTACATCATACCTTGAAAGCTCACATGCACATGGTAGTCCGTGTGTAGTCCTGAGCGTGCATCGACATAATGATGGGTTAAGTGAAACGGATCCAGTCTGCTGCATCTCATCCAAAATATGGTCTATATCATTAGATGAAACTAAACCCTTAATTTCATCAAAAATCTATGCTCGAAGTGCATTTTAAGGTCAGAATGTTGTATCCTAAGTATGGTCTGCATTCCATCCTCTGCTACACCCCTTTTTAGTACATAAAGTCTGCATGTTTAATGTTTGTTAAGAAAGTTAGTATCGTATATTTTTTTTTGGAGCAATACGTATTTTCTCCACTTATGAATTATGATCCACCGTGATTTTTGTGCTCTCCTTAATCATTTTTTATTGTACCATTTTCAAATGGATACTTTCTGTGTTCAATTTATTTCTCTTGCAACTTTGCCCATTTCAATTGGATACTTTGCCAAATCAGTTTTTGTTATTTTCAGTTTTTTGTTCGTTTGTGTAGCAAGTTAAAATTGACTACTCTAAAGCAACGTTCTATTATTCATTGTGTTAGTCTTTTAGAGGAGGTTTCTTAATTTATCATACCTTGAACATAATATGATAAATTCACTGATTGACTTAATTTTGATTTAAGATACCAAGACGTGTTTGGTTTTGCTATTTTATGTAACATGTTACAAGGTTAAATTACCTAAGTTACACTTGGAACATGTTACAAGTGAAGGTTCTATCTTCATTGCTTAGTGCCTGCTTTTATATCAATATGTCTTTCAAATTGATATAAGTTACATTTGTCTATCAGTTTTTATGATTGGCTAACTAGATGCTAACTGCTAAGTATGTTTTGATGCTAATTAGTTGATTAAATATTATTACTAACTATTAATAATATTGTAATCTTTTCAAGGGGATGCAATATTGTCACGGGGTAAGACTCAGACTAACTAAATTCATCATTAATGTTTCCGGAGTAAGGTTCGGGCTAATTATATTCGTTTACTCTAAATTTGTCTTCATTTTCACGAATTAATGTTTGTCAGAGTCCGTTCATGGAGAGAAGACGATGATACCCGTGCGTATGCACGTGTATACCGCTAGTTGATTTGTAAAAGACAGAGGAAAGAAGAGAAAAGAAGCAAATAAGAGATTTATTGGCTGACATTCAACTTTTTTCATTATGAGGGGGTTTTGTGGGGTTCGGTCCTCACACCTCCGAACTGGTTCGAACAACCGTGTTCCGAACCAGTTAAAATATAGCGTGAGGGGATTTTTCATGGAGGGTATTTTTTGAATATTTAAGGGTTAGGGGTGTCTAATGAGTAGCTGGGGGTTGTACGAAGCATGGGCCTTAACTTTTTGTACAAATAAAGTTTTTTTTAAGAAACACAAAAAAGGTTTTTGAAGTCCAACATTGTTCAATTTTTACAAGGCTTTTACTTTCCCCACTCCCCCTCATACTCAAACACAACCCTTAACAAATTTTATTCCAAAAATAACCTTGCGTGGAACAGTTGTGGAGGACGTGTTTAATGACGATTCGAATGACCTTGTTCGAACACATGCATACGAATGCAATAAAATTGGTGAATGTGGTGTGAGGGTCAATTATTGTTTCCTCGGTTAACAACATACAAACGAAATAAAATAGGGTGTTTGAATACGTCTATGTGAACTTGTTCGATTGGTGCCATTCGAACATGTTAAATTACACACAAGAGGGTGTGTGTGCCAATATTTAACACACTCGAATGAGACTGTACTAACTGCTAAGTATGTTTCATTAATGGCCTTTTGGTCTTTTCACACCCTTATGTGGTGTGTTTTGAGTAGGAGGAGTGAGAAAAGCAAAACCCTTTTTACAAGGTCTTTTTGGGCTTTTGGAACCCAATCCAAAATCTCATCACTAACCTAAACACAGAGGGAGTTACTGCAACTCCAATACAGCAGAAATGAAGATGCAACATGATTAACAATAAAAAACGAGGAGGCGGAGGGGCAAATTTGTCTGTTTCACGGTTATCATGATAGCATCAACATGTTTGGCTTGGCGGTGGGTAGAATTGATTATGACAGAATTGATTTTGACAGAATTGATTCTGGCAGAAGCTACAAATAGTTGCTTCAAGAAAAATCAATTCTAGGAAGCAGAATCAATTTTGCAATCAGAATCCAAACATCTTTTTTTCTTCTAAAATCACGAAAGTTAATCTCAAAAAGACTTCTAGGTGCTCCCACCGCCAAACCAAACATGCACTAAAACTGATTTAGGAAAGACGTAGTGCATGTTTGGTAGAAGCCACTAAAACCTGCTTCAACTAAAATCGATTCTAGATAAAAGAAGCGCTTTCTCTTCCAAAATCCAAACATCTTCTAACCCACCTAAATCCCGTTTGACCACAGAAAACTCACGTTAGCTGCTCTCCAAAGTGCAACCAAACATGCACTCCACCCATATGTGAAGGACACCCTTATTATATTAAAAGTTCCAAGAAGTACCCTTCTTATTATATTAAAAGTTCCAACAAGTTCTCTCTCTCTCTCTCATTCATTACCATAAACAATATTTCTGTTTTTACCATTTATTATAAATATGCTATTTATAGTACATAATTTTTAAACCGAATATCGTAAATACCATATTTTTGATATAAAAATGTATACTATAAATATAAATATTTAGGTACACAACTTTTAATTGTGTATCACAAATAACATATTTACGGTGTTCAGTAACTCCATCTATATTCCATTCTACTATAGACTCTACAGAAATTATTTTGCAAAATAATACCGTCGTTCTTCAAATTGTACATCAGGATAAGTAGGTCTAGGGTAATAATTTTTTGTTGTAGACTTTGGATTATTATGTCTTATTTTATTCGGTAAGTTTTTTTCATAAGAAAGGAGGTTATTCATTTTAACATTATTTGGTAAAGACAAAGTTTCTAATCTTTTAATTAAATCATATATCATCTATCGCTACTTCCTGCTTTGATTCTAAATTTAGGGTTTTTAAATATTTTTCAGGAATATTTATGTTTACAAATAGGTCTATTAGGATGTAATAGATAATCCTTAAAGCAACTCCACCGTTGGGCTTTTAAGCTATCCTTTAGAGAATAAGGGTTGTCCCTTAAAAATTTTAGCATTGGAGGAGAATGACATGGCACACATGTGGCAATTTTTGGCATTGAATTTTTGTTGTTGTCCCTTCCATAAGGGATGTCCCTTACCTCTTAAATAACACTAAATTTGGTCAACTTATATGTTATGTGGGGCCATTTAAGGGACATATTATAAGATACCAACCATTGGAGCAAAATGAGTGTGTGTTTAATTCTTAAAATTATGTGACATGTGGGATCCACTTAAGAGACTTCAAATAAATTAGCAAGGGATCAAGCATTGGAGATGCTCTTATGGTTTTCATGCTTTTGCGATGTCTAACTTACTAACTCTATTCTATTTGTTGTGACATAATAATATTTGGTTGGAATAAAACTCTAATGGTTTTCATGCTTTTGCGATGTCCGACTTACTAACTCTATTTTATTTGTTGTGACATAATATATAATATTTGGTTGGAATAAAACTCTAAAGTTTGATTGTGAGTGGTTCACGCACTTAACCTAAAAAGGCGGACTTGACTAGTACTTGAATTTGATCCCCAATAAAGAAACAAATTAGAGTCATACTATACTCACCTCCCGATCAAGCCCTTGATTATTCAAGGTCTCTTTCCTGTAGACATTGGAGCCGGGTCAAAAACCTCAAAACCAAAAAAACATTTGGTTGGAATGATTTACAATTTAAATCTGCTGCTCCTGAGTCTACTAAGCTATACAATTAATTCTTCCATCTTTAATTATTAATTCTATACGGCAATGCTATTTATTCGTAATTATTGTTTCTATTTTATTTATGTAAGAGCAATGTTTTAAAACTTGGATCGATGACCGACTCGGTGAAGGTACCGAGTCAATGGTTGGACTGAGGGTCAACAGTTGAATCGCATGATCATGACCTGGTCCCAATTAAAAAATTCCTGGACATATAAATTTCATACCTATAAAATTTAATTTGCTAAAATTACACATCATGCATGCCTAAAAAAGTCTAAAAAAAATCACCACAAATTTAATAGTCCCACATTGTCATCAACATCAACATACATATAATTATTGGAACTTACATTGTCACCACAAGTCTTCCTCCCCAACATACAACACCCAAATCCTTACTCTACGACCAACAAGTTAATGGTAACAATTATAAACGCTATAGGCACTCAAAGGGATTAGTCCACCTATCTGAGTCTGCGAAATTGCACGATTTGCAATTCTTACTAGGTACCCATGACCATGACAACAACTCTGTTCGTTCCACTACATCATTGATGTTTGCTACGACGCCCTGGAAGATGATATTATTTCTAAATTTTCATAGACTCCTGTAGTAGTTAGCCAAGTAATATCTGTAAACTTTCACCATTTTCACTTGTTTATGCTTTAGTGTCCCACATTGAATAAAGTGTTATAACCCAGAGGGAGCATTTATATAATCACCCCATCCAATTAAAAATCAAGCTCTAGAATTGAACAGTAATCAGACAATGGCCAAAGGTGTGATCCCTATTCTCTACACAATAGAGCATGGGGTCAGATATAATATCTCTATAATTCAGTGTTTCTCTCATTGGCAATCTGTCTAGTAATAATTTCCAACCAAACTCACTAACCTTTAAAGGGACTTCATTTTTCCTGAACAATCTTAGTGCCAAAGTGAAAACTTCATTGTTAATATTAACCAAGTAAGCAGTCAATAAATTGTCATAGTAAGACTTGACCGTGAAGCTGTTAACCTTGTTGCGTATCCAAATTCTTTTATCTGGCTCCTTGGGATTTTTACTGACTCCTTCGAGAATTCCTTACAAATCTCCAATTACCTTTCATTAAGAACCTGTTGGGTTGCTTATTGCCAGTCCTAACACCAATTGTTCCTTTCCAAATGTCCCATTTTTGCTATTTGATTGAATTTGTTGCCCGTGAGTTCTTATAGATACGGATAAAGTACTTTTAGTGGTCTATCTTTTATCCACTTCTCTTCCCAAAAAGCGATTTGTGTTCCGTCCCCCAAAATATTCATGATGTTAGAAGAGAACCATTGTGGTTTCACAATACCATCGCTCCGCGCAAGCAGAATGTCTCTCCACCATAATGAATTATTCCTTCCTATCAGCAAACTACCCTGGTTAAAGTTTTCCTCTTAAGAGAGCCATTTCTAAAATGTAGTAATTAATACCATATGGCATATCGTGAAGGCATCTCTATTTCCATTTGCTTAAAAGAGAAATGTCAAGTTTTTCCAGATTATTGACTCCAAAGCCACTTTTCTCCTTTGGTATGCGTACTTTATCCCAATAGGCCCAACTCACATTTATCTTCAAGCCCGCCCCCCACAAGAATTTCATTGATTCTTGACGAGTTCCTTTAAGACTCACTTTAGTGCCTTGAAAAAGGAAAAGAAATAAATGGGGAGGGTGCTCAACACTAAACTAATTAGAGTCACCCTACCACCAATAGATAGGTTGCGCCCACTCCTTTCTAAGAGCCTCCTTTGTGTACTTTCCAATATTGGCTTCCAATTTGAACACCTCTTAGGATTCTCTCCCCATAGGGAGGCCTAAGAACTTGAATGGTAATGATTCAAAACTACAAGACAAGAAGGTTGAGGCAACTTGTAAGTTTTATCTTTCTAAGTTCAGTCTAAATACTTTGCTTTTGGCGAAGTTGACTCTCAAACCAAAATCAGTTCAAAGCTTCTCAAAATGAACTTAATACAACTCCTCGGGAAGATGGTGTCATCCGCAAACCACAGAATTTGAAATTGTAGTTCATCTGAGACCTTGTATCTGAGTAGCTTCCATTCTCACACGCTTTTAATGTCAAAGCAGTGAGGCCTTTTGCAGCAATAAGGAAAAGGAGCTGGAACAAATTAAAGGGCTGCATTGTCATAGACCCCTACCAACAGAGAAATCCACAACAAGGCTTTCGTTTACTAACACATACATGGTGCCGTTGAAGATACACTCATTCATCCAATGAATCCATTTTCTATCGAATCCCATTCTTTTCAGCATATACTCTAGATAATCCCAACTTACAGAGTGTCATTAGCTTTATTGAAGTCTACTTTGAATATAAGGCATCTATTCTTCCTTCTCTTTGGAAGATCCATTTCATTAAGCACAACTACACCATCAAGAATATTTCTGCAATGTAGGAAAGCGCTTTAGTTGTTTGAAATTAACTTGCCGATCACCTGTTTCAATCTAGAGGCCATCAATTTGGAGAGTATTTTGTACATCCTACAAGAAAAATCAACCTATATTCACCCAAACTTTGGAGATTATCCTTCTTGGGAATAAGGGTCAAAAAAGAAGTGGTAGTTGCCTTGAGGAGCTTTTCTAAGGCATGTAATTCATTAATAAGCCCAACAACTCCCTCCTTCAGAATATCCCATCAAGTCTTTATGAAGTTGATCGATGTTATAACCGTCAAGGCCCAAGTTTTTTTTTCCCATTACAATTCCATATGATCTCCCTAATCTCCTCCTCCAAAAACGGGGATGTTAGAAAGAAATTGTCTTCTGGAGAGAGTTTCTTAAAGTTCAAGACACTAAGCACAGGACAAACTTCATTCTTCTCAGTGTAACTTTGCTCAAAATGGGATTTCACTTCAGCTTTGATTTCCTCGACTCCTTTCACCCAGATGCTCTCCTTCGCAAGAGCCACTAGTTGAGTTCTTCTTGTACTGACCTTCATCCTTGAGTGGAAGTAATTTGTATTAGCGTCCCCTTTTCTAATCCACTTGGCTCTCAATTTCTGTTTGATGAGGCTCCCCTTGTTGTGAATTGTAACAAAAAATGCTTTGAAATTTCTTTCCTATTCAAACTACCTTTTAACAATCTATTTTCCTGCACTTTTACAATTTCAACATTGTTTTTCCTTTGAAATTTTCTTCTTCCCCCTCTTACAGGATTTCTAAGTTTGAACTCCTTTTCACAAACATAACCACATCCCATTTTCAACTTTGATTTTTGAAAGACATCTATCATCAGGGCCGGCCCAAGGCTCAAACGGACCAAGCAAGAGCTTTGGGACTCAAAAATATAAAAAAAAATTATCAAAGAAAAACGGCCTCCATTTGACTCTATATAATCCAGAATACTGGTTTGCTTTTACAGTAATCTATCCTAACTCAACTTGTTTAAATTAATAAACTTTTATCCATTAAGTACAAGGTTCGATTCCTTGGGCCTCTATTACTATTGATCAAAACAAATCCCACACAATTACTGTCATTGTTTTTTTTGTTGAATTACTACTGCCATTGTAATTCTCTTTGGACCCTTCCGTTATTATTGTAAACTAGGGGGAATACCCGTGCGTTGCACAGGTTGTTATAATATTTTTTATTTTCTTTTGTAAAGTTTATATATAAAAATAAGAAAATTGTTAATATATATTATATATAATAAAAATAAAATATTATCTTGTCAAAAAATATATTATATAAATATGTTGTTGTACTTTTTATATATAAATATTAATTGTTTTAGGTATTGTTCTTATAGAATGTATACGTTTTTAAATACAAATGATTGTAAATAATTTTTATTAGATTAGTCGTTGAAAATATAACCTTATAAAAGTGAAACGAATTTTAGAAACTTTATTGAATACTTTTTTTTTAAAATATGAAAAATATGTTTTCATATTATTTTATTTGATTAGTACAATATTTTCCATTATATTTAGTAATACAAAAAAATACTATTTAGTATGTTGAAGTTATTGGCATGTATATATGTAAGACATTTAAGTTTTTAAATTAGAATAAGATTTAGGTAAAAAGAGATAAAAATAGTAACTAAAATCTATTATTCATTTTGTTGGGTAATAATATGAAGGGAAAAAAGAACTCAAAAGAGATAAAAATAGTAGTGTTTTTTTAAAATTCTCCCTCTATATTTAACAAAATTAACGATTAAGTCATCCATATTGAGGTTTTTTTTACAAAACTCTCAATGAATTTTACGATGTATATAATTGTTCTCTCAATTTCAATGTCATTTAAGTATTTTATCATTAACTATATTTATATAAAATAAGATTTTTAATATATTAATTAAAGGACTGATCTATTATACATTTATAATTTGAGAGTAGTATTTTGAAGTTGTATTTTTGATATTTTTCTTTATAAGATAGTAAAATTTAAGTTTTTTTTTCTTATAGTTGGTAAGTTTATAAGTGTCTTTAGTTACAATTATATATATATATATATATATATATATATATATATATATATATATATATATATATATAATTGCAACAAAAGACACTAATTTTTCTTTATAGAAAGAAGTATAATGTTGTATTTCCTTTTGATATATAGATTTAATAAATTTTAAGAACATCATTTGAGTTTTTTTAAAGATAGTAAATATAACTAAATAAGAAAAATTTACGACTAAAAGAGAGGTATGAGGTAGAAGGAAAAAATTGGCAAACACAAAATAGTGATAATTTTAAGTGTAACATAAAGTAAAATCATTTTTTGTGTACACAATTTTTAAAAAAATGTTCATTTACACAATTTTAAAAGGAAAATTCTCCTTTTTAGAAGATGCAAGTATACAATAACATACAAAGACATGAAACAAATGATTTAAGAATGTGAATTTTTCTTATGTTTCGTTCTAAAAAGGCTTCATAATAATCGCACTTATAATATTAAAATCTATGTATACATCCCACAAAATAGTAAAATTGATGTTGTAGAAGATTTTGCAAAATGTTATTCTATATGACAATAACTTTTGAAACAATTGAATTTTCACATCCAATCCTCGACAAATGCGAAACTATATTCCTTCGGATTATTGTTCCTACGCTATAGCATTGTTTTATTGGAGGAGATCTCGGATGAATTAAAACGTGTTTTGGAAAAACATGGTCTACCTCATTCAGTATACACTTTAATGATTTGACTAATAAATTGATAGGCAAATTTTTTTAAATGATACCACTAAAACTAATGGATTTTCTTCTCAAATATCTAACCTTTAGTGAAAGAAAAATAAAAACTCCCACCTTTAGCATCCTTCTTTTGTTTAGATCTCAACCTCTTGGCGTGTGCCTCATTCCATAAAAATGCATGTTTTTTCATTAGGCAGCCTCTATTTGGTATAAACATCTCTTGCATGCCTCAAATACAAAGTGATTTTTGATGCCTTTAACAAAGAAGGAACACACATTGAAGTGTTAATAAGTATATATCAAATGATGAATTATAAAGCTAATAGAAATCTACCATATAGAACATATAGTGATGAATAAAGCCAAGAAATATAGAGCCATGCAAACTTAAAATTCTCGAGGAGAAAAAACAAAGTGATGTGATCATAAAAATTAAAAGGAATTATGGAAGAATGTTGGTGGTTAACAAAAATGGTAGGAATTCAGATGTATAAATATATGAATAGAAATTAAAGTGTCGGTTTTATTTTCTTGAGTTAAAGCTTCATTATGTAATCGAAAAGTCTGTCATTTAAATCTACAACTACAAAAGTATAAAAAGTTAACTAATAAGACATTCACCCAATAGTAAATAAATAACTAAAATAATTTTGATATAGTTCCATAAAATTATGAGATCGATTACTTATTTTCATATTAATAAGATAGTATTAAATAACAATATAGGAAATGATAGTTAACATAAAATCAATTTTTTCTTTGTCAAAAAAATTTTAAATTATTTTTATTTTTATTTAACATCACAAAATTATACAAAATAATTAATAAGATTGGAAAAACACTCACTCACTAATAAATAAATAAAATTAACGTAAATATAGGTTGTTTTCAAACTTGATTTAAAGTGTAATTAAAAAAATTAGATTTTAAGATGCATGTTAAAAATTTTGATTTATATATTTGAAAGAACATTTAACTATTTATTTTAAAACATAAATATCTGTTAACACACTTAAAAATACTTAGAATAAATAAAACTTTTTTTAATAGACAATAAATAAAACTATAAGATACACGTTACAATTCCCTAATAGTTAAACATAAGTTTTTTTGGATGAAAGTTAAACATAAATTTAGAATAAGTAATAATAATAATAATCATATGGAAGGCCAACCATCTCCTAATAATGTAACAATTCCCTACTCTGATCATAAATTTTTCATTTAAATTTAACAAATTATCATAAAAGTAGTTTAAGTCTATTTTACATATAAAATATAAATAAATATAATTATAGATCAAAATGATTTGTTTTAAGTTATTATAATATTGTTTATTTATATATAAATAGAAATAGAAATATAGATAAAAATGAGGAGCATTATGGATGCATCATCTAAGTTGTATTTTTTTTGTTTAAATATTTAAAAACACCTAAATCCTATACAAACTACCATCTATTTGCTGTCATATTTTAATAGCTAATAAAAATGTAAAAAGTTAGTAGTGAGTGAGTCTCTTTTTAATTTATAAACTAAAGCTAAAATTTATACTATAAATTTAATAATATGCAAAATTTGCAATTACAAATATTAAAGGTTTGTCCTTTCGCATCCAAAACATTTGAATTGCTACTACCAAATGTACTACCAAATGTGACCTTAAAAATATTAGACTATTTTGAATTGAAAATATTATTTTAGTTTTTTGTGAAGAGTAGAACTATTTTAATATACACTATATTACTTTTTCATGTATTCATTATTCTAGAAATAAATAATAATTATCTTTATATCAATAGAAATATTATATAATGAGCACATTAAACAATTTTTCAAAAATATTTTTGTATCATTTTGAATAAACTAAAAATTGACAACAAAAAACTTTAAAATATTTTCATTAAACCCATTATTTTTACAATTCTATACAAAATTAGCCATTGTAATTCTCTTGAATAATAGGTTTCTCATGACCCTTCCTAAAATTAAACATGATTATTATTGTAAATGATTGATTCCTTCTCCATTTAATTCTAGGTTTTTTCAATTTCAATTTATTAATAATTGGCTTCAATCAAAGGTCTCTATTTCCAATTTCACTATTCCTAATTGTTTTTACAAGTTGAAAATGATACTCCGGTTGACATACTTAATTATATAATAAGACTTGATTCTTTTTCAATGTCTTTGTTACTTATAGAATAATGTTAGAAGCCTAGTAGTTGTTCTAAGGCATATAATGGTGTAGCTAGTATTCACAATATTGAGATTTAAATAGAAAGTAAATGAAGATGATGTGGAACTTCCTAAGCTTGGAAATTAGTTGAATCAAGCATTTTTATAGACAGAAAAAGATTTTCAAAACAAAAATTAATAATTAATAAAATCTTATCTAAGATCAATAATGTCTCAACAAAGATTAAATAGATTAGCTGTATTATCAATTGAAAAAGAAATGTCAAGTGATATTGATTACAATAGTTTGATAAATGATTTTGCATCACAAGAAGCTAAAAAATTTAAATTTAAATAAAAAATAAAAAAATATATATTATCACTGAAATATAAGGGTCTCATTTCGAAGCTCACTTTAGGCTTCTCTGAGTGTTGGGCCGACTGACTTGAGTATCAAGTAACTGCAAAAGAGTATTAGATATTATCCTTTGTCTAAGAGGAGTTCAAGTTGAATCTCATTTAGTAAAGATCAAAGATGCATTATAACTGTTAAAGTAAGACAAGATTACCATTTAACTTTTTTTTTAGATAAACAAGAGATATATTGAAACCGAGCACTAGTCGTGCCCAAAAGTTACAATGGTAAGGGGAGGGCCTCCTCAAAACCTCCCAGGGCCAAAACCCCATTGGGAAAAAGACCCTGGTAGGAAAAAGAGTACCTCACACAAAAGATGTGCAACAATGGGAATAAAATATCCTAGCCCATTGCTTCTCCCCTTTCTAAAGCAAATGTCAAGATTATTGCTAAAACTTACATTGAATTACAGCATAGATAAGCACCCAATTGGGCAATTAAACCACTCCGCCCAAGACACCTTGCAATTCCTCCCCTTCCTTGCCTTAAACCAGCTCCAGGCCAAGACCTTAGCTCCCAACACAATGTTTGTAACTGATGCAACCTCCCCGTTGAATATTACCTTGTTTCGTGCCATCCAAATGCACCAAATTACCGCCATCCAGATAAGATGTTTAACTCCTTTTTGACTTTTACCTTTTACCAACCTCCCAAAATCCACGAAATGAGACACCACATCATCTGCTTCATCAGCCACATACCCCATCCACGTGAACATATTTCTCCAAATGCGCTTAACCACCTCACAAGACGCAAACAAATGATCCACCGACTCCTCTTCCCTAAAGCACAAAACGCAGCTGAGCTCATGTTGTGACTGAATAATTCCCCTTCGGTGCAGTGCAACCCTAGTAGCAATCCGCTTTAACAAAACCCTCCATGCGAAAATTTGAATTTTGGACGGAACGTCGCATTTCCAGATTTTCCTACATGCTGAAATTGTGGCGGGCTGCTGCGTATTTCCTCTACCTGCAAAAAAAATCAGCAAACAATCATAGCATTTCCTTGTTTCAATTCCACAACTCGCTCGATAATTTTCTTTTGGATGTTTTTTTTACCCCCCTACTTGTCACCCATACCCCCATTTTGCACTTTTGGACAAAAACACTCTTAAAACTCCCAACAAAAGCTAAATTCGGTTCAATTGTGATATTTCCGGAAATCCATCCGAATTTATCACATAAATTCAGTTCAATTTGGCTTTTTTTTTCACTTTGGCATTTTTTTTTTCGAATTTACACCTAAATCCGGTTCGTAAATTGCTAACCGAATTTACCTAAATTCTTGGTAAATCCGGGAATCTCTAAAACACCTCCCAGATTTACCAAAATAAGAAATTGGATTCCCGGATTTACCTCATAGATATGTAAATCCGGTTCGTAATTATGAACCGGATTTACCTGCGTATGAGGTAAATCTGAAAATCCCAAACTTAAAATCAAAACCCCCATTTTATGAACCGGATTTACCATAAATTGAGGTAAATCCAAGAATCTTATTTTTTTTTTAAATTTCAGGGGTATTTCTGGGTTTTAGGGGTTTATGGGGTCTGGGAGAGAATGAGGGGGTGAAAAAAAAACCTTTTCTTTTATTTGCTGTTTGATGATTTTTGGTAGACCCTTTAATAAAGAGACCAAATTTCCACACCTCCAAAACTATAAAAGCTAGATCACAACATGAGACTTAGACTTTTGAAACATGCAACAGAATATTACAAAATAGAGATCACATGAAATGTATCACATTACTGTTGCCTCTACAAGCAGATAAAGCAACACTATATCTCAATCTATCGCACACTAATTATCCAATTAGAAAAGTGTCCTTCTCATCCATTTGATTGCCTAACAAATCCAATTTCAGATATTGAAATTGAAAAAGTGCTACAAAGGGCACAATGTCTCTATCAAGTACTATATCAACCACACTAATTTCCTACCATGATGAGTTCATTGTATTGATCCTAGACACACATTTCCTATATTATAGGCACTAGAAAGTTCTTTCTTATTGGTTTTTGCTTTCACTGACAGATTCCATTTTTGTCAAACTCAAGCCTGTAAAACTTCACCATCATATTTTGTAGGAGTAGCTACACACACTTCCTCTCTATCCCGATACTTTGAAATAAACGGAGCGGAACGGAATGGAGTGAAACCATGGTTCCCTTTCATTGTTTGGATATTTTATGATGGAGTGGATTGAACTTACCATTCCATTGTTTGGTAAGTGAACGGAATGGAATGAAATGAGTTATAATCTTTTTATTCCTTTTTTATCCTTACTTCAAAATACTTTATTGTTCAGAATTAAATCAAACATAATGCTATTGATTTTTTTTGACTCAATATTTCTATTGATTTATAAATTGAATATTTGGAAGAAAGATAACAAAAAATTAAATGTTAAGCACAGAATATATATATATATATATATATATATATATATATATATATATATATATAATAATTTTGTAATTTATACTATTTAAATTAAAGACAAATAAACAAATCAAATAATATATAAAACTTAGTACAACTGTTACTTCTCCCCATCACTAGGCAGCACTCTCTCCTAATGGTTAAAATTAACCTTACGTTATAGTCAATAAAACAATTTTTGGATTAAATACAATGTAAATTAGTTTACATTTTAATCAAGTTTGACAATTACATTTATATAAGGTTCAAAAAACCAGACGTGAGCTGTACAAAAAACTGGGAAGATTGCAATATAAAATAGTTTGCGTTTGAATCAAATCGAAGAAAGAAAAAATAAGATGTGCAGTAAAAAAAAATAGGGTAAAAGTTGTAGTTTGATAATTATATAGTTACATTAATGAGCCGTTCCATTCCATACCTCCCAAATTGGAGGGGAGCTAAAATGGGGGTAAGCAATGCGATATTGAAAAGGAGATAAATCACCACATCAGACCCTACACTCCAGCAACGACAATGGCCATTGTAATTTATTTGTTAAGTTTCCCTGTTTTACTCTGTCGGCTTCCCATCATCTTACAAACCATACACTATTTTCATACTTCAAAATAAAATTAAAAATGGCCCAATCAATGAACTTGGGCTTGTACTGGACCTCCAAGTTCTTTTTTAATCTAGGTTATATATATATATATATATATATATACTTGGAGTAACAGAAACAAAATAAACTAACTATATATATATATATATATATATATATATATATATATATATATATATGTATATGTATATGTATGTATAAAACGGTGGTAGACTTTTTAAGATCCTTATATATGGGCTTGAGAAATGGGAGTTGCGAAGATTCGGGGGTTCAGGGGTAAATCAAGTTCAATTCTACAAACCGGTTTTGAATTATGGTTTTGGGCCACCGATTATGTTTTAAAATATGGGTTGGGTTATAAACCCTTTAAAATGGTTCTGGTTTTTTTATTGTGGTGTGGTCTAGTTAGTAAATTTGGGTTGCTTAACCATATTTTTTGCACACCCCTGGCTGAGTAACACAACACTAGCAAGTGAAATTAGTGGTAGTAAGTCAGCACCTTAACCAAACTTTGCATAGGGACCATTTTTGTCACATAATGGGGTGTCCAAGTTCATTTGTGCAACATTATCTTCTGATATATATATATATATATATATATATATATATATATATATATATATATATATATATATATATATATATATATATATATATATATATATATATATATATATATATATGAATTTCACGGACCATATGATTGTCACATTTGTAACACCAACACTTCAGATTGAAGACGTATTTGATATCTAACAAGACATTATTATCAATGTTTGTGTCTGTGAAATTATTTCTATTTTCTCAAATTATTATCGATGTCCATGTGCGTGTTCATATTTGTGTCTGTATTGATGCTTCATAGATTGTGACAGTCGGCAAGAACTATAGATTATGGATTACAATAAATATATATATGATAATGGATATGGCAGTCGGCCAAACCTACAGAAAAAATCTTGAAAGTGGAATGGAGAAAGTTGCTTACATGTATTTTTTTTAACTATGTTTTTGGTGTGCAGTTTCCATCAGTTTTGCCGATGACTGATCTACGCTGGGGAACCTGACTAGTCACGAGTATCGGCTTTGCCGGCCAGTGTGGTTCTCCCCTCCCAACAGAGTTTTTGTCACATCCAAGATTCGAACCCGAGATCTTGAGGTGAGATCTAAGTCCAGTTACCACTTGGACCAACTCTTGTCGGTACGTTACTTTACGTGCATCATGCAAGAAATAATAACAATAACAATAATAATAATAAATAGAATAAAAACCATCAATGAAATGAGGCACTAACTTTGAAGGCAACAAAATAGGAGGAAAGTTTTTATGCATATTGACTGTGGTTGTACCATTTCTTAAAAAGTAAAGATTTTCATTATTACTCGAAGACCCTTTATCATGAAAAGGACATAGACATGATATAAAAAAAGTTGACACCATAATGTTGAATTTCTTTTTTGATCGATCAAAAGGAAAGAATATACATATATGTACATGTCATTTTATATTTCTATAATTTTTTCCATTTGAGTATAGTCAACCTTAATATTTAGAATTTTATATATTTATAGTTTGATTCTATCATCTATATAAACGTACGTGAGAAATGAGGAGCACATGACACTACGCCAGCGTATTAGGATGGCTAGCGTTTTTTTTGGGCATTGGTAGCGTTTTAAAACGCTAGAGAAGCTGGCGCTACTAATGCGTACACCCCATTAGTAGCGTTTTAAAAACGCTAGCCATTGTCCCAAAAGTGTTTTAGACATACGTAGCGTTTTATATAAAACGCTAGCCATTGATCCAAATGGCTTTTTACAATTCCTAGCGTTTTTACGTGAAACGCTAGGGATCCCATAGCTCTTTTTACTACCATTCCTAGCGTTTTAAATAAAAACGCTTAGGGATCCCATAACTCTTTTTATTACTACCATTCCTAGCGTTTTAAATTAAAACGCTAGGATACTATAGCCCTTTTTACTACCATACCTAGCGTTTTATGTAAAACGCCAGGGGATGCTATAGCACCTTTTATTAGCATTCCTAGCGTTTTCGTAAAACGCCAGGATGCTATAAACCTTTTTACTACCATTCCTAGCGCTTTTACATAAAACGCTAGGGATGCTATAGCACCTTTTATTAGCATTCCTAGCGCGTTTTACGTAAAACGCTAGGGATCCTCTAGCTCCTCTTTACAATTCCTAGCGTTTTATCTATAAAACGCTAGGTATTGATCGAATTTTTTTAAATATTTTTTTATTTTGGTTTGTTCTCCATTTTAATTACAACCTATAAATTCATTCCTTCCAACAAAATTCGGAAAATACATATATTCCAATCCAATATCATTCAAACAAAATTCATTTAACAAAATTCATCAAATATTTCCAATCCAATATCATTCTAAGAAGTTCTTACAACATAATATAAATACAATATATACAACAACTAACTATTATGAAATTAACTCAAAACTTGCTACAAAAAGCTAGAAACAAAATCGCACCACTCCCCACTCATCTGTAAGTAGTTCAAAGAGAGTAATTCTGGATATTTTTAAAGCTGGGAAAATACTGAAAAATAAAATGAAATAAAATTAGAATTAAATGTGAGTAAGTATTATAATATCAATATAAAAAAGAAATTTAAGTAGTTACCTTGGTTGGGATTGTTACTTTGTCATGAGTGATAATCTCTCTCATAAACCTCATAACATAGTACCCACAATCATTGTTATTGGGTTGTTTAGGACACTACAAAGCAAAAGATATTATAACTTAATTGTCACATTTTATGACCAAAAATTCAATTAAAATTATAAGAATGATTCTTAAAAAGCTTACAGCTTATGGGTAGCCATCTTGTTTTACTCGTAGATAATCCCAAGTATTCTTTCAAAGCATCAGAAACGTCATACATATATATATATATATATATATATATATATATATATATATATATATATATATATATATATATATATAACGTTAAGACGAACAAAATACATATATTAAATTATACAAATTAAAATGAGAGGGTTACACATACACACCTCTCAACAATCTCTACGAAGTCTACGTAGACTTTGTAATGACCTTGAAGTGAATCCAGATAGTAGACAACATTTTGCTTAGGGTTTATTGCAAATAGTACCCAATGTTGCCTGCAAGTAAATGAATCACGAATGAGTACACATTAATTTACACTATAATACAATCCTCAAAATAATTAAACAAGTGATTGAAGACTAAATTTCTCACCCATTATTGAGTGGTGCCAAAAATAAAGAGTCACCCTTCAAATGTTTGGCCTCCATGAAGCGTGAATGGATATAACTTTGTACTTCACTCTTAATAGCCATAATACGTTCCTCATTATTACCTTCCTTAAACACAACGATACACGCCGGACACAAGAAGAAATACTTCTGTGTCCGTTGAGAAGGGACCAGAAGACGATTGTACAAAAACCTATAAATAATATATATACAACTTTCAGATCCTCATATATATACTCTAATATATACTCTAATATAAACAACTATTGTGTACAAATAATTTAATACATACCTCTGTATACTCTAATATCGATGGCGGTGGCCCAATCCATTTCAACTATAGCTTTCGGATCCTCCATGTTGAGAAGTACCAACTGCTCCAGCCCACAATGTTATCGGGCGGTAAAAAAATTTGGTCGTCCGGTTCATTTTTTGAGTGATGTGGACCTTTAGAGAATCGATGTACTTCGGAATTCATCAATGGGAAATTGACCAACATGTTGGACTGGTCAGTATAGAAGTAGATGGTCGGGAGAGTTTGGTAGTGGAAGGGAAGGTCGGGTCGACACTTTTATGGAAGGAAGGTCGGGACACTTGGGGTACCTAGTATATATTAAAAAATGATTAATTAACAAAGTTAACACACATTATAGTCATCAACTTATTAACAAAAATATTGTCACTTACAACGACAAGTTGTTCGTGCCATGCCACAAAAGTACTAAGTGCTTGATCCACGATAAATATATCCGCATTAGCAATTGGAATGTGCAATGGTGCACTTCTATTGAATAGTCTACCCTAACTCTCAAATGGTTTTCGTGCATGGCCGATTGTGCGATGTGGCACTCAATTGGTTACATATCAAACCCACTCGCAACCTTTCGATGTGGGTTTGCAATATATAGCTCACATTCACGATTATCCTAAATCAATTATAAAGAAAAATAAATATACATGATAATTTTATCAAATACATATGTACAAAAAAAAGGTCGAGTTTTGTTAAATACCTGTGTTGAAGGGATGGTGCAGCTATCTCGGGCGCTATGGGGGGGTGCAGCAGGCTCAATAGGTTCAAAGCAGGGGTGGTGCGGCGAGGATGGTGCATCAATCCTTTGTGCCAAGAGCTGCTTAAACATCTGTCTCTCTTCCATTAACACAGCAACATTCTTGGATAGCTCGTCATACTTTGCCGCCATGACTTTACAATCCCCGCACCCCTTGCTTTGGCTCTTTGGCCCAAACACAGTTGTCGGAGGAATCCCATATCCATAACCTCTAATCCGACCACTCTCTCTTTCCCTTCCCAAGGCACGAGCAAGGACATCTTGTTGACCATCACAATCATTAAATCTCCTTGTGATACAGATTGTGATATGCTTTGGATGCACAAACATAAATAACGGATAAAATTAATAAACAAGTGTCAAGAGAAATTTAATCGACAATAAAAATATGTCCACGTGTCAAAAAAATCGAGTAACGGATAAAAATAATAAACAAGTGTCAAAGAAATTTAATCGACAATAAAAATATGTTCACGTGTCAAAAAAATCGAGTAACGGATAAAAATAATAAACAAGTGTCAAAGAAATTTAATCGACAATAAAAAATATGTTCACGTGTCAAAAAAATCGAGTAACGGATAAAAATAATAAACAAGTGTCAAAGAAATTTAATCGACAATAAAAATATGTCCACGTGTCAAAAAAATCGAGTAACGGATAAAAATAATAAACAAGTGTCAAAGAAATTTAATCGACAATAAAAAATATGTTCACGTGTCAAAAAAATCGAATAACGGATTAAAAAATATAGTCGACACAACTTGCTAGGAATCATAAAATTAAAATTACAATACATGAATTTTGGAATACTTACAATTTTGTCCTTGACCTCCTTAGTTTTCGGATCCACAATCTCCCCATCCTTGTTTTGTCGGGCCTCTAACTGCATACGATTACAACGATCAAGGATTCTTGAGTTGGATCTTTCCCCTCTTGCAAGAACTATTTAAGTTTAATAATTAATCAATCAGTAAATTAAAAGATTCATTAAATCATAATAAATTAAACTAATTGTGTCTTACCAATCTTTCTTCAAGAATTTGATATCCACTTGAACCTCCTCTATAAGGGTACTCGGGATTAGAAGCTCTCACTTTATTGGCTTTGCTTTTTTCTATTTAAAAACATAAGTATACATTAATGAATGATATCTTGTTGTGAAATATATATATATATATATATAACTTAAATAATTAATATACTAACCAGAAATCCGGATCTCAGTAGTGCGTATATCTACAAATTTGGTCCAATCCTCCTTAGTTATAATTCCGGCATACAATCTTTGGAGGCTCTGTCTGATGGTCCCATCAGCCGTTTGATATATACTTTTTCCCCACATCGCTCTATATGCCCGATGCAACCTTCCCGCTTCCTTGAGTATCCAATCTCTTCGGGCATCATCGACATCAAAGTGTTTCTACTTATACATAAAAATGGATTAAATAAATACAACTAAAAATTCACTAAATAAGATTATTAAAGAGGTCTAAAATTATATACCATATTAAGGACCAAAAATCATCTTTCAGTTTAGGCAAAAATCAGTATTATCTTTCTCATTCCAACTTTTTATTGAAATTGGAAAGATTTGTTTCACCTTAGTACCAATAAAGCTAATTAAATTTGTGCCGTTGTTGTCCAATTGGCAAACCTTTAACACTCCATCGGACCTTAAATAATTAAATCATTAAATAATTAGATAACTTGGAAAGGTAGAGAACAACATTAATAGTTAGTAATTAACTTACCTTATATTTCTCGTGTCCTTTACTTATCCGATGGACGATATTCTTTTTCGATGTAATTCCTCGGGGAGTGAACTTCTTTGTGTTTCTATCACCCCCATCACCACCCTGACTACTCTCGTGATCACTATGTGATGCCATCAGACTTGCAATGACCCAAATGAAATAGACTCAGTGAGTTTTAGCTTTCTAATTGTTTAGAACGAACAAACACTTAACAAAATATAGAAGAAACCATGCACTAAGTAACAGTGAAAGCCATGCACTAAGTAACCTAGAGTAAACATACATAGGAAAGACATGCACTAAGTATATAACCTAGAGTAAACATATATATGAAAGTCATGCACTAAACAGAGAAAGCCATGCACTAAGTAACCTAGAGTAAACATACATAGGAAAGACATGCACTAAGGGTCGTCCTCAACACCAACATCATCGGGTGCTTCATCATCATCGTTGTTATACACAAATTTTTTGTTAGTCAATAGAACAATAGACCAATTGATATTAACTGGATCAGTGACATAAAACACTTGTTGAGCTTGCGATGCTAAAATAAAAGGTTCATCTTTATATCCTAACTTGTTGAAATTCACCCGCATGAACCCTAATTCATCAATCAGAAACCAAGATTATTGTCAACCCATTCACATTTGAACACGGGCTCTGAAACATATTGTAATCCAACTCCCATATGTGTTCAATGAAGCCAAAGTAAGACATATTCGCATATATGGGATTTCTATCTTTGCACTCGGATGCATGCATAGAATGAGCTACAAGAGTCACCCCACTATTTTGCATTTTACTCGATCATCTTGTTCTTTTGTATAGAAAGTGCACTCGTTCATTAGATAGTTGTTGTAAGAGAAGACATGTATATTTGGACCTTTTGCTAACCATCTCAATCTTTTTGAAATCAAGTAGGATTCAAACACACTCACCATCAATGTGATGTTTTAGCCACACTATGAAACTCCTATTGTGTTCTTTTGCTAACCAAACTTGCTTCTTTCCCGAATTGACTCTTAAGAATCTCCATGTGCTTGGCAACATATGAATCAACCTCACTATCATTGTGAAGAACGTATAAAGTGTGCTTGCTCTAGTTCTTTCCTTGATACCATCACTAATTTAGTTCCCGTCATCCCTTTACTAATCCTTCCCGCATGACGAGACCTTGGCAAATCCCACGAATATTCAAGACTAGATAGATAGCCCGTGCAAAACTCAATAGCCTCTTCAACTATGTAGCGCTCAACAATACAACCCTCGTGTCGTGATCGATTTTTCACATATCCTTTTAATATCTTCATGTAACGCTCAAACGGATACATCCATCTCATGTAACATGGGCCACACAATTGTGTCTCTCAACCGATGAACTATTAGATGAATCATTATGTCGAAAAAGGAAGGTGGGAAATACATCTCAAGCTCACACAAAGTGACAATAATTTCTCTTTGCAATGTTGGCAACTTTCCAGGTCAATCACTCTACTACAAATCGCCTTAAAGAATAAACAAAGTTTGGTTAAGGTCCGACGCACTTTCTTAGGCAAAATGGATCGTATACCAATGGGTAGCAAATTCTCCATGAGAACATGACAATCGTGGGACTTTAGAGACTTTAACTTGAGGTCTTTAATCGATACAAGAGTCGCCACATTTGAAGAGTATCCTCTGGAACTTTAACTCCATGAAGAAACTCACAAAAGACAGTCTTCTCCTTTCTAGATAGAGTATGAGCTGCCGAGAGGAGGTAGATATGTACGTGTACCCTTCTTTACCTGGACCCAATTCAGTCTCAAACCCATACTAACCAAATCCAACCTTGAGTTGATGGTATCTTTAGTCTTACCCTAAGATATTGAGTAAGGTACCAATGACACTTTCGAAGACATTCTTTTCAACATGCATCACATCAATGAAATGCCTTACATATAATGACTTCCAAAGATGGCAACTCAAAGAAAATCGACTTTTTCTTCCACCCCGTTTGGCAATCTCTCCCGCAAAAGGCTTCCCAAATTTAATGTTCAAATCTTCCACCTTTTCAAATACTGCTCGCCGCACAAAGGCGGGAGCTCTACGTGTTTCTGTATTCCCATCAAATGCCTTTCTCCACAATCGATAGTGATGAGTTGATGGCAAAAATCTACGATGACCAAGATAGATATTCTTCTTACCATGTTCCAACCACATCCAATCTGTGTTATCTTCACATATAGGGCATGCACACTGCCCTTTGTTACTGTACCCAGATAGATTGCCGTATGCAGGAAAGTCGTTAATTGTGCCAAAGATCATAGCCCTCGTGGTGAAACTTTCTTCTCTCGAACCCATCATACACCTCTACCCCAATCTCCCACATTTGCTTCAAGTCTTCAATTAAAGGAGCCAAGTATACATCAATATCATTTCCTCGTTGTTTGGGCCTGAAATTAACAAAGACAACATCATATATTTGCGTTTCATGCAAAGCCACGCGCGTAAGTTATAAATCGCCAAAATCACGGGCCATGTATCGTGGGAGCTACTCTGATACCGTGCGGGTTAAATCCATCACCAGACAATGCAAGGCGTAGGTTTCTCGGGTCATCCCCAAATTAGGATACTCAATATTGATTTTTTCCATTGCGGAGAATCTGCCGGGTGTCGTAGCATACCATCTTTAATCCTTTCATCCTCATGCCATGTCAAGTGTTTTGCATCTTCTGAACTACGATACATGCGCCTAAATCGAGGAATTATAGGAAAATACCACAACACCTTTTGTGGAGCGGACTCTTTCTTCTTATACTGCGCGGTGCATTACATTTAGGACACGACTTTAACAACGCATGTTCATTCCGAAATAAAATGCAATCATTCGGACAAGCGTGTATCTTCTCATAGTTCAAGCCAATAGACCCCAACATTTGCTTTGCATCATACGTCCGAGAAGGAAGCACATTATCATTCGCAACATTTCTTTCGTAGTGAGAGTAAATCGGTAAAGCTCTTATCCGTCCATCCGTGGCGAGTTTTCAAGTTATACAACTTGATCACAACCAATAATTTTGTGAATTCATTACAACCCGCATACAATGGTGTCTCTGTGATCGCTTATCAACTTCTCAAACATTTCAGACAATCATTAAGATCCTCTTCAACCACCTTTGCCATCTCTTCAAATTCGTTCGCATCAAATGAATGTGTTTCGGTGTCAACCGCGGCGCATATCTCTTACTAATATCATTCATATTTGAAGATTCACCTTTTTCTCACCGTGCATTATCCAACAAGTGTAACTTTGATCAATTCCATTCGCCTTTAAATGTCGTGTCAACTCCTCTGCGATGAATCGATTTTACATAACAACACCTTAAACAAGGACATTTCATACCACTAGAAGTCCCTAAACGTTCAACAAAGACAACTCACAAAATAATCCACTCCAATGCATACTCCTTGGACAGATTTATTGGCGGACATCCAATTTCTATCCATAATTGCCAAATATTTATAATAAAATCCGAGAAGAGAACTTTAACATATGACCCATCAAGCAATTCGAATATAATGAAGAATCAATTCATATAAAAAAAAAACAAAATTTCCTCTTTTAAATTTTTTCAATTCCACTCCTTATTTTCCCAAGCTATATCTATATCATATTCTATTTCTATTCTCGGTCCTTTGGTCAAGACAAAGGAACCATATAGTCTAGTCTTCCAAAAGAAGAGGCTAGTGGTGAAAAAAAAAAGAAGAGTCTAGTGTGCACAAGTGACAAAACTAATATATTTCTAAACTAGAACCCACAATTAATATCTAACAAGAAAAGAGAGGAAGACAGAAAAACTCACCTATGTTGTCCGAGTGAGAGAGATGATGTTCACTTTGAGAGAGATGATTTTCGTTGAGAGAGATGATGTTAATTTGAGTTAGGGTGTTAGGGTTTTGCGTTTACGGGTGAGTGATTTTGCGTTTACGTGTAAGTGTTAGGTGAAAAGAGGAAAGTAGCTCAATGGGAAACAAAAAAATTATTTAACCATACCTAGCGTTTTCTAAAAACGCTAGGGATCTATCTAGCGTGTTTTCTAAATACCTAGCGTTTTGAGTAAAAGCGCTAGGGATATGTCTAGAGTGTTTACTAAATACCTAGCGCTTTATAAAAACGCTAAGGATCTATCTAGCGTGTTTTCTAATTGGCTAGCGCTTTGAATAAAAGCGCTAGGATCCGTCTAGCGTGTTTTCTAAATAGCTAGCGCTTTCTAAAAAAACGCTAGGATCTATCTAGCGTGTTTTCTAATTGGCTAGCGTTTTGAATAAAAGCGCTAGGGATCTGTCTAGCGTGTTTTCTAATTTGCTAGCGTTTTGAGTAAAAGCGCTAGGGATCTGTCTAGCGTGTTACCTAATAGGTAGCGTTTTACTTTAAAACGCTACTAATGGTGTAGCGTGTTATTAAAATGGCTAGCGTTTTTTTATAAACGCTACTAAAGGTGGCGATCTCTTTTTACAATTCTGGCGTAGTGTGACATGTTTCAGCATTTTGCAGAAAAATTATTGGATAGCCAACTGCCATATCTGAGCCTAAAAGCTTTGTGCTTAGTAGTACTTCCTTGTTTTATATTTTATTATTATTATATTATTATTTTATATATATAGAAAAAATAGAATAAATAAGGCCTTGTGTAGTTTTTTTTATATATTTTTTATATTAATAGGGAGATAAAGCCCGAAAACGAAGAGCCTTGTGTACCGTTTCTATAGCGTTGACAAATTGTGATAAATTGATGTGTAAGTAAGTGTACACGGTTAAAAATAAATAGTACAAGTGAAAAGATTGTTTACACGAGAATTGATTAGATTAATCTTTAAATTTTTGACATTGTGTGTTAGAACTAATTTCTCTAGTATATTGAATTAGTGAGATCTCTCAACTTGTTCAATTTTTGTTTTAAACCTTTTAGGCACAGATATATAGCACTAGAATATTCACTTGACCCTGAAATTGAAATTAGGACACTTAGTAAGGCTAATAAGCAAAACAACGACTTTGTTGAACTTGGTGGAATAGCTACTCAGATGGCAAAACCACAGTAGGAAATTCCACAACAGGAAATCCCTACTGCATTGGTTGTTGTTCCTAATATCAGTGGGATGACCAATGACAGGGATAGACAAATGAGGGACTATGTTGTTTTTGATCCAGATCAAGTCATGGATACCGGAATAGTGAGACGTGAAATTACTAATACTTGATTTGAATTCAAGTCCATGAGGTTCCAAATGTTGCAAACAATGGGATAGTTAAGAGGTTGACCTTAAGAGGAGCCCCACTTGCACTTGAGACAACTCTTAGAGGTTTGCAACAATTTTAGAATCCTCGGGGTGACAGATGACAGGTCGAGGTTTTTTCCTTTCTCTATGAATGATAAGGCCAAAACTTGGTTGAACCCAATTCTATTGATGATTGGAATAAAATGACTGAAAAATTCCTCGCTAGATACTTCACACCTATCAAAAGTGCAAGAATGAGGAACGACATCACATCCTTCAAGCAAATTGAGGACGCGTCTCTCATTAAGGCCCGGGAAAGGTTCAAGGAGCTGTTAAGGAAATGTCTCCACACATGGCCTTCCAATAAGAGTGAAATTGTAGTCTTCCACGAGAAGAACTAGAGAAAAAATAGATCGTTATTAATATCAATAATCTATATTCACGCATTTGTTTCTCAAAGTTGTCACGACTTCAAATAATCTAAGATTAATATAGGAGTACAAAGGATACTCCAATATAAGGGTGTTCACGGGTTGGTTTGGATGAATTTTGATTAAACCTATTATCCAAACCAATCATATTTAATCGATTTGGATTGGTTTGAATTTTGAGTTTTTTTTCTATACAAACCAAACCAAACGGTACACATAGCTCAATTACCCCTTTGAACAAATCGCCAATCAAAATACGTACACATAGCTCAATGGCCTTTATTTTCGGTACCCCCCTCATTCCCTCCCACACCCCCCATAATGTCCCAAATGGACAAAAATACCCCTGAAAATTTACAAAAATTACATGGTTTTGTTAAAAAAAAAAAAATTACAAATTTCTAATTACCTCTAAAATTTGGAATTACCTCAAAAATAATGGAATTTCGGATTTACCTGTAATTCTGAAAGATTTTGAATTACCTCAGAAATGAGGTAATTCCGTTCACAAATTGTGAACCAAAATTACCTATTTCTCGAGGTAATTCAAAATTTAATTTTTTTTTCGAACGAATAATTTAGGCTAAAAAATCGGTTTTCGGACAACATACTCGGATCGTAATGAAACCACAGCCATTAGAAGCGAAATAAATCAAGAATCAAGACTCCCGTAGAAGAGACTTCTTACGGGACAACAGCCTCAAAATCCCAAATTCCATCGTTTACTATTTTTTACGATTTTTTTTAATTTTTCATAGTCTCCAAAAAATCTTAAAAAATTTGTATATCCTTATTTTGGTTTTGTTAGATTTTTAGTGGTGTTTTTATATTTTTTTAGAGTAGTTTTGACTATTTTTAGTAGCCTTTTAGTAATAAAAATTAAAACAAATCGTATATATACGCACTCCTATTTTATGTTGGTCATTTTATATATTTTGACGTATTGTTATTAAATCGTAAATCGTTCGTATCATATTTCCAATAAAACGCGTTTAAATCTTAAGACCAAAATACAAACTTTTTTTTTAAAAATTACAAATTTCGAATTACCTTTTTAGAGGTAATTCAAAATTTTTATTTTTGAACCGAATTACCTTTTTTGAGGTAATTCCGAAAATTTAATTTTTTTTTTTTTAAAAACGCAGGGGTATTATTGGCATTTTTGGTATTATGGGGGTGTGGGAGGGAATGAGGGGGGTACGAAAACAAACACCCTAGCTCAATTTCCACCGCAATGTCACCGTAAGAAAAAAAAGTACTTCTCAAGTTTCAAAAAGTAGCCAATTTGGAATATATAAATATGTTGGAATTGACTCGAACATTCGTTTATGCTACATCATTTTATGAATATAATAATTAATTTATTTCAGTCTGTAATGTGTTTTGCCTTATATTGAGAGAATTGATAAAAGTTATAATTAGAACCGTTAGACAACAATATTATTCTCTAGAATATTCTTCATAATATTCTCATTGTAAATAATTAGTATAGCATTAATAGACATTAATAGTCATTATTACACATTATTGTATAGTTGACCATATGATGTATATATTGATACATATCAATGAGAATAAGGAAGGGCATTATTTCTTACATGGTATAAGTAGTCGGTCTCTGATCCTAAGAAAACCCTACCTGCCCTCCCCAGACAGCGCCGCCCTCCTTCCCTTCTCCTACCTTCCCTTTTCGATCTCCTCTCTCTCTCACATCAATGGCTGACCAAACCAAATTCCACCCCGCACTTGCTGTCAACAACATCAAGAATTTCATCCCCGCACTTGACTGCAAACACTCTTCGTGTTCTTCTGTTTGTCAATCTTGTGTTTTTGGAAAACATGTTAAGTTGCCATTTTATGTTTCAAATTGTTCCACTACCAGACCTTTTGATATAATACATAGTGATTTGTGGACATCTCCAATTTTAAGTTCCGCCGGTCATAAGTACTATATTCTTTTCTTGGATGATTACACTAATTTCTTATAGACTTTTCCTATTGGAAGAAAATCACAAGTTTATTCCATTTTCTTCTCCTTTAGTGCATTCATTCAAACTCAATTTCAAATGAATATCAAATGTTTTTAATGTGATAATGGGAAAGAGTTCGATAATGAGGCTTTTAACAAATTTTGTCACACTCATGGTATGACATTTCACCTTAATTTCTTGCCCATATACCTCTCCACAAAATGGCAAAGCCGAACGCAAAATAAGAGCCATAAACAACTTGATCCGAACTCTCCTTGCCCATTCATCCCTGCCACAGTCATTTTGGCATCATGCACTTCACTAGGGGTGTTCAAAACCGAACCAAACCAATAGGGAAACCGCAAACCGAACCAAACCAAACCGAAAATCGCAAAAAACCGCTTTTGATCGGTTTAGTTCGGTTCTTGTTTTCATTGCACAGCGCGGTTTGGTTTGGTTCGCGGTTTTGATTTCCGAAACCGAACCAAACCAAACCAAACCGCAAGTAACACTAAGGCTTGTTGAATTACAACCTTCCTTACTAACCCAAATACAACTACAACCCAACTCTCACTCACTTACTAGCCCAAATCCAATTAATTCTTTGACTCACTTACAAACAATCCATATTGTTATGCTATATTTAAAAATTACAACAAAATATTTAATTTAAATTCTCTTAAACATTATCTTAAAGAATTAAAAGAGAGTGATTTATATACTATATATATTTGAGTAAATTTTTTCTTAAAGATTTGTGTTAGCCTTTTTTATGTTAGTTAATTTTAACTCCGTTTTAAATTATTTTTGTCTTGAAAAAAACCGAACCAATCCAAACCGCATTGGTTTGGTTTGGTTTGGTTCGGTTTTATTTTAGGAAGCCAACCGAACCAAACCAAACCGCATGTAATTTTACCTTGCGGTTCGGTTCACTTTTTGCCTCAAAACCGAACCAAACCGCACCGCGAACACCCCTACACTTCACATGGCAACTTACCTCTTAAACATCCTCCCAACCAAACTCATGTCAAATTATTCCCCCACTCAAATCCTCTATCATAGAGACCCATCCTACACACATTTACGAGTCTTTGGGTGTTTGTGTTATCCTCTTTTCCCCTCCACTAAAATACACAAACTACAACCTCGTTCCACCCCTTGTGTTTTCTTGGGATACCCTACTCATCATAGAGGATACAAATGTTATGATTTGTCAAATGGAAAAATAATCATTTGTAGACATGTCATTTTTGATGAGTCCAAATTTCCCTTTGCCAATCTACATCCCACCCCATCTCACACCTATGATTTTTTAAATGAAGGTTTACATCCCTTATGGCATCACCACTTATATACTCAACCAACCTCACCACCTCAACCACAAACAGAGACAAATACCTCCCCACAAATACCACCAGCCCACGAACCAAACTTGCCCACATCCCCACGGCTTACTACACCACCGCCAGCCGCATCACCAGCCCTCTCACCTCAAGAGCCTCAAATGCCACCTAGCCCAGTCCCTATCCAAACAAATCTTCCCCCAACTCGGACCATCGCAACACGCAGTATGCATGGGATTCACAAACCCAAACGTCAATTCAATTTGACGACCGCTATTACACCATCACCCCTTCCCCGTAACCCAAAAGTTGCTTTGTCCGACCCAACTTGGAAAATGGCCATGCTAGACGAATTTGATGTTCTTATTAAAAATAAGACGTGGGAGTTGGTTCCCCGTCCTTCTGATACTAATATTATTCGTTCAATGTGGGTTTTCCGTCATAAAAAGAAATCTGGCGGTTCTTTTGAGAGGCACAAAGCCCGTCTTGTTTGTGATGGCAGGTCTCAACAGGTTGGTGTGGATTGTGATGAAACATTTAGCCCAATGGTGAAACCGGCAACTATCCGGACAATTCTTAGCATTGCTCTATCAAAATCTTGGTCCATTCATCAGTTAGATGTTAAAAATGCATTCTTGCACAACAAGCTCCAAGAAACTGTATACATGCATCAACCGATGGGTTTTCGTGACCAGATTCATCCCGATTATGTGTGCTTATTGAAAAAATCTCTCTATGGACTCAAACAAGCCCCTCGTGCTCGGTACCAACGGTTTGCTGATTATGTTTCAACTATCGGTTTCTCCCATAGCAAATATGATCACTCATTGTTCATCTATCACAAAGGAGTTGACACTACATACATTCTACTTTATGTTGATGACATAATCCTTACAACATCTTCTACTGCTCTTCGTAATTCTTTTATGTCACTCCTTGCTTCTGAATTTGCTATGAAATACTTGGGTCCTTTGAGCTATTTTCTGGGCATTGCAGCTACACGACACACAAGTGGGTTGTTTCTTTCTCAACGCAAATATGTCGAAGAAATTATCGAGCGAGCAGGAATGAGCTCTTGTAATCCATCCACAACACCGGTAGACACTAAGGCCAAACTCAGTTCATCTTCGGGTCCTCCGTACTCCGACCCCACCCATTATCGAAGTTTGGCAGGCGCTCTACAATATCTCACCTTCATGAGACCGGATATATCCTATGCTGTGCAACAAGTTTGTTTACATATGCATGAGCCAAAAGATGCACACATGCATGCTCTTAAAAGAATAGTGCGCTATATTCAAGGGACACTTGACCATGGCTTACATCTTGACAAATCTTCCATCTCAAGTCTTATTTCCTACACGGATGCTGACTGGGGTGGATGCCCAGACACTAGGCGCTCCACCTCTGGCTATTGTGTTTTCTTTGGAGACAATCTGATCTCCTGGTCCTCTAAGCGTCAACCAACTTTGTCTCGATCTAGTGCTGAAGCAGAATATAGAGGAGTAGCTAACGTGGTGTCTGAATCTTGCTGGCTCCGGAATCTTCTTTTCGAATTACACCACCCGATCCATAAAGCCACTTTAGTCTATTGTGACAATGTCAGCGCAATCTATCTCTCAGGCAATCCTGTTCAACATCAGCGCACCAAACACATTGAGATGGACATTCACTTCGTTCGCGAAAAAGTGGCTCGTGGACAAGTTCGAGTTCTTCATGTCCCATCCCGCTACCAAATTGCCGACATCTTCACCAAAGGACTTCCGCGCATACTCTTTGAAGATTTTAGAGACAGTCTTAACGTACGACAACCTCCCGCTTCAACTGCGGGGGTGTGTTAGACAACAATATTATTCTCTAGAATATTCTCCATAATATTCTCATTGTAAATAATTAGTATAACATTAATAGACATTAATAGTCATTATTACACATTATTGTATAGTTGACCATATGATGTATATATTGATACATTTCAATGAGAATAAGGAAGAGCATTATTTCTTACAAGAACATCTATAAAAGAAAAAACAAAATAAAGAACTAATTCGTTGTATTGCGCAATGAATGACAATTCCCACATGTTAAAGAAAAATATTCATTTTATGCTTGTCTTTGTGGAATCAAGGCCCCATATAGAATTGTCAATCTGTGTTTACATCGAAGGAAAAGTAAAGAATCATGACAGTTGTATTTTTTTTAAAGACTATGAACTAATTTCACGATGCAAATTATAATGAAGAAGTTTATTGAATACTTTATGATATAGAACATTCTTAGGGTAATTAAATTTATACGCTATGTATATCAAGGTTTAGTTTGCGTGTATTACGTATATATAGTTTCAACTCTTATACATGAAATAAACAAAGCATAAGAAGTTGGTTGAATTTTGTTTTATAATATTTTTATTTATTTTTTGGAAATTTGAGTTTTTGTTATGGTCAAATTTCAAGTTCGAAACTGGCCAAGTTGACACTACAACAGAAGGGGAAGTTTCGAGAGCAACCAAGTTTCGAGGTACTGGTTAGATTCAAAATGTCACATGCTTGAAGTAAGGATTCAAAGCGCACGAAGGTTAAAGGCATTTATTGGTTGGGTTTCAGAGGTTTTCTGAAGCGCATGGACAAGTGGACAACATCTGTTAAGCCAATAATGGTTATGTAGCAGCATATGATTATTAATCATTAGTTAGTTATTATTTGTAAACTCTATATATAGGTGTTTGTAAATATTCTAGGGGCGAGATTCAAAACATTCAGTAACTCTTACACTCCTAGAACATTCGACTAAACAAGATCACTGGCTATTGTGGTGAAAAATTTATGTCTTTGCTGTTTTATTTGTATTTCGAATACTATCTTTAATTTCAGTCAAAAAAATGCTCTCTTTAATGATCATTTTCTTTTACATAGCATTTTATCTTATCTTTTTTAAACTCTGATACTTAAAATTCATGTTCCATGCAATACACCAAGTGTTACTTAAACTCTGATACTTAAAATTCGTGATGTTCCATGGTAAAAAATTTTATAGCTAAGATGTAAAATACTTGCCAAAGTCCTATTTATAGGAGAGGCAAACCAAGTTGCTTACATGCATCTAGACACTTGTCATTTGTATTCTAGGCAACACACCAAGTGTCACTTGCAACACATGCATCACAATAAGTTTATCTCATGCATCTTGCAACTTGTCATCATATGCAATGTTGAGAAAACATCTAAATGAAAAAGATCTAGAATATGCTTTCGTCTTCTTACATCATCTGATCTTTGAAAAAAATATACTCTTTGTTGTTTGTCTACTAGACAATTGTTGCGCCCGAAAAAGTCCCCGAGGGGATCTTTCTTCGGTTACAACTTTTTAAAACAATGAAGTCGCCACCAATATTTTTTATAAGGAAAATATTGAAGAAAAACCTTTTTGGAAAGCGAATGGCCTTTTGGAAACCGGAAAATTTGGGTTCGGGGGTCGGTTAGGCATGGGGAAGGTATTAGCACCCCACGTCTCCTTTCTATCGAAAGGGAACCTTTAATTAAACGTGTGGTTTTAAGTGTTGATTTGGAAGATATTTAAATTTGCCTCTTTATAGAAAAGGGAAGGAGAAGACTTAATGAAAATTTTTATTTTTGGCGCTTGACGAGAGTTGGCCTCTCGCTCCTACGTATCTCCTGGTGCGATGGAGAATTCAAAGCTACGTAGTTCTTGGTTGTCATGAAAAGTGTTTTTATTTTTTATCTTTTTAGTGAGTTATCGAAATAGGACGAGTATTCGGCGAATGATTAAACTAACAGAGGTTATGGGTAACCACCGCTAAGTACTCTTGAAAATGAGAGTCACTACCATCGGTCGATCGATTTAACAAAGGTTCTAATTGACTGTTAGTAGCAGCTCACTTTTATTTGTTCTTTTAAAAATGTTTTTTTTGAAAAAAGATTGATTGGCACGAATGATCAAACTAACAGAGGTTATGGGTGATCACCGCTTTGTTGTTCTTTTGGGAAAGACATTGCCACCAATGGCTAGACGAACAAAGGTTCTGATTAGCCACTAGCAACAATGGGCTTGAAAATGATTCTTTTTGTTTGCTTTATGAAAATGATTTTTATTTGTTGCGCTTGACGAGAACGGGACTCGCTCCTACGTATCCCAAATGGGAAGCAAAGCGAAGTAGTTCTAATTTGAAGATGAAAATGTTTTTGAAAGGGTTTTGGAAAGGGGAATAGATTTCATAACGACCAAGCAAGCAAAGGCTTTGAGTGATCATTACTAATAACTCTTGATAGCGTTCATGACAATCAAACAAGTTAAGGCTTTGGGTGATAGTCACTAATAACTTGCATTAATTAGAAAAGAGTTTGAAAGATTTTTGGGAAAAGGGTGAAGTTATTATCAATGATTGGCTACAAAGCTCAAGCACATTCAATAATCAAGTAATCATGCATATGTTGAATGTTAACTAAGACTAAACATGCCAATACGATCAAAAGATCCACTTATCAAGGATGCAAGGTAAAGTTCTCAAAACAAATGTGTGTGTGTGTAGGAAGGAGTGTATTTACCCTAATGACTCTATGCTACAACAAGCAAGTAGGCTTACGTCTTCATTAGGAGGTCATACAAGTGGAGGGAATGGCACACAATTAAATCAAGACAATTTAAGTAGCATCAAAAACAAGTAAACAATTGATCATAGGCATAGAATGATCTTAGTTAAACTAATGAACATGTGAGCAACGACTTCTTAATAACATGAACAAAGAGGAATTGCATCAAGTCTAAAGTAAGCCTATCCTTTGCAATACCTCACGAACCCTAAACCCTAAACATACAATCTCATTTATTATTCACTAATAAATTAAAAGGGGAAGGTTGAATCATCTAAAATCATCTTCACCACTTTAAAACATGATGCACTATAGGCATAAGTGGGAATCATATGATTTATCATCAACAATGGACAATAATAAAACTAGAATACAAGAGCAAGTAAGTAAACACTAAAAAACAAGTTGAATCACATAGAGCAATCCTCTCACTTTGAGAAAAGTGCACTAGGCACTAGTGAGAATCAACGTGCCTATCCTCAACAACTAACAATAAGCAAACTAAAACAAGATTTAAATAAACACAAAAACTAGGTTGAATCACATAGAGCAATCCTCTCACTTTGAGAAAAGTGCACTAAGCACTAGTGAGAATCAACTTGCCTATCATCAACAACTAACAATAAGCAAACTAAAACAAGATTTAAATAAACACAAAAACTAGGTTGAATCACATAGAGCAATCCTCTCACTTTGAGAAAAGTGCACTAAGCACTAGTGAGAATCAACTTGCCTATCATCAACAACTAACAATAAGCAAACTAAAACAAGATTTAAATAAACACAAAAACTAGGTTGAATCACATAGAGCAATCCTCTCACTTTGAGAAAAGTTCACTAAGCATTAGTGAGAATCAACTTGCCTATCATCAACTTAAAATGACAAGCAAGCATATAAACTAAAAAAGTGTTGAATCACATAGAGCAACCCTCATCACTTTAAGCCATGTGCACTAGGCACAAGTGAGAATCATATTGTCTATCATCAACTTAAAATAATAAGCAAACATAACATAAAACCCTATTTATTCACAATATGCGAACCAAATATAACCAAAACCCATTTATTTTTGAAATCAAGTGGGATAACATAAGGAAACAAACTAGATGACAATTTTTGGGTAAAGGTTCATGTGATTAGGCAAAGAAATGCACAAAACAAACATAAAACATATTTTTCTATGAGTATGCGAAATATATCATGTCATAAAACAACATTTTATTTAATGGAATGCAAGGATTAAGATCAAATCAACACAAATCAACAATCATTCAAGGGTGAGAAGCATCATAAGCACCCAAGCCTCCCTAAGTGCTTGTCAAAGTGCTTATATATGACACTTCTCACCAACAACAATCAACAATATGAGAATATGAAGATGATAGGATGAATGATTTTTATATTTTTGAGGAAAGACTCAAATATGATGCAAGGTTTTAAGGATTACCTTAGCTCTAAGCTAGAGAGTGGGATGAGAAGATGAAACTCCAAGGTTCTCCAAAGAAATACCCACTTGATGATGATGCTTGAACTTTGAATGAGAAATGGAGAGAGTATGTGAAAAAGGGATGCCAATGAGGTGAATTGGGTGTTAGGGTTTTTTAGTGTAGGAGAAATGGGAAGGTGCCTTTGAGATGAAAGAAGAAAAACAAGATCAAGTGAAGGAGAGGGAGAGAGGCCACGGTTTTGGTATGTGTGTAGGAGGAGAGGAGTGAG
Source organism: Oxytropis ochrocephala (assembly GCA_020916435.1). Taxonomy (NCBI): domain Eukaryota; kingdom Viridiplantae; phylum Streptophyta; class Magnoliopsida; order Fabales; family Fabaceae; genus Oxytropis; species Oxytropis ochrocephala. The sequence goes on from CM037088.1 coordinate 102,096,520, forward strand.
TTGTTTGTTCTTTAATTACAATGGGAGGATGTGAGAAGGAAGGCAAATAACATGTTGTGTATTGAATGTTATTGGATTCAAAGGTGTGCTTGTACAAATAAATGGAGAAAGGCTTTTGTGATGTGCCTTGATGGGGGCTGATGTGGGGAGGTGGAGTGGAGCATGAGGATGGAGTGAGGGAGGTTGTTTGCTTGTAAAATTAGTGCTTACTTTAGCCACAAATGGATAAAAGCAAAAAGCACCTAAAAAGGAATTAACCCTAATTCTAAAATTACAATAAGCATCCAATTCTTTTATTTTGGGTTCAGATTTCTACTTATTTTTTTTATATTTTGTAATTTTGAAAGCGAGAAAAAAAATACCCGTTACAATTGACCAAAATACCCTTTTTGACTCTAAAACCCTAATTTGCCCGAAAAGTGCATTCCAACCCTAAAAATGATTTCGAGAACCTTGGAATGCCTTCTATGATCCAAAATGCAGTGCATAAGGCTCTTCACTCTTCAATTTATTTATTTTTTGTGGAAAATTAGGGTTTTGACCTAAGCCGGACAAAATTGGGGTATGACAACAATCTTCACATGATTCAAGTGGTTTCCCCTTGATATTTGAAAGATGACATTTAGCAAGAATATCCAATCCTTTCTTGTTCATGTGGCCAAGTCATTTGTGCCACAATTCTTTGGTTGTGTCTTTACCAACATTAGTCTATTCATTGTTTATCTTTCCCTACATGATATATAGGGTGCCTTCCTTTTTTCCACAAGCAATTGTCATGCTCCCATTGCTAAGCTTCCATCTATCAACGCCAAATTGATTTATCATCCCCAGAAGATCTAACTTTCTTGCTGAGATAAGATTTAGACGCATTTCTGAAACATGTCTTACTTTCTTTTAGCACAAGCTTATTGTCATTCTCTGTGATAAAGTCACTTCACCAATACCAACAATCTTGCTTGTGACATGGTTGCCCATCTTCACCTCACCAAAGTCCCTTCTTTGATATGATGAGAATAATTCTTCATGAGCTATTACGTGGAGAGATGCTCTAGTGTCAACTATGCGAATGCAGTCATCAGATGCAACATTTAGATAATTGCCCAATAAGGAAAATATTCTCATTATTCGATGCCACTGTAGTATTGGTTCCATCTTCCTTATGCTCCTTTTGGTTAGTTTGATCAAGATGGATTGTTTCAGCTTGTTGATCTCTCTTCAAGAAGCTGCACTCAGACTTTTTGTGGTCCGAAATTGTAACAACTTAGTCTTGTGAGAGATTTGGCTCTAGCTTGTGATTTTCCACGACCTTCTCTTTCGTGGTTCTTAATCCTTCCTCGGTTCTCTACGATGTTGGCTTCAAACTAGTTGTCGAAGCCTCTTTCCCTCTGTCTTGACTCTTCATTTAGCAAGGAACCTATAACAGAATTCATGACAAGTTTTTAATTTGGAGCAGAATTACTGAGAGTGGTGACTAGAGTTCTAACTCTTAGGTATAAAACTTAGGAGTAGAAGAGTCTGCAACTCATCATCTATCTTTATATCAACTTTCGTCAATTTATTCACAATCCTTTTGAAGGTATTCAGATGTTTGATCAAGTTTGACCATCTGAGTACTCCAACTTCACTAGTCGTCCGACATGGTGGGTTTTGTTCCTCAATGTCTTCTTTTGAATCATGGATTCAAGTTTCGTCCAGAAATCATACAGATTGTTATAAGTTTGATACATGCTCGAACAAACTCCTATCTATGTATTTTCTGATCATAGTTGTTGCCTTATGATTTCGGAACTCCTAACTTTTCTTTTCCTTCCCCTATGGCTTATCCTTTTGCAAGATTGGTTCATGCAAATATTTATAGTCTAAGTTTTCTTCCATCATCGGCTTCCAGGAGGTATAGTTGTTAGCAGGTAGCTTGAGCATATCACCATCACGAGTGATAGAAACCTCCATTTTGAGTACACGGGAAAGTAATTCCTCCAACTATGAGATCTTTTGAATAGTGTTGTACTCTAGTGAAACACAAAAGTTCTCAGGAAAGAGAGATGGGTCCATATTAACACACTTAAATATCAATTCTTTCCTTAGCCAAAACTTTCCAAGACACACTTTCGCAATACCACAATTAAATTCCAACAATAATAATTATTTTATTACGTGGAAGATCAAATAATGTTACAATCACGGAGCATACTATGAACTTTCTTATAAGTATGACACCTTAGTATCCTCTTAAACTTCCACTATAAGAATAATGAGAATAGAAACCTTTCTCTTTGCATCTCATGCAAATGGGACTTTGGCCAAAGCCACACAATAAGTAAGAAGCATAGCCATGCTAAGAGAGCCTTACTCAAGAGAGAAAAAGAGTGAGAGAAAAATAGAGAGACTCATAGAGAGTTTCTTTGTGAGAGATACTTTGTAGTGAGATCCACCTAAGGTTGAAGTTTTTATATTCTCATTATTCTTATAGTGGAAGTTTAAGAGGCTTACGGGTCTCGTGGATTTTCCCTGCTCACATTAATAATGTTTTCCACCCTAAAAGTTTTCTTGGTGTCATTTTCCCTTATCTTTGCATTTCTGCTAGTGCCTATTTTGAGTTCACAGAGGAGGGAAATTATGGAACCATTTCCCAACACATAGTGCATTAGGCGTATGGGTCTTAACTTATATATTACTCAACATCTCTTTTCTCATCCAATGTGGGACTTGTGACTCACATCTGATACTCCAATATCCTCCCTTCAAGTGTGAGTCCATTTATCCATCTAGTTTTCCCCCTCTAGCAGAAGCTTTTTTATCCACATACACTTGCGTCATCATTGATTCACATTCATTAACAAGACACACCACCTAATCTCCACATTGTTATGTAGGCTTTGGATACAAGTAGCTAATCACCTCAACCATCAGTTTTGATACAACTGTTGTGTCACGAGCGAAGCCTAAAACACTTGAGAGATCTCCGCATTTGACCAAGCGTAAACACACACACACACACACACACACACACACACACACACACACACACAAATGAATATATAAATGAATTTGACACCATCTCTTTTACCCAAAACATTAGGTGTACGAGTAAGGTTGGTCTTGAGATTTTAGGTGCATTGGGAACCAATAAAATTGTGTCCTTTAAGTAGATGAATATAATTATCCTTACATTTTCGTTGAAAATAATTAATGATTCATTCATAATCAAGGTTTTATAAATCATTTTTTTTTTCCAATAGATATTAAAGTGATACTATTTAATCTATTATTTGACATAGTAGATTGAAAATAAGATTTAACAATTTCAATAGGAATACTTCTTTTCACCAACGGGAATAACTAATATTACTCTATATGTCTGTATGCATTAGGAAAACAATTGATTGTCTTCAAAGAATTCAATATTATATAACTTGATTTTGATTCAGCTGTTAAAACCTCTCTCTAACGACTTTCAATTCTTCAAATAGAATTCCACTATCAAAATTATAAGAATCATCATGTTTTACCTAACTTTTAAGAAGTTTGAAATATGATTTTGTTGGAAATTCAAGTGTGAGTGGTTAGTCCCACAACGGCTAGGAATGAGCTAAATGAAGGGGATATAAGATAGGGGACCCATATGCTTGATACCTTAAGATTTTGGGTGAAGATGTGTCGTTCAGGTCTCTTTGGGATTCAGGTCATTAGCTCGATGTTGCTCTCAGTGCTTCTCAGACTCCCCAACAAGTGGTATCATAGCCGTGATTCGGCTTGGTGGGGGAGCAGTGAGGGAGATCCTAGTTTAGATCAAGACTAGCGATGTGGAGGACTCACACTTGTGATGGAGATTGTTGAGAATTCAAGTCACCATCATAGAATGGACAAAATTTTTGTGTGTTGTGTGTGTGTCTACATATATATTTGTAATAGCATAAATATTTTATTAAAATATATGCATACTAGTATAATTTACCCGTGCCAGCACGGGTCGAAATCCATTTGTTTAGACACCGTAAGGCAACTACTTCAACTATTTTAAATATTTATATAATAGTAGGAAATTAAATTTAGATTTATACATATATATATATATATATATATATATTATATATTATAATTTCAAATGGGATGTGGGGTTTTGTCTAGGGAAAGGATTTTGTTTCCTGTCTTATAATGTGTTTTAATAATTAAATGAAGGAAAATAAATATAAAGTATTCAAACAAAGTACGAAAACGAAAATTGAAACCAATGAAAATATGATTATCATCTAATGTATTCCGAATGAGTATATAGAAAAACACATTACTATTACTAATGTCGGAAGGAAAATGATATACGATACTAGAATGTCTCATCTATTTTGTAATATATCCTTCATAATTTGTTTTCGCTAAGTGTGTGAACCTGTGAGAATTCGATTTTAATGTTATGAGCAACACGGGTATACATCTCATTTTATCATAAAATTTTAAATTATTTTTTGGCATTTTTAATAATGCAGTTGTATGTTTTCGTGTGTTATATGACACGTCGATTTCTTTGTACACCGTCTTTTATACATTCATTATGATATATAATATATATGTTTATACATTTATTTATTTTTATATATAGTGACTATTTTTTTATTGTGAGTATTTTTTTAAAATCTCGTCCTAATTTTTTTTATATGGGTTCTTAAAGAATTTTTTATAGTGAGTATTTTTATCTATAAATTATCATCCTATTTTTGCCAAATATTGAGTATTTTTTTATATTTTATTGACTATTTAAATGTTAATTTCGATTTAATATATGTATATTCCATATTGCGAAAGAACCCTTATGGTATTTTGTATATTCCTATAAAGAAACTATAAACGGGAAAAATCAAACTAACACTTCAAGAGATTATTAGAATATGAAAAATTTAGTCTTATTCGTAGATTCAATCTTTATATAAAAATCTTTAAGATTATATAAAGATTAATATCTAAAAACCTAAATAGTAATACATAATCTGTCTATTAATGATAGCTTAACTAAACACATTACTCATCAAATTTAAATCAAAAATCTAAATATAAAATAGGTACCTAACAACCATTAAACACGTGAAAAAGTAGGTAAGATCTGAACAATTTTCAAGTCATAACATTCTCAAAAATATAAAATAATGTACCAAGATTTTTATTTAAAATAACAATGAAGAATGGTTTAACAATAATGTGTTACGCTTATGAAACAACAGAGTTAGGTAGCCGACTTGGTTAAAAATTGCACTGAATTCAGGAGGGGATGGGTTCGATTCTCTGGTTTGACATTTTTGGTATATATTTCAGCGAATTAACTTAAGCCAAAACCGAGTCAACGCGGGTCTGACCAAACCAACTTAGGTAGAGATCCAAGTGTAAGTGAGAAGCTGATGTGGAATAAAATCGTTGATGATGTAATTAGTGACGGGCCATACTATATGGATGGTGACATGGAAGATCAATGATTATATATAATAGAGATATTACTAAGTGGAAAAATGCCCCCAAAAAATAGGCCCCTTCACCTAAATAATGTTCAACATTTCTATTTCCAGTCAGTGTCACACTTGATATTCAACAATCTTATTATCTTGTTTCACTCTTCTGAATAAGTGTTCAAAAGGAGAAAAACAAAATAAAATTGAACTTTCATTTCATTAAGAACGAAATGAGAAAACAAATAAAATTAAAGTTTTGTTTGGTAACAACTTGTCATTGATTCTAAAAAGGAAAATTGTAAGATGATACTGTTTTTTCACCTTTTGTTTGTTTCAATAGTGCCACTTTATTTAATGACAACTTTACCCTTCCCCAATTTTTGTTTTTTAAAAAGTGAGAAAAATTAGAAAATACAAAACGAGTTAGTATGGGGTGGTTCAAAATGAGAGGGCAAATGGAGAAGATACAAAATGAAAAGCAGTAGAGTTCATAAAAAAAATTGAATTTCTATTTAAAAATAGGTTGTTTTTTTTGTGACATATAATAGGTAGTTTATTTTTTGACCAAATATAATAGGTAGTTAATAATGGCAACTTTTAGTTCTCAAAAAGATCATTAGCAACGTTCCCTTTAAATTTGTCTGTTTGATCGTTACAAAATCCCTTCAATTTCAAAATAAACCTTCAAATTTTGATAAAAAAAATATAAACATTCAAATAATAAAAGAATACGACACATATGGAGTGAGTATCTGCATTCGAGGTCATTTGGGTGAATTTTACAAGGGAAAGACTATGTGATTCCATGGTACGTACTCCAACACCTCAAGAAGCGGAAGCGATGAGATTAAAACATGCATTAATTTGGTTTGAATAGTTGGGCCTAAGATCGGTATCCATTGAGCTGGATTGCTTACCAGTGGTAAATGGTGTGAGGAATGGCTCACAATCTAACTCTGAGTTTGGTGCTTTTATTTCTCATTATAGACGTTTTTTCTCTAGCGTACAAAGCTTTCAGGTTAGCTTCGTTAGGAGACAAACTAATCTTGTTGCTCACAGACTTGCACAGGCATCAAGATTATATGCAAGTTCCATGTGTTTTGATTTGATTTCAACCTGTACTGATACTATTATTCATGACGAAATGAGATGAATATCCTTTGGTAAAAAAAAAAAAAGATACGACACATATTTTCTAACAAGCACAAAAAATAAATTATTTTATTGAGTTGTTTTTTTAATAATATTTTTATATTTTTTAACACGGTGAATTAAAAGTAAATATTTTTTAAATGATGTTGGAGTGTGCTGATACATTCCTACACATAATCGACTCTCAAACTCAAACCTCATTTCAAAGACTATTTCCAATTTCAAAATAGATATAAAGTGGCAATGGGTACCTTCAGGACAATGCACTATAGTGCCCATACTTGACTTGCACACTCATGGCAATAGTTTTTAGTGCCCGTCTCCATATCTTTAGACACCTAAGTGCCCATGCTGCACCTGTTACTAGCACTTTAACTGCGAAAAAAATAATAAATAACATAAAAACATCATGATTTAATTAAAAACAATGATTTTTTAAATCTACTTATTAAAATATTATAAATGATTGTTTCGAAAACTAAAAACATCCAAAATATTAGTAGTTGGGTATATGTTTAATGTATGTATTTTTATAGTTTGATATACTTAAATTGTAATATTTGTGTGCGCATGTGTGTGGGTGTGGGTGGGCACTATAGTTCTTATACCAGAGTCCACACTCATTTGTGTAGGTAATTACCCGCCTGTCATGATTAATTTTTGCAGCTGGATAATAGTATGAGCTTAATTATCATTCCTAAAGAGATATTTATCACATGTTTTCCCTAATAAGTAAACTTTGATGGCATCTTCATTCAAACTTGCAAAGAACTCTCTAGAATTTTAGGTCACTCATATATAGTCTATTACTACCTCTATTCCACAATGTAATAAACAAATCTAAAATATAAGAAACAAAAACTGTTTTCAAGATGTATTAAATGATCACTCTCAACTTTACCCTTATTTAAGTAATGTAAGTAGAGGTTGTATCATCATTTTAATGAAAAGGAAGATTTTAGAAAAAAAGTTTAACTTATAGCTTGTAATTTTTTTTTCTACTTAGATGAAATGACAAATAAACACCACACACACTACCATTGCTCACACCCGAGTTCGAACCCGGGAGCTGACATCCCATGTCTCTGAAAATGCCAAGACAACCATTGGCGACAGACATGTGACGCAAAAGTTTATTTCTTATACTGTGAACTGAAAGTAGTATTTATCTTCTATATTATATGCGGCTTGGCAAACTTAGCGCCAAACTTCATCAAAAAATTTAGCCTCCATTTCAATCATATTTACAATACTTGCCATTAGTTCATTTTTTAATTTTAAACTTAAGTCTTTTTGTTTTGTTTTTTTTTTTCATATATTAATATTGTAAAACAAAATAATAGTTCGTGACAAAATACGTAAAGTGTAATATTAAGTAGTGTGTTTGGGGTACTTTAACCTTTGGACAAAATTTTAACTGATCAAATAATACTTTAGCATTTCAAAAAAAATTAACTATTCAAATACACAAACTTCGTTCTACAATAATCGATTGGATGGAAAAAAGTTAATGTGATGACAAAATACATATTGAGATGCTAAGCACTGTGTTCTGTTGTACTTTATGGCTCCGAAAAAAAATTATTTGTTTCAAGACGCAGATTTTGTTCTGTAGTAACCGGTTTGGTGAAAAAAATCGTGTCAAAATACGTAAAGTGAGATGCTAAGCAGTGTGTTTTGAAATACTTTAGCATTCAAAAAAAATTAGATGTTCAAATACGCAAATTTTAATGTCTTTGCTAATGTTTCTTTTTAACTTTATAATCTTCTTATTTAATTTATAACTATAATTTAATTTTTTTCATGGAAACTTTAGCCACATCAACAATAGAACCTCACATCATATTCTTTCAACTTTCTATAGGTGCATCTATTTTATTATGGTTTTCATCCTAAAACAGTAAGGACCATTAAAATATATAGTTATTTTAGAACAAAAATGAACCCATTAGTTCCAACTGTGAGTAACCTTTGGGAACGAAGCTTCTTCTATTCACTCTTCCATTTTCTCAATTATTGATTATTTTTAGTTTATATTTTATTTTTATATTCTTCCCCTAAATTTCAGATTATTACCCAGGATAATTTGTGGATGAGAATAATGTTTTGTGGACGATGAAAAATCAAATTTGAAGTCTTAAAAGATTGATTTTCCAACTGATCTTTTTTTATATATATTTTTTTGTAAATCAAGATATCTTCCAGGTGATTGTGGAGACTAATCTATTTGAGGTATCAAAGATCCATTTAAGGGGTTGAGCTCTCAACAAATCTTTTTTCATACGTATCAGTCAGTGATCGAACCCATGACCAAATGGTTAAGGGACCCTCTTTTTTATATTTTAATGAGTACATTGTAGTCCCAAAAATTTAAGATATTTTAATATGTGATGTTTATTCTTCAATAATCAATTGGGTGAAGTTTATTAAATTATAGTTATAATTTAATTTTTATTCACGGTTATTTGACTATATATTTTACAAATCAACACCATTGTTCCATTGCCATAAGGTACTCCGGAAAACGGGGTCGACTTAGTGCTCCTGAATTCAATTCCCGCGGTGGACAAGCTTTGTACAGTTAAAAAAAGAAACTGAGTATTATTTTTATAAGGAGGTTTGTTAATAAATGTATAAAAAAATTATTACTCATTTACACGAAAGAATTTAGCTAATCTCGTGCATTGCACCGGTTATGGGACTAGCATCTTAGAAGGAAAATATACCACGTTGACAAATGAGTTTTTTTCCCACCCCATCCATATATCCCATACCCCCATAAATATTCAAATAGACGAGATTACCCCTGATATCCAAACAATTCCCGGAAATACATCATAAATAGATAAATTCGTAGGCCAATTTTTTAGGTTTCCCGGATTTACGTTATTTTACGGTATTTCCGGTTTGTAAAATATGTTCTAGATTTACTGTAAAATGCGGTAAATCCGGGAATCCTTTAAACCCCCCCTCCGAAATTTTTAAAAATATCCTGGATTTACACATAAATTCGGGAAGGGGGTTTAGGATTCCCAGAAATACCTCAAAAATAGGTATGGAGGCAAAATTTAAGGTTCTCAAAATACCTATTTTTGAGATATTTTTGGGAATCTCAAAAATTAAGGTTCTGGATTTAAGGATAAATCCGAGAATCTTTAATTTTTTTTTATTTATAAAAATCGTGGGTATTCAGGTTAAATGACAATATGGGTGTATGTGATATATGGAGGGGGTGGAAAAAACCCAACAAATGAGGTTGTTTATTCTAACGTTATATGGGAAAGTACCAAAATCTATTAATTTAGCTAGATTTCTATAGATTTATATTGATCTTAAACACAATATCATCATCGGGGTTGCCGAGTCACAAGTTACATCTAAAGGTAAGTGTTCCAGTTATGCTACTAAGAAACATGGATCAGATAACAGATTTATGCAATGGGACACGACTGATGATAACCCTCCTTGGCCGATTTGTACTTGAAGACAAAGTTATATCGGGTCGGAATATTGGCTTCAATTTATCTTGCAATGCGGCTTGGCATTTCCGCGCCAAATGCCAAATTTTTTTTGGTTTCCTTTTTTTTTTGCGATCTGTAACTTTTTTTTTTTGGTTATGTTTTTTTTTTTTTTTTTTCTTTTTTTTCCATTTTTTTGGTTTCTTTTTGGTTTTTCTTCAATTTTTTTCTTCTCTAATATTTTAAGGAGTGATTTACTGTCTCGAAAATTTTTAGATGCCTAAAAAGTGTGGTTTGGTGTACTTGATCGTGAATTTTTTTTATTTTGTAACAAAATGTCTAAAGTGAAATGTTAAGTAGTGTGTTTTAAGGTACTTCTGGGATTTGAAAATAAATTTAACTCTTCAAATACCAGAAGTTTGGTAAAATATAATAATAAGTTTGTGAAAAATTAAAATACGTAAAGTGGGATGCTAGCAGTGTATTTTGGGGTATTTTAGGACCCTAAAAAATTATAGATGTTCAAATACACAAAGTGTGTTCCTCAATAACCATCTCTTTTTGATTTTATAATCTTATTTAATTTATAGTTTTAATTTAATTTTATTTACGGGAACTTCAGCCACATTTACAATAAATCATCAATCGTACTCTTTCAACTTTCTATATGTGCTTCTATTTTATTTGTAATTTCCATCAAATCCATCACGATACCACGTGTTTCACTTTCTATTTTATTGTCTTCTTTATTTTGGTCATTTTGCACCAATGAGTATTAAATCTTTTCTTTAATTGGTTTTTATATTTTTATCTTTATTTAATATTCGAGTACATGCAGTGTTGTTGCATTGACTCCCCGTGGTAATTTCAGCCACATTTACAATAGAACCTTCATCATCTTCTTTCAACGAGACCTTCAGTCACATTTACAATAAAACCTCCATATTCTTTTTCAACTTTGTATAACTGCTCCTATTTTATCATGGGTTTTCCTTCAACCATGCATGATACCCGAGTGCTTCACTTTTTCATTGTATTGTCCTTTTTTTTCGATAAGCAATTTCATTGAAAGGAGCACAAGGGGTGCCCATCCCTTACAATGAGAGAAAAAAAAATATACGGAGGATGTTCAATTTTTCTTTCTTATTATGGGTTCATTTTTTGTATTTGTATTTAATGAATGTTGATAATTATTAAAGTTCTTTAGACTTTTTCTTCTTATTTTATCTACGGAGGATGTTCAATTTAAATGTCTTTATTAAAGTTCCTTTTAAATTTATAATATTTATTATTTAGTTAATATTTATAATTTAATTTTTTATTCACAGTTATTAGATTTTATATTTTGCAAAGTAACATCATTTGCCTAATGGCATAATCTACTTATTAGATTTTATATCACAGTTGACAATCTCGATGTTGACCCGTACAAAATTTTCTTTCAAGTACGATGCGATATTATTCTTTCGAAAAAAATTAATTACTCGATTATACGATTAAATTTAGTCAACCCCGTGCATCGCACGGGTTATGGGGCTAGTAAGAATTAAGAGAGGATCTCTTGATGGCTAGCTTATTTCAAGATATAAATTTCAAAATATAAATAGTTTTTGAAAGATTCTTTATTTAAACTTAAAGGTTTCTTGTTACGTTTTCCAACACCTCTTTAATGATGGAATCAATTCAGCTCTTATAAAGTCAATGCAATATTTATTTGTAGTAAATGTTTCTAGGAATCAATATTTTGTTTTTAGTAAAATACACTTCCCTCTCCCTTGAAAAATTCTCTCCAACTTTAATGTTATTTTTATTTCAAAGAGAAATAGGGAAGACAGAAAAATATGAGCAAGTGAAAGAAAAGAGAAATGAGTGAAAAATAAAGTAGAATAGATAGATTGGTTGGTATGAGAGAAATGTTGAATTTGTGATTGTCTTTGTGTGTCTACAATAGAACACACTCATTTTATATATAATGAAAATAGGAAACAATTACAATTAATATTAATAAAACCTAACTGATACTAATTAATCCTAATTGATATGAAAAATCATATCTGATATTTTAACAGATACTAATAAATACTAATTGATATTACAAATCATAACTAATATTCTAACACCCCCACAAGCTAAAGCTTACTGAGCTTTTAAGCTTGTTACAATAACAAAACATTTGCCACACAAAATTTGAAACTAAATCTGAAATGGATACTTGTGAGTCATCACCAACATAAGTCCCCATCGGTATGAGCGTCGACAGGAAGAGAAGTCTTCATTAATGATTAATGTGTGGGAAAGAGTCACCACCAGAATGATCGTCAGTGGGAAGAGAGGCCACCACAATATAAGTCATTAATGAGAAAGAAATTCATAACAAACAAAACTAGACAATGCTATAACCACCCGAAGGAAGCAACAATGCTATAACCACTCAACGGAAGCGAGAGGAAAAATGAATCAAGATTCTCAGAGAAAGAGAAAATCGCAAATAGACGAGAGAAAATCAACAAGATCAAGATTCTGAGAAAATGAACCCAATCCAGGTCCAGAGGAGAGTCGAAACAACAATTCAAAGCAACGAAGGAGAATCAGAAATAAGGGAAAGATCACAGATCAAAATAAAGATCGCGAGGTAGAAGGTCAAAACTAGAAACGATTATGGTTTTTCTGGAGAGAGTGAGAGAGAGAGGCGATTTTCAGAGAGGAGAAAAATCAGAGCAATGGAAACTGAAAAAGTGATCGCAGCGGTGAAAAGAAAATAAACTGAAAACTGAAATGGTGGCGGCAGCAGTGATGAAGCACAAAGACGAGGTCAGTCGATTAGAACCCGCTCTGCTACCATGTTGAATTTGTGATTGTCTCTGTGTGTCTACAATAGAGCACACTCATTTTATTTATAATGAAAATAGGAAACAATTACAATTAATACTAATAAAACCTAATTAATACTAATTAATCCTAATTGATATGGAGAATCATATCTAATATTTTAACAAATACTAATTGATATGACAAATCATAACTAATATTCTAACAAGAAAGATGAGAAAGTTCTTATTTTTCTTTTGTTTGGTCGAAGAGAAAGTGAGAAAAATATTGTATTATTTTTTTGTTACCGTGTTATTAGAACGTAGTATCTATCAGTTTTGTTGGTGACTACTCTATGCCAGAGAATCAAGCTGGCCACGTGTGTACTTGACATTTTGTATTATTACTCAAAAGACACTATTTGAAATGATATATCAAAACAATAAGGCTATCGTAATTTTATTAATCAATACATTTTATTCATTTGTTTTCTTTTCTCTTTCTCTGTTTCCTACTTCTCTTCTCCGCTAAACATGAGAAATCAAATATCTCTTTCATATTTATCTCTATCATTCCTTTTCATTTCCCCAATTATTCTCATCCAAACCAACCATAAATGTAAGTAAAAAAGTTGCACAAATACATAAATTTCTTTTACTTGTATCTAAATTTGTAGGTAGTAGTAATATTATGCTCTCCTCCCTTTAGTTTTGAAATACAAACCAGCGGACTCGAACCCTAGGTCGGAAGGTGCAAAAAATATTAAACGCAAACCACTAAAAATATAATAAAAATAATACTTTAACTGGATCACAACTTGTGTTGCACTAAATCAACACAATTTAATACCACTAACAAGTTTCTAAATCCAAATTAAATAGCATTAAAAGAATCAATGTATTCACAAAATACAAAATAGATTCAAATTAAAAAAAACTAACATAATCAAAACAAATTAAATGGTGCTAACACGAAATACAAATTAATTAAATAGTACTAACACAAATTACCAGTTAAATAGCATTAATAGAATCAAAATTAGGATAATAAGGACAAGAATCGATTCAATGAGAAAGAAAAACATTTTTTAAAATAAGAATTGATTCAATGAGAGCAAGAATCGATTCAATGAGAAAGAAAAACTTAGATAGTAGGTTTATAGTAGTCTTCAAAAATTATAATTATCAATGACAAATATTAATCCCGTGTTTTTTATATATCACTGCAGTTATCCCGTGTTTTTATATATATCAGTGCAGTTATCTCGTAGTTTCAATTGATTATTTTAGTTGATTAGTAGATTATAGTAGATAGTAAAAGTTAGATAGTAGATTATCAATAAAAAATCTTTGTTTTAAATATTAATCACGTAGTTTAAATAGTCATTAAATCCTCTTGTTTTTTAGATGGTAGGTTTATTGTAGTCTTCAAATTTTTTAATTATGAATAAAAATATTAATCCCGTGTTTTTTTATATATTAGTGCAGTTATCCCGTGGTTTCAATTGTTTATTTTAGTTGATTAGTAGATAGTAAATGATGAGTAGTAGATTATCATTAAGAAATATTTATTCTGTGTTTTTTTATATATCAGTGACAATTATTTGTCATTTTTTAGGTAGTAGTCTTCAAAAATTATAATGATCAATGACAAATATTAATGTCGTCTTTTTTTCTATATCATTTAAATTATCCCGTGTATTTTTGTCTATCGGTGCAGTTATCTTTTAGTTTTAATTAATTAGTTATTTTAGTTGATTAGTAGATCATAGTAGATAGTAGATTATCAATAAGAAAGATTTGTGTTAAATATTAATTAGTAGTTTAAATAATCATTAAGTCTTCTTGTTTTTTAGATAGTAGGTTTGTCCCGTGTTTTTTTATATATGAGTGCAGTTATCTCATAGTTTCAATTGATTATTTTAGTTGATTAGTAGATTGTATTAGATAGTAAAAGAGAGATAGTAGATTATCAATAAGAAATATATTTTTTAAATATTAATGAGTAGTTTAAATAGTCATTAAATCTTTTTTTTTAGATAGTAAAAGATAAATAGTAGATTTTCAATAAGAGTGTCAACAGATTTTAGAGAAAAAAATTAAAATTTTAAGGTGATAACTTTTTCCAAAAAAGTGATAGTTGTTTTTTTTAGTTTGACTTATTTATATTTTTATAGGTAATTTTAGTAGAATAGTGTTTGTATAAATTTAGAAATTTAGTAAAAAAAAACTAAAAAATGAAATGATAAAGGAAAGAGAATAATTGTTTATGGGAAAAGTAAAATGAAAACAAAAAGAAATAGAGTGTAAGAGAAAAGTGAAAATGAGGAAAGAGAGTGTAAGAAGAAAGAAAGAAAAAGTAAGAAAGAGAGTGTAATAAGAAAAAAAAAAAAAATAGGGTAATGACACTTTGATTCTTAAATTATATACATGTCTTATTAATAAGAGATTCAAATTGGTAGTTTCATAGGAGGTTTATTTGTATAAATAGATAGATATTAGAAAATAGATATTAGATTAGATATAATGATAATAATAATAATAATAATAATAATAATAATAATAATAATAATAATAATAATAATAACAATAGATTTGTGAGAGAGTTTGAATTTGAATTAAAGGTGGAGAAAAACAAGAAAGTGAATTGGGAAAAGTGAAAAGCTTGACCAAAAAATGACAATTGTAGCTTTCATTCTTGTATTAGGTAGTACATGTGTCAATTAAAGATGAATGCTATGTTTGGTAGTTCAATGGAGATGTACTTGTATAAATAGATATTAGATTAGATTAGATATTAAATAGATTAGATTGCCTTAAGATTTTTGGCAGTGATAAGTCTCTTGACGGTCTTGGTCATTGACTAGCCCATTGTTGCTCCCGGTGTTCTCTCAAACTCTCAGCAAGTGGTATCAAAGTCATAGTTCTACTTGGTGAGGGAGTGGTAAGTGGGTCCTAGTTTGGATCAAGTCTAGTGATGTGGGTGATCACACTTGAGAGGAAGATGTTGTGAATTCAAGTTTGAGTGGTTTGTCCCACATTGACTAGGATTGGGCTAAATGAATGATATATGAGAGAGGTGACCAAAATACTCATTGCCTTAAGGTTTTGAGTGCAGCAGATGTGGTGTCAAGTCTTTTGGTGATCTTTGTCGTCGACTAATTGTTTATTATTCTTTCTGGGAGCCATACTCCCGGACAACTCTAAACCAATAAATCAAAATCTAGAGTAAACGAAAACTCTCATTTTTTTTAATGAGATTTAGAAACTTATCTCTATTTTGTAAAGTCAATCTAATAGCTTATAACAAAAACTCTTAGTATTTGAGTTGAACCTAATCAACCCTACAAAACCGATTTTAGAGTGAGGAATGAATCTCTCACTTATAAACTCTTTATCAAACCATAGTAATATAAAAGGAGTTGAAAACACAATAGTTTGTGATGAGAGTTTAAGAATGTGGATGAGAGTGAGAAGCGAGAGGGGTGCACAAACGAGTTAGAGCTTCATCATAATTTATTTGCCATCACAGTAACACCCTGCCTGGCATTATTAGTGAGATTAGTATTTGAGGTCCTTGGTGTAAAAACACTACTTCTGGCCATTGCTATTGCGATCGATGGTGTAGTGTTGCTAGCAGAGTTGTTGGCCATTGCTAGAAGATTGGGCCACCAATGGAGCCATTTAGGAAACATAAGAAAATGATAATAGTGTTTTTGGTAAGGGTAATTTTTTTTTTGACACCCACTATGACATCAAATACTTTGACCCAACAATTTTCTTCCAATAATTAAATAGATAAATTCATTGTCCAAAATTAACACAACGAATTTATCTATTTAGTAGATAAATCTATTTTGGATTAATTTTTTTTGAAACGGAAGTATGTATTAAAACATACTTCCGATGTGTTTTTTTCAACACCATACTTATGTACAATTCTGTCAACTAAAATGACGTCTTTAATTATTTTTTTTGGAACAAAGGGATTTACCTAAAAATAGATAAATCCATTGTGTTAGTTTTAGCCAACGGATTTATCTATTTGGTAGGTGAATTCGTTGTGTTAATTTCACTACGGATTTATTTACTAAATAGATAAATCCGTTGTCTAATTTTTCACAACGGATTTATCTATTTAAAAGATAAATCCGTTTTGATAAAAATTTAGGGGTAGTCCGGTCTTTTCACATGGGTTGTGGGGGGGGGGGGGGTATTTGGTCTTACTGTGGGGGTCCAAAAAATTTACCCTTTTGGTAATAACATCTTAAGTATGTAGCTTATTTGATGAGCTAAAGAATACTGAAAGAGTCTAAGTAAGAGATTCGGAGTTCAGATACCATGAATTAATATTACTTTTTCCTCTAGCTATTAACCATTAGCAATTGCGTGTAATTTTTTTTAAAAAAATATTTTTCGTAATATTGATATTTGCTCATTGAGATTCACTTGAGTTTAACAAAATAGTGAAAATGGAGTAACACAATTAATTCTTTGTGCTGAGGGTGGGAAGATGTGTTTCAAAAGTAAAAGAGAGGCGAGTGTAATTTTTTAATTTATTTTTTCTTAATAAGCAATTGTGTTGTATTAAAGGGCACACAAAGAGTGCACCAACCCCTTACAGTAAGGAGTCTCATTAAAACCTCCGAGTGTAATGTTAGTATGTTTATATTGTACTCTATTTTTTTTTAATTGTAGGGCTACCGTAACATCTCAAAATAATTATTTTGAGTGTTTAACCGATTGAGTAATTTGTGTCAAAAAAAACTGATTGAGTAATTTTATTATTCATGATTCCGTGTTGATTTATTATTTGGTTGAATTTAATGATAAATGTGAAATTTGTGTGAATTGTGTGTTAGGGGAAAAATGAATTAACCGATAGAATTTGGGTCTATTGGAGAATTAAGATGTATTGAATGGTCATTTAAATTAGACCTCAATTTAATTGGTGTAAATAAAGATAATATTAATTATTGGTATAAATCATAACGAAAATTAATATTTTAAATCGAAACAAACAATGTAAAAAATTAACTTCTAAATAAAATAAATTAAATTCTAGTAATGAATTTGACTAGCAGAATGATGAGACGTGTTTGGTAAGCACTATAATTTAATTTATTTTATTTAGAAGAAAATTTTTACCTTGTTTGTTTCGATTTAAAACATTAATTTTCACTAAATGATAATTTATACTCAAAATTAATGATACTATCTTTAATTACAACACTTAAATAGATGTCAAATTAACAAGGATCATTCAATACATCTTAAAAGTAGAGTTTGGTTCTTATTATTTACCCCTTTAGTATAAACTCATGATGGTCAAAAGAGTACCTACCATTTTCAAATTCCCATCCCAATACCTAGTAGTGCTTCTTTTCTCACACCTACAAACCCAAAATCCAAACTACTAGTCCCATAATTTTATCTATATAAAGAACCAAATCTCACAATGAAGCATCATCTCAAATCATAGAAAAAATTTCCCCAACCCAACAACATTTCATTTCATTTCACCACTTCTTCTCCAAATCTCTCAAATCAATTATGGGAGATATAACTCCTAGCAAGAGCAATTCCCTCATCCACCACACAACCACCACCAAAGGTGGTTGGCATGCTGCCATCTTCATCATTTGTAAGTAAATCTCCATCACCCATTTCCTCTTTCTCTCTCTCTCATCATATAATTAATTAATTAATTCATGTATATTATAGTTGTGGAAGTTGCAGAGAGATTTGCATATCAAGGTTTAGCTGGGAATTTGATAAATTATTTAACAAAAATTCTGAAAGAACCAACAACTACAGCTGTGAAAAACGTGAACACATGGGTTGGAGTTTCATCACTATTTCCTTTGCTTGGTGGTTTCATAGCTGATTCATATCTGGGTCGATTCAACACTATACTCTTATCTTCACTCATTTATCTCGTGGTAAATACTACTAGTAACTTTTTTTTTTAATTTTAGTTTCACATTTCATTCATGCTATCTTTATTAAAGTTTTGTTTGATTAATATATATATATCTTGTTCTTGATTCTTGTTGCTGGAATCTAGTAATGTGCTCTCTGTTTTTTTTTTTGTTTGTGATGCAATGTTTTTGTCTTTTTCTGAGTTTTCATGGGTCCCAAAGGTGTGTGATGTAGGAGCCATAAATTCATGATAAATAAATATCGCACTGAATATTTTCAATTTTTTTATTAAATTATTTCATTTTCTTGTTTATTTGCATTTTGTCATTTTCTTTTTCATAAGACATAGTGGTAACCGTCACTTGAAGTTCATACACTATTTTCATTTTATTTTTTTATGACGTGTAATCTGCGTCGTGTTATTTTTTTATGACGTGTAATTTTTTTTATATCTTGTACTGCATTTTAGAAAATGAGTTTTGCTAAATGTTTAAGGTTGATTTATAGATAATATAATTTGCCTATTGTAAAGTTTGACTCAATTTTAACTTTTCATTTGTTTTATGTGCAACATTAATTAAATTAATGGTATTTTTTGTCTGTATGTGTGTGTACTACACAAATTTAAATGTTTGTATATTTTTTATTTAATAAAGTTTTAATGCCCACCGATTTTAAGGTCTGACTACATTCATTTTTTATTTACTCATTTATTAATATTGACTATGTCATAAATATGTACTAGTATTTATTAAAAATTAATGAGTCCATTGAGAATTGCAACATCTTTTTGATAAAAGAGAATTACAATATTTTATAAATACTCTCTTCGGTTTTTATTATAAGAAAATTTGAGTGCATTAACCACTTTAGATTGCATCTTTTGATAAAAGAATTACAATATTTTATAAATACTCTCTTCAGATTTATTATAACTTATAATAATAACTGATGTATCTAACTTATAATATAGGTCAGATACATCAGTCATTAAATAAATCAAAAACTGCAAAATTTTCATAAATACGAACCAGTGAAGTAACATTTTTCGTCATATAATTAATACGTATTAATTAAAATTTTATTTAACTTTTTTATTGGAGAAATTTAGGACGAGGAGGTGACGCCTCAATTCAAGGCAAGAACCTTTTTGATAATTGGGTAAAAACTTATTACACACGAGACACAAACTTGAGACTTTGGAATGAGATTTGAACTGTTTGGACTAATTATTGTTGGTGGAAAAAGCTTAATCCTAATCCATATGAAAGACTTTTAGTATCATATCTTGAAATTTTCCAGAAATAAGCACTCCAAATCTATTGTTACTTTTTGATTAATTATCAATTTTCTTCTCAAGTGTTAGTGCTATACTACTTTTTTTTCCAATGCCTCTTGAAAAACGCTTTAGATTGAGCCATCTCACATGATTCCAATATTCCATTTTAAGATATGCATATATTTTCCTCTGATTTGTTTTTATTTATTATATAAGTCACCCATGCAAGCACTTGCAATTAAATTAATTAAATTAAATAACTTTTTTTGATTCCATTGTTGATGGATAAGAATCTCACGTTGTAATGTAACGTCACGCACTAAATAACAGGGCATGATTTTCTTGACACTATCAGTGTCAGCACTCAAGCACAAAACCCTTTTCTTCTTAGCACTTTACGTGCTTTCCATCGGCGACGGAGGCCACAAGCCGTGCGTTCAAACCTTCGCCGCCGATCAATTCTTCGATGACACGCCGGAAGAGAAGGATGCTAAGAGTTCGTTCTTCAATTGGTGGTATTTGGGTATTGTTGCTGGTTCAACTGCTGCTGTGTTCATACCAACATATCTTCAGGTAAATTAACTAATTAATCAAATTTCTATATGGTTAAACATGCATCTAAGTTTTATTAGGAAATATTTAAGTCCAAACAGAGTATTATTCTATACGTCTAATTTAGTTTTGTTGTAATAAAGTGTTTAGAGAATC
The DNA here is from genome assembly GCA_020916435.1 of Oxytropis ochrocephala. Classification (NCBI taxonomy): domain Eukaryota; kingdom Viridiplantae; phylum Streptophyta; class Magnoliopsida; order Fabales; family Fabaceae; genus Oxytropis; species Oxytropis ochrocephala. Next base: position 102,117,281 of record CM037088.1, read on the forward strand.
TTTGGAGTTAGAAAAATGAGAGTTACTTTGTGACTCACTTCCTTACACGTCACGTTAATTTGGCATATCTCAACTATATACTCTCTTCGTCCCATTTTATTTATTGTTTTTGCAAAATCAATTTGTCCCAAATTGATTGTTGTTTTAAAATTTCAATGTAACTTTTAATATTATTTTTCATTTATGCCCCTATTAATGATTACAACTTTTTACATTTAATAAATGATTCACATTTTTCTATGTAGAGAAATAAATGGTTAATTGGTAAATTAGATAATATTTTTAAAAAAATCTAGGTTACAAATTATTTTTTTTAAAAAATGTGCCAAAACCTTAAACTACAAACAATTTGGGACGGAAGGAATATTCTTTAAGCAATTTTTATATGAGAATTTGTCTGGATTAAATCTAAATAATACATTTAATAAAGTAAAAGTTGTCATATTTTGCTTATATTTTGAGACTAAATATTTTTTTATTAATAGCCAAATGTCGGTACTTAGTAATTAATTAGAAGTGAGAAAAATATTAGTTTCCAAAATATAAAGTCTGTCAATTTTTTTTTATTGTACAAAAATACTCTCATTGATTACCAATCGTAGGATACATTTTTACTACTAATTTGATCATCTAACGACTGAGAGTAATTTAGTTATCGTCACTAAGCACATAGCTTAGTGACATAATCCCTAGCCGATATCAAATATATACTACCGTGTAAAAAGTTACAAAATTTTCAAACTATAGCTATCAATTTACCAGTCATTATCACCTTCAACTTTTTGTTTTTGACAAAACCTACGTCAAGTTATTAAACTCTTGGTTCATTTTTTCAGAAAGTAGTTAACTTTTTTATGACTAAAATGAAAGTAGTTGATTAAAATATTCCATTTGTAAAAGATATAGGTAGTAGGAATCGATAGATGCGAGAGAAACAATATATAAAAATTAAATAATAGTTAAAAAAAAAGAACCAATGGAATATTTACTCTAGTGGATGAGAGTGGAATGAGTCGCTATTACTGTTTCATTAAGGTCTTGGGATCAATTCAATTTTGGGTATGTAATAGTGTTAAGTTTTTTGAGGAAGAGTTTTGTCGCCTATTATGGTTCTACTCAGCTCGAGAGATTAGCCTTTACAGTTACGCGCAGATGATACATTGTTTATAAAAAAATATAATATGCATTCTAAAAATGTCCATTCATATTAATATGCATCATTGTGGACTTGGTCAATTTAATTTAAGTGAAAGGAATAGATCATTGTATAAAAGGTGAGACAAGTGGGGTTCATATAAATAAATACAAACAGTAATTTATAAAGAAATATTCCGCATATTATTAGATTTATTGTCGACTACAAAAAGCTAAATTAGTAACTAAAATTAGTGATTAAAAAATTGAGATTCACAAAATCTAGTGACAAATTAAAGACAAATGTCACATTCTCCATCACTATTTCACTTTTTAATTAGTAGTGATTATTAGTGTAAATTCTTTTATACTATTATGCTTCTTTTATAAATAAAATTTTAAGGTGAGGAAATACGCCCCAATTTAAGACAATGAAATCCTTCAAACTTTTTGAATATTTAAGAAGAAAATTATACACTTAAATATTATTTAGGTCCCTGCAACTTTAACTATAGAGTTTGATGACTATACACTGGTATAAAAAATTAATTATACCCACATATTATATTTAACCATAATGAGATATGCATATCTTTTTGTGTGTTTAGCAAAAATAAGTATATTTAACCACGATGAGATATAATGATTAGGTTCATAATTAACTTTATGATATATAAACAAAACATCACACATGCATGATTTATTATATGATGATAGTGATGACAAAGGATAATGAATACATATTTTTCTTCAAATAAAAAAACAGGACAATGTTGGGTGGGGAGTGGGGTTTGGAGTACTAGCAGGGGTATTAGCAATGGCATTGGGACTCTTTTTGTTAGGAATCAAAAGGTACAGAAAGGAAAGCCCTACTGGGAGCCCATTTACCAGGCTGGCCCAAGTTTTTGTCGCGGCATTTCGCAAATGGCGCGTGCATTACACGCCTGGTCATTACAATTTTTGCTATAGTGAAGAAGATCATGATGAGCATCATCATCATCTCAATGTTCAACATAAATATCACACTTTGCTTCATACTCCTCAGTGTAGGTGGGTGCCACTCTTTCTACTTCAAACTTATATGTGCTTTTACGTCATTTCCATTTTAATAGACATTATTAGCTAGTTTTCTCTTTATAGTATAAGTTGGATTAATCAGTAAATTAATGTGTTGGGAAAAACTGAGTATATTGAAAAGTTTAAATTTTATCAAAAAAAACAAATAGTTTAATTGATTTTTTATCATGCTTTTTGAAAGAAAAATTGAGTTGTTTGATGATAATGACATTGAATTTTAATATTGTGAAAATTTTTGTTTATGGTAAAGAGTGTAAACAAATTATATAATTTGTTGTTTTTTAATTTCATCCCTACTAATACAATTTTTTCATTACTCCCTATAATATTTGTTTTATTATTTGTACCCCCACCACTCTCCCATCTACCCCCACAAGACTTTTTTAGACGAAAATACCCCTAAGCAAATTAGACACAATCGTATATACATATGAGGGGTATATATGACTTGTAAAATTACAAAATCGTATATACCCTCACAAATGCATATATACGACTTTTTAAAAAAAACAAATTGTATATACGTATTTGTGGGGGTATATACGATAAACAAATTGTTTTTTATTTAAAATTTAAAAAAAATATTATAAGAAGACTACTAAAAATCCGCTAAAGAGTCAAAACTAATCAAAAAAATTATAAAAACACTACTAAAAATCTAACAAAACCAAAATAAGTCTATGCAAATTTTTTTAGATTTTTTGTGGACTATGAAAAATTAAAAAATTAATAAAAAATTGTAGGTTGCCCGAAAACCAATTTTTTAGCCTAAATTATTCGTTCACGTATAACATCGTCACGTGTTAACGAACTACACACTAAACCGATTTTTTAGCCTAAATTATTCATATCTAATTTATTTTTATTTAAAATATATAATTTTAATTTTTACAAATCGTATATACCCCCACATTTGGTATATACGACTATGTATATACGATTTAGGGGCGGTATATACGATTTATATTTTTTTTTGGAGTTGAGGATATTTTGGGGTTTTTAAATTTTGTGAGGGTATAAGGGATTCTGGTGGGGGTACAAAAAACAACTCATATTATAAATACTACATGGCCCAATGAATTTATGGGTTGGCCCAAAATGATCTACTTTGCGATTTGGCCCAATAGGCTAGGTCGAGCGGCTCTAGTTGACAAAAATGACCTCTGAACCTATTTATAAGCAAAAAAATACATTTTGGATTCATTGAAAAGCTGATGTGTCTGGAATATATTATAGTCCAAATACATAAGTTTTTCAATGAACCTAAAAAGTGTTTTTTTTTTGTTTATAAATAGGTCCAGAGCGAGTATTGACCTTTATTTTTTTTGGTTACAATTGTGAATATATTGACCCTTTATATTACCACATTATTATTTCTTACTAATAAGAAATTCTTGTAACAAAAAATAAACACATGAAAAATGTGCAACAGGTTTTTGGACAAAGCAGCAATGATAGATGAAGTAGATGCATTAAGCAAAACAAGAAATCCATGGAGACTATGTTCAGTAACACAAGTTGAAGAAGTAAAATTAGTCCTTCGTTTAATCCCAATATGGCTAAGTTGCATAATGTTCACAGTAGTCCAAGCTCATGTCCACACATATTTCACAAAACAAGGTGGCACATTAGTCCGTTCAATAGGACCACATTTCCAAATCCCACCAGCATCACTTCAAGGTCTAGTCGGTATCACAATCCTCTTCGTCGTTCCAATTTACGACAGAGTCTTCGTTCCGTTAGCTCGAAAGTTCACAGGTCACACAACAGGAATAACAGTGCTACAAAGAATTGGAGTTGGTTTATTTCTATCAATTCTCACAATGAGTGTTTCAGCATTAGTTGAAACTAAAAGAGTTAATGTTGCTAAAGAATATGGTTTAATTGATGACACAAACCCTAATACAGTTATTCCAATGAGTATTTGGTGGTTACTTCCTCAATATATGATAACTGGAATTTCTGATGCATTTACTATTGTTGGACTTCAAGAATTGTTCTATGATCATATGCCTGAAGGAATGAGAAGTTTAGGAGCTGCTGCTTATATAAGTATAGTTGGTGTTGGAAGTTTTGTTAGTAATATTGTTATTGTTGTTGTTGAAGGAATTAGTTCAAGATTTGGTGAGAAATGGTTAGGGAATAATATTAATAGGGCTCATCTTGATGATTTTTATTGGGTTATGGCTGTTTTATCTGCTGTTAATTTGGGTGTTTATTTGTTGATTTCTAAGTGTTTTGTGTATAAAAAGGTTGATGGGGCTGAATCAAGTAACAAGTTGGAGGGTTCTAGCAGCAACAAGTTTAGTGGTAGAGTGTGATATAAGAGAAGAAAATCTTTTAATGTGATGTAAGTTTAGAATGGGTATATAGTTCTAGATGTGATGTATAATATGTTATGAATAATTAGTAAGCAAGTTGCAATTTGGCTTTAATCTAACTAGATCTTGTGTCTGTGTCTGTGTGGGTGTTTGCTTCACATTTTGATTATTAGTTTTTTTAAAGGCAAACATATATAATATATAAAGTAGAGCAGCGTTCTCTCGTTCTCTCTGTTAGGGCACATAGCCTTACGTTCAAGAACTGAAGCGGCGGTCAAGAATTTGACATCAGCGTTCAAGAACTGAAGCGGCGTCCTCTCTACTAAGGCACATCGTCTCACGTTCGTCAGTTTCCTCTCTCCAACGTGAGAGTTTTCTTCTTTTCCTCTCTCCGACGTGAGAGTTCCTTCCTTCTTTCTTCTCCTATTTCTCTGACTGAGTGCGGCAGCTCTTCCATACATGATGGAGAACCTCTCCATACGGGAGAGTGACGAGTTTGAGGTTATTGATGAACGAGTTTGTTACAAGGGTAATATTTGTTGAGAATTTTACACTTGTTTTTGACCTTGTTGACTAGTGTTACCCATGATTACAGGTCGCTATTTTGTCTGTAACTTGGTATAGCAAGTCACCTATTGTGACTCATTTTTGCTGTTGACTTTCTATTATTCTTCAGTTAGTTTGTAACCGAAAAATTCAGAAAGGTGAGCTCATATAAATGCTGTAATCTCATCCCTGAAAAATCAATGAAATAGATTTCAATCTTTCAAAACTGTTTCAACAGAATCTTGTAACAAAATTGGTATCTAAAGCTCCGTTTGGGGCCAGGCAAAGCAATCGGGAAATCTCAATTTCCACACAAATGGCAAGCTCGAACAATGACAATGAAAGAAACTACATGCATCCATCAATTCCTCGTCTTGATGGGCATTATGACCACTGGAGCATGTTAATGGAGAACTTTCTCCGATCCAAAGAGTATTGGCATCTGGTAGAGAAGGGAATTGCAACTCCGGCGCAAGGAACGACGATGACGGAGGCTGAACAGAAGAAATTCGATGAATTGAAGCTCAAAGACTTGAAAGCCAATAACTATCTCTTTCAAGCAATCGATAGACCCACATTGAAGACAATCTTGAATAAAGATTCTTCAAAGGAAATCTGGGATTCATTAAAGGCGAAATTTCAAGGAAACTCGAGGGCAAGAAGATCAACGTTGCAGGCCGCGAGAAAGGAATTTGAAGGCATTGAAATGAAATCAACTGAAACTGTCTCTGATTACATACCTAGGGTTATGCAAATCGCAAACAAAATGAGAATTCATGGCGACAAAATGGAAGATGGGGTAATTGTGGAAAAGATTCTGAGATCACTCTCTGAGAAGTGCAACTACATGGCCTGCTCGATCGCGGAATCGAAGGACACTAAAAAAATGTCAGTAGATGAGGAACACAGCTCCTTACTGATACATGAGCAAAATTATCTTCGATTTGCCAAGAACAAAGGAGGAAAGGGGATCTTATACCACTGGAGGTCGAGGAAGGGGTAGTATCAGAGGCCGTGAAAGAGGAAGACAAAGTAAAGAGACTGTAGAATGCTTCAAGTGCAAGAAACTTGGGCATTATAGAAATGAATGTCCACAATGGGATAAAGAAGGAAATGTGAATTATGCAGAATCACAAGATGAAGAGTTGATGTTGTTAATGGTCAGTACTGAAATTGAAGAGGCATGCAGTGATACTTGTAACACCCCCTTCTTATTAACTACCTTTTAATTATTAAAATCAGAGTTTTCGAAAAACACCCACAAGAGAGTGCTACATTTACTTCATGAAAAACCAAACAAACATCATTTGCGCAATACAACAAATAACAAAGATGAGATACATAGCACCATAGTCAAAGGGACGAAGTCCCAACCACATCGGTTTAAGGACATAATACCCATATAATCACCACGCAGTGAGAATAAAACATGTTTCAAATACATCACCAAGTTACATCTCAACAACTTAAATTAAAACAACTAATAGACTACTCGTCCCCAAAGGTGCTACATATCGAGCAAGACGCCACTACGGATCGAGTAAGGAAGAACCTTCACTCGGGATCACCGCACGCTGTTTGACATAAGAAGCAATATAAAAAGCGTAAGGGTGAGTCTCTAACACATATAATCGGATGTATGATAAACATCATGTTAGGGAAAGACAACTAGAAACACCTCGGCTCGATGAAACAATCACACAACATCAAGTTATAACACATCAACTCACATTCATCAAAAGACACCACCAATTGTATGAGTATATGCATGAATGCAACCCAACACCAAGGGTATAATGCATGTGATACCATCACCGCTTAATGGTACCGCCACCGTCCATTATTTTGCCATTCGGTGTCTTCGCTCATTAGTGATATGAAGGCACCGGTCAACAATATCGAGGTCGGCCCTATCTCCGTCATTAATGATATTAAGACCAAGCCTACAATATCGAGGCCGGCTTTGCCTCCGCTATTAATGCATATGAAGCATGTGACTCATGAACAATGCATCAACCACAAACAATCATACCATGTATGAATTGACAACACCGCCACCGGATTTACCTCCGTCAATTAATCCACCGTCATTACACCGTCATTACACCGTCGTTTACACCGTCGTTTACACCGTCGTCTAATTCACCTACACAACATCAATAGCTCTATGGCTAACATCACTACATCAGTCAATAGCTCTATGGCTAACATCAAACTCACCGGACACATCGACACCTAAAGTTGTGGACTAAACTGTCACTACAAGGACCAAACCGTCACATAAGGACTACACCGTCACTTAAGTACCAAACTGGCTCCACTATTCAGCCACTTAGACGTGCACTTCCTGCACCAAACAAAGACCAAAATTGCGCTGGCGAAGAACTCGCGCCACTCGGCGTCAAAACAAAGACTCGACACACTCACACTGTGGAAGTGATTAATTTGCACAAGAAATGGGGATTGAATTGTGCTCTCTTTTTAACTTTTTTTTAACTTTTAATACCTGCAACCTTCTGTATTGTTTCTCAAGATGATTTGGATATCAGAAGGTTTGAATGTTAGTTGCACAAACAATAATCAAGTATGACAGTAGTTAAAGATAGTTGACTTTGATGATTTTAGATGTCTTTTTATTTTGCAAGGAGTGTTGTTTTCAAAAGATAATCAAATATGGTTCGCTTAGAATTATGATTTTTGACCGCAGAAGGTTGGTGTATTTAACCTTCAAGTAGTTGAAAACTTTGGTGATTGTAAGACGCTTCTAAAGCGCTTAATAAGAAAAGCGATAATAACACAAGAGAGTTATAGAGGTTCACCAAACCATGGCTACTCCTCTCCCCACGTCCACGTGAGAGTTTCCACTATTCTCCAAATAGATTTTACACTTGCTTTAGCTTCAACTGCCAAAGACTTTTCACCTCCACTCACTTTTGATCACACACAAAAGACAAGTGCTAACTTACACACTTCACCAAGTCGTCTTAACCTACTAGAAAACTCTCTTCTAGTTTCCTAAAGGTATTTCCTGTTTTGAACCGAATCACCAACAACACTCACCTTTCACTAGGTAGTTTGCTGAGAACCTTTCAACTAGGATCGCCAACAACACTCACCTCTTACTAGGTAGTTTGTTGAGAACCTTTCAACTAGGATCACCAACAACACTCACCTCTTACTAGGTAGTTTGTTGAGAAACTTTCAAATAGAATCACCAACAACACTCACCTCTCACTAGGTAGCTTGTTGAGAAACTTGCACAATGTTTCTTTACAATAAGGGGTTTTGGGATAATATAGAAGCTTGTTGATAGATGAATACAAAGTATTTCTAAGAGCATAACAAGCAAGCACACACTCAAGAAATTATTTCCCAATTCTGAACTTGTAGTAGCTTTGAGTGTGGAAGAGAAGGTTGGATTTCTTTAGAGAAGCTTGACTTGTAAAAGTTCCAATTCACTCTCATGGATTGCATTTGAGTAGAACATCACTCTATATAGACTTTCAATCTGAAATATGGCTTCTGAAGCAACATTTTTGCTTTGTCTTGTGCTAACATCTTTTCATGTCAAGACTTTACTTCCTTTTCCATCATTTCTATCACTTCATCCCTGCTCATGTACTACATACAATTTTACATACTTTAATTTTGAAGCTTCAAGCTTCTAAAGCATGAACAAACATGCTTTTAAAATACAAACAAAGATCAAGGAGTTCTTCTTTACAAAAGATAATATTTCAAAACTTTAATTCCTTGAATACTCATTTGATGCATTTTAGATTAAGATTTCTGATATAAACATGTTTCCGAGAAATGTGCTTGAAATCTTCAATCCTCTTTTAACCTTCTTGAACAACCAACCTTCGAGCAATATTCCATATTGAATCAACCTTCTATTGACTTCAATCAAACTTTCTGCTGACTATTGGTCAACCTTGTGTTGACTTTTAGTCAACCTTCTGTTTGACTTTCACTCAACCTTCTGAAGAAAGTTACTTTTTCTTTTAAGCTTCTTTAATCAACCTTCTGATGGTGTAACCTTCTGAACTCAACCTTCTTTAAGGTAACCTTCTGAAGGCAACCTTCTAATGACATATTTTAACTTTGAAAAACACTTGGTTTATTTGTAATGCCAAGATTCTTGCTATGATTCTTGTTTCTGCTCTTTTACACACTTGATTGAAACTTGTTAATCATAATAAGTGTTTAGAAAACTTAACTCATTCCTTTAAGTTTGTATCATCAAAACACGGAAAGAGATTTTCATTTCTACAATCTCCCCCTTTTTGGTGATGACAAACTTGAGAGTATGTTTTATGTTTTCTGTTTCTCGAGAATAGACATTTCAATACACAAGAAATGCATTTAACACATTCATAGCAAAAGGATAATTATCATGTATAAGTGCAAGAATAACAAGTGCAAAGAAATAAATAGACATGCATAGTTTTGATAATTATCAAATTACAAACCATAACATAGCACAAAATAAATATGTCCAAAAGATAATTAAAATGTCAACGAAACCCCAAAATATATCACTTATAAACTAAGTAGCTAATAATCTCCATTCTCCCCTTTGTCAACAAAGAAAAGGAGGGAAGAAAGGGAAATTAGCTTGCTACTTTGTTGGAGAAGAATCATCTCAAGAGTTTGAGGATGAAGCGGGTTGAGGAATGTCTTGGAAGGGTTGAGGAGGAGGGAAATCAGAACTGCAACACCGGGAACCATAGTAGGCACTATGTTCTCGCATCACCCATTCTTTGGTAGGCATAGTTTCTCCGTGCTTCAAGCCTATTTTCTTCTTTGAAGTATTCCAATGCTCATCGAAGCTTGTTGTTCTGCACCTCATCTTCTTCATTTGCTTCTCATGGTGTGCTCTCATCTTCTTCATTGACTCTAATACTTCCTTCTTATCAGCATATGTGAATGAGTCATCCTTGTTTTCTGAAGGTTTGCTGCTACCAGGTGCCTTGTCTGATGATGAGAGAGGTGCATTCATGGTTTGACAAAAGGATCCAAGAGATCCAAATTGTTTTAGCAGTCGTAAGGTAGCTTAGAAGGTCCCGAACCTTCGTACCTTTTTGGTGCGTAAGAGTCATACATAGGAGAGAACATGAATCAGTGAATGTTTTCAAAATTAAGAGTATTACCAAGTGAAGTTCTAGGATTTTCACGCCATTGGGAAAATAAATTTGCCATTTGTTCAGTTGATCCTTGAATGTCATGATGAAGAGGTGCAGGAGTTGATTCTGTATTTAGACCAATTGAGGGTTCAGGAGTGTGAAGTAACTCTGTGAGGGCAATAGAAGCCATGATCTCGTGGACTAGTAGCTTGATTCTCGTGTTTTTCAGAGTAGCTTGGTCTTCAATGTCCCTAACTATCTCATGAAACAACTTGAGAGATAGGAGATATAGTGGTCTAGTTGGCTCATTTCTCTGCTTCCTCATTCACTTGGGATTGATTTTCATTTAGCTCCCCGAGCTAGACCCTCGTGTACCTTCTCAATTCTATGTTCCTCTTGAGAGGTGGTATATGGCGCACAAATAACTCCCCGAGAGAATGGGTAATAGATAGCTCTCATCGTAAGGTCGGGATTCCATAGCCAAGGATTAGTTTGAAGCTTGATTCTTAGGTTTCTCAAGGTTGAGAGATATTGGATTTCCTAGGTCTCATGCTAAGGTTCTCATCGAAGCTTCTTCTTCCATTTGTTCAAAGTTGGTCTTTTTCAGGTTGGAGTGTCATTCAAGTTTAAGGGATTTTCAAAAATTTCTCTCCATTCTTGAGATGGTTCTGTTTCAACTAAATTTTCAAATGTGGAATTTGGTGGGGCTAAATTTATGGGCTCGATTACGATAATAGTTTCTGGTTCTAGTGGCTCCCCGAGGAGTTGACAGAGAGGTGCATTTTCAAAGAGGACTTGGTTCTAGGATTTGTTCATCATGAATGTGTTTTGTTTCTGAAATACTTCTAGTTTCTTGCTAAAAGGTTTCATCCCATCTGCTTTGCACTCTTAGACCGTAAGGTTGTTTTCTCTTGAATAGACTCTTTCTCTACATATAGAGATTTTCTTAAACCTAAATAGCTTGGTCAAGAACATACCATAGGGTAAGGATGAGATTTGCCTAATGGTTTTGCACATATCTATCATGTAATGAAAGATAATGTATGGAAGGTTAATCTTATTCCTAGTGATCATGTGATAGACTAAGAGTAGATCAATAGGTTTTACCTGCTCAAAACTTCCTGCTCTAGGAATTAGAGAGTGGACCACCATATTGTGCATGATACTGGCTTCATCCTTTAATGTCGATGATTTAAGCTTCTCACGAAATTCTTCATCGAAGCTTCCATGATTCCTCCTCGTGTGTAATTTCTGTTTGGCCATACCAATCTTTCCCATATAGACATACTTCATTCTCAGGAATTTTCAGGGCATTAGCTATTATGGTTGGAGTTACCACAATGGTGGTTCCTTTTACTTGAGTAGTAAAAGAGGATTTTGTTTCACTCACATTCATATATCCATAGAACTCTTTTATAAGGTTGGGATAAATGATTTCTCCTTGGGACAGAATGTTTTGCCAACCTTTATACTCAATGTGTTCTTGTACATTCCATCCAGAAGCTTTCAGTTCCTCCAATAGATAAATTCTTCCAATGAGAACGTTCCTTTTACCCCATTTTTCCTTATCAAATACTTGTACAGGCAAGGCTTGTTCTTCAACTTCAGAAGGTTGATCAAGTTTCTGTTCTTCATCAACCTTTTCCTTTCCTTTACTTCCTCCAAACTTAATCTTAAATTTTGGCCTTTTGGAAGAAGATTGTGGTTGAAGAGAGGCTTTCCTTTTCAGTTCCAGTTTTGATTCTGCCATCATTTCAGATAAAGTAGAATCATCATCATCAAGGGTGATTGGTTGACTCTTCCTTGTTCCAGGACCCTGTATTTCTTTGAGAGAACTGGTTTTGATTCTAGTTGATCTTCGAGAGAGAGTGGGTGAAGATTTGGAAGATCTTTGTTCAGATGGAGCATCAATATGAGTGGGAGGAGGTTTAGAAGCACTTAACAATGCAGGTGGAAGGTCATGGGTTGTGGGAGTCCTTGCTTTCTTCACACATGGAATTTTTGTTCTCACCATTTTTAGAGAGGAAATGTTTTTCGTGAAGAGAGAAAGAAGAGGAAAAGTGAATCGGTTTAGAGAGAAGATGAGTTTCAATAGGTTTGAGCGTGCGTGGAGGAGAGAGAGAGAGGACTAGCCGTTGTGATTGATGTTGTGCAGTTATGATATGACATAACTGTCATAGAAGACAGTTTTTAGTTGCTTTAGTAACCGTCCCCCAATGTTGATTTTAATTTATCCTTCTCAAATTCAACCTTCTAAATTTGATTCTTTCCAAGCGAACCTTCTAAAGTCATTAGAAGGTTGGGGTTTTTGACATATTTTTCTCCTAAGGACATTTTAAAATGTGCAAAGCCTTTTTAATAAAATTGAAACTTTCTTCTAACAAAGGCTTGGTAAATATATCAGCTAATTGATGCTTGGTGTCAATAAAAATAAGTTCCACATCCTTCTTTTGAACATGATCTCTGATAAAATGATGTTTTATATCAATGTGTTTAGATCTAGAATGTTGGATGGGATTTTTTGATAAATTGATAGCACTAGTATTGTCACAATAAATGGGAGTGCATGTGTACCTTATAGAGTAGTCCTCCAATTGATTCTTGATCCATAGAATTTGTGAACAACAACCAAAGAAAGAGATATATTCTCGCTTGATGAGTTGATAATGCAATTGAATTTTGTTTTCTACAAGACCGGGAGATTAAGGATTCCCAAAATTTGACATGATCCACTAGTACTTTTTCTCACAATTCTATCACCAAAGATAGTCAAGATCACAAGAGCTAATTAGGTCAAAATGAGTATTCTTTTTATACGATAGACCAAGATTAGTTGTTCCCACTATGTATCCGAATATTCTTTTGATCATAGCAGTGAGATGAGATTCTTTTGGAGAAACTTGAAATCTAGCACATATGCCAACCGAAAACACAATGTCGTCTACTAGCGCTTAAATATAACAATGAACCTATCATACCCCTATATTCTTTTTTTCGTAAATTGGTTTTCCTTCTTCATCCTTCTCAATTTGTACGTAAGGATGCATAGGAGTTGCCATGGCTTTAGCTTCATTCATCTTATATTTCTTGAGAAGATCTTTGATGTATTTTTCTTGACTAATAAAGATACCTTCATCAAGTTGTTTTATTTGTAGTCCTAAAAAGAAACTTAATTCTCCCATCATACTCATTTCAAACTCACTTTTCATAAGATTCCCAAAATCTTTGCATAATTTTTCATTTGTTGATCCAAAAATGATATCATCAACATAAATTTGAACAATCAACAAATCTTTATCAAGAGTTTTCTTAAACAATGTAGTATCAATTCTTCCTCTTGTAAATTTATTTTTGATCAAGAAGTTACTTAACCTTTCATACCAAGCTCTAGGAGCTTGCTTAAGCCCATATAGAGCTTTGGTGAGTTTAAAAACATGGTTTGGTTTCTTTTGATCAACAAAACCAGAGGTTGATTGACATAAACTTCTTCATTTAAAAAGCCATTTAGAAAAGCACTTTTAACATCCATTTGAAATAATTTGAAATTTTTGTGTGCAGCAAATGCAAGTAAGATTCTAATAGCTTCTAACCTTGCTACAGGAGCAAAGGTTTCATCATAGTCAATACCTTCCTGTTGGTTATACCCTTGAGCAACAAGTCTTGCCTTGTTTCTCACCACCTTACCATTTTCATCTAGCTTGTTTCTGAACACCCATTTGGTTCCTATAATAGATTGATTTTTTGGAGGTATCACTAAGTTCCATACCTCATTCTTTTCAAATTGAGAGAGTTCTTCAGTCATTGCTTCTATCCATGATTGATCTTGTATGGCCTCATTGATTGACTTAGGTTCTATTTCGTAGATTAAGGCCATTCCAAAGAAAGATTGTCTCTAAATGAAGTTCTAGTTCTAATAACAGGATCTGAAGTGCTACCAATAATTTGATCTTGTGGATGATGTACCACCATTCTCCAACTTCTTGGTAATTGAGAAGGTTCATCAGAAGCTTGAGTAGCTTCATTTGATTGTTGAGAAGGTTGAAATGCGAAGCTTCTGGTTCATCCTTCTCTAACCTGTTTTCATGTTCTGTACCTTCTTCTTTGTTCTGATTGGTCTCATCAACATCAATTACTTCATTTGAACTGTTAGTTTCATTAAATACAATATGCATGCTTTCTTCTACAGTTTGAGTCCTAAGGTTATATACTCTATAAGCCTTTGAAGATGTTGAATATCCCAGAAAAATTCATTTGTCAAATTTAGAATCAAATTTTCCTAGATTGTCTTTGTTATTCAAAATGAAACAAGTGCAACCAAATACACGAAAGTATGCAATGGTTGGTTTTCTATTTTTCCAAATTTCATAGGGGGTTTTCTCAACAATTTTTCTAATGGAAACTCTATTCAAAATATGGCAGGCTGTGTTTACAGCTTCTGCCCAAAAATATTTTTCAATCTTTGAATCTTCTAAAAGTGTTCTTGCCATTTCTTGCAAAGTTCTATTTTTCCTTTCTACAACTCCATTTTGTTGTGGAGTTCTAGGACATGAGAAATTGTGAGTAATTCCATTTTCATCAAAAAAGTTTTGAAAAGAGAAATTTTCAAATTCTCCCCCATGATCACTTCTTACAGAAATAACATTTGTTTCTTTTTCATTTTGAACTTTCTTTAGAAACACTTTGAAGGCTTCAAAAGCCTCATCTTTGTTTTTCAAAAATAGCACCCAGGTGAATCTAGAGAAATCATCAACAATTACAAAACCATATCTTTTCCATTAAGACTAGCGCTTTGGTAGGACCAAATAAGTCTATGTGAAGTAGTTTTAGTGACCTTTGGGATGTGATCATGTTTTTAGGTTTGAAACTTGTTTTGACATGTTTACCATGAACACATGCTTCACATACTCTATCTTTTTCAAAATTGATTTTTGGTAGTCCTCTGACTAGTTCCTTTTTGGAAAGTTTTGAAATAGTTTGCATGCTTATGTGGCCAGTTCTTCTATGCCAAATCCATTTGTCATTTTCATAAGACATAAGACAAGTTTCTTGAGATAGTTCATCAAGACATAGGCTATATAGATTTTTATTTCTAGATGCAAGAAAAAAAGACCTTACTGGAGGAGATTTCTTTAATAAAGCATTTATCAGATTTAAAAGAAACTTTATGACCACTATCACATAGTTGACTAATACTTAACAAATTATGCTTTAAACCTTCTACATATTGAACATTCTTAATTTTAGGGGATTTAGAATTACCTATAGTACCTATACCTTTGATGCAAGCTTTATCATCATTGCCAAAGATGACATAGCCTCCATCTATTCTCTCCATTGAGAGAAATTTATCTCTTTCCCCTGTCATGTGCCTCGAACATCCACTGTCTAAGAACCACAGCTTTTTCATGGATGCTAAGAGGCATTCCTCTTCTGGGTCAGTATCTCCTACGAAGCATGAGTTGATTGATTCCATACTTGATGCATGAAATATTTGAGAAGGTTCCTCAGAGTTGGCCATGTGACAGAAATTTGCAGTCTCTTCATCATGGTCTGAGTTGGTTTCTTCTGAGTCATCCCATTTTGCAAGTAGAGCCTTTTTCTTAGGTGTGAACTTTCTGTTGCTTCCTTTCAACTTTGGACATTCATTTCTGAAGTGTCCAGGTTTGTTACATTCATAGCACACAGGATCAATTTTACTAGTTCCTTCACCTTTAGGTTGATCTTTCTTGAAGAAGGGTTTTCTGTTATTTTTCTTTCTAAATGCCCATCTTCTCAACCTTCTGGTGATTAGAGCCATTTCATCCTCATCATCAATGTCACTTTCATCATCTTCACTTTCTTCTTGAGTATCCTCTTGAGCTTTAAGTGCCATAGCTTTAGAAGGTTGTGAAGATTTTTGAGAAGCTTTGAGTGCAATAGTTTTAACCTTCTTGGGTTGAAGTTCATCCATGATTTCTTGTTCATGAACTTTTAGAGATCCAAGTAGATCTTCTATTTTGAGAATAGAGAGATCTTTAGCTTCTGTTATAGCAGTCACTTTAGGTCTCCATACCTTTGGAAGGCATCTCAGGAGTTTTCTCACTTTGGCTTGATTTGAGTAGGTATTTCCCAGAGAGTTCAAATCATTTGATATTGTTGTGAATCTGCTAAACATTTCAGAGATTGTTTCTTGCTCCTCCATTCTAAATGTTTCAAATTTATGGATAAGAAGGTTGATCTTTGCTTCTTTGACTTGGTCTGTTCCTTCATGGGCAGTCTTCAATGTATCCCAGATTTCTTTGGCATTTTTCTTTCCCAGCTACTTTATCATATTCACTTCTACCTAGAGCACATGTTAGATAAAATTTAGCTTTAGAGTTTAGAAGTACCATACGTTTATCTTCAGGTGTCCAGGTGTTTCTGGGTTTAGTCATAGTAGTCCCATCATCAAGAGTTGTAGTAGGTTCAAAAGGACCACTTCAACAATTCCCAAATGTCGGTGTCTTGAGATTCTAGGAACAATCTCATTTGATCTTTCCAATAATAGTAGTGTTCACCGGTGAATCCTCGGTGGTCTATTTCACAAGCTCCTTCGTGAAGGAACATCACGAGTTGGAATGATGACTCATCACTTCTTCCGAGATCTTTCCTCTCACACCGCAAAGTGTGCTCAGCCCTGAGGTGAGCTCGATGCCAATTGAAGTGATTAATTTGCACAAGAAAGGGGGATTGAATTGTGCTCTCTTTTTAACTTTTAATACCGCAACCTTCTCGTATTGTTTCTCAAGATGATTTGGATATCGTAAGGTTTGAATGTTAGTTGCACAAACAATAATCAAGTATGACAGTAGTTAAAGATAGTTGACTTTGATGATTTTAGATGTCTTTTTATTTTGCAAGGAGTGTTGTTTTCAAAAGATAATCAAATATGGTTCATTAGAATTATGATTTTTGATTGCGAGAAGGTTGGTGTATTTAACCTTCTCAAGTAGTTGAAAACTTTGGTGATTGTAAGACAGCTTCTAAAGCGCTTAATAAGAAAAGCGTATAATAACACAGTAGAGTTATAGAGGTTCACCAAACCATGGCTACTCCTCTCCCCACGTCCCACGTGAGAGTTTCCACTATTCTCCAAATAGATTTTACACTTGCTTTAGCTTCAATCGCCAAAGACTTTTCACCTCCACTCACTTTTGATCACACACAAAAGACAAGTGCTAATTTACACACTTCACCAAGTCGTCTTAACCTACTAGAAAACTCTCTTCTAGTTTCCTAAAGGTATTTCTGCTTTGAACAGAATCACCAACAACAACTCACCTTTCACTAGGTAGTTTCTTTGAGAACCTTTCAACTAGGATCACCAACAACACTCACCTCTTACTAGGTAGTTTGTTGAGAACCTTTCAACTAGGATCACCAACAACACTCACCTCTTACTAGGTAGTTTGTTGAGAAACTTTCAAATAGAATCACCAACAACACTCACCTCTCACTAGGTAGCTTGTTGAGAAACTTGCACAATGTTTCTTTACAATAAGGGGTTTTGGGTTTTGGGATAATATAGAAGCTTGTTGATAGATGAATACAAAGTATTTCTAAGAGCATAACAAGCAAGCACACACTCAAGAAAGTATTTCCCAATTCTGAACTTGTAGTAGCTTTGAGTGTGGAAGAGAAGGTTGGATTTCTTTAGAGAAGCTTGACTTGTAAAAGTTCCAATTCACTCTCATGGATTGCATTTGAGTAGAACATCACTCTATATAGACTTTCAATCTGAAATATGGCTTCTGAAGCAACATTTTTGCTTTGTCTTGTGCTAACATCTTTTCATGTCAAGACTTTACTTCCTTTTCCATCATTTCTATCACTTGAGTCCACTGCTCATGTACTACATACAATTTTACATACTTTAATTTTGAAGCTTCAAAGCTTCTAAAGCATGAACAAACATGCTTTTAAAATACAAACAAAGATCTAGGAGTTCTTCTTTACAAAAGATAATATTTCAAAACTTTAATTCCTTGAATACTCATTTGATGCATTTTAGATTAAGATTTGGATATAAACATGTTTCCTAAAATGTGCTTGAAATCTTCAATCCTCTTTTAACCTTCTTGAACAACCAACCTTCGAGCAATATTCCATATTCAGTCAACCTTCTATTGACTTCAATCAAACTTTCTGTTGACTATTGGTCAACCTTGTGTTGACTTTTAGTCAACCTTCTGTTTGACTTTCAGTAGATCCACACATCGGTAGATATACACTATACCTCGTCAACTACACTTCAGCAACTACACTTCGGTATCTATATACACTATACCTCGGCAACTACACTTCAGTATACATACTCTACACTTCGGTAACTACAAGTCGACACCTACACTTCGACACATCTACACGTCGACTTCCATATACTTCGACACATCTACACTTAGGCAACTACGCCGCTCCAAATGGCGCCCCTAGATACCTAACCTTCATCTTCCTCTTTTCTTTGATTCTCATACTATGATCAAACTTAAACCATAATTACTACAACACATATTCATTCAAAATTTGTCCAACACACCTCAAAGAAATCAACGAAGGTGACTACACCAAAAATAACGTCCTGATACTTAGGGTTCCTCACATCCCATTTCTTTCCTAGGTCTCTCATATGACCCGTCATCAACAACACATAGACACTTCACAATTTCACCAAAGTGAAGCAAACACAACATCAATCACACAACAAGCAACACAAACAACTCAAAAATCATCCTAGAGTCTAACTCACACATAACACTCATCATATACTCTATTATAGGTGAAAAAGAGCCCCCTTACCTCAATAGATTGAAGAATAAGCACTCTTTCCACCAAGACTTCAAGATCCCTCAACAATCAAGCTCCTCTTCCTTGAACTTGAGCTCTCCACGCCAATATCCTCTCTTCTTCTTCCTTGAGCTATCGCACCTCTCTCTCTACTCTCTTACTTTACTCTTTGACTTTTCTTTGTTTTGATTGCAAATGAATTCTCTCATCATCGACACCTAACTTATATCATGGATATGGGCCTCCTAATGGATCATGGGCCTCTATTCACACCTCCTCCATTACTCAAACACCTCCTAAATAAAATGAAACTTCCAAATTAATTATTTGACCTAATAAAATGTTGTAAGCCTTAAATAACCCAAGTAAATAAATAATTGAATTATTTTTGGGGCGTTACAATACTGAAGAAGTATTGACAGGTAATGAAACTCAATCAGATCTTATGAATGATTTGAATGATCTGATTGGGAATGAATACTTGAAAGAATATGTGAATGATTTGATGGCTTTCATGGCTGACATGGAAAGCAAAGAGGAAGAGATTGAGGAGAATTGGTTCCTTGACTCAGGTTGTTCCAACCATATGAGTGGGAACAAGAAAAATTTTGTTGATTTAGATGAGTCTATCAAGAAATGTGTAAGATTAGGAAATAACATGAAAATTCAAGTTGCTAGAAAAGGTAGTGTAAGGGTGAAACTGAATGGTGTCAGCCACTTGATATCAGACGTTTACTACATTCCAGAGCTTAAAAATAATCTTCTTAGCATAGGCCAGCTACAAGAGAATGGATTAACAATTCTATTCAAAGGGGGAGAGGGAAACTGTAAAGTTTATCACCCTGAGAAAGGCTTGATTCTAGAATCTAAGGTGGCACCAAACAGAATGTACAAGTTGATTGGAAAGAACAATCAAAAGAAAGCACAAAATGAGTCTACCTGCTTCCATACATCAATTGAAGAATTGACACAGCTCTGGCACTGCAGAATGGGACACTTGAGTTACAAAGGGTTGAATACACTCCAGAGATATGAAATGGTGAAGGGGTTGCCTACACTTGCACATGAAAACAGAATCTGTACTGACTGCATGAAGGGGAAGTAGCACAGAGATCCAATCCCTAAGAAGAGCAAATGGAGGGCAAGAGCAAAATTGGAGCTAATCCATGCTGATGTGTGTGGTCCTATATCACCTTCATCAAACAGCAACAAAAGGTATATCCTAGTCTTCATTGATGATTACTCTAGGAAAGCATGGACATACTTTATGAATGAAAAATCTGAAGCATTTACTCACTTTAAGGCATTTAAAAACATGGTAGAGGTAGAAACCAATCTGAAAATTAAATGTCTTAGGACTGATAGGGGTGGAGAATTTGTGTCTAATGAGTTTGATAGTTATTGCTCTGCTGCTGGTATAAAGAGAAATTTAACCACTGCATACACTCCACAACAAAATGGGGTGGTAGAAAGAAAGAATAGGACTATAATGAATATGGTGAGGTCTATTCTTAGCTGTAAATATGTTCCAAAAAGGTTCTGGGCTGAGGCAGTGAGGTGGAGTGTGTATGTATTGAATAGGTGTCCAACTCTGTCATTGAAAAATAAAACACCAGAGGAAGCATGGTCTAGATTTAAACTTTCTGTAGAACATCTAAAGGTGTTTGGTTGCATTGGACATGTTCATGTACCAGATGCAAAGAGAAACAAACTTGAAGATAAAAGTAGAAAATGTATACTGCTTGGGTTGAGTGATGAATCCAAGGGGTATAAAATGTATGATCCAATTGAAAACAAGATTGTAGTGAGTAGAGATGTGGTATTTGAAGAAGAAGAGAAATGGAATTGGGATGAGGTACAACATCCAGAAAATACTGAAGAGCTAGATTGGGGAGAAACAGAAGCAAATAATGAAGTTGAGATGGAAAGTGAAGATGAAGAGGCTGCAGAAAATGAAGGTAATGATTATGACAGTACTGAGGTTCAAGACCTTCAAAACAATGATGAAGAGGATTCAGTTGAAGAGTCAGAAACTGAGATAGATACAGAGAGCAACAACATCGACAACAATAATGAAGCAAGGACTAGAAGACCACCAGTATGGAGAGATGATTATGAAACCACCTTTGAAGCATACACTGATGAATTGAATATGGATGGAGTTGATCACTTAGATCCAGAGCACTTTGAGATTGCTGTAAAGGATGACAAATGGAGACAAGCAATGGACATTGAGATAGCCTCAATTGTGAAAAATGAAACTTGGGAACTAGTTGATTTACCTAAAGGATCAAAGGTGATTGGAGTAAAGTGGATCTACAAAACTAAACTCAATGAGGCTGGAAAGGTAGACAAATACAAGGCAAGATTAGTGGCAAAGGGATACAATCAAAAGCATGGCATAGATTATTCAGAGGTGTTTGCCCTAGTCAGCAGACTTGATACAATAAGACTCATTATAGCCACTGCAGCACATAATAATTGGACTCTTTACCAGTTAGATGTGAAGTCTGCCTTCCTCTATGGCAAGTTGAATTAAGAAGTATATGTGGAGCAACCTAAAGGATACATTGTGAAAGGTAGTGAAGCCAAAGTCTATAGATTACACAAGGCACTCTTGTAGAAATGAAAATCTCTTTCCATGTTTTGATGATACAAACTTAAAGGAATGAGTTAAGTTTTCTAAACACTTATTATGATTAACAAGTTTCAATCAAGTGTGTAAAAGAACAGGAAACAAGAATCATAGCAAGAATCTTGGCATTACAAATAAACCAAGTATTTTTCAAAGTTAAAATATGCCATTAGAAGGTTGCCTTCAGAAGGTTACCTTAAAGAAGGTTGAATACGTAAGGTTACTCCATCGTAAGGTTGACTACGTGCTTAAAAGATAAAGTAACTTTCATCGGAAGGTTGACTGAAAGTCAAGCGTAAGGTTGACTAAAAGTCAACACAAGGTTGACCAATAGTCAACGAAAGTTTGATTGAAGTCAACCGTAAGGTTGATTTACTCCTTAAAGAGGTTCGAAAGGTTAAATGTTCAAGAAGGTTAAAGAGGATTGAAGATTTCAAGCTTCATTTCGGGAAACATGTTCATAACCGAAATCTTAATCAAAATGCATCAAATAAGTATTCAAGGAATTAAAGTTTCAAAAATGTCATCTTATGTAAAGAAGAAATCCTTGATTATTTGTTGTATCTTAAAAGCATGTTTGTTCATGCTTAAGAAGCTTCTAAGCTTCAAAATTAAAGTATGTAAAATTATATGTAGTACATGAACAGGGGACTAAAGTGATAGAAATGATGAAAAGGAAGTAAAGTGCTGACATGAAAAGATGGTAGCACAAGACAAAGCAAAAATGTTGCTTGTATAAGGTTGAAGGCTACTACCTAAAGCTCAAAAGTCATCATTACCTACCTACAAAGCTACAACAACTTCCAACGGCTCTTTTCTTCTTTCCAACAGCCATATCTCAGATTCAAAGTCTATATAGAGGGCTGCTCTACTCAAATGCAAACCATGAGTTGAAATTGGAACCTTCAAGTCAAGCTTCTAAACAAAATCCAACCTTCTCATCCACACTTCAAGCTACTACAAGTTCAGAATTGGGAAATACTATCTTGAGTGTGTGCTTGCTTGTTATGGTCTTTGAAATACATTGTATTTATCTATCAACAAGCTCTTAAAACATCCCAAACCCAAACCCCTTACTGTAAGAAATATTGTGTAAGTTTCTCAACAAACTACCTAGTGAGAGGTGAGTGTTGTTGGTGATTCTTGTTGTAAGGCTCTCAACAAACTACCTAGTAAGAGGTGAGTGGTGTTGGTGATCCTAGTTGAAAGGTTCTCAACAAACTACCTAGTGAAAAGTGAGTGTTGTTGGTGATCCTAAGGAAATACCTTTAGGAAACTAGAAGAGAGTTTTCTAGTAGGTTGAGACAGCTTGGTGAAGCTGTGTAAGTTAGCACTTGTCTTTTGTGTGTGATCAAAAGTGAGTGGAGGTGAAAAGTCTTTGGCAGTTGAAGCTAAAGCAAGTGTAAATCTATTTGGAGAATAGTGGAAACTCTCACGTGGACGTGGGGAGAGGAGTAGCCACAGTTTGGTGAACCTCTATAACTCTACTGTGTCATTATCTGCTTTTCTTATTAACTGCTTTAAACTGTCTTACAATCACCAAAGTTTTCAACTACTTCAGAAGGTTAAAAACACCAACCTTCTGTAGTCAAGATCGAAATTTTAAATAAGACTTACTTTGATTATCTTTTGAAAACAACACTCTTTACGAAATCAAAGACATCTAAATTCATCAAAGTTAATTATCTTTTACTACTTTCATACTTGACTATTGTTTGTGTTACTAACATTTCAACCTTCTGATATCCAAGTAATATTGAGAAACAATACGTAAGGTTGCGGTATTAAAAATTAAAAAGAGTGCACAATTCAATCCCCCTTTCTTGTGCAAATTAATCACTTCAATTGGCATCGAGCTCACCTCTAGGGTCTGAGCACACTTTGCGCGTGAGAGAGAAAGATCCTCGGAAGAAGTGATGAGTCATCATTCCAACTCTGTGATGTTCCTTCCTCAAGGAGCTTCAAGAAATAGACCACCGTGGATTCACCGGTGAACATTACTATTATTGGAAAGATCAAATGAGATTGTTCCTAGAATCTCAAGACACCGACATTTGGGGCATTGTTGAAGATGGTCCTTTTGAACCTACTACAACTCTTGATGATGGGACCACTATGACTAAACCAAGAAACACTGACACCGAAGATAAACGCATGGTACTTCTAAACTCTAAAGCTAAATTTTATCTAACATGTGCTCTAGGTAGAAGTGAATATGATAAAGTAGCTGGGAAAGAAACTGCCAAAGAAATCGGGATACATCAAGATCGCCCATGAAGGAACAGGACCAAGTCAAAGAAGCAAAGATCAACCTTCTTATCCATAAATTTGAAACATTCAAAATGGAGGAGCAAGAAACAATTTCTGAAATGTTTAGCGATTCACAACAATAACAAATGATTTGAACTCTCCGGGAAATACCTACTCAAATCAAGCCAAAGTGAGAAAACTCCCGAGATGCCTTCCAAAGGTATGGAGACCTAAAGTGGATCTATATAATAGAAGCTAAAGATCTCTCTATTCTCAAAATAGAAGATCTACTTGGATCTCTAAAAATGCATGAACAAGAAATCATGGATGAACTTCAACCCAAGAAGGTTAAAACTATTGCACTCAAAGCTTCTCAAAAATCTTCACAACCTTCTAAAGCTATGGCACTTAAAGCTCAAGAGGACACTCAAGAAGAAAGTGAAGATGATGAAAGTGACATTGATGATGAGGATGAAATGGCTCTAATCACCAGAAGGTTGAGAAGATGGGCATTTAGAAAGAAAAATAACAGAAGACCCTTCTTCAAGAAAGATCAACCTAAAGGTGAAGGAACCAAAGAAAATTGACCACATGTGCTATGAATGTAACAAACCCGGACACTTCGAAATGAATGTCCAAAGTTGAAAGGAAGCAACAGAAAAGTTCACACCTAAGAAAAAGGCTCTACTTGCAACATGGGATGACTCAGAAGAAACCAACTCAGACCATGATGAAGAGACTGCAAATTTCTGTCTCATGGCTGACTCTGAGGAACCCTCTCAAATATTTCCTGCATCAAGTATGGAATCAATCAACTCATGCTTCGTAGGAGATACTGACCTAGAAGAGGTAAGCACTTCTAAATCACTAACTTGTGCTTCATGCAAAGATATCTTGAACATGCTTTTGAAAACCTATTATCCGATTCAAACACTTTAGCTCAAAAATGTGTGATGTTCAAAAATCAACTCTTGAATTCAAAAAGGGAGAATGAAGAGCTTCAAAAACAAAATGAATATTTGATAAGAACAATTCAAACTCTTCAACATTCTCACTTTAAACTTTCTGAACAACACAAACTTTTGAAAGATAAAGTCTTAGAGCAACCAAACCTTATACACTCGATTCTTGAAAAACAAAATAACTTTCTCAAAGAAAAAGTGTCTGTTTTAACTAAAGAATTAGCTATGTCTATACAGAATACTTTTGAGCTACCTATAGAAAAACAAACTGAGAAGAATCATAGGACTAGAAAGCCTAAGACAAAGTGCACATATGTAAACATTTTGGTCATGATATTTCGTATGTTATAAAATGAAAAGAAGCTTCTACAGAAGAAAACTAACCATGAAGGACCCAAAAGATATTGGGTACCTAAATCATTACTAACATCTGAAACAGAATGCCTCTTAGCATCCAAGAAAAAGCTATGGTTCTTAGGCGGTGGATGTTCGAGGCACATGACAGGAAAAGCGATAAATTTCTCTCAATGGAGAGAATAGATGGAGGCTATGTCATCTTTGGCAATGATGATAAAGCTTGCATCAAAGGTATAGGTACTATAGGTAATTCTAAATCCCCTAAAATTAAGAATGTTCAATATGTAGAAGGTTTAAAGCATAACTTGTTAAGTATTAGTCAACTATGTGATAGTGGTCATAAAGTTTCTTTCAAATCGATAAATGTTTTATTAAAGAAATCTCCTCTGTAAGGTCTTGTTTATTGCATCTAGAAATAAAAATCTATATAGCCTATGTCTTGATAACTTTCTCAAGAAACTTGTCTTATGTCTTATGAAAATGACAAATGGATTTGGCATAGAAGAACCGGTCACATAAGCATGCAAACCATTTCAAAGCTTTCCAAAAAGGAACTAGTCGAGGACTACCAAAAATCAATTTTGAAAAAGATAGAGTGTGTGAAGCATGTGTTCATGGTAAACATGTCAAATCAAGTTTCAAACCTAAAAACATGATCACATCCCAAAGATCACTAGAATCGCTTCACATAGACTTATTTGGTCCTACCAAAACCGCTAGCCTCAATGGAAAAGATATGGTTTTGTAATTGTAGATGATTTCTCTAGATTCACATGGGTGCTATTCTTGAAAAACAAAGATGAAGCTTTTGAAGCATTCAAAGTGTTTCTAAAGAAAGTTCAAAATGAAAAAGGAACAAATGTTATTTCTGTAAGAAGTGATCATGGGGAGAATTTGAAAACTTCTCTTTTCAAAACTTCTTTGATGAAAATGGAATTACTCATAATTTCTCTTGTCCTAGAACTCCACAACAAAATGGAGTTGTAGAAAGGAAAAATAGAACTTTGCAAGAAATGGCAAGAACACTTTTAGAAGATTCAAAAATTGAAAAATATTTTTGGGCGTGTCAGTAAACACAAATGCTATATTTTGAATAGAGTTTCCATTAGAAAAATTGTTGAGAAACCCCCCTATGAAATTTGGAAAAATAGAAAACCAACCATTGCATATTTTCGTGTATTTGGTTGCACTTGTTTCATTTTGAATAACAAAGACAATCTAGGAAAATTTGATTCTAAATCTGACAAAGGAATTTTTCTGGGATATTCAACATCTTCAAAGGCTTATAGAGTATATAACCTTAGGACTCAAACTGTAGAAGAAAGCATGCATATTGTATTTAATGAAACTAACAGTTCAAATGAAGTAATTGATGTTGATGAGACCAATCGAACAAAGAAGAAGGTGCAGAACATGAAAACAAAAGTTAGAGAAGGATGAACCGTAAGCTTCTTTCAACCTTCTCAACAATCAAATGAAGCTACTCAAGCTTCTAATGAACCTTCTCAATTACCAAGAAGTTGAGAATGGTGGTACATCATCCACAAGATCAAATTATTGGTAGCACTTCGAGATCCTGTTAGAACTAGAACTTCATTTAGAGACAATCTTTGCTTGGAATGGCCTTAATCTACGAAATAGAACCTAAGTCAATCAATGAGGCCATACAAGATCAATCATGGATAGAATCAATGACTGAAGAACTCTCTCAATTTGAAAAAAATGAGGTATGGAACTTAGTGATACCTCCAAAAATCATCTATTATAGGAACCAAATGGGTGTTGAAACAAGCTAAATGAAAATGGTAAGGTGGTGAGAAACAAGGCAAGACTTGTTGCTCAAGGGTATAACCAACAGAAGGTATTTGACTATGATGAAACTTTTGCTCCTGTAGCAAGGTTAGAAGCTATTAGAATCTTACTTGCATTTCTTTGCACACAAAAATTTCAAATTATTTCAAATGGATGTTAAAAGTGCTTTTCTAAATGGTTTTTAAATGAAGAAGTTTATGTCAATCAACCTCCTGGTTTTGTTGATCAAAAGAAACCAAACCATGTTTTTAAACTCACCAAAGCTCTATATGGGCTTAAGCAAGCTCCTAGAGCTTGGTATGAAAGGTTAAGTAACTTCTTGATCAAAAACAAATTTACAAGAGGAAAAATTGATACTACATTATTTAAGAAAACTCTTGATAAAGATTTGTTGATTGTTCAAATTTATGTTGATGATATCATTTTTGGATCAACAAATGAAAAATTATGCAAAGATTTTGGGAAACTTATGAAAAGTGAATTTGAAATGAGTATGATGGGAGAATTAAGTTTCTTTCTAGGACTTCAAATTAAACAACTTGATGAAGGTATCTTTATTAGTCAAGAAAAATACATCAAAGATCTTCTCAAGAAATATAAGATGAATGAAGCTAAAGCCATGGCAACTCCTATGCATCCTTCTGTACATAAATTGAGAAGGATGAAGAAGGAAAACCAATTTCTGAAAAAGAATACAAGGGTATGATAGGTTCATCATTATATTTAATCGCTAGTAGACTGACATTGTGTTTTCATCGGCTATGTGCTAGATTTCAAGTTTCTCCAAAAGAATCTCATCTCACTGCAGTCAAAAGAATATTCGGATACTTAGTGGGAACAACCAATCTTGGTCTATGGTATAAAAAGAATACTCATTTTGACCTAATTAGCTCTTGTGATGTTGACTATCTTTGGTGATAGAATTGTGAAAAAAGTACTAGTGGATCATGTCAAATTTTGGGGAATCCTTAATCTCTTGGTCTTGTAGAAAATGTAATTCAATTGCATTATCAACTCATCAAGCGAGAATATGTATCTCGCCTGCTGTTGTTTCTTTATTCAAAAATTCTATGGATTAAGAATCAATTGGAGGACTACTCTATAAGGTACACATGCACTCCCATTTATTGTGACAATACTAGTGCTATCAATTTATCAAAAAATCCCATCCAACACTCTAGGTCTAAACATATTGATATTAAACATCATTTTATCAGAGATCATGTTCAAAAGAAGGATGTGGAACTTATTTTTATTGACACCAAGCATCAATTAGTGATATATTTACCAAGCCTTTGTTAGAAGAAAGTTTCAATTTTATTAAAAGGCTTTGCACATTTTAAAATGTCCTTAGGAGAAAAATATGTCAAAAACCCCAACTTTCTAATGTCTTTAGAAGGTTCGCCTGGAAAGGATCAAATTCAGAAGGTTGAATTTGAGAAGGATAAATTAAAGTCATCATTGGGGACAGTTACTAAAGTAACTAGAAACTGTCTTCTATGACAGCTTATGTCATGTCATAATCTGCGCTATCAAGTCACAACGGCTAGTGCTTATCTCTCTCTCTCCACGCACGCTAAACCACACAAACTCATCTTCTCTCTAAACCGATTCTCTTTTCCTCTTCCTTCTCTCTTCACGAAAAACATTTTCTCTCTAAAAATGGTGAGAACAAAAATTCCATGTGTGAAGAAAGCGAGCACTCCCACAACCCATGACCTTCCACCGCATTGTTAAGTGCTTCTAAACCTCCTCCCACTCGGTTAAGGCTCCATCTCGAACAAAGATCTTCCAAATCTTCACCCACTCCTCTCGAAGATCAACTAGAATCAAAACCAGTTCTCTCAAAGAAATACGAGGTCCTGGAACAAGGAAGAGTCAACCAATCACCCTCGATGTTGATGATTCTACTGTCATCGAAATGATGGCGAGAATCAAAATCGAATCGAAAAGGAAAGCCTCTCTTCAACCACAATCTTCTTCCAAAAGGCCAAAATTTAAGATTAAGTTTGGAGGAAGTAAAGGAAAAGAAAAGGTTGATGAAGAACGAAATCTTGATCAACCTTCAAGTTGAAGAACAAGCCTTGCCTGCATAAGTATTTGATAAGGAAAAATGGGGTAAAAGGAACGTTCTCATTGGAAGAATTTATCTCATTGGAAGAACTGAAAGCTTCGGTTGGAATATACAAGAACACATTGAGTATCAAGGTTGGCAAAACATTCATCCCCAAGGAGAAATTATTTATCCCAACCTTATAAAAGAATTATATGGATACATGAATGTGAGTGAAACTAAATCCTCTTTTACTACTCAAGTAAAAGGAACCACCATTGATGTAACACCAACCATAATAGCTAATGCCCTGAAAATTCCTGAGAATGAAGTATGTCTATATGGGAAAGATTGGTATGACAAAAACGAAGTTACACAGGGAGGAAATGCGAAGCTTCTTCATGAAAAAATTCGTGAGAAGCTTAAATCATCGCATTAAAAGATGAAGCCCGTATCATGCACAATATGGTGGTCCACTCTCTGATTCCTAGAGCAGGAAGTTTTGAGCAGGTAAAACCTATTGATCTACTCTTAGTCTATCACATGATCACTAGGAATAAAATTAACCTTCCATACATTATCTTTCATTATATGATAGATATGTGCAAAACCATTAGGCAAATCTCATCCCTACCCTATGGTATGTTCTTGACCAAATTATTCAGATTTAAGAAAATCTCTGTGCCTAGAGAAGAATCTATCCATGAGAAAACAACCTTCTGGTCCAAGAGTGCAAAAGCAGATGGGATCAAAAACCTTTTAGCAAGAAACTAGAAATATTTCCAGAAACAAAACCTGTTCATGATGAACCTATCCTAGAACCAAGTCCTGATAAAAATGCACCTCTGTCAACTCCTCAGGGGGAGCCACTAGAATCAGAATCTGTTATCAGAACTGAACCCATAAATTTAGCCCCACCAAAATCCACATTTGAAAATTTAGTTGAAACAGAACCATCTCAAGAATGGAGAGAAATTTTTGAAAATTCCTTAAACTTGAATGACACTCCAATTGAAAAAGACCAACCTGAACAAATGGAAGAAGAAGCTTCTGATGAGAACCTTAGCACAGACCTAGGAAAGCCTTTGAAACCTGAGAATCAAGCTTCTGAAACTATTCCTTCTGCTATGGAATCTCTACCTTCTGATAGAGCTATCTATTACCCATTCTCCCAGGGAGTCATTTGTCTGCCATATACCACCTCTCATGAGGGTCTAGCTCAGGGGGAGCTAAATGAAAATCAATCCCAAGTGAATGAGGAACAGAAAAATGAACCAACAAGACCACTATCTCCTATCACTCAAGCTGTTCATGAGATAATTAGGGACATTGAAGACCAAGCTACACCTGAAAACCCTCAGAATCAAGCCACTAGCCCTGAAATCATGGCTTCTATTGCCCTCACTGAATTACTCCACACTCCTGATCCCTCAATTGGTCCAAATACACAATCAACTCCTGCACCTCTTCATCATGACATTCAAGGATCAACTGAACAAATAGCAAATTTATTTTCCCAATGGCGTGAAAATCCTACAACTTCACTGTAATACTCTTGCTTCAAAAACATTCACATTTCATGTTCTCTCCTATGTATGACTCTTACGCACCAAAGGTACTGAAGGTTCGGGACCTTCTAAGCTACCTTCCGATGCGCCAAAACAATTTGGATCTCTTGGATCCTTTTGTCAAACTATGAATGCACCTCTCTCATCATCGACAAGGCACACAGTAGCGAAGAAACCTTCGAAAACAAGGATGACTCATTCACATATTGCCGACAAGAAGGAAGTATTGGAGGCAATGAAGAAGATGAGAGCACACCATGAGAAACAAATGAAGAAGATGAGGGTGCAAAACAACAAGCTTCTGATGAGCATTGGAATACTTCAGCAGGAAAATAGGCTTGAAGCACACAGAAACTATGCCTACCAACAATGGGTGATGCGAGAACATAGTGCCTACTATGGTTCCTAGTGTTGCAGTTCTGATTTCCCTCCTCCTCAACCCTTCCAGACATTCCTCAACCTCGCTTCATCATCAAACTCTTGGATGATTCTTCTCCAACAAAGTAGCAAGCTAGTTTCCTTTCTTCCCTCCTTTTTGCTGTTGACAAAGGGGGAGAATGGAGATTATTAGCTACTTAGTTTATAAGTGATATATTTTGGGGTTTCTGTTGACTTTTAATTATCTTTTGGACATATTTATTTTGTGCTATGTTATGGTTTGTAATTTGATAATTATCAAAACTATGCATGTCTCATTTGTTCTTTGCCTTTGTTATTCTTTGCACTTATACATGATAATTATCCTTTTGCTATGAATGTGTTAAATGCATTTCTTCGTGTATTGAAATGTCTATTCTGAGAAACAGAAAAACTTAAAACATACTCTCAAGTTTGTCATCACCAAAAAGGGGAGATTGTAGAAATGAAAATCTCTTTCCATGTTTTGATGATACAAACTTAAAGGAATGAGTTAAGTTTTCTAAACACTTATTATGATTAACAAGTTTCAATCAAGTGTGTAAAAGAACAGAAACAAGAATCATAGCAAGAATCTTGGCATTACAAATAAACCAAGTATTTTTCAAAGTTAAAATATGCCATTAGAAGGTTGCCTTGAAGGTTACCTTAAAGAAGGTTGAATACGAGAAGGTTACTCCATCGTAAGGTTGACTACGAAGCTTAAAAGATAAAGTAACTTTCATCGAAGGTTGGTGAAAGTCAAGCGAAGGTTGACTAAAAGTCAACACAAGGTTGACCAATAGTCAACGAAAAGTTTGATTGAAGTCAACGTAAGGTTGATTTACTCCTTAAAGAGGTTCGAAGGTTAAGTGTTCAAGAAGGTTAAAAGAGGATTGAAGATTTCAAGCTTCGCTTTACGGAAACATGTTCATAACCGAAATCTTAATCAAAATGCATCAAATAAGTATTCAAGGAATTAAAGTTTCAAAAATGTCATCTTATGTAAAGAAGAAATCCTTGATTATTTGTTGTATCTTAAAAGCATGTTTGTTCATGCTTAAGAAGCTTCAGAAGCTTCAAAATTAAAGTATGTAAAATTATATGTAGTACATGAACAGGGACTAAAGTGATAGAAATGATGAAAAAGGAAGTAAAGTGCTGACATGAAAAGATGGTAGCACAAGACAAAGCAAAAATGTTGCTTCAGAAGGTTGAAGGCTACTACCTAAAGCTCAAAAGTCATCATTACCTACCTACAAAGCTACAACAACTTCCAACGGCTCTTTTCTTCTTTCCAACAGCCATATCTCAGATTCAAAGTCTATATAGAGGGCTGCTCATCCACACTTCTAAACAAAATCCAACCTTCTCATCCACACTTCAAGCTACTACAAGTTCAGAATTGGGAAATACTATCTTGAGTGTGTGCTTGCTTGTTATGGTCTTTGAAATACATTGTATTTATCTATCAACAAGCTCTTAAATCATCCCAAACCCAAACCGCTTACTGTAAGAAATATTGTGTAAGTTTCTCAACAAACTACCTAGTGAGAGGTGAGTGTTGTTGGTGATTCTTGTTGTAAGGCTCTCAACAAACTACCTAGTAAGAGGTGAGTGGTGTTGGTGATCCTAGTTGAAAGGTTCTCAACAAACTACCTAGTGAAAAGTGAGTGTTGTTGGTGATCCTAAGGAAATACCTTTAGGAAACTAGAAGAGAGTTTTCTAGTAGGTTGAGACACTGACTTGGTGAAGTCTGTAAGTTAGCACTTGTCTTTTGTGTGTGATCAAAAGTGAGTGGAGGTGAAAAGTCTTTGGCGGTTGAAGCTAAAGCAAGTGTAAATCTATTTGGAGAATAGTGGAAACTCTCACGTGGGCGTGGGAGAGGAATAGCCACAGTTTGGTGAACCTCTATAACTCTCTTGTGTCATTATCCGCTTTTCTTATTAATCGCTTTAAACCGTCTTACAATCACCAAAGTTTTCAACTACTTGAGAAGGTTAAAAACACCAACCTTCGTAGTCAAGATCGAATTTTAAATAAGACTTACTTTGATTATCTTTTGAAAACAACACTCTTTACGAAATCAAAGACATCTAAATTCATCAAAGTTAATTATCTTTTACTACTTTCATACTTGACTATTGTTTGTGTTACTAACATTTCAACCTTCTGATATCCAAGTAATATTGAGAAACAATACAGAAGGTTGCAGGTATTAAAAATTAAAAAGAGTGCACAATTCAATCCCCCCCTTTCTTGTGCAAATTAATCACTTCAACTCTATGGACTAAAGCAAGCACCTAGAGCTTGGTTTATTCGCATAGAGTTCTGCTTTCTTTATGAGGGATTTTCTGCCAGCAAAAGTGAGCACACCCTGTTCTTTAAGAGAAGTGATAAGGGTGGAATACTCATTGTGAGTGTATATATGGATGATTTAATATACACTGGAAATGATACAGAACTGATGGATGAGTTCAAACAATCCATGAATAAAGAATTTGCAATGACTGACCTTGGGAAAATGAAGTTTTTCCTTAGAATTGAGAATTTGCAGACTGATAAATACATTCATATCTGCCAAAGGAAATATGCCTTGGAGATATTGAATAGATTTGACATGGGGTCTTGTAATCCAGTCACAATCCCTATGGTGCCAAGAACTAAAATAGACAGAGATGATGCAGGAGAAAGAGCTGACGAGACAGTATACAAGCAATTGATAGGAAGCTTGATCTATATCACGGCAACCAGGCCTGATATAATGTATGTGGTTAGCTTGCTCAGTAGGTTCATGAGCAAACCTACTCAGTTACATATGATGGCCGCAAAGCGTGTGTTGAGATACATTCAAGACACAGTTGAGTATGGGATAAAGTATAAAAGAGGAACTCAAGACAAACTATTGGCCTTCACTGACTCTGACTATGCAGGGGATTTGGAAGAGCGCAAAAGCACATCAGGCTATGTTTTTACTTTGAGCAATGGAGCTATAGCATGGAGTTCCAAGAAACAACCCATAGTTGCCCTTTCCACAACTGAGACCGAATTTGTTGCAGCAGGTTCAGCAGTATGGTTGCAGAAAATTATGACTGAGTTGAAATTATGCAGGAATGATGAAATTGAGCTCTTGTGTGATAACAGTTCGTGAATAAAGTTGTCACAGAATCCAATTTTACACGCGAAGCAAACACATACAAGTGAGGTTTCACTACCTCAGAGAGCTGGTGAAGAATGGAAACATTAAGATGGTGTTCTGTGGAACAAGGGATCAGCTTGCTGACATTTTTACGAAGGCTCTAAGCAAGGACATGTTTATCAGACTTAGAGAAATGCTAGGAGTTTGTAAAATTTCAAATGTAAACTAGTCCATAAGTTTGAGTCTAGTTTAAGGGAGAGTTTTGTTGAGAATTTTACACTTGTTTTTGACCTTGTTGACTAGTGTTACCCATGATTACAGGTCACTATTTTGTCTGTAACTTGGTATAGAAAGTCACCTATTGTGACTCATTTTTGCTGTTGACTTTCTGTTATTCTTCAGTTAGTTTGTAACCGAAAAACTCAGAAAGGTGAGCTCATATAAATGTTGTAATCTCATCCCTGAAAAATCAATGAAATAGATTTCAATATTTCAAAACCGTTTCAACAGAATCTTGTAACAATATTCTGATACTATGGAAAATACCAATAGTCAAACAAATCCGACAAAGAACAACAACGAGAAAGATGGAGGCAAGATACAAACAACAGAAGGCAAAGAATGAGCATCCAGCACCGAGAATAATAGTTAATTATCTAGAATACAACATAATTATAGGCAAAATACACATTTTCGGGGAACACGCGACAATGAAGTAGTAGACCTCATATTAGTGACATTGAAATTGGTGGGTGAAAAAAATATAGTTCACTTAATATTTGAAGTATTTACATTTCTTTATTATTTATTTTTAAGCTTTTGTTATATATATATATATATATATATATATATATATATATATATATATATATATATATATATATATATATATATAAGTACCGTTCTATCATTTTATACTTTTAGATGCTGATTTTCTCATGGACTATATAACAATTGTTTATTTGTTTATTTTAGGAGACATGATTTTTGGTATGTTAATTTTGAATTATTTGTGTTAAAAATAATAAATTATGGACATTTATTTATTTAAAAGAAACGAATACACAATAAAACACACGCACTCAGTACATACATACTAAGTAATTAATTTAATCGAGAGGAATGTATTTTAGCCAAACCAGTGAAACCCACGGTGTTCAAACCGGTGCAACCCACGGTATTAAGCTACTTATAATTCTTAATTATAATGGATTCAGGAGCTCTTTTCTTTCAATTTGATAAAGATAATGCATATCATATCTCATTTATTTTTCTTACTAATAAAAAAACAAATATGCATAAATTAAAAAAAAAAGTAATAATTTGCACGCAACGTGTATTCCCACCAAAAAAATCCGATCGTACGTGTACTGTCATCATATGATATGATTTGCAGCGAAAAATCAGTGTATCAAATCTAGGGATGGCAATGGGGGCGGGCGGGTGCGAAATCTTTCACCGCCCCCGTCCCCGCTCTCAAATGTCCCCGTCCCCATCCCCATTCCCGCGCCGAGGGCATTTCCCCATCCCCATCCCCACGGATCATGATTCCTCAGCGGATGCACGTCAATAACAAAATATAAATTAAAATATAATAAAATTAGAAAAATATATAAAAAGTAAGACTAAAATTCAAAAGTTTAACATTTTAATATAAAAATATAAATGTTAGTCTTAGTTTTATATTCTAATATTTGGAAAGTATAAAAGTCGAAACAATTTATTATTTTGTTAATATTTTAAATTGAAAACACGTATAAAAAAGACTAAAAATTTAATTACTTATAAATAATATATATCTATAATAAGAATATTTATGTAATTTATTCGCATGGTCATCATGCAGTGAGTATGATCCCCATCCCCATCCCCACTTTGATTGCGGGGATTTTCTCCTCCGTCCCTATCCCCACTGAGGAAAATCCTCCGTCACACGTACCATTCGAGCAATCATGAGGATCCCCACTTGCGGGTAGAAATTGCCACCCCTAATCAAATCTCTCTAATTTTTTAATATGCTCTCTTCCTCATCATGTTAATTTCAAATACCACTATTTATTATTTTTTACACTATGCATAATTCAAATTCAAAATTCAAAAGAATATGCCAAGTTATTATTTTTATTTTTTGACCGGAATGTCAAGTTATTATTATCATTAAAATTCATAAATCTTCAAGTTTATTTGAAGCACCAAGTACACACAAAACGAATAATAGAAAGAAAGTATTACAAAATACCAAGTAATAATTTTAAAAGTAAACAATTTAAACTGTAAACAATTTAAAAATAAAAAAGAAAAAGGATGGAAATGGATGTCACACGGTCACACACTTAAGCATTTAACAATTTGAACCATTGATTTTGATCTGGTGCCTTATAAATTGAGATTTATATTTATCGAGCTAGAAATCTGAACCATTTCCAACGACTCTAAATGTCTCCTGACCGTGTGATTCTCTGACCGCAGAATATTTGATTATCTTTTAAATATGGATTTGGTCAAAGTTGCCTCTTAAAATTTATCAAAGTACAAACAAGTCAAAAAAAAAAAGCAAGAGCAAGAAAATCATATTCTTTATAATATTGATACTACTAACTAGCTAGCAAGTGGGGCAAAGTGCAAAGCACTAAGAAAGTCATGCACATGCATGAATGAAATTAAGATATTTTTTGTCTCTAAAAAAATGCCCTTTAAGTCTTATGAAAGGATAAATGAGATAAGAAAAGAATAATATAGCTCACCTGAGTTGTTGTTTACTATAACCAAAAGGGTCAAATAATAATATAAAATAAAATAAAAAAGTACAAGTTTGAAAATTTGGTAAAACAAGACCACCTTCTTTGCTTCTTCTTGAATTCAAAAATCAACGTTGAAGATCCTTAAAGATTCTACATGAAATCTGTGGGATATTGTTTTCAAAACTGTCAGATTTTCTATCAGGATTATGTATCATATAACATCATATTTAAAATGTCACATTTTCATTTCCATCTTCATTTCTTTTCTTCTCTTCTCTTCTTTCACTCATTTTTCTTTCTTCCTTCTCTTGCTCTTTGCAAATATTATTTTCTAAATTATGGGTATGGCTGCAAATTCTCAGTTCCATGTTTTGGCTGTTGATGATAGTATTATTGATAGAATGTTGATTGAAAGGCTCCTCAAAACTTCTTCTTTTCATGGTATTTTTCTTGTCCACTTCTTTTTCTTTTAATATATTTGTATTGTAATGTGTGATTCGTTGTTCTGAGAGGCTGATTCGTTGCGGCGGTAGAAATACCGTTTATGTCGAGCCTTAGATTTCATGTTTGTGTGAGTTAGGTCCTGACACTTGCCAGTCTGACCATCAGAAGAAAAAAAATTATGTTATTTTGTTGAAAAATGTTAATAGCTTATATCTGAATTTTGTGGATGTGTTGGAATCACAGTTACTGCAGTGGATTCTGCAAGTAAGGCTTTGAAATTTCTTGGGATAGTTGAAGATGAACTCAGGAATTTTGACACTCCTATTGCTTCAGAAATTCATCAGGTAGAAATCTCTTATTAAATTTTGACATATGTATTTGTATGGTTTAAACAATTTTAATTGAGAAGTTTGTATTAATATTTTATTTTATTTTATTTAATTATTATTGATGCAGGATGTTGAAGTAAACCTAATAATAACAGATTATTGTATGCCAGGAATGACTGGTTATGATTTGCTGAGAAAAATCAAGGTTGGTTTTAATCTTGATTTGCTTTTGTCACTTTTTATTTGATTATTAGTTTAGATTTAATTATGCCATAATTTTGTGCTCATTTAAATAAAAAAAATTGAATGCATCCCCTGAACTTGGTCAAATTATGCCCTGTGTATTTTATTTTGACTTTTTTTATTTAGGAAATAATTTGAAATTGCAGGATCTTAATTCTTAAAAACAATTGATTTTTGCAGGAATCTAAATCTTTTAAAGACATACCAGTTGTGATAATGTCGTCAGAGAATGAACCATCTAGGATAAACAGGTGAGAAAATTGCATCCTATATTCCAATAAAAAATTAAATAAATTATTTTGAAAATGTCATATTCTCACATTATGCGGCATCACACTACTATGACCATGTTTAAGTATTTATGGCATAAACACTCATCGCGTAGAACTTATGCTATAAAACACTTAAATTCAATAAGCTAATAAACACACTCTAATTAAATATGATTATTTGTTGTGTCAGATGTTTGGAAGATGGAGCTGAAGAATTCTTCCTGAAACCGGTTCAATTGTCAGATGTAAACAAACTGAAGCCTCATATGTTGAAATCAAAAGTTAAGGAAGAGGAAGAGCAACTCGTCAACAACAAAAGAAAGGGAATGGAAAAAAACACTTCTCCAGATAAAACAAGAGCAAAGTTAAGCACTTAAAAATTAGTATCAGAATTAATTTGATGATACATAGGTAGTGATGAGAAGAGTAGATGGTGATGGTAGTTCAATCATGCAAATCATTAATGTAAATAGTTGAGAAAGAATTTTATTCAATTTTGATGCACAAGTAACAATTCAATTTTATCAATGATTTACTTTCATTTATCTATTAATGGTTTTCTGAGATAGATACATTTTTCTTTTCTAATCTTCCCTCCCTCTTTTCTGTCATTTTTCTGCTCTATGCAAAGATTCTTGGCATATTATTTACAGTTTCAACATCAATACTTTTTAAATGTGAGTACTAAGGAATTCCTTAGTAATTGTTCTTAAATGAAAGCGTAATAGTCGTTTCTCCATTAATGAAAAAATTCGGTGAAAATGATCAAACATTTGGTATCTTATGCTAATACAAATGCCCATAGTATTATATTTTGAAATCAATTGTATGCCTTTATTGACAAATCAAAGCAACTACAGTAAACTAACACTATTATCTAAAGCAAAGTTGATAAATATGTTGAATGAGACTGGAGGTCAGCAAATTTGTGTAGATCATCCACATGAACATGAACATGAACCACTCCCCAGAAACAAATTCTACCAACTGATACATATTTGCATGCATTTGGCACCAAAAGTTTTCATGCATACTGATTCTTCAGCAAATGCGTCATTCACAAAAGTCACTAGACTATGTGAACTAACTAAACTAAAAACACTCAAAGAGAAGCTCAACTTGCTTGACAAGGAAATACCAAAATGAGGAAAATTGTCCTAACAAATGCATTTAAGGGGAACATATAGTTTCCAATAAATCCAAGTTAGGAAACAAGTTAACTGATTATCAACACAACATATGGCAACCACAATTTAACATTTAAATCTAACTTACAACAACACGATTAATCGGGCAACGATTTTTATTTAGAGATGTATGAACAAATTTAGCAGCAAAGCTTGTGGATGGATTGTCTGGATAGCCAACTGCTGGTACCATCTGCATTAAAAATAGCATAAGGTTATAACTAAGGACATAACGTGGTCATTACAATAAAAGTTATTAACAATTAACCAACATGTTGTTGGAATCAAGGAAAAGATCATACAGAATTACAAACTTTGGAGGTTATTGGGAGAAACCCAAATCCCACGTCGACTAGAGATAAGGTCTCAAAAGAGTATATAATGAAAGGGCACCCCTCACCTTACAAGTCGGTTTTGTAGTGTTGAGTCAGGCTCAACCAAAACTCTAGGATAGTATCAGAGTTAATCCAAGATCTGCTGGGACACCTGCTATCGGGTCACGCTCCAGTTGTCTAGTCCTAAGCGTGAGGGGTGTGTAGGGATGAGTTAGGCCCAACCCAAATTCTAAGAGAGGTGTAATATAAAAATTACTCATGTACCAATCACCTAAAAGCATGAGCTTTTGAGATAGTTACTTGAAGTAACTGGTACCAGAGCCTCTGTGACTAAATATCTAGTGTTGAAACCTTGTCACCCCCATTCTTCTAACAATAAATTTGAATTTCAGTACAGGGTGGGTAGGTCTTGAAACCCAAGAGGCTCTTGCATGATAGGTCGTGTCAAAGATAAAATGTAAAAACCATTATGTGTCCTCATGTTAAAGATTAAGCATTTTAAATAGTTGGTTCATGACACTACAAATAAATAAAAGGCATTTCAAACAATCATAAAGAAGCTCACTCACATCAATTGCTGCTGCCGGCGTAGGTTGCAGTACTGTCTTATCTCTTGAATCACGCTGCCACATACGAATCTGAAGGCATTTTCAGGTTACCCATGAATTTACAAGTCGGAATACACACAGATGGAAATGAATAAGCTAAAAACATTTGCAATATAGCTATGAACCATGAAGGAAGCAGTGATCATTACCTGCATATAACGCACAACTGAATTCGTATAATCAACTGCCTTCCTTTGAGTAAGCTTTCTCATTCTTTTTGCCCCGTGGTTATCACTATGAACTGTAAAATCATGCATCATTGTATTAGAATATATAACCAAAATTGTTTGACAAAATAGCTTACAAACAATGGAAAAGATAAATAAATCCAATGTCTTGAACTAAATGAGTAGAGACGTTTTTCTAACATCTCAAGAACAGTCTCATACATGCAGTAGAGGATATAGTTTCATTTTGAATGAGAAAATAAACGAAAAATTAATGAAGGGGAAAGCATATTAGACTGCCATGTCCACTCGACCCATTGCCTATGAGGAAAAATCCTCACCCATAACCATAAATGCAAAGGACTAGACAACAATACACCGCCATACTATTCAAAGAAAATAAGGTTGCAAAACACGACCCCTATGTGTAAAATATAACTGAATTCTAGAGAGAGAGTTTGAGAGTGAAACTGAATCTTTTTCATTATGATTCACTGAATGTAATTCTGTTACAGTTTGGAATTTTATACAATTGCTTATCCTTCACTCAGCAGTGCTTAACATGTGCACTGCTGCAACTAACTCTAAGTCAGTTTATACAACAAAGAACACAAAGCCTAATAATTGGTGGCACAGCACCTGTTTAAACCCAAATATGTTGAATGAATCACACCGTACAAGTCATCTTCACCTCCAACTGTGTCACTTTTTACGGAAACTCCATAGTTAATTGTTTGTTTTCTCTCTGTTTTTTATTGACGTTGAAATTTGAATCTGTTGACGAAGAACGTGTACCCGTCTTTGACACCTGAATTGGACAATGAGATAAGTTTCTCAAGTGTTGAATGATGGGGGATGGTGCAAACAAGTTATGTCTTGTTTTTCAAACAATAAATAAATAATTAGTTTAGAGATACGTACCAGCTTCTTATCATAAATAAGCAATGTCTCCTCTCCTGGCTTTGCATATTTCAACACCAAAACTTTGCTGTATTATCACAGCTACCACTGCTATGGAAACATGAAAGTCTAGTAATTTAAAATTAATTAGCTATAGCTTCAGGTATTCACAAATTAGATTAGATTAGATTAGATTAGATGGGTTGAATATGTCTACCAAACCAATATAGAATTCAAAGAGTTATGCTGCTGCTGCTGTTTGCTAACTAGAGAGAAATATTTCCAATAAACACGATCATTCATTGTATAAGGGAGGGGATGCATGAATATAAGCTCAATATTTCAAAAACTCCAAACATATATATGCAGGTATGAGTGTGCAAAAGTAGGTAGGTACCTGATCAAATCGAAGAGAATAGGCCATTTAGAACTTGTAATTCAAGTTATTACGTCACTGCCAATTACTACGCACTGAATGTGACTAATCTTGTCCCAATCTTGGCCATTTGGTTTCTGGCAACGCGGTTTGAGCAATGAACAATCGCCCCAAATTTGTAGAGTTGAAATGGATTTGGGAAGACCCTCCTCTGGTAAGCATTCGAGTATTGGGCAGCTGGAAAGATACAATCTTGTAAGAGAGGAGAGGTGGCAGAGACCCTGTAGTTGAGTTTTTAAGATTTGGACACCAAGTAATAGATAGAGATGTAAGAGTATCCGGCAGAAATCCTTGATCAGGAAAAGATTCCACATCCACTTCTCCAATATACAAAGAAATCAAAGAGGTGGTGGTTGCCAGAGCCCATTTCAGTGAGGCCATAATTTTGGAACAATTGCGGAGATATAGATGTTTAAGGTTTGGTGGCAAACCTCCATCGGGGAACGACTCCACTTGTGGACAATCATATATAGTGAGCATAGAAAGAGATGCATGGAAGGAGGATGTGCATGCATTTAGGCAGTGATTTTAAGTTCTCACACTTATCAAAATGACAAAACACTAGATTGGGTGCTGAGATTCCTTCTCTAGGAAATGACACAAAGTTAGGGCAGTAGGAAATTACAAATAATTTGAGATTATGATGAGTATGCTCCTGTGAAATCATCTCGAGATTACTACAACCTTCTAAACGAAGGTCCTCGAGTTTTGGGAACAAATCCAGTGGAAAGGTAGTTAGAGAATCGCAGCTACTCTTGATGTGCAATGTCATAAGGAAATTGTTGTAACAGCACACTGGAATATTCATATCGGGGCAATTAGTAATTTTCATTCTATCAACAGAGGCGGCATTAGATAAGATGTGCTCAAGAACTGATCCTTCCTTCCATGTACTACCCACCAATCTGTAGAATTTTCAAAGTAGTCGGATGATAATCGAATTGCAACTTTCCACAATCATTTAGATATGACTCACGAATGGTTGGAGTCCAGGGAACAGAAGACACAAGTTCTTCGCAATAAGAAACTTCCAACATTGTTAAACAAGCAAGTTGCAGAGGCAAATTCCCTTTTAGATTCGAACAATTTTTTATGGAAAGCTTTTGAAGGCGTGGAAAAGCATTTGTCACGGTTTTACATTCCCATTCTTCCCATTCCAACATATTATTGAATTGTAGGGTTTGCAAGGATGCAAATGGAACAATAGAAGAAGAGCAACTCCCAAAAAACTCTTTGCCAATAACCACTACACCAGAAAGACCTATAATGCACAATTCCTTGAGACATGGTGAAAGTCCAAGTGGAGGCAACGAGAGACAGTTTTCACAGTTACTCAACTTTAAGGACACTAAATTAGATAGTGAATTATCTCCAAACCAATCTGGAAATCGTGTTCCACCATAGCTCCTGATTGAAAGCTCCTTCAAGTGTTTGGAAGGTTGTAGCTTCTCAAGCACCTCTCTTTCTTTCTGTGAAGTATCATTGTTTGCATTATTCCATTCTAATTCTAGCTTCACAAGGTGTCTTTTATGCTTCAAGTTTGCTGCTAGTGCATCAAAGGGATTGAAGGTGTTTTGCAACTCTGAAATTGATAGTGTTCCGCGAAGATCGAGGTCACCTAATTGTTGAATATTGGACTC
The DNA here is from genome assembly GCA_020916435.1 of Oxytropis ochrocephala. Lineage (NCBI taxonomy): Eukaryota > Viridiplantae > Streptophyta > Magnoliopsida > Fabales > Fabaceae > Oxytropis > Oxytropis ochrocephala. The sequence goes on from CM037088.1 coordinate 102,160,761, forward strand.
ATTATCTTTTCCCACGCAGAATGAATTCAGCACTTGAAGATTCTTCAATTTTCCAAAATGCATTGGCATTTTCCTCACCTGGGTTCCACTAAAATCAAGATAACGCAAATTAACGAGTTTATGAAAATTCAAAGGCAACTCCTTCAGCATTCGACAATTTTTCAACTTCAAAATTTGTAAGTTCAAGAGCAAACACGTTGAATCAGGTAGCTTTTTTATGTTGGTTTCAGAGAGGTCTAGGTAGGTAGCGAAGATGCTTAAGATTTCCTATAGTATCAGGCACCTCAATCCCATTGTAATAACCAGACAAAGATAAAACACGTAAGACCTTAAATTTTGAGAGTATGTCATGCACCAACGAGCCAGACATCCAGTATTCATCATGAAAAGGTATTCTTCTGGGAATATTCCTACCAAATGGTAGAAATGCACGCAATCTCTCAGCCTTACACAACCCCTTAAACCTTTTAGAAGATTCATATCTATTTCTTGAAAATGAAAAATGACGAGTCAGTTTTGATATGTCTATTGTTTCTTCACCTTCCAACCTGAAAGAAAATTCCCCGCATACATATTTTGCCAAGTCACTGAGAAGATCGTGCATGACAAAATGCGTTTCGTCTCCACTTGATTGTTGAAAAAAATACCTTGATAATCATCCACACTCTTACTCTGTTGACGACATTGTATAAAATTTTCAGCCATCCATAATAAAACTAAATGCTCCTTTTGAAACACATAATCTTTGGGGAACAAGGAACAATAAGCAAAACATCTCTTGAGATGAGAAGGAAGGTGTTGATAGCTTAATATCAAAGCAGGGATAATGTTGCTCTCCTCTTCCGCTAAATCCCATATCTCGCTTGTCAATTTACTCTCCCATTCCACCAAGGATGATTTTGCGTACAAGAGACCTCCAACTGCTTTCAAGGCTAGAGGCAATCCTTGACATTTTTTAACTACCTTCTTACTCATCTCCTTAAACTCGGGACTTATTTGAGGATCTTTATCTTGGAATGCATGTTTAGCAAATAACATCCAGCAATGTTCTTCTTTTAATTTCTCTAGTTGATGTATTTCCGTTGACCGCATGGTCGAAGCAACTTTCATACTGCGTGTAGTGACAAGAATTTTGCTTCCTTGAGTCCCATAACTAAGAGGAGTTTGCAAAGTTTCCCACTGCACATAGTTTTCATTCCAAATATCATCCAAGACAAGAAGAAACCTTTTCCCCATCAATTTTTCCTTCAATCTTCCTTGAACCATATTTAAGTCTCTACTATCATCAGTTGATCTAGTGATAGCTTCAAGAATCGCCCTTGATACCTTAAAAACATCAAATTCATCTGAAATACAGACCCAAGCTTTGATATCAAATTCCTCCTCCATCCTTGAGTCATTGTACAAATGTTGAGCAAGCAAGGTCTTGCCAATCCCGCCCATACCCACTATAGAGATTATTGACAGCTGATGGTTATCATTCGCGGTGGGAGATGATATGAGCCAACTAAAGATAATATCTTTGTCAACATCTCTACCATATAGAACAGTTTCACCAAGCAAAGATGTTGTTGGCAGTTTTTGTGACACTCGACTACTCGATCCGACACCGACACCACTAGCCTCTTTCAAACCTAAAATATCCTTTTTTGCTAGCAAGATATTCTAAGTTGTCAAGGATTTCTTGCATCCTTGCTTCAATTTCCTTATCAAATGAACTGACAGAAGCGTTGAAGAAATTCCATACCTTGCTAGTACCAATCTGAGATTCAGATTGGTACTAGGCCAACAGTGTTGGTTAGATACAATAGCGTGTTGGTTAGATACAATATCCTTTTTGGTAGCAACACGCTATTGTATCTAACCAACACTGTTGGCCTAGTGACTCAGTCGATCTGGTGTGACCCAGTATTCCCGCATTGGACAAACTCACTGTTGGCCAGTGTGAAATTTGATCCGGTACTCCCAAATTCGATTCTCACACTTAGTGTTAGCCAGTGTGAAATTTGACTCTAAGCATGATCCGTGATTAGTATTTCTTTGAAGGTGTTGAGACACTAGCCATTAATCGTCTGACCCAAAAACACGCTATTGAATCTACTAAGGGTTTCATGTAAATTTAGTGGAACTCATAAATTTCAATCCACAAACGAAAGTGCATTGAATGTTTTTCTATTTGAAATTTTGGTACAAAGTTATGATGACCCATTGACTTACCTTGGCAGTTAGCTCCAAAGGAAGTTTCCTTTGCAAGAAACTGAGGCTGTGAGAAAGGAACAGAGAAACTTCCACGTGTTCCAGCATCAAACAAAACAACTAACTCTTCTGCTGCTCCTCGTCTTTGAGGTTGTTTTATTCGTTTTGCTGTACTTGGTTTTGAAGAACCCTTTGACGGACCTTTGCACCGAAGTTTCTACATGTAATGCATCATTTGCTACTCCAATATATCAAACAGATAGAATGGATTTGATCGAATTTTCTTGGATAGATAAATAAAAACAATTCATTAGCCACGATTTTTTAGAAATGGATGGAAAAAAATTTATTTCATTATCATCCATATAATAAAAACCAATCTAGCTAGTCATCAATTTATAATTTTTAAACTAAAAAATCTAAAGCCAATTTTATTTTATGGAAACCAAATCACTTTAGTATCACGAATATTGGTTAGAATGTAATCAATGACATGGAAACAAGCAAAAAATATTGATGCTCGAGTAAGAAAATGAGCAACAACATTGGTTTGTCGCCACACAAAATTAAACCTATAGTTTTGATAAAAGTATGGCTTGTGACGGTATTTTTAGAGATAAAAGTGTTGTCATCTTTGGTTGTTTTTTCGCCTCCATTGGCAAAAGCTGTGCATTTCATGTTGAAATCATTGCGGCCAAATTGGCTATAGAGATTGCTTTTGAAAAAGGTTGGAAGTCTTTGCGGCTAAATTGTGATTCTCTATTAGTGGTCTCTGCTTTCAAGAATTGCAAAAAAAAAAAAAAAACTTTAGAAGCTTAGAAATAGATGAAATAACGGTTTACACTTGACTAGGCAAATAAATTTTGTTGCACTAAGTGGCGGCGCTAGACTGTATTTTATGCGAGGGCGACATATAAAAATAATTTTTATATACAAAAGGAAGTTCAATAAAAGAGAAGTAAAGTAATTTTTATTATTGTCTTAGTGATGCACATTATTTTCATTGATACTAATCTAAATTTAGAATATATCTAGTCATGTGTACACGCTTTTGACAAATCAGTGTGATTCTCTCATAAATTAGAGTTTTTGTCAAACCAAAAACTCGAATAAAGACCTTAGAGTGGAATATGAACCCGATTATCGCTCCGACCAACTCTAGTTGGTAGAACCAAATTAAACTATAAGGTGTAAATTAAACAGAAATAGTCATTTAGGAAAGTTGTGCTCAACAACGCTTCAAGGAACCCAATTCAAACAAACTAGTAATGCCTTTTATGTGATTTGCAGTCTACACTCATGTCAAGTTTGGCTCTATATGCTGGTGTTATTGTCTTATTAATATTTTTAGTATTTTTTTATGGTAGCATAATCGATTAACTATATATGGGTATTTTTATTTTATTTTTAAATTTTGGGGTACCAAGAGTTACCCCATCTTACGATGACCAGCCGCCCGTGTTTGCACTCACATTTTTAGATAAGGTAATGTCTGTGCTGATAAGCTTGCAGGTCATGGAACTAATTCAAGTGGTTTTGTTTGGTGGGATCTTAAACTAATTCAAGTGGTTTTGTTTGGTAGGATCTTTTCTAATACACAAGCCCAATCCAAACATACATTGTGGTTCAAATAACGCCACATCCATGTTGCATTTCAACTCACCCGTCGCCGATTTTGACCACTGCACCTAGCCCGTAAAATTTTCTTTTTATATCTTTAAAATCTAAAAAATTGTTTTTGTTCTCTAGTATGTCATGCCAGATAATATGTAATTTTTTTAACCAAATTTAATATGTAATTTAGGGCCTCAAACTCGAGACTTCCTTCTTGCACTCATTGGTGCACTCCTTCGATATCTCTTAGCTCGCCAACTGAGCTACCTACTCGAGATTGTCACTTGAAATAGCTATTTGGCCTTAGTTAAATAGGTTTTTGCCCATATTCAAAAGAGCAAATTTTGATTTTGTTTCTTGTAAATAAATTGTAAGCATGCAATTTCTACGCAACCATGTTGCCCTCATCTATGGCCTTTGGTGGTGAATTGGACGATGTTTTTTCGAAAATATCCATCACAATTTTGTCAAGGAAACCCTAGTCCAAGACAATGGTGATTAAGGTCTTTTATAACTCTAATTTCCACTAAAAAAACCCTAGATCCAGAATCGAAGGGGAAAATGACATGAACAAAATTCTTCTATTGACAATGCAAATTTGAAGCAAAACTCTAAAAGGACAAGAAGATGGTGTTTTGAGATGAAGTGGTTAGTAATACTATAATACTATTTCCTTGGGCTCATACTTCTTCCATGAGGTGGAACCAAGTCCGAACCTATTCGGCCGACCAAGGAATATGTGGTGTTTTGGAACATGTATAAAATTTGGATAGAAAAAAAGGAACATGTATAAATTATTTTGAGACCTTAATCACCATTGTATGCGACAGACCTCATGGAATATGTGGTGTTTTGGAATATGTATAAATTATTTTTATTGTACGCAGGAACTGAATCAAACAATCAAACTGAATCAATGGAAGTATAAATTACGTCTTTTTTTTGACTGAATGTATAAATTACGTCTTGATCACAATCAATCCAACCTAAAATACAAAACCGATCAATCTAAATGGAGAAAATATAAATAATTGGCATTACAAGAAACCACTATTCACTAATTCCTTATGAGAAATTTCCGCACTAAATTAACACAAAAGCCATTTCCATTTTTATTGAGGCATTTGAGAGTGTGGTGCCCCTGGTTGTGCATTCGGAGGCATCCCAGATTGATTTCCAGACTGCAGCAAATAAAACAAATAATTAGTTTCCTTTCTATTGGACCTTCCACATCCAACAAATCAACTCAAATGAGAAATAAGATCATGTAATACTGTCTATGTCTGCGTCTAGCACATAATATTTAGTGGGAAGAGGAAGTGGAGCATTGCAAGCTCAAACTAGCGCTATTAGGGTCCGTTTGGTTGAAGAGAAAGAGGGAAGAGAGACTCTTTTCTCTCTTCTCTCTTTCTATTGCTTGGTACACTCTCTTCCCTTACTCTCTCTTCTCTCTTTCACCTCAAACAAACACACTCTTAGCACAATAAAAAATCATTCTCTGCTCTCTCTTTCTCTCTTCCCTTTCTCTCTCGCTTCAACCAAACAATAGAAGATCATTCTCTCTTCCCTTTCTCTCTCGCTCCAACCAAACGGACCCTCAGTGTCTATATAGGCCTTACATATGTTTTACATGGTTGTGCCACTCGGGACTAGTCCTATTTGATGATGCAATACCACTTAGGAAAATAAATTTTGACCTCATAATAAGCCAGCAGAAACAAAACGAGAAATGGTAAAAGATGCAAAGATCAGAATAATTCCTTAAAATTGGAATGATGCAACTTTCTTTTCATTGCGAATGAACTTTTCCAAGTTTCACATGATCTCAGAATTTTCTTAATATTAAAGTGCGTTTTATTAACTTGATATTATCCACCAGCCGAAGCATAGTTATTTTCACATATTAGGACAAAGCTCGACTCACAAATGAATCAAGGTATAGGGGTCCTGGTTGTCTCTCTTTACTAATTACTATCAAAGAGCCTGATGGCTTTATTCATGATTGTGTCAAGTATTAACAGCACCAAATAAAACATTAGTGGAGTTTAAGGTTGGAAATGGATCTCCAAATTCTAAAGAAGCCACCCAGACGAAGCGACCTTTGGAATTTCAAGCCTGGATAATAAGGTAGCAATTTTCTAATGTCAGATATAAAATAACACTCAGGAACTTTCTTGACAAGATAATAGACTAGATATTTACGATAAAGGGATAGCTGTGAGATGTAAAGTTGAAGACGGCGTGAGACTAGGTTCATTTTGAGACACTGATTTGTCAAGGAATCATGTTCACACTGGGACACAGTATCAGATATGAGATGAGTCACGCCTGAATTTGTCAGGAGGGTTCTTCAGAGAACAGGATTGTAGAAGTGTACCCAAGTTTGTGCACAAATAAGATTTAAAAAATAATAAACTCGTCTCAAGAGTTTGACAACCATCAATTAGCTAGATTTCTTCAAATATTGTGAATAAGATCATTAAGGCTAACAGGCATTACTTGTCACTTCATGATTAGTTGATTAATTATGAATCTTTTTTCCATGGACAAGATAGACAAAAAAAGAAAGGGATTTTTTTTCATCATTGACGAATCATGTAAGCTCTATGAACAAGGGAGACAGAAAATAAATGCAAACCCCTATGCCTTCTGCCTAGCCGTGCCAAGCATCATCTCTTGTGACATAAAAAGAGAAAGTAAAACTAGGAAAGCGGTGGATAGAGAGAGACAGGAGATGTCAATGTTCAAATGCAGACAAATTATTTTGGCCAAGATGTGTGCAGTAATAGCTGCTACCAAAACACAGTTCAATAATTTATGATAAAAGAGCGTCAAAACAGAAATAAGTTTCAACTCTCAAAAAACTTACAAGCACGATGTAATGTAGTTTATGAAGCAACATATTATCTTACCTGGTAAGGATTATATCCTTGCATCAAAGGCATTTGTCCACCTTGAGGTCTGTTGAATGAAGCACCTTGAGGAGGATAACTGCTATTCGGTGGCCCTTGCATATTAGGCAAGTTGTTTGGGAAACCTCCTAAAGGAGGCCCTTGATTCATACCCACATAATGACCTTGTGGCATTGGAGCACCCATCTGATTCATTCCACCTTGCATCCCCTGAAGGGCAACAAAAATAATGGGTTCTCTTAAATGTGATTTGAATTGCACTTATGTTATGTTTGGTAGGAGAGAGAGAGAGTGAGAGAAGAGGGAAATGGGTGAGAATCATAGTAGTCTAGTAGATTAAATAGGTTGTTTGGTAGGAGAGAAAGAGGATAGAAAGAGGAGAGAGTTCTTCTCTATCTTTTATTTGGTTGAAGAGAAAGAAAAGAGATAATGTATTATTAATCAAAAGACAACAATACCCTTACTTTAAATAAAATATCAAAACAATAAGGATAAAATGGTAATTTACTAATCAATGAGACTTTTTCCTTCCTTTCTCTTCTCTTTCTTTCTCTCCCTCTCTCTCTCTCTCCTACTTCTCACCAAACAAGAGAAATTCACTATCTCTTCTCTATTTCTCCCTATCCTACTTGTTTCTCTTCAACCAAACAAGGCATTAATTAGAGATACTTTATCAACCACTATTAAATTAGAGCACATTTACTTAAGTGCTTTGGTTTCTTATTGTACTCCTCCTCAAAGAACGACAGGTGTATGTTTTAGCTGTTTACAGTTAAGAATGACACTTCACTTTTAATTTTAAAAAATAATAAATTCAGATTTTATTTCAACTAACTATCCTTTTTATATTTCTTTTAAAAACTCTAGTTAATTTAAATGGACCTATGCAGTGCAAGGTCTGCTCTCTAGTTACTTAAGTTACTAACAACCTACATCACACTTATTTTGCAAAATTCAATACATCACTAGCCGTACATGACATTAACTAGAAAACTAAAGTTCTGTGCCCAAAAATATGTCTATGATTTAGGTCAGATAAAAAATGTAATAGTAAGTACATAGACTATAAGTAAAGTGCAATTCTTGCAAAAACAGAAAACATAATTAAATGGTCGGCCCATGTGTGTGCATCAAGAAACATATTTTTTAACAAAAGAAAGGGATATGGAGTCTCGTTAAAACCTTCTGATGCAAAACCCTACTTAAGGAAAAAAAATCAAAAGAGTACTCCCCCTAAATTTTATTGATAAAAAAAGAGAAAAGAGACAAACAAAAAAATGGGGGTGGGGGCATAAACCTGACCCATCAAAACTGAACTATTTAAAACAAAAAAAAGGTAAACCAAATCTATTCCTGAAGAAATCCTCAGAAATAAAGGAAGAGAGGAGATCCCACCAAACCAGACCTACAGCAGAGATGCCATAAGCAGCCAGCTTATCCGCACATGAACAATACACAAAAACAATGTTTTCATTAAAAAAAATGATTGATAATATGCAAATGCAATACAGCTGTAACTTGTCTGTGTGTATCAGGCTAGCTTACAGGAGTGTTATTCTCTCTTGATTAAATCATTTAATTATTTGATTGCCATACATTAAACAGAGACCCTCTTCACAAATTAAGACCAAAACTTACAAAATCATTTACTTCATGGTGTAAATGTGCTACAATATAATTAATTATTACAGGACATATACAAGACGTAAGACAACAATTTCAGAAAGAGATTAATGTTATTTTTCGTTTGTGTAAGAAACATGCATCTCTTCGATTCTAGTAAGCTATATACCACTTCCACTTATAATTTAAGGAAAAGCTGTGGCTAAAATAATTAGCTCAAATTGGTCGGCTGAGAGTAACAGAGGCCTAACAAACAACATAATTACCCATATAAGGAGAAATTAAAGCATATTAGCACTACATCAACCATATACTGTTGCAAGATGCATTCTATCATGCTAATACTATGAGCACAGATCAACCAAAACGTCCAACATCTAATCTCCATTTTCAGTAACACCTATACAAGACTCAAACAATCTACCACTTTAGGTAGGAACTACATCCAGATAATTTTACCATGTTAAATATAAAAATCAGAATAAGAGAAAAGATCGCTTGATTGCATACCATAGGTCCTGGCATTGGCATTGGATGTGACGTAGGGACAGGCAGAGATCCTGGCATTCCAAGTGGCATTTGGTGCGGAGGGCGGGGCAAATGTTGGTGAGGGACCAAAGGAGAATGGGAAGGGTGCTGTAGTTGTGGCATATTTGGAGGCATAGGCAAAGAACCCATCTGATGGGGCAATGCCTGGTGTTGATGCTGTGGGATCTGCTGCAGATTCTGTTGGAACGGTTGCTGTTGATTGGTAGTAAGAAGAGAGGGATGTGGACCTGGTGGAAGAGGAGGTGCACCCATTGAACCAGGATTGGGCTGCTTCTGCTCCCCCTGAGGAGCATCAAGAGAAGGAATGGATAAGGGCATTGCAACTCCAACACCTGGAATGGTACCCTCATTTCGAGTCAGCCCAGGAGGATATGGTCCTGGAGTAGTTGGGCCATCAGGCATTGCAAAATTACCACCCATACGACCAGCAACAGTATTTTGCTCGGCATATCCTGACAGACAAACATATTCAGACTAATGTTAGATAATGAATTATTTGTCTTTCATACTAGGCAATGCTTCTAACTAAAGAGTTACCATCCACAACTCTGCTCAGCCTACAAAAAGGGCCTAATATTACTAACTCAAGCAAAAGGATAAAGAAAAATTTAATAATGAAAGAATGCATTTATATGGATATACATTATCCACATTGGAGTACAGTATCGAGTAGCCATAGAGTAGCATAGATACCATAACATAATTCCACAAATTGAACGTACAGCCAGAGTAACATTGATGGCTCGTGAACAATTGATAGATGATTTTTAGATTCTAAAATGAAGAAGACAGGAGGGAGTATACTGCTTCATTTTCCTGTACAAGAGCCTAGTTACCTTCGCTCAACTGCTTTGCACTCACTCTACTGACGTGGTTTGCATAATATATGCAGATGACATCATCATGACCAAGATTTTTTCTCATTCAGCAGCTCATAACTCGGCTTAAATCTGCTTTTGCCTTAAAACAGCTTGGTGACCTTAAGTAATTTTCGAGTATTGAGGTTAAAACGCTATTGGATGGTTCATTAACGTTATTATGCAAACCAGAAATGTTGAACAGAGAAAGCAATCTGAGCCCATCAACTATAAAATCCAGCAGTTTGAACAATTGTTTGAAGATGATTTTTAGATTCTAAACCGTAGAAGACAGGAGGGAGTATACTGCTTCATTTTTCTGTACGAGAATAAAACTAACCTTGCATGCCAGTGTTAAATCTATCATGAGCATTGTCTCCCGGCCTATTTCTGCACCAAAATCTAGTTGTATGATCACTGCTACCACTGCATAAGAAAACATGAATGTCATGTAACTTGAAGTTGGCTATCACTGTCTCATATATATACAGATTAATTAATAGGTCATCAAATCAAGACTGATTTTTGAACCCGTTAATCATATCAAATCATAAGATTCAAAGGCACAATGAAGAATATACTGAAATGTACTGCATAGAATATGTGTAGGGCTCAATATAATATTTTTAACCCAGGAATTGACAACAATTTAATCACAAGTCTCAGAAAGCAAAACCATAAGTCACATACTCACATCACATGTCATATGTCACAAATCATAACTCGAAACTGAGAACAGATACAGAGTAATATAGCCAATAAGGTGCACAAGAAGTAAGCAAGTAACTGGGTAAAGCCACTATTTTACAATACTGAAAACAGAGAAATGAAACAATCAACTAGGGTGCATAGAGTGGAGTGATTGTATGATACCATTGTTTTAGATTGATGAAAACAGAGGAATGAAATAATCATATAGGGTAATTTTAGCAGCATTACTTCGTTTTTTTTCCATTACAATATTCGGCTTCCAATTTCTTCAATAAGAATCAGAAAAAGTAAAGAGATAAATTACACAGTGCACAGTTAACAGAGACCAGGTATGTTAAACAGTAAACTTAGAACATTGAGCAAGCAGAGCTAAGAAAGAAACCAAATAAGCATCATAGAACTATGTAGAGAGCAGAAGTATTTTGTTCACCTGCACAGAAGGTATCCAATAGGATGCCATGCAAGATCCCACACATTATTATCATGAGCATTGGAAATTTCAATTTGTGGAGTTTCATGCCTGCAAAATTAATAAATTGTAAGAATCCTAACAACCAACATCTACCTAATAAGATAACTAAATTTCAGGAAAAATAACTAAAACAAGTACCTTAAAGTATAACAGTATAATTACAAGTAATTAATACTAAAAATACAGTTTAAAAGAATCCAATGAGAAAATAAGAAATCAGTCTAATTTAATATCTACACGATAGTGCTGACTGAAAAGGTGTTAGGCACCTAGCCTAACATTGACCGAAAATATGCAATTGAAAGCCTTGGAATTTGATTAAAGAAAGGAAAATGGGAAGAAAATGGAATATTATTTATATGTGATGAATACAATTGGTGAGAGTAGGCTCTACGCCCCCGACATCACCAAGTACCTCCGGCATCACCCGGTGTCTACTAGACTCAAAGTGTAAAAGATAAAAGATGGTCACAAGGGGGTGGGAGCCTTAATATATATAGGCTTCCAATACAAGGGGATAGAGGGGAATAGGCTAACAAATTAATAACTACCCCAACAAATATAACAAACCCCTCTAACAACCTAACCAACTCTAACACCCTATAACTAACTCCCAACTAACATAACTAATAGGAGTTAAAAGCAACAAACTACCTAACCAACTAATATTACAAAACAACCCTCTAACTAATTAACTCCCTTACAAAATATTCCCACTTACATAGGGACTAACAAAAGGGCATGAGCTGCTTTCTTTTATACCTACCTATCTAAGCATTCTCTTCTGTGCATATAGACAAAAGACAATACAATTAAATAATAACCAAATATTTTGGAAATTCTTAGTATGGACATTCAACTCACGGGTGATACAAGATCATCTATCTTTAGGGAAATTAATAAGAGCTGAAACTTGTTATTTCATCACAATCTGACTAGCTTTCCAATTAAGTTAAGATTTTTAGAGCAGTGGAAAGCAGCGCTATTTAATTCTTTGGCTATTTAATTCTTTGGCACAGAGTCACATAGTATATCCATATTCGTTTAAGAATAAATATAATTTTCAAAATTTGTAATACTTGTAATACTTAGTGTTCATCGTCAATGTTTTTTCGGACTGAGTTTGAATAACTTCAAAATTTAAGGCAATGCCATAAACAAAGGAAAAGAAACTTTCAAGGAAACTAAGGACCTACTTGGTTTCAGAAAACAATTTATTATTTCATTTGTTGCCAGTTTTAATACAAAAATACCCCCCAGTTCTGACAGTGTTTCCTGTTTTCAAAGTTTTCTACAAATGATAGTGAAAACAATAAAACGTTTTCTCTTTTCTATACAAAACTTCTTTTGATTCTTTCTATACAAAACTTTGAGAACAAGAAACAAAGTGAAAACAAAGTAACATTAGTAATTTTGAAATTAAAATGTAAAACGGAGAACAACTGCCAAAACCCAACAGGTCATCAGGGTCTCTTGTGTTTGAGAGAAAATATTCTATTTTGTTTGGTTTTCTTTTCGATAAAATAGTAGAAACACCACCTTATTTTAATTTTTAACCCGGTTTTCAAATGATTGTTCAGGTGATGGTGAAAATAGGATTTTTTTTGTTTTCATCAGTGTAGTGAATAGCGTGCTGTCATGGCAGGCAGCCGTTATGGTGGCTCTGTGGTGTCCCATCTCAATGTCGCAAACGTCGTGGAGGGATTTGCAGATGTACTGGCGCAATTTAGCCACTAGTTTGAACATGACTGCAAATTTCCAAAAAAAAAAAAAGAAAACTAAAACTAAATGTTGGGGTTTCCTGAGGGTATTTTGGGGAATTTGCAAGGGAAGACAGAAGGATTAATTGGGATTTTATATACACGCCCTCTGCCACTCAATGTATCGTGAGTCCTTTTTTTAGAGCTCTCTGCTCTCCGCCCTCTGCCTCTCTCCAATATGCCTGCACACCTCTGCCTCTCAGCTTTTTAATAGGGGTCACCCTGCTTTTCGCTATACCGCTAAAGCATTTTTTAGGTCGGCTTCAATCCGGATTTAAAAACACTGGTGTTCATCATGTCTTATATAAATCATTGAAAATAAGAAACAAAACGAAAATAATGTGACATTTTTTTAATTACTGATAAGAACAGCAAGGAACAAAAAAAGATTTCTTGAACCAAACGGCTGCTAATAAAACACAAGCATGATCAGAAAAGAACAATCCATAAAATGATGTCAGAATTAGGACTGCAGCGCAAGTGAGGAAACAAACTTACCCAACAAGCCAATGGAAGATGGAACCATCATAACTCCCACTGACGAAGTACTCTTCATGGAACGGATGCCAAGCCAAAGCTAACAAGAGAGTCAAAAGTAAGTCATAAAATTCATATTCCACTATAACATACTTGCAGAAGGAAAATGGCAATTTTCACAAAAGTAACACTACCATTGATAGAAACGTGGTGTAACAGAGAAAAGAGAAATGACAAAAATGGTAAAAGTGTAGTATATTACTTGATTTCAGTGAGAATTACAGAGAACTAAACAAATGATATTCTGGAAAACAAAAGGAACCAAGTGTAGTACTCTCTCCCAGTGAGAGAGACTCACTCCTATGCCCAATCCCAACCCAATTCTTGCCTAAGCCAAAACTTGCCTAATTCTCTCTCTTACATCCTTCCCCTTTTATTCTACTAGCTCACACTAAAAGTGTGAACCTCATCACCCTCCCTCCACTACTTTGGGACATTTCCCCTTTTACCCCCTTCTAAAATAAACTCTCCCAAACCTATTTGTTTGGCCCAATTCAGCCACACCTAGGTTCTCATCAATACTCCCCCCTTCAAAATTCACCTTGTCCTCAAGGTGAAGGTATCGAGATAATAGCAGAGTTGACGGTCTTCCTTCCGAGTCCCACAGCTGAAAACACAATGACAAAACTAAACAAGTTACTGGAAAATAGGGATTTCCACCCGGATCCCATTGTTGTAATGCCTCTCCCCCTCCAAAAGCAAGTGTTGTTGATGATTGGTAACTCTTAACACCATAATCTACTTGACCCTTGAGTTTCATGTTATAAGCCTGGTGTAAGAATTTCCTTGTCATTTTTCCCCCATCACTCACCCTCTCCTTCCAATTTTGCAGCCTTGCTTGAATTACATTCTCATGGTCATCACCAATTTGAGCTCCCCATTCACACGTTGGAATCCCAAATATTGCTAACATAATCACTTGGTGAGATGTGAAATGGCGGAACAACAAAATCCCTTTCCAGTTTTCCCCAATTACCATAATTGCTCTTTCTCCAACAAACAACACCAACCACGTGTACTCCCCAAGCCTTAAAGCAACATCATCAATCCAGGAATTCGCTACTATGGGATCATCAAAATGTAGTGATAACAACAATTTGTACTCCTCTGAAGTATATCCATGGCAGCCACCTTTATCTTGGCCTGGAATCCATTCCAAAGATGTTATAATTCCCCCTACCAGAAAGTTTAATACAACCACCCAAATTGCTCCTCCACCCATTGAAGTTTCAAGAGTCAGAACAAGGGATTTTGATGGATAGTTGGAAGTATCATACCTCCCATTTGCTATGGTATTTATAATAAGAAACAAAGCACTGTTCAACAAGTTTGTACTCATATTGCATGCAAAGTTCCTAGTCTCACACAACTGCACCCCAATCATGCCTTTCCTTCTTTGAATGCCACCTGGATCCCACTTAAGGACAAGTGGAGGCTCTACCATGATTGGACTAATTGTTATTTGCATTAGTTCAATGCCACATCTCCTACTATTCCCCAATACTATTACTTCAACCCTATCAAACAAATTAATGGTCCAGTGTTCTAGATTTTTGAGAAAAGGATCCATTAAATTCTTCACTTCTCTTTCTTCTTGAAGCTCCCTTCCCCCATTATGAAATTGGACAAAATTAATAATAACGATGGAACAACAATTGAAGACAAGATACCTGTTGCTGGGTTTTGCATCACCAAAATTACTAACATTTTTGATGAAGTGAGGCTTTAAAAGTTCTTCAACTAGCCCACAACTAGCCCCCACCTCTTGGTCTATTTCTTTTTCTCCTTGTATCACCCCTATGAATTGGAGAGGTGTGAGTAATAGATGTTGGGCCTGGCCCAATGAGTCAAACTTCAGATCCAAACCCGATTCCCTGGAATTCCATTCAGCCGCAACATTCTTCCCTTCTCTTTCTCTATCGCAAATGTTCGCTGCAAACGACGCCCCCACTTTGCGGGTTCGACCCTCCGCTTCCGCCGTCGCCCCACCTCCTATCGCCGTCGCTCCACCTTCTCTCGTCGCGCCGAACCTTCCGGCATCACTTCTTCCCCAGCGCCTCCTCGGTGGCGGTTCTCCTTCAAAAGCAACGTCCTCTTCTTTTAATTCACGCTCTCCTTGCCGCCCGTCTCTTCGCCTCTTCTCCTTCGCTGGTCCACCATGCTTCTTTCCGGCGGCTCTGGAGTTTCCGGTGGTCGTGTATGGAGATTACCTGCAACGAACTTCCCCATTTTGGATCTGAGAGATTCGCAACCCATGAAATCTAATTGTGGCTTCACGTCAGCATCATGGCAGAGCCAATCTGGTTGACTGGTCTTGATCTTCTCAGATTCATCTTCACTACAATATACTGGTTCTGTAACAGTGAGTTTTTCACGTTTCGTGCTTCCATTTTCCTTTTCTTTGAATGTCGTTCCATGCTTCGCTCTCGAGACCACTTCCTCATGTACCAGATCGGAATGAGTTTCTTCATTCCACTGCTCAATGTGTCGTTCCTGCTCCGGTGACTCTTTCAACGGCGGTTCTTCGTCATCGCTGTCCCATTTTGGCTCATCATCACCACCATAATATTCACCTGCGATGCCATCGTTTTCCTTCTCTGAATCTTCTGTTTCAGATGTCGCATCTTCTGGTTCTGTATCTTCTTCTTCGTCTGGGTATGTGTCGTACAAGGGAGGTCCTTCAAACCCACGTTCAAGCTCTTCAAAACTCATCGCCCAGCTCTGATAGTTCAAGAGCTTTGATACCATTGATAGAATTCAATAAAACAGTAAAAGAGAAACAGAATAAGTGTATGAAATGGAAAGTTCTATTCCTTTGAATCAATGAGAATTACAAAGAGAATAGTACAGAAATTGAGAAAATCAGCAGATGAATGAAAATGCAGTACTCTCTCACAGTGAGAGAGTCTGTCCTATGCCCAATCCCAACCCAATTCTTGCCTAAGCCAAAACTTGCCTAATTCTCTCTCTTACATCCTTCCCCTTTTATTCTACTAGCTCACACTAAAAGTGTGAACCTCATCACCCTCCCTCCACTACTTTGGGACATTTCCCCTTTTACCCCCTTCTAAAATAAACTCTCCCAAACCTATTTGTTTGGCCCAATTCAGCCACACCTAGGTTCTCATCATAACACTACCCAATATGCTAAGTTACAGAACGTTTTGCATGGATGCATGGATATTAAAATCGTGATCCAGCTTGTAGGCTCGTGGGATCATGTGATTTTAGGATCTTGGGAGGGCTGAAGGATCCCACCCAAGAGTAGATTCGTGGGATTGAGTATGATAGCCATGACAGAACCTATACTCATGAGATCGGGTTGATTTTGCAATCCTGTTATGTGTGCACAGCAACTGGGTTTTGCAGGTTGGGTTTCATGACCGGTTTGCAAAAAACCTTTTTTTGGGTTTAAAAAAAATAAACAGAGCTACTGTCAGCGATTATTCTGATGAGCTTACAGTGATGCATCCCGTTTTCATCATCATATATCTTACTAGTATAAGACACGTCACTTACTAGTAACATCCTTACGATGTCCACGGAATGATTCAAGCTCCTTCATTGCCCTTATGTCATAAAGCTGCAAATATATGATTATTAGTAACTCTCTGGGAAAGATAAATGTATAAGTCCAAATAAAAGTAAAAAAGCAGGATTAAATCAAAAAACAAAGCAAGGAGGGGGGATGATTAGCCAAAAACAGAAAGAAACAAAGAAGAAATAAATCAAATGACAGCAATACGGAAAACTGACACAGTGAGATTAGATAAAATCCAACTCAAATCGGGATGGCCCGTTTCAAGATGAGGGAGATAGGATTTGATAAGCTACCCTATCCTCTCTTAATTCTTTGTTTGGTGAGCCAATATGATAGGATAAGTCAACTCAATCTTATCAGCTTTTAATACTCTTTAGTTATTTTATCCTATGGTACAGGTTGGTTAAAAACCAACAATATAGGACAGGAGCTGTGTGATGCGACTATCGGCCTCCTCCTAACTGAGACCTCAGTGCCTCAAATCTATTCCTCTCCATCATGCACAGTCTCTACAAACGTTGAAATGTGGCTTGAGCAAACAAATATTAAGCCCGAAATCATGTTGGCCCAACCTTGCCTGAAAAATTGTTGGCTCACATGGGCTGGCCCATGATGGACTGCTAGCCTGAACAATATTTTAGTTGCTAAGAATTTACATTTTAAGCTGAATTAAAAATTATGTTATCCCACGTGATATAAGAGAGCCAAATAAGCTAGGAAAGTGATTATTTTATATAAATATTAGACGTATCATCACAAGTTAATATTACATTTTTTATGTTGTTAAAAATGATTTAAAAAAAAAAATGAATGCATGGGCCAGCCTGCTTGGCCCGTAAAGCTATGTTGGGTAGTCTTGGTGATGCTTCAGCATGGCCTTGCTACCCCAACCTTTCCATCCTGGTGCTATCACTGTTACCTTACCATTTACCCAAACCCATTCATATTCAGGGTACATCAAACACGTGATATGACAAGATCTTAACATATCTATATCCTATCCTATTATGCAGCTCTCTTGTCCTATCCCTTCTTATTCTATCTATCGTGTCCACCATAAAAGACAGATGCAGCTGCCAAAGTACAAACCAATGGGGGATGAGGAGTAAAAATTGAAGGTAACAAAGCAGGAATAAAACAAAGGACTGAGCAATATCCAAAAATAACAGTAAGGTTAATTGCTAGGTAAAATCCAACTCAACCCCAAAAGGTTAGATAATCATACGAATTGAAAAATATAAGACATACGCAATTAGCACCATGATGGTATAGTTACCGACCTTTATTATTTGATCTTTTGAAGCCGTTAACACCCAGTTGCCATTTTGATTCCATTTAACACACAGTACGGTATTTTTGTGGCCATGACTGCATGATATGAATATGAATTTATAAACACAAACAGACAAAAGAAACAGTAGAAATTAACACTTAAGTCTAAACTCACAATGAGCTAAGCTCTCTCCCCGATTTAGCATCCCAAAGTTTCACAAGATTGTCCTTACCACCTGTATTGCAAAAATCTCATTGGATATGTATCTCACATTTGAATTTCACAACCAGAGGGAATTTCATAAAACAAATTTAAAACACCTGATACTAATAACGATTTTGTAGGATGCCAGTCAACACTTTTCACATCCCAACCATGGCCTGGCTGAGTTCAAATGTCACAACAATAACTCTAAGGTTAGTTTATAAACATGGGAAACATAATAAAAGAAAGTATAAACCCTAAGTTGAACACATAAGAGGCAGGAAACCCATCCTCATTTCTGGTCTGTCCAGATTACAGAAAGGAAAGTCATCCTCACATCTGATCCGTCCAAAGCACATTACCAGTTAATGAACACTCTTCTTGACATCGTGCAAAATCCCAAACTTTGACAGTGGTATCATCAGAACATGAACAGAATTTCAAATCTGTCCTACAGAAACTGTTTATCAAAAAGTTAGAGCAACTTTTTTCTCTACACAATGCAAAAACTTTCAATAAAAAATACTTTTAAAAAAATTACCTTAAGTCACGAACTGATTCTTTATGAGCAGACTTGTTCGCTTTAACATTGTTCATGTTATTCTGCCAATACCTAGAAAAATGACCCACGTATATAAATACATACAATTAGGTACGTGCCTTTAAACACAAAAACTACTCAAATATAAGCAATATGAAGTTTGGAAAAACCACAAAACATAAAATTACATATTTACTTTATTGCGCCCCCGTCGTCACCAGAGACCATCCAGTTGTCATTGTGACTCCAGACCATGGATCTGATTGCTTGGTCATGAGCCTGTATATGTTTTGAAATCCAACTTTGACTTCTTATATTCTTAAACTACTGATGACTACAGTAGTAACATCAGGACAACAACTAAAGCTAGGTACCTGAAGTATCATTTCGAAATTAAAAGACTGTCCATTCCAAAGAGTAAATTCCCCAGTCTGTGAGCCAGTAATAAGACGCCGGCCTGTAGGAGTCCACTTTTTTGAAAATTAAACAGTGGTGTAATATCACAAAGTCAGTCAAATGCAGTATAGTGGCATATTCAACAAATTAAAAATAAATAACTATCATATTCACAAACTAATTGTATAAAGAAGTCAAACAATTTGCTAAACGAAGCAGGCAGGTTGCATGATAGGTTCTTGGATTTGGTTGGTTATAAGAAGGTGGCTGGTGAGGCCCAAATGATATACTTATCTTGGTTGAATGTCGATTCCCCCAATTGGGGGGGTAACATTTAAACAGCAGATGGGGCCAGAGGAATTTACCTAAGCTGGGAGCGTTTGCTCTTACTTTCTGTATTTTCTTTTACTTTTTAATAATCGATAGCACAGTCTCATAATGTTAGATAGGAATTGTTACTGCTGTTGCAACTTGTAACATAACCCAAACTAGACTAACAGGAACCTGAAACTAATAATGACACTGTTCTATTGATATTAAAAGCCGAGGATAGATTCCTCAGTGTATTGACAACGAAACAGTAAATAATTAACGATGGATGGAGCTAGAGTCTCCTTCAAAGATGAAAAGATAACTGATATTCCCAGAGAGAAATATCCCCAACAGATGTGAGACAAACATCATCACTCAGGCCCTTACAACCAATATGCCCTCCCTTTTCGGTTATTAACCTCTGTATGCACATTCCCTTTTTTCTCTCTAACCTCTTTATGCACACTCCCTTCTCTCTCTCTCCACTGATTCTCACATCCCTATCCCCAAGTCTTGCCTTGCCCTGTCCATTCGTTTATACCCCCCTCAAACCACCATTGTTTCCTAGCAGTCTGTCCTGCTCGTACGCCCCCTTTGCTCCTTTCCCTATTTTGCCCTTTTCTTGTATAGATGCTTACAAAGCCTATCACCATCCAACTGTAAATGGAAACTTTTTTCATATGAGAGTATAAGACGGTTCAAAACCGAAATGAAAAATGTAATTAACGATTTTACTAATCAAGAATATATTATTATATTAAACAGTGTTATCAATTGCAGATGGCGAACCGTAGTGCTTTGTCAAAATCCTCTATTTTAAGTCATTATTTCCGCCATAAAACACCATGGCACTGCCATCCTTCGCAAGTTTGTCATAGCGGTTGGCAAAAAATCCGCCACCGCAATACGCCATGGCCACTATGTGATAACACCGATATTAAACGAACTAAACTCTGTTGTTCAATCCTTGAATCATGAAGACTGGAGTAATTGTGCTCTTGGTGTTGTTCAGCAAATTTGTGTAGATCATCCACATGAACATGAACCACTCCCCAGAAACAAATTCTACCAACTGATACATATTTGCATGCATTTGGCACCAAATGTTTTCATGCATACTGATTGTGCACAACAGGTAATTATAGATAAGTAAACTTGGTTTCTATGATGCCATTTAACTGAATGCTTCTCGTACTTATCCATACAAACCAGCGAACAAAGTAAACTCTTCAGCAAATGCGTCATTCACAAAAGTCACTAGACTATGTGAACTAACTAAACTAAAAACACTCAAAGAGAAGCTCAACTTGCTTGACTAGAAAATACCAAAATGAGGAAAATTGTCCTAACAAATGCATTTAAGGGGAACATATAGTTTCCAATAAATCCAAGTTAGGAAACAAGTTAACTGGATACCCATTTTTTTTATATATCCTAAACAAATTCAGCAGGAAACTTTAGCATTAGTATAAGCAGTTTAAACAATGTACATATACTACTCCAAACATTTATTTCCGTAGAAAAATCAAAGAAAATCTAATGACAAGTCAAGCCAAGCCACACTTGTTTAGAAATATTTGAACAAAACCAAGTAGAAAAACATTCAGCTTGTATACCTCTAACTGATTATCAACACAACATATGGCAACCACAATTTAACATTTGAATCTAACTTACAAGAACACGATTAATCGGGCAACGATTTTTATTTAGAGATGTATGAACAAATTTAGCAGCAAAGCTTGTGGATGGATTGTCTGGATAGCCAACTGCTGGTACCATCTGCATTAAAAATAGCATAAGGTTATAACTAAGGACATAACGTGGTCATTACAATAAAAGTTATTAACAATTAACCGACATGTTGGAATCAAGGAAAAGATCATACAGAATTACAAACTTTGGAGGTTATTGGGAGAAACCCAAATCCCACGTCGACTAGAGATAAGGTCTCAAAAGAGTATATAATGAAAGGGCACCCCTCACCTTACAAGTCGATTTTGTAGTGTTGAGTTAGGCTCAACCAAAACTCTAGGATAGTATCAGAGTCAATCCAAGATCTGCTGGGACACCTGCTATCGGGTCACGCTCCAGTTGTCTAGTCCGCTGTGACACCTGCTATTGAGTAACTCGGGTCACGCTCCAGTTGTCTAGTCCTAGGTGTGAGGGGTGTGTAGGGTTGAGTTAGGCCCAACCCAAATTCTAAGAGAGGTGTAATATAAAAATTACTCATGTACCAATCACCTAAAAGCATGAGCTTTTGAGATAGTTACTTGAAGTAACTTACTTCTTAACAAGGTACCAGAGCCTCTGTGACTAAATATCTAGTGTTGAAACCTTGTCACCCCCATTCTTCTAAGAATAAATTTGAATTTCAGTACAGGGTGGGAAGGTCTGCGCATCATCCACCCTTGAAACCCAAGAGGCTCTTGCATGATAGGTCGTGTCAAAGATAAAATGTAAAAACCATTATGTGTCCTCATGTTAAAGATTAAGCATTTTAAATAGTTGGTTCATGACACTACAAATAAATAAAAGGCATTTCAAACAAATAAAAGGAACAAAATCATAAAGAAGCTCACTCACATCAATTGCTGCTGCCGGCGTAGGTTGCAGTACTGTCTTATCTCTTGAATCACGCTGCCACATACGAATCTGAAGGCATTTTCAGGTTACCCATGAATTTACAAGTCGGAATACACACAGATGGAAATGAATAAGCTAAAAACATTTGCAATATAGCTATGAACCATGAAGGAAGCAGTGATCATTACCTGCATATAACGCACAACTGAATTCGTATAATCAACTGCCTTCCTTTGAGTAAGCTTTCTCATTCTTTTTGCCCCATGGTTATCACTATGAACTGTAAAATCATGCATCATTGTATTAGAATATTCAGCAGAATCCATAACCAAAATTGTTTGACAAAATAGCTTACAAACAATGGAAAAGATAAATAAATCCAATGTCTTGAACTAAATGAGTAGAGACGTTTTTCTAACATCTCAAGAACAGTCTCATACATGCAGTAGACGATATAGTTTCATTTTGAATGAGAAAATAAACGAAAAATTAATGAAGGGGAAAAGAGTAGTAAATCAAATTATGGCATATTAGACTGCCAAGTCCACTCGACCCATTGCCTATGAGGAAAAATCCTCACCCATAACCATAAATGCAAAGGACTAGACAACAATACACCGCCATACTATTCAAAGAAAATAAGGTTGCAAAACACGACCCCTATGTGTAAAATCTAACTGAATTCTAGAGAGAGAGTTTGAGAGTGACTGAATCTTTTTCATTATGATTCACTGAATGTAATTCTGTTACAGTTTGGAATTTTATACAATTGCTTATCCTTCACTCAGCAGTGCTTAACATGTGCACTGCTGCAACTAACTCTAACTGACTCTAAGTCAGTTTATACAACAAAGAATACAAAGCCTAATAATTGGTGGCACAGCACCTGTTTAAACAGCAAAGAATGTGAGCAACTATTGTACACTTACACACTATGAAACCACATACATCAAATTATTTCAAGCTGCATCTTCAGAAAATTCCGATGAGCTTCTAAAAATCAAAACCTCTTAGGCCATAGCTAGCCGTCTTCTCCCATGACTAAACAATATTATTAGGCGAGTTTATATCATCTTTTCCTTAGCATTTGCTACTCCAACTTTCTCCCTAACAGATCCATTCCCGTCTTATATTTCTCTGCAATCATCTACCTCCACATTCTGATCACTTCTACACTTGTCTTTTGCTCTTGTAGCTAATCAACTGCCATATGGTTCACTTTCAATATAGAGCATCACCGATTCACCATCATATTAGTCATGAATGGGAAAGAGTAGTAAAATCCAATTATGGCATATTAGACTGCCATATCCACTCAATTCAGTGCCTATGGGGGGAAAAATCTTCGTAACCATGTATGCAAAGGACTAGACAACAATAATATGCTATCCTATACAGATAAAATAAGTTTGCAAAACATGATTCCACCCACCTCCACATTCTCCTCACTTCTACATTTGTCTTTTGCTCTTGTCACTAATCAACTGCCAAATAGTTCACTCCCAACATAGAGCATGGCCATCATATATTAAGCTCAGTATAATTTTCCTGTGTGTTTGATATGCACCTTGTTATCAGAAAGTACACCTAAAGCACTTGACTAGCTCATACACCCGAATTAAATCATAAGCATATTAGCCCCCTCCCCCAATCGCCCCCATCATTTTGTGAGGTATATCCACTATATGAAAACTTCCAGCTTGAGCCATAATGGGATACCACCATTACCTAAAGCTTACCTGTAAAATATTGCTGACCCCCCATCTCATACGCTCCATACCAATTAACTGAAAAATATTAGATCCCAAAGTTTCTGTCCACAAGTCAGGTTCACAATTCACTACCTCACTCTACTCAACAACCAACCAGGACAATATAATCGCCAAATGAACGTAGAGACTAGCTCTTGGATGCACAAAGTGCGTGCATTACTTAACCAATCAAAAATTCCATTTACAACAATTAATCATAACAAACCACACACACACACACATTTGAAACGATTGAGCTACATAAGCAATCACAATACCCAACCATACCAACTAATTATCGATAGCGAACAAGTGTACCCATTCAATTAAAATTGAAATGTCATTCGCTTATAAAAACAAAATTTGGAAGAAGGAAAAGAAGAAGCAATTGCAGGAAGCAGAAAAACCTAACCATCATAATGAGGAGGAGGGGGGCCTCCAGGACCACCGGGGTGGTGAAACTCCTGGGCGAGATTTGTGGACGAAGCGGAAGGCTGGCGCATCATCGGCGGCGGCTGATGCTGCGGCAGAGGTGGCGGTCCACGGTGGAATTCCTGACCTGGCTGCTGATGGTGAAAATGCTGCTGCTGCTGTTGCTGAGGGTACTGCTGCTGTTGCTGCGGGTACTGTTGCTGGTGCTGAGGATTATGAGGATCATTGTACATCATTGCGGCTATGCTGTGGAGAAACGGAGCGAAGTGTGGGAGTGGGGGAAGAATTGCAGAGGAGGGAGAAAAACCCTAAACCCCAAATTCTGGTGCGGATTCAGGAAGAAGAACTGAAAATGTGGAGCGGGAAAGAACGAGATAGAGAAGAAAAAAAAAATGTACGACGGCGTTTTGATCTCAAAAAACAAAAAGTTCATTTAAAATAAGGAAAGTAAAATGACATCCTCATGTTTTGTATTAAATAAAAAATAATTAAACAACATAGTTAACATAAGCTCACAAATAGCGGATAAAATAAATTATTGTGGATGGGTTGATACTTGATAATAGATAAGCTAGCACGTCTAATTTAAAGTGTTTATTAAAATTAGCAGTTGAATTAGTTTGTAAATATAAAACAACATAATTAATTGATAAAAAACAACATAATTAACATTTGTAATTAATGCTTAAAATTAATTGTTTATTAGTGAAATTTTAGAGGGTGTGGAAGATATGTGTGGAACCAAGTGGATCCAAAAACTGAAATATTGGAAACATGAGAAAGAGAGTTTGAGTTGTGTTGACTGTTTTATTAATCCCCTCCTTTTTTGAAAATGGAAAATGGGAAAATTTTTATTAATCAAAGTGTTAATTGGCCATTTTTTCTGTTGTCCCTTAGAGATTCGATTCAACTGGCGACTGAGAGGATATAAAATTTAAATTTCTTACCACCGAAATGTAGACTCAAGTATTAATCCCCTCCTTTGTTAAGGCTAAATAAAAAACAATGTACAAACGCCACAATAAGCCACAAATGGTCTATGTATTAGAGTATTTAGATACAAAATACCCTTTTACATGCATCTTCCCATTCATGTCATGCATATTTTGTACCCATGGATGTAGTAGACACACATGCATGTACACACAACTTTAGTGAAACTTTGAATGGTGCTTTGGAGTTGCATAGCGTATGTCCTCGAATTTTCGGAAATTCACATAAAGCATGGGGTGACAAACACATAGCATGGATAGAGTATTAAGTATGTATCATACCAATGGCACATTTGTAATTAATACAAACAACAGGTGCAAATATCAAAATGTCGTATCTGACACATCCTATTTCTCTCATTCTCTCTCATACGCTCCTCCTTCTTTTCGTCTCTCCATTCCTTCCTCTGCCTCTTTTTCTCTCATCTTATCTTTTTCCTCTTCTTCTCTCAAATTCGATCCAACCTCTCAAATCCTTCTTATCACCCTTCTCTTTCTCTATGTTTCTCTCTTCTTCATTGCATCCATCTTCTTATCACCCTTTACCATCCTTTTTGGTTGATGTATTTTTCTAATTCCTTATTTGATTTTGAAATCCTAGCCCCAAAATCTCATCTCTGTTTTAGTTAATCTTAAAAAATACTCATGTAAGCTACAAAATAGTGTTTTAAAGGCATATTCTTTTTCTCATTGTGCTCAGTTCTTTCGATCGCAGGTATAGAGGTCAGTGGAAATGGATTGCAGTTACTGAAAGAGGATTTCTTTTGTTTTGCAATGCAAAGGCAACTTTTTGTGAACCCTAAATCTACACCTTTTAGCAGTATTTTCCCTTCTAGATCAATGTATTGAAGTCACCAGTGTCACAAGGAAAGGGGATTGGAATTGTGACCCTTTTAAAATTGTCCTGAAATAAAATAACTTTGATTCACAAGAGTTATTGAGAATCAAGAGTGTGAGTGTTATGTGTTATATAGAAACAATTTTCTCAATAGATTAGATGAGCCAAGAAGGGTGATTGAACAGTCTTCACAGTTATATAGAGAACTGAGAAGGATCAGTCAATACTTCTTTCACTCTTCTCATAGTTATTTCTTAATTGTTTCAAGTAGAGTATTGCTTGTGTATAATGTATTGTGTTTAAGAACTACTTGCCAAGAGTTTTAAAAACATTTTATAGCTTTAAGAAGATTCTGAGAAGGGTTGAAAAACTCTTGTTCTAGTTATAGCTGAGAAGGGTCAAAATAACTCTTCTCAAGTTTTCAAAAATCTCTCCACAAGAGGAGTTTTTCTCAAACAGTAAACTAAAGACTTAAAGCAGTAAATAACACATGGATTATAGTGGTTCACCCAAAAATAACATGGGCTACTCCACCCCTCACACCCAGTGAGATTGTCCACTATTTTCCAAATAGTTTACACCCTTTCACACTTCACACAAGTTGAAAGCTCTTGGTAGTTTTCTTCTCACAGCTCTACCTACTGTATACTCCACTAATAGACTTCTCCAAAGCTATTAGACTGTTTTTAACACAAAGCACACACTTCTCAAGTCCTACAGCAACACATGCTACTTGAGAAGGTTCCCTATTCAAGGCTCTTTGATTACAAGGGTTTTTGGGATTACTTAGAGCTTGGTTGACATATATGGGATATACATGAATGTATTACGTACAACACAAGACTTAATACATACTCAGAGATAGATGAATCCCTTCTGGTTTAAATGTAGCTGAGTATGGAAGAGAGAAAACTGGAATGTGTGAGAAGGTTGATAGCTCAGAATTTAATTCACTCTCTTGAAGATCAATGAAGACCAGAGCTGTTGTTATATAGATTTGTTGTAGCCCTTTAACTTCTGGTCCAAGAAATAGAGTCGTTGCATCAACAACTAGCCGTTTGGAGCCGTTGGAAGACGCTCATGTTATCGTTTTATGCTTTCTGCGAAAACAAGCTGTTTACAGCTGTCATCACCCTTCTCACTATGGTTCTTCTCATGACTTGTATAGTTGAAGATGATGCTTCTCGAGATGAATCTTCTCATGTTGATGCGGTACTTTAGGATGATGACTCTTCTTGTCATGACCCTTCTCAGGTTCATGACACTTCTTAACATGATTCATATGATCATGACCCTTCTTGGGATCATGACTATTCTTAGCTTGATATTGCAATCCATCTTCTTCAATTTTCTTTATCGTGACTCTTCTCATGCTTGATCTTCTTTTAGATGTTCTTCTCATATTGCCACAACACATAATGAATCTTCTCAAGCAGAATTCTTCAAAGATTTCCAAGTGGTTCTTGACTTTAATGCTTTATGCTTAAGAAGCTTCCTTTCTTAGAACAATGTAGGCAATGTTTCTTTTCTGTTTTCTCTTAGAATTGATGCTTCTCATAAGCAAGTATCTTGTTGAGAATGATTTGAAGTCCTGTTCTTTATGAACCACTCAACAAGAGCATTAGTAATACATATGATCAGAAACCTTAAGCTTCTCATTCTTGAGGTTTGTTGAACATCAAAACTTTATTAGGGATTTTGCCTCAACAATCTCCCCCTTTTTGATGTTTGACAAACTCAACTGAGATGGATTAAGTTTTCTGATTTTGTTTGAAAATTTCTTAAGGCATTTTTCTTTTTACTCCCCCTGAATTTATGCTTGTTAGTTTGATGTTTCAAGTTATGTCCAATATATGCATAAATCAGAATATAACACACAAGAAAACATAATCAAGAACATTCATTTCATTTCATCAAAAAATCATTAACATGATTACATTTCAGGTATGTTCTTGTGGCCTAGAAATCAAAATCAAACAAAGAGAAGTCTACTTCTCCTTCAAACAAAAGAAAAGTGTCTGAATGCATAGATATTAGCTAATACAAAGCATAACAAAATATCCTAAGACCATAACTTAATCTAGACTCTTCTCCCCCTTTTGTCACACATCAGAAAGGTTGAGGAAGAAAGAGGAAAAGATTAAGAGAGCTACTTAGATGGGGAAGACCCATCTGAGGAGGAGGAAGTGGCAGGTCCAAGAACATCAGGGAATTGCTCTAATGGACCTAGGTTTGGAAATTGATTGGTAACCCTTACTGCAAAACCCAATTTCTATAGCTCTCATCCCTAGCAGCTTGGGCCATTTGGCCTTGTTGAATGATTGCTTGACCTTGAAGCACATTCTTCAATAACTCCTTCATTCTCTTCATCATTTTCTCCATCTTAGACATCCTCTTTTCCAAGAGGGCAGAAGAACTAGGAGTTTCAGTTGATGCTTTGACAGTTTCAGCTTGTTCCTTGATAGAGGCAGTACCCTTCTCAAGAGTGGTTTTCTCCTTGGCAGAGCCAGAAGGGTCCTCTAAAGCAGCAAAAGTTGAATCAAGAGATCCAAACTGTGATGGCATATCAGATGGCATGGTATGGGGAATATAAGGAGGATACATTGGTTGAGGTGAGTCAGTTTGAGGAGTTTGGTTGAGGTTCAGAAACTGGTTTAGGTTTGAAGTGGTGATGGTGTTGGAGGTTTTTAGTGGAGATAGATTGGTTCCAATGTCAATGGCAGCTAGGAGGGATTCAAGGTTGTGTGAAGTGATTCTGGAGATGGTTGTGATGGGAGAAGGTTTAGATGGTGGGGCAATTTGTGTAGGGTGAAGAATGGATTGGGTTTTTGGTAAGTGAAGTGAGGGTGAGAAGGGTGGTAGGGTTGGCATTTGGTCTGGAAACATAGAGGGTAATGGTGATTGGTTTGAAGAAGGAGAGAATTTTATGATAAACTCCCCCTGAGGTGATGAAGGGTTTGGTTGTGTAAGTGTAATGCCATCATTTTGCTCTTGGGAGGATACTGATTGTGCACTCTTCTCAGCATCAGCATCAGCATCATTCCCTAGCTCAAATCCTTCTTGAGCAGCACTCTTCTCAAACTCTTCTGAACTACCACTCTTCTTAGATTTTTCTAAAGTATCACTCTTCTCAGACACTTCTTGAGCAAGTTCAGCACAAATTGCTACAACTTGAGCTAGTTCATCTTGTGGAGTGTCCTCGTTGACTTCTAACACTACTGTTTTCTCACTAGAAGATTCAATGTTGAGAATCTCAGTCCATTCTTCAACAACTTTCTCAGCACCAATATCCTTCACTGGTGTGCCTATGTCCTCATCAGTAGCAACTTTGTTGAACTTTTCAATCAAAGTGCTTGTAGCTTCTTGTTCTGGAATCTTAAAGACACATCTGGTCTTGCTTCTAGTGTACACTTTTGACAAAGGAGCTTTGCTTCCTTTGGAGATAGAATGTGCAGAAACACTCTTCTCATCTGTGATTGTTCTTTCAGTGTCACTGGTGCCTTGTGCACTCTTTTCAAGCCAATTAGAGGAATCTTCCTTAGTATTCTCCTTTTGAATTTTCTTACCCTTCTTAGGTTTTACAACCTTCTCAGAACCCTTAGCAGGGTCATTTTTCTTCTTTGATCTCTTCTCTCTCTTAAGAGCTTCTGCTAGAGTCTCATCCTCATCATTTGCTACCTTCTGTTTCTTGGGTTTTCCCTCATTTTGCTCATCCCTAGGAGCATCACCTAGTTTCATAAGCTTGAGATTCTTAGAGGTGAATGGTTTGGGTTCATTAAATCCTTCCTTCTCAAGAAAACTAAAGAGATGATGGTTGAACACAATGGTTAGGATTTTTCCATAGGGAAGGGAATTTTGGAGTTTGTCTGCTTTAATGGCATTAATCATGCGGTGGATCATAAGGTAAGGAAGGCTTAGGTATTTCTTCTCTATGAGATGGTACAGAATGATGCAATCACCTGTGGTAACCTTCTCAAAGGTTCCTGTCCTAGGTAGAAGAGTCTGACAACTAATGTGATGGAAGAGCCTTACTGTAGGTTTGAGATTTGGAGCAAAAATAGTAAGAGAATGGTCCTTAAGAAGGATGGTTTTGAGTTCCTGTGCAGAGATGCCTAGTGCAGTATACCAATTCTTTTCAAATATTTGAGTACCCTCACTTGGAATACTTAAGGTACGACCAAGGGTGTAGGGAGAGATGGTAAACTCTCTACCATCAATCCAACAGGTAATTTGAAGAGTTTCTAGAGAGTATTTGGCATTGGCATAGAATTCTCTTACCTTATCTCTGTAGACTAGAGGATTCTGATTAATAAAGTGTTCCCATTTCTGGAAACTCAGATAGGGAGTGATGATCCATCCATTCTTTTTAATCTCCTTGATTAAATAGTCAGTTCCAGAGACTATGGCCTTCTTGTTCCAATAACTCATGTCTGGATTCTTCCTCTTTGTTCCTTGAGAGGGTTTTGCTTTTGCAATCTCTTCTTTCTCAGCCTTAGACACCTTCATTTCACTCTTCTGACTTGCTAGTTTAGCCTTTCCCTTAGAGGATTCCTTCTTAGATGAGGGTTGAGGTTGTTCTTCAACCTTCTCAGAAGCAACGGTTTGCTCTGGTGCTTGAGAGGAAACCTTCTCATCCTTCTCCAATTCTATTGAAGCATTAGGATCAGTTCCAAAAGTGTTTTTCGCAGCAGTTTGTAGAATGATTCGTGAAGACCTCCTTGATTTTGTTGGTGCATGCTTCATTTTTGCAGGACGCGAGTTGAGAGGCTTTGCGTTACAAATAGGTTGAGGAGGACCAAGAAGAACGAAGTTGGGGATTCTATGGATAGATTCGTGTGAGGAATCAGAGTAGGTTGAAGTGGGTTGTGGGTTCTTTGAGCGTGTCATTTGAAGAAGAAGAGAGAGGATGAGTGTTTTCATTCAACGGTTGTGCGTGAATGAGGAGAGAAGGGAAGTGTTTTTAATCACTTTCAAACGGTTATTGTCCAATGGTTACAACATCATTGACTAATTGATATGTGTAACATTTGGAAAAGATTGAATGAAATGACATGTTACCACTAAGGGAAGAGCCGTTAAACGGCTAGTAACCTATTTTTGGGTTTTTCCTAAATAAACTATTTTAAGATAAAAAAACATAAAAGAAACCACACCATTTAAGGCAATAAATCTACTTAGAGTAAAACACTAAACAAACATATAAAATAGCATAAAATTAAACAAACAAAAATCTTTTTGGGATTTTTTCATTTTAACTGTCATATTGGAACTACTGACCCTTCTCAGAAGTGAGAAGGTTGGAAGATGACCCTTCTCAAGCTTGAGAAGGTTGGTGGTCATAACCCTTCTCATCAGAGGGGTTTTCAATGATATGCAACATGCTTTTAATGTAACTAAAGTTCTCTTCTAGAAGAGCTTTAGTGAAAATGTCAACTAGTTGATGTTTAGTGTCCACAAAAACAAGTTCTATATCTTTCTTTTGCACATGATCTCTAATGAAATGATGTTTAATGTCAATGTGCTTAGACCTTGAGTGTTGAATAGGATTTTTAGACAAATTTATGGCACTAGTATTATCACAGAAGATAGGAATACCTGGATAGCTTAGAGAGTAGTCCTCAAGTTGATTTTTAATCCAGAGTATTTGAGAGCAACATCCTGCTGCAGAGACATATTCTGCTTCTGTGGTTGACAAGACAATTGTGTTTTGCTTTCTGCATGACCTTGAGATAAGTGATTCTCCAAGAAGTTGGCAAGAACCACTGGTGCTTTTTCTTTCCACTTTGTCTCCAGCATAGTCAGCATCACAATACCCAATTAAGTCAAAATGGGTTCTCTTCTTGTACCACAAGCCTGTGTTAGGTGTGCCAACAAGGTATCTAAAGATTCTCTTTATATCACATAGATGAGATTCCTTGGGAGTAGATTGAAATCTTGCACACAACCCAACTGAGAAAACTATATCTGGTCTACTTGCAGTGAGATACAATAGAGAACCTATCATACCTCTATAATCCTTCTCAGACACAGATTTACCTTTTTCATCCTTCTCAATACTTGCAGAAGGGTGCATAGGGGTTGTCATAGCTTTTGCATCACTCATTTTGTACTTCTTAAGCATATCTTTAATGTATTTTTCTTGAGAAATGAAGATCTCATTCTTAAGTTGTTTTATTTGCAAACCAAGAAAATATCTCAGTTCACTCATTAGGCTCATCTCAAACTCACTCATCATGAGCTTTCCAAAATCATTACATAGCTTTTCATTTGTGGCTCCAAAGATGATGTCATCAACATATATTTGTACAATAAGTAATTCATCTTTCAGAGATTTTCTAAAAAGTGTGACATCAATTTTTCCTCTTGAGAAGCCATTTTTAAGAAGAAGGGTACTTAGTCTTTCATACCAAGCTCTAGGAGCTTGCTTGAGACCATGCAGTGCCTTAGTTTATTTGAAAACACGATTTGGATGCTTCTAATCAATAAAACCAGGAGGTTTATGCACATAAACTTCTTCATTTAGAAAACCATTTAGAAAAACACTTTTCACATCCATTTGAAAAAGTTTGAAATCTTTGTGAGCAGCATAAGCAAGAAGAATTCTAATAGCTTCTAATCTAGCAACAGGAGCAAAGGTTTCATCATAATCAATACCTTCCTGTTGATTGTAACCTTGAGCCACTAACCTTGCTTTATTTCTAGCCACTTTACCATTTTCATCCATTTTGTTTCTGAACACCCACTTAGTACCAATAATGAGTTGATGTGAGGAGAAGACACTAAGTTCCATACCTCATTCTTCTCAAATTGAGCAAGCTCTTCTTGCATTGCCTCAATCCAAGATTCATCAACAATTGCTTCATTTATGTTCTTAGGTTCTATTTGAGATATGAAAGCACTTTGAGATGTTTCTTTTCTAAAGGAACTTCTTGTTCTTACTGGTTCAGAGGTTTCTCCAATTATTTGATCTTGAGGATGATGAGAGACTAGTCTCCAACTTCTAGCTAGGTCAGAAGCTTGAGTAGGTTGCTCATTTGGTGTACTAGAGGGATGAGAAGGGTTGTTGGTTGAATCTTCTTCAACTTTCTCATTTGTATCACTACCCTTCTTGCCTGTTTCTTCTGTAGTAATTTCATCATCTTCTTCTCTAATAGAACTGTTAGTGTCCATAAACATAACATGCATGCTTTCTTCTACATCTTTAGTCCTAAGATTGAAAACTCTATATGCTTTTGAGGTAAGTGAATATCCTAAGAAGAGTGCAGGATCAGATTTGGCATCAAATTTTCCTAGATTATCTTTGTTGTTCAAAACATAACAATCACTTCCAAACACATGAAAATATGAGATGATAGGTTTCTTTCCTTTCCAAAGTTCATATGGGGTTTTGTTTAAGATTTTTTCTAATTGTTGCTCTATTCAAAATATAGCAATATCTTTTCTGTTTTCTCTTAGAATTGATGCTTCTCATAAGAAAGTATCTTGTTGAGAATGATTTGAAGTCCTGTTCTTTATGAAACACTCAACAAGAGCATTAGTAATACATATGATCAGAAACCTTAAGCTTCTCATTCTTGAGGTTTGTTGAACATCAAAACTTTATTAGGGATTTTGCCTCAACATGTACTTTTTTTTACGGAAAAAGTCTAATTCATTTCATTCATAATAGTATTAGAAATACATACTGGTACATCAAAGAGAGTATGAGAAGGGCTAGTGAACAAGGCTACGCCTGCTAAGGTATGAGCCACCTTGTTTGCCGTTCTCCTAGAGAAACTCACATGAGAGTTTTAATTAAAAAAAACTAAAAGTCTCCTTACAATATGATAAAATGTTGCCATAGTCAGATACAATTCTAGGGGCTTTATTAAAATCATCTACCACGACTTTCGCATCCATTTCAAAGACAACATCCTGATAATGAAGGTTCCTGACCCAATCAATTGCAATTAGTAAACCAAGAGTCTCACCTTTGTAAACATCTATTAAGGGAGCAAAGACATCCATCTTAGCTATTATAAATTCTCCACGGTCAGTACGAAGACACATACCGAAGCCAACACGATTGCCATCTTTGTCAAATGCAGCATCAATATTACATTTCACAAAATTTGTCGGAGGCTTATTCCAACCCACAACTGCACTTTCGGCGAACAGGTCGGGTAGGCTGCAGTCGAGAGACTTGCCGCTGGCGAAACCCACGAAATGTAGAACAACACCATTACACAGAATAGTTGCAGTGGAGTCACGAGTATTCTTCCAAACCATGTTATTCTGACTCGACCAAATGCTCCACATTGTCATAGCCCAAGCATCCCGATCATCTCCCTGAATTTGCTGCATAATCACAAACAACCACTGCTGAACCGAGTCACAAACAGCAGCTTCATGAGCAATTACCGGGGTAAGTCCATGAGTTGTTGATAACTCTATTTTATATAGAGTATTTCATATGTTTAAACTTAGTAATTGCTCTCTTTCAAGTAATAATAAAGAGAGTTTATATAGTATTTTATGTGATATATGATAACTTGAGTGATTTGAATGGTTATAGTTATTATTAGGCCATTTTGGATATATTGTGGTATGTTTGATGTTTTTGTTCAGTGCAGTCTCAATGCTTTCTGCATCAAATGCTCCTGCACTGATCCTGCATCAAATCTGCACTACTTGGTGAATAAGCAGCCAGCTGTTGCGTTGGTATATTCGTTGGTTTTCGCAATTATAGTGCAAGTATACACATCGTACAAGTAATAGAGTGGTTTTAAGTAAGAGATCGTTCCCACGAGGATTGGTATACTTTTCAAAGTTCAAGTTTCAAAACACAAGAGAATCAAGTAACAAATCGGCAATAAGAGTTGGTTTTAAAGCTAAAGATGTAATTAAAACAAGTAAATAAATGTTGGTTGTGAATATGGATGAGAGATGAGTTGAGTTGTTGCATGCAAGTAAATCTTTTCTAGCCAGACGTTATAACGTTTACACATTATGACGTTCAAATGTTATTTTGTATAGACGTGGCCACGTTTGAACGCTGTTGCAAAAGAGCTATGCTTTTCAGCACAAAACGTCAGAGTTTCAAGTATAAGAGGTCCTATGTCTAGGTTCTAAATAGGCCCACTCCTGTATTTTAAGCACCCACAACAATGTTCTATGAACTATTATCCATTCTATGTCTAGACTTAGATAAAGATGCCTAAATGTCTTTAGTACATTGTTCATTCATATAAATCCTTGATTTCTTTTCATAGACCATGTCTGTACCTATGAATCTACCTATTTTAAGAGGCCAACCTCAAAACAAGTTTGGAAATATTTTCACACAAGGATTTAAAACATGCACGTCAATACTTCATAACATTAACTAGAAGTTCATTACAAGCAAAACAACAACTCAACTACAAAGTGTTTAGCTCATGCTGAGCATCTTTACAGAATGATGAGGATTTAGAATCCAAATACCATACATAACAGAAAAGAAACTAAGTGCAAAAGATACACCTAAGTAGCTCTTCAGCATGTACGCTGTATAGACGTTACAACGTCTGAGCCTCACAGCAATGCAGAAAATAAAACAAAGTTCAGAAAAGCAAAATACAGAAGTCTGTTTCCAGATCTTCTTTACAGGACTACTTCTGAATCTTTAATGGAAATATGGTGAAGGGATGAAGATGAAGTGTATGAAGTGGTTCTGAATGGGTGTATGTCTCGGTGTCTTGAGAGAGAGCTGAGCCTTCATTAAATAGCCTCCTTGCTCACGTGTGGCTGATGTCACTTGCCCACCTACCAGGTCTGTTTCCTCTCTTCTTACGCGACAGACATTCGTTGCTACAGTCTGATATATCTGCGTGTCAGTTCATGGGGAATAGAAGATCTTCTGACTTTTATATCTTTGACCATCATTACTAGCGCGCCAAAATGAAGATCTTTCACCCTTGCTCTCTTTGCACTTCTATAGGCGTGGTGAGGGGCGTGGTAACGTTCAAAGACTATTTCCCGCACAAGCACAAAAAAAACATCAAAACGCCTCAAGGGCACTATTTGGTGCCAAAATGCACAGATTCATTCATTTAACCTTTCACTCACTCGTAAATACAAAACTAACGTAAAACTACTTAAATTAACCTTGTATTGCTAGAGAACTTGCATGATTTATTCTTGAGTGAGTATAAATAACTCATATAAATATGAGTTATCACACCCCAAACTTAAATCATTGCTTGTCCTCAAGCAATCAAGACAAAACACACACTAACAGATATACATGAAATCAACTACACTAGCAAGTTATGTTCTACTCAAACACAGATCAAAAGTTCATTCTCAAGGGCTAATTCTTCACACACTCACACACCAATGCATAATTAAATTCCGCATTCATTAAAGCTCAAGTGAGTGTGTGATCTCTCACATTTAATTCTTCCTCTAGCTAGTTCGAAACTACTTTAGCTTATGAAAGAGTGGTTTCCAAATGGTGACAGCAAAACATCTTTCAAAACAAAGGTTAGGCTAACATTTTCACATAAGAAATGGGGGTTCAATTGAAGCATGACAAAGGGTCTTAATTGGGTGCTAGGATCAAGTTAGTGCACTAATTTATTGACTCACACACGCAAAAGATCAGAACCCTCATTTATTGAGCAACTCTCTTTTATTTGCTCCATTTTGGAGTTCTCTTCTCTCTTCTTTTTTTTTTTTTTTTTCATTAATTGGAGTGCTCAAAGATTTGTTTCTGTGGTATTACAGGGAACACAGCATACATGTGGATTTTCCACTTATTTGTAACAACACACTCTTTTTTGGTCTTTTTGGGAATCGACGTTACAACGCGTTATGGGTGAGACGTTGTAACGCCCGAATACACAACACAACACACACGGGCATACGTTATAACGTTACGGGTAGACGTTACAACGTTGCACTCACACTACACCGCACTAACCATCCTACGCCTCTTTGCACCCACCTTTTAGTACAACTTGATTTACCCCCAAACTTAGCTTCTCATCACTACTCTCGCTTTTAATCAAGTTTTATTCTCACCATAGTTCACCAAAACTAGCTTCAGCACAAAATATTCCCTAGCTAACTAGATTCTTTCTTAAAACAGAGTTTGTGTAGGAGCAGCAATCAATTCTTTTCATCTAATTATGCACAGGCTACTCACACACACACATTTTCACTAACTTCAGCCCAAATAGAATTATTTTCATGCTTGACAGAGTAAGAATAAAAATTTGCTTTTGCATTTGATTTCATGCACAACACAAAACAGAAACTTAAAACATTGAGATTCTGTTCCCCCCTGTAATACCCTAATTTTGTCCGTCCTTTTTAACCTAAGCCAGCTCAACTAAATCGAAATACCGTTGTTTAAATTAAGCAGGCACGCGAATGATCAATCTTTTCGTGCGTTCTTCAATTTAATCTTCGTATTTGGGTTTAGTCGTACATAAGTAGTGTTTTTAGTTAATGAGCTCATTTTTTCTATTTGGGTCTCGTTTTAGCGTATTTGTCTAGTCTGGCCCGTTCTCGTCTTTGTGTTCGGCCCGACTCTTTTTCTTATTATTAATCTTATCTTGTGCAGTTAATTTATTTTGAGTATATATATATAGTCCAAAAACGTCAAAAAATTCTATTTAGTTGTATTTACAATTCAAAAGTGTTTACGAGTCCAAAATGTCCAAAAATACAAAAAATAATAACACAAAATGTACAAAAATAATTAAATCCGAAAATTACATAAAAAATAAATAACAGAGGGCAGCAGCAGCAAATCTAGGGTTCTAACAGCAGCCGGGCCTGGGTTGATCCGCTCTAAAACCTGAAAATAATTCAAGGCCCAGTCAAAGAGCAATTAATGCAAAAAACCTAGAATTTTAGTATAAAAGAGCAGTCAACACACACAGACAGGGACGGACAAGAGCAGCAGACCTCGAAACTACCACCAAAAAACGAGATTAGGGTTTAACACCGAAACCTTAATCACCTAAGTAGATTTCTGAGCAGTAAAAAAGGGAGTTTCGAACAAAAGCAGTCAAAGATCATCAAACGAACAACAGCAACTGAAACAGTAGACCTTCTACAGACATCAACAGACATACTCTTTTGCATTAGAAGGTCAGTAGGTTTACATTAGTGATCAATATAGTGTTGTATGATGTTACTGCCTATGTACGTATACATATATGTTTCATGTGTTCTATCTGAAAAATAAAAGCCAAAGAACCAACCAAAACATCAATAAAATAGATCATAGTTTGGGTTTGAGTTTTTTTAAATTCAAGAGGAAAATATAGTTGTTGTTTTTTTATTAAGCCTTTTATCATCAAAACTGATTTTAACAAACCAAATAACAAACCAAGTTCAAGAGTTAAAAACAATCAGGATTAAAATGAGTGGGAGAGAACCAGTGATTCAGAGAAGTAAACATAGAGGAAGGGAATAAAAAAAAAACAAACAAACAGAATCGGAGGAAGGACAGAAGGAACCGAACTAAAAAGATAAAAAATAATAATAAAAGAGGCTGACCTTTAAAACGTCGCCGGAGACTTCGTCTTCTCCGGCGAAGCTCCGGCGAGACCCCTATTTTCGAACCACCCGTAAAACCGAAGTGGAAGCCATCGGAAACCCCTTTCTCCGCGAGCTCCCCACCGGCGTTCCTCCTTCGTCGACGACGGTAAGCACACCGTCGCTCCTCTCTCTCACTTCGCTACCTCCCTCTCCTTTCCCCTCCTCGCGTTCTCTCTCTTTCTCCTGAAACTCCGGCGAGAATCCCTCTCTCTCCCTGTCGTTAATGTCTCCGCGAATCTCTCTCCCTCTCTTGAATGGAAGTCAGCGCAGCTGGAAGGTTATGGAAGGAGAATGAGTTTTTTTTAGGTTTTGGAAATTTAGGGTTGGGTATATGGGCCTCCGAAATCATGTAGTTTTTTTAATATTCAGAATGCTATTAACACCCCACCAATTCACGCATGCACCCCTCCCTCACTTAAGCCCAGTTTCGCATACTGGGCTCCCATATGCGAACTGGGCTTGCTGATTACACCCCCTGCTTAGTTATACAACCCCCGTAACTAGTAACAC
Source organism: Oxytropis ochrocephala (assembly GCA_020916435.1). Lineage (NCBI taxonomy): Eukaryota > Viridiplantae > Streptophyta > Magnoliopsida > Fabales > Fabaceae > Oxytropis > Oxytropis ochrocephala. Next base: position 102,199,941 of record CM037088.1, read on the forward strand.
CCCCCATTCTGCAATTTTCACCTTTTTCTCGTTTTAATTCTTTTTCAACTCAAATAATTTCTCAATAAATCAAAAAACTTTGTTAATGGTTTTGCGAAGCCTCTGCTTGCATAATCATTAACAATGAGGAACTAGTGGTGATCACTTGGAGCCTTTGCTCAATTGATCATCATGAATGCCTAATTTTTCTAATTATTTTCAATAAATCAAAAAAAACTTTGTTAATGGTTTTGCGAAGCCTCTGCTTGCATAATCATTGACAATGAGGAGCTAGTGGTGATCACTTGGAGCCTTTGCTCAATTGATCATCATGAATGCCTAATTTTTCTAAATATTTTCAATAAATCAAAAAAAACTTTGTTAATGGTTTTGCGAAGCCTCTGCTTGCATAATCATTAACAATGGGGAACTAGTGGTGATCACTTGGAGCCTTTGCTCAATTGATCATCATGAACGCCTAATTTTCCTAAAAAACTTTTCATTAAATCAAAAACTTTGTTATTGGTCTTGCGAAGCCTTTGCTTGCATGATCATTAACAATGGAGTGCTAATGGTGGTCACTTGGAGCCTTCGCTCAATTGATCATCATGAAAGCTCAGTTTTCACAACTAAACAAGTTAAAAATAAAAACCTAGAACTACGTAGCTTTGAATTCTCCATCGCACCTGGAGATACGTAGGAGCGGATCCCCTCCGTCAAGCACAACAAACTAAAAACATTTTTCCTTTCAAATAAAACCCAAAGCGGCTAACTCTCGTCGAGCGTCGGCAATAAAATTCATTAAGTGTTTTCAATCAGAGGCAAATTTAAGTACTTTTCAAATCAACACTTAAAACCACACGTTTAATTAAAGGTTCCCTTTCAGTAGAAAGGAGGTGTGGGGTGCTAATACCTTCCCTATGCCTAACCGACCCCCGAACCTAAATCTTCCGGTTTTCCAAAAGACCATCTGCCTTCCAAAAAGGTTTTTCTTCAATATTTTCCTCATAAAAAATATTGGTGGCGACTTCATTGTTTTAAACGTTGTAAACGAAGAAAATCCCTTGAGGACTTTTTCGGGCGCAACAGCTGGCGACTCCATTGGGGACTTTTTCTTTTTTTAAGTGGGTCAAGCCTAACTAATTAAATGTGTGGTTTGTGATTTGATTTGGATACCTTGTTTGCCTCTATCTCTTTCGGTTTCCTTTTCTTTCTTATCATATGTTGTATGCATATGCATTTGTTTTTCCTTCCTCCTTTTTGCTTATGTGCTTAGTACCCTCATGCATTTCCCCAATCCCAATCATGTCCCCTTCTTCTTTGCCCCCTTTCTTCAAGGTAAGCTCATGCATTTCTCCCCAATTCTATCATGATCCCCTCTTCTTGGCTCCCTTTCTTGAGGTAAGCAATGCACTTGATTGTTGTTGAAACCCTAGGCTAGCTTATTTGATATTGAACCCTAGGGTAGACGCGACATGTTATTGCTTGCTATTGTCCAGGACTGCTCGGTTTTTCCTTCGCAGTGAGGGTATATGTGGGTAGTTTTAGGCGTTATGTCCTCGCTACACACACTCACACCTTATGCTTACTATGTTTTGAGTGGGGCCTAAAACCCAAGGTCCAACAAAACCTAGGAGAGTGGGAACAATTAGTGGATCATCATTCGTAGACCTTTGTCTGTATGGCTCTCATGAAAGTTCCGCCCAAGAGTGCGTTTTGTCATGATGCCTCACACTCTGTAGCTTTCTACGATTGTGGGTGTCATCATGAGAGAGACTTTAGCTCTTGGTTGCCATTGTGAGGAAGTGATCGAACTCTCTACATGGGAGGATTACCATTTTCGTCGACTTTAGACCCTAGGATTCCCACCCTTCGTAGGACACAAGGGGCATACCAAATTGTTTGTTGCATTGTAATCTGGCATGTTTTCAAAAAGGAGAAGGAGATTTTTCAAAAAGAAAATAGAGAAAGAGCTGCTGTCGTAGCCTTTCTTTTGCCCGATCAGTCACGGGCATCATGTGGTTCACTCTTTTCAAAAAAAAACAGAGAGAAAGAGCTGCAGTTGTAGCCTTTCCCTTACTAGGTCCATATGAAGCCACGTACGGCCCGCATTTTCCAAAAAAAAAAACTTGAATCTTTGCCAATAAAAACTCTTTCATTTATCTTGCGTGCACATAGAGCATCATCATCATTTGCATACATCCTTGCATTACAAAAAACAAAACTTTCAAAAAAATCATCATAGTCTTTTCTTTTACCGGGCTATATGAGGTGATGTTCCCAAAATTTCAGTCACCAAACTCGGAAAAAATGTTTTCATCTTATTTTTCACATGCATGTCAAGTCGCATTATCGCCGTCATTTTCATATAAATACATCATTTGCATTGCATAAAACAAAAACTTGATAAAATCCATACATGCATTTTTCTCTATCTCTTTAAGGTTTGTCAGAAGTGCATTCTCCGCACGTGTGCGTTTCCATTCACTAAGGCTTTGTCCCCTAATTTTTTCGAAAGATCCAAAAAATCGTGTCTTATTAGGGGCGCGTCTCATGCATTATTGTTTCCCTTTTTCACACATCATGAAAAAATAATACATTAACCTCTCATTTTGCGTGCAATTCCATTCAATAAAAATCATGTCTTTCCATGCATTTAAAAAAAATCATTGTGAGTATCATGCATTTCATTTCATTTCATTGCATAAAAACAAAATAAAGCAAGAAGCAATTATCATCCGCATTGCATAAGCATCACATTCATCCGGGTGCAGGTACAAAAAATCATCTTCAAATAATGTAGACATCGCGTCAATGTGGCACTCATGCATCATTTCATTAACCTCATCACTTTGTTCGAATACATCACTTCTCCCTGCATGCATCCTTTCGAAACAAAGAAAAATTTTCTCATGTGACGGCTTAACGGGTAGAAGTGCACCTTTGAACGACGAAGGGTAATATCTCAAATTTGTTTGTCGACTACAAATTTGAGATGTTACTCTACGATATCAGGGCACTTTAACCCAGTCACGCGTGTTTTATTTTCAAGTAGGAAGTTAAGTTGAGTCAACTAATTGCCGAAACGCGTTTGATATATTGTGTGAAGTATTGAGTCGGGATCCACTCAATGTTTCATGCAGTTACTCGAGTAACGACAATCAGTTGTCTCATATCACCATTCTTGCATCTTTCATCATTCAAAATAAAAGGGAAGGGGCATTGGCATTTCATACTTTGCCTTGCCTCTAAAAATCATCATTTAGGAAAAAACATCATTCCTGCATCTTTCATCATTCAAAAGAAAAGGGGGCATCGACATTTCATATCTTGTCTTGCCTCTATAAAAATCATTTTGAAAAGAAGCATCATTCTTGCATCATGATCCAAAAATGCATTGGCATTTCATATTTCGTCTTGCATAAAAAAAAACAAAAAAACAAAAAAAAACTTTTAGAATAATCACACGTTTCAAGTGAACATGCATTCATGCATTTCATTTTCATCATGTATGCATCATAATGTTTTCATCCATGCATTGCATACAACAAAAATGTTGTGATGAGAGACGAGATGTTCTTGCAAAGTAATCTTCATTTTTTGAAAAAGTTTACCCTCACTCATTTGCAAACTCAAGGTGTTCCAAGGCCCTCAGTTTTTCACATCAATAGCTCATTTGTATTTCCTTCAAAAAGGCATTGCATCTCATCCATTCCATGATAAAAGAACGTGAAACAGGTTTATCAAAAAGTTTTTATATCATGTTTTAACCAATGTTAACTCTCTCGTGAAGCGTTCTTCTAGTAAGTATGCATGCCACGTGCGCTTTCTCTTGTTTGAGTCGACCAATTTCCTTCATTTATCATCATTCCCCATCCAAGTCTAATCCCGCCCGTCCCACCCCTAAAGCGCATATTTTCTCCCATCAAGTACATACTTGACTTTTTGGTTTATTCTCGCTAACACTTTAAGTCCTCCATGCTGGGGCAATTCTGTGATCACTAATTTTCCTTGTCAGTATCATTTCCTTAGTGCAAGTCTTTCTAAAAAAGGTATATAAAAATAAAAAGATAAAATAAGCCCGCTAGGTTGAAAACCCGCAAAGGGCGGCCTAGGCAAAAAAGAGCGCCCGGTGGATTGAAAACTCGCAAAGAGCGGTGTCCAGCAAAAATAGGGCACAAAAAAAAAAAGAGCAAACACATGAAGATAGATGAATCATTGTCCTAAAGTTAAGTCTCACAGAAATAAGCAATCAGGATTTGAAAGGAAATTTGGTCATCTCTCCACACCCTCAAAAACCTAAAATCGCAGGAAGTCCATTTCCTACCCCTCTTAAGCTAAAGATTCAAAATCACAAGAATACCCCTTGTTACCCATCTTAAGCCGAGAAAAGCCCAAGATATCCCCATCACCCTAGACGAGGGTTAATTCCACATCAAAGATGGTATATCATTTTCACCCAAGTCAAAAGGGAAAAAATTCACAAAAGGAGGGGAATAATAAAGTTTCAAAAAGGAGAATCCCAAAACAAAGAAAGGAAGACAAAGGGAGAGTCAATACATTTTGCCATGAAGCAAAGAGCTCCCCTTCAAAAAGGCCCTCAAATTCAATGGGGTCAATCATTTCCCCTTTCAAAAAGCCCTCAATTCATTGGGTTTAACCATCTTTTCTTAAACCTTCAAGCACCTCATCAAACCTAACAACCATTTCCTGCACCTCATCAAACCTAATAACCATTTCTTGCACCTCATCAAACCTAATAACCATTTCTTGCACCTCATCAAACCTAATAACCATTTCCTTCATAAACCATTGACCATCGGCCAACACCGAACATGACCCATCCTCCCCATCAACCCCAAACACTTCATTAAGCTCAACCATCCCCTTCTCCACATCACAACCCTAAAAAGTCCATTCCGATCAATGACTAATTGCTTTCGTTTTCTCAAGTTTTAATCTTAGGACAAATAAGTTTATCCATTTACGACGTGTTTGCTCAAAAAAAAGAAAAAACAAACAAGCAGAAAAAAGAAAGCTGCTCAAAAAGAAAAAAACAAACAATCAAAAGAAGAAAGTTGGCAAAAAAGGAGAAGGACTTGCACTCCAAGATGCATTCATTAAAACAAGGTCTAGTGGTCATCAAGTGGAGCCTCTCCTCATACCAGGAAGTCAAAACTTTCCTTGCATTTGAGTTGCCTTTAAAGAGAACCAAAAGTGTGTACTAGGGGCATTCCTTCACCTCTCACTCCGCTCAACTTTGGGGAGGTTTGTTCATTGCTCACCCCATTCATATATCACCCTCGGTTCATAACCATCACCATAACTCACGCCATTCACAACCTCACTCAAAGAAACCGTTTGAAATGTCATTCGAGAGTGGGGCAAGTGCGTTCCATTCCTTCACCTCATTCATTCCTATAAAACCTCACCGGGCAATTTCTCAACTCACTATCCTAAACGAGGCCTTGTCATTCTAATTGGGGCGACTTTGTCCTTGTTATGACCGAGGCAACATCAAACTTTATGGGTTGAGACAAAATCTCTTCTACTCCACCCTTCATTTCAAAAGCCGAAGCATTCCCAATTCATCATCTTCTACACCCCTAATTGTTGTCACCACTAGACAAGGGCAAGCTATTCACTCATCAAAGACTGAATTGGGGCAATATTGTATCTCTTGATCCTCATGAGCTTCGGCAATAACCATGTCTGTCATTCCTTCACTTGCCATAAATGTCCATGCCCTAAACCAATGCCAAGCTAGCTGACTCATTCATTCACATTTGCACTCCTATGCATGCTTACTAGACGATGCTTCAAGAAGAGAGAACACAAGTTGTTTACGTGATATCTAAAATTCAGGTCATCATGGAAAGAAAGAGAAAACAAGTGAGATTGTTTGTAAATAAAAACCTTGAGAATACCGAGTTTGAATCAAATGCAATTTTTCAACAGAATGGTCAATAATCATCTCAATTCCTTGCATCCAAAGTCTCACATCTCATCATCACAAAAATGTACACCTCATGCATCTAGGCATTTCAATCTATTCATTATGGCATATGCATCAAAGCATTACATTTGCATCTTCACATTTTGTTCATTCATCACATAGCAAAAAGCAAAAAAAAGCGGTCCACGCGGTTGCATCATACTAATACTTGCATTTCATAGAAAAAATAGTAAAGAAGAAAAAGCGAAAATCTTTTCATTGCATTGGCATCACATTAATGCTAGCATTTCCATAAAAGAAAAAGAAAAAATCATTGCATCAAACATCGTGAGCATTGCATCATATTAAGGTCCGCATTTCATAGAAGAAGCAAAAAGAAACAAATGAAGTTAGAATAGGAGCATTCCATTCATCAAAGCATCAATCACCGCATACACTTGCATTCAAACATCAAAGCATTATGTTGATATTTGCATCTCATAAACTACAAAGAAGAAGCAAACACAAAAGAACACAACATCTTCATATCATTCATTGTTCTCATATCATCCATACCATTCATCACCCTGGGCATCAAACAAGACATTACGCTTTCAAGTTCGCATCTCGTAAGAGCGAAAAGAATAACAAAAAAGAAGAGAATGAAAAATCAAACAGAAGAAGCATCCCACCAAAATCAATCATTTCATTCATATGCTCTCAAATACCCAAGTGCATGCATTTCATGCACCATCCAAGAGAAAAGTTACTTCGGGCGAGAGTCCCAGAAATCTCCTTTTTAGAAAATCACCATCAAGACCGAAAGTTAGTAAACTCCTCAAAGACCGAGTTAGTAAACTCCATCAACACGGAGTTCGTAAACTCCATCAACCAGAGTTCGTAAACTCCATCAAACATAGTTCGTAAACTCCATCACCCAGAGTTAGTGAACTCCCACAGAGTTAGTGAACTCCTTCCACAGATCACAACATCGCGTATGCGCAGCGCGATGGATCCATCGACTTCGTTAAGTCCTTCGGATTAGTTGTGTCACCTAAGGCACACGCAGCGTAAATCCATTGATCAAATCGATTCGGACACGATATTGATCGGCCGCTCGAAAAGGCCACCCCCAGAGTTCGTAAACTCCATCAACCCAGAGTTCGTAAACTCCATCAACCCAGAGTTAGTGAACTCCCACAGAGTTAGTGAACTCCTTCCACAGATCACAACATCATGTACGAGCACGCGATGGATCCATCAGACTTCGTTAAGTCCTTCGGATTAGTTGTGTCAGCCTAAGGCACAGCGTAAATCCATTGATCAAATCAGTTTCAGACCTGATGTTGATCGGCCGCTCGAAAAGGCCACCCCCAGAGCTCGGACTCGACAAGAGTCCGTTAGAAGGTTTTAGGCAACCTCCGAATTCCCAATTTACCGCTTTTCCCAATTTACCGCTTTTTCCAATTTATTGCTTTCTCGTTAATGCGACGAGTGTTAACCCCCTCTCTCAAAAGGAAAATAACAAAAAGATTTGAGCTTTTCTGAAGCGGACAAAATTAGTATTATTTCTATATCTTTATTTCCATTTCACCAACAAATATGAAAAGGCCAATTCATATTTTTTGGCGAAATGCGAAATAAAGAGGGGCAGCTGTAATACCCTAATTTTGTCCGTCCTTTTTAACCTAAGCCAATTTCAATTATCCACCTCAACTAAATAGAAATACCGTTGTTTAAATTAAGCAGGCACGCGAATGATCAATCTTTTCGTGCGTTCTTCAATTTAATCTTCGTATTTGGGTTTAGTCGTACATAAGTAGTGTTTTTAGTTAATGAGCTCATTTTTTCTATTTGGGTCTCGTTTTAGCGTATTTGTCTAGTCCGCCCGCTTCGCCTTTGTGTTTCAAATTTCACTCTTTTTCTTATTATTAATCTTATCTTGTGCAGTTAATTTATTTTGAGTATATATATATAGTCCAAAAACGTCAAAAAATTCTATTTAGTTGTATTTACAATTCAAAAGTGTTTAAGAGTCCAAAATGTCCAAAAATACAAAAAATAATAACACAAAATGTACAAAAATAATTAAATCCGAAAATTACATAAAAAATAAATAACAGAGGGCAGCAGCAGCAAATCTAGGGTTCTAACAAAGAATGGCCTGGTTGATCCGCTCTAAAACCTGAAAATAATTCAAGGCCCAGTCAAAGAGCAATTAATGCAAAAAACCTAGAATTTTAGTATAAAAGAGCAGTCAACACACACAGACAGGGACGGACAAGAGCAGCAGACCTCGAAACTACCACCAAAAAACGAGATTAGGGTTTTACACCGAAACCTTAATCACCTAAGCAGATTTCTGAGCAGTAAAAAAGGGAGTTTCGAACAAAAGCAGTCAAAGATCATCAAACGAACAACAAAGAATCGAATAAAGAGACCTTCTACTGGACATCAATGCATATACTCTTTTGCATTAGAAGGTTAGTAGGTTTACATTAGTGATCAATATAGTGTTGTATGATGTTACTGCCTATGTACGTATACATATATGTTTCATGTGTTCTATCTGAAAACTAAAAGCCAAAGAACCAACCAAAACATCAATAAAATAGATCATAGTTTGGGTTTGAGTTTTTTTAAATTCAAGAGGAAAATATAGTTGTTGTTTTTTTATTAAGCCTTTTATCATCAAAACTGATTTTAACAAACCAAATAACAAACCAAGTTCAAGAGTTAAAAACAATCAGGATTAAAATGAGTGGGAGAGAACCAGTGATTCAGAGAAGTAAACATAGAGGAAGGGAATAAAAAAAAAAACAAACAAACAGAATCGGAGGAAGGACAGAAGGAACCAAACTAAAAAGATAAAAAATAATAATAAAAGAGGCTGACCTTTAAAACGTCGCCGGAGACTTCGTCTTCTCCGGCGAAGCTCCGGCGAGACCCCTATTTTCGAACCACCCGTAAAACCGAAGTGGAAGCCATCGGAAACCCCTTTCTTCGCGAGCTCCCCACCGTCGTTCCTCCTTCGTCGACGACGGTAAGCACACCGTCGCTCCTCTCTCTCACTTCGCTACCTCCCTCTCCTTTCCCCTCCTCGCGTTCTCTCTCTTTCTCCTGAAACTCCGGCGAGAATCCCTCTCTCTCCCTGTCGTTAATGTCTCCGCGAATCTCTCTCCCTCTCTTGAATGGAAGTCGGCGCAGCTGGAAGGTTATGGAAGGAGAATGAGTTTTTTTTAGGTTTTGGAAATTTAGGGTTGGGTATATGGGCCTCCGAAATCATGTAGTTTTTTTAATATTCAGAATGCTATTAACACCCCACCAATTCACGCATGCACCCCTCCCTCACTTAAGCCCAGTTTCGCATACTGGGCTCCCATATGCGAACTGGGCTTGCTGATTACACCCCCTGCTTAGTTATACAACCCCCGTAACTAGTAACACCCCCCATTCTGCAATTTTCACCTTTTTCTCGTTTTAATTCTTTTTCAACTCAAATAATTTCTCAATAAATAAAAAACTTTGTTAATGGTTTTGCGAAGCCTCTGCTTGCATAATCATTAACAATGAGGAACTAGTGGTGATCACTTGGAGCCTTTGCTCAATTGATCATCATGAATGCCTAATTTTTCTAATTATTTTCAATAAATCAAAAAAACTTTGTTAATGGTTTTGCGAAGCCTCTGCTTGCATAATCATTGACAATGAGGAACTAGTGGTGATCACTTGGAGCCTTTGCTCAATTGATCATCATGAATGCCTAATTTTTCTAAATATTTTCAATAAATCAAAAAAACTTTGTTAATGGTTTTGCGAAGCCTCTGCTTGCATAATCATTAACAATGGGGAACTAGTGGTGATCACTTGGAGCCTTTGCTCAATTGATCATCATGAACGCCTAATTTTCCTAAAAAACTTTTCATTAAATCAAAAACTTTGTTATTGGTCTTGCGAAGCCTTTGCTTGCATGATCATTAACAATGGAGTGCTAATGGTGGTCACTTGGAGCCTTCGCTCAATTGATCATCATGAAAGCTCAGTTTTCACAACTAAACAAGTTAAAAATAAAAACCTAGAACTACGTAGCTTTGAATTCTCCATCGCACCTGGAGATACGTAGGAGCGGATCCTCCGCCGTCAAGCACAACAAACTAAAAACATTTTTCCTTTCAAATAAAACCCAAAGCGGCTAACTCTCGCCGAGCGCCTAATAAAATTCATTAAGTCTTTTCAATCGAGAGGCAAATTTAAGTACTTTTCAAATCAACACTTAAAACCACACGTTTAATTAAAGGTTCTCTTTCAGTAGAAAGGAGGTGTGGGGTGCTAATACCTTCCCTATGCCTAACCGACCCCCGAACCTAAATCTTCCGGTTTTCCAAAAGACCATTTGCCTTCCAAAAAGGTTTTTCTTCAATATTTTCCTCATAAAAAATATTGGTGGCGACTTCATTGTTTTAAACGTTGTAAACGAAGAAAATCCCTTGAGGACTTTTTCGGGCGCAACACCCCCCACACTTAAAGCTGAGCAGTGTCCTCACTTGCTCAAAGATTAAAACATGGGTTTTTTTTTTCATAAGGGGGGAATTAATCAAACAGACATAAAACAGAAACTACTAAAACTAAAACTAAAACTAAAACTAAAATTAAAAACTATAACTACAACTACGGATGAAATTAATGAGGGGCTTACTTGTTTGCAAAGACTGCACACGAGCCTTCCGCTCACATGCAGTGGGAACTCCTGACTGACCTTCTTTTTTCTTCTTATCCTTCTTCTCCTTTTTCACCTTTTTCACCTTTACTCCTCCTTGTTCAGTTGTGGTAGTTGTTGTTGTTTCATCAGATTCTTTCTCACCCGCACTAGCACCAGCAACACTTTAAGCTGCAGCAACCCTCTTTTTGGCTTCCTCCCACATCTTCATTGCTAACTCAGCAGGGTTAAAATGCATTGGCTCATTGGGGTTCATCCGGGCTTTTTCCACCTCTCGCTCTTTTTAGGCGTTGCCGCGTCGTTGATGATCCTCCAATTCCAAAGAATCGTACCACGGGCTTGCTTCAAAAGGTGCTCTGCTAGTTTCTGAGTGGCCTCTTCCATTGCTTGCTGATTTAGCTTTTCCAACGCAGCTTCACGTTCATTGGTATCTTGCATTTCTGCAAGTTTGGCTGCGACTTCTTTTCAAAGACGTTGTGGCGCTCGCAGCGCTTCTTCAAAGAATAGCAGGGAGGGCTTCTGCAAAAACACTAGTAGCAACAAATGCTGCACTAGTAGCGATGTGAGTTTCCCTACAAAGACTTTGACCTTTCCTTTTTACTGGGAGCTTTTGTCTTAGTGTTGTGGGGGCTACAACTTCCTCTTTTTCTCCACTCACTTGGGCTTGTTTTGACTCAGCAGCTAGCTCTTGCCTCTTCTTCCTTCCAAAAGGATTGTATGTGAGTGCACTTTTCACTCTGGTTCTCTTGGGTGGGGAGATGGGTTGGGAATCTGGGTTGCTTCCTGTGTTTGTTGCCTCAGACGTCGCCACGTCTGTTTCCTGCGCTTTCTGGGGTGATGGTTGCTTTTGAGGTTCAGGTTGGGGTGGGGGTGGTTGTGTTATTGGTTGATCTTGAGCTTTGGATTGTGGAGTCTTAGGGGTGTTTTGGTCATGGGTGGAGGGTTCTTGTGGTGAAGGTGGTGGTTGTGTGGCTTGTGGGGATGGTGGTTTGGGGCTAGCTGCTTTGGATTTTGTTTGGGCTGGCTCTTTGTTTGTTTGGTCTGATGGGGATTCACTTACAGTCTTCTCACTTGAACTTCCTTTTTCCTCAGGGCTATCCTCTTTCTCTTCCTCACTTATTACCTCCATGCTTACCTTTCTTGATTCATCTGCATCAACATCAGAAATATCATCCAAATCATCAGAATTAAATTCCTCTTCACTACTTACCTTCTTTTGCCTCTTTGCTGGGCTCTTTCTTTTTGGTGGGCTTTTTGCTCGCTTGGCCCTTTATTTCTTCACGGCTCTTCTTTGGATTGTTGATAAAAGAACATCATCATCATTTTCTTCCTGCATCCAGTCAGGCAACACAGGTTCTTCAATCACTTTCTTTCCCTTGGACATTTGGGCAAATACCTTCTTTTGCCACTCGAATTGCTCCTTGACAAATTTGGCGAGGTGTTCTCGCTTTTTCCTCCGGACGTTGCAACGTCACGCATCAACGTAACTTGAAGCTCCAGCAGCTTTTCACCCTAGGCTTGAATTTTGTTGAAAAGGGGCCTCGAGGTCGCTCCTCGGTGACATCCGGGTGAGGAGGGAGGGAGTGATCGCCGGGTGCCCAAAAAGGTGGCATGGCAAAGAGCGGCTCTGGCGCCTTCAAAGCGAAGGGGCGCGTGAATGAACCGAATACGCACCGGAATGAGAGGATCCCGAGGTCATGCGGTGGTATGGGACCGCATAGCAGTTGAAGGAAGGCTTAAAAGAATTTATTTGGACTACCTATACTAACAAGGTGCATCTTCTTTTCGGAGCTCATCCCATAAGAACTCCATAGTTAAGCGTGCTTGGCTTGGAGTAGTAGTGGGATGGGTGACCTTCTGAAAGTTTCGGAAAGCATGCAAGTGAGGACAAAGCATCTGCCGAAAGACTCGTGTTGGTACGCGGGGGCGCGGTCGCGCGATTCAGAAGCGATGCGGATGTTACAAATGGTATCGAGCAGCGGACCTCTCTCGATCACGGTGTGGTTCGGGGACGAACCAAGCGGAAGCCCCAGTGGGCATGTGACATCCGGGCCGAGGAGGCGGGGAGTGATCGCCGGTGCCCAAAAAGGTGGCATGGCAAAGAGCGGCTCTGGCGCTTCTTCAGCGAAGCGGCGCGTGAATGAACCGAATACGCACCGGAATGAGAGGATCCCGAGGTCATGCGGTATGGGGTATGCATGATTGAAGGAAGGCTTAAAAGAATTTATTTGGACTACCTATACTAACAAGGTGCATCTTCTTTTCGAGCTCATCCCATAAGAACTCCATAGTTAAGCGTGCTTGGCTTGGAGTAGTAGTGGGATGGGTGACCTTCTGAAAGTTTTCCTAGCATGCAAGTGAGGACAAAGCATGCTTGAAAAGACTCGTGTTGGTACGTGGGGCGCGTCGGCGATTCCGAAGCGATGCAGGATGTTACAAATGGTATCGAGCAGCGAGACCTCTCAAGACGGTGTGGTTCGGGGGACGAACCAAGCGGAAGCGGTGGGCATGTGACATCCGGGCCGAGGAGGCGCGGGAGTGATCGCCGGTGCCCAAAAAGGTGGCATGGCAAAGAGCGGCTCTGGCGCTTTCAAAGCGAAGCGGGCGCGTGTGATGAACCGAATACGCACCGGAATGAGAGGATCCCGAGGTCGTGCGGTATGGGACCTGCAGTTGAAGGAGGAAGGCTTAAAAGAATTTATTTGGACTACCTATACTAACAAGGTGCATCTTCTTTTCGGAGCTCATCCCATAAGAACTCCATAGTTAAGCGTGCTTGGCTTGGAGTAGTAGTGGGATGGGTGACCTTCTCGAAGTTTCCTAAAGCATGCAAGTGAGGACAAAGCATCTTTGAAAAGACTCGTGTTGATGCGTGGGGGCGATCGGCGATTCGAAGCGATGCGGATGTTACACCCTCAGCTCAGATGCTTCAATCTCTACTCCAGCCTCCATGCACAAATCAGTAATCATGCATGGGAAATACAAGTACCCATCTTTTCTGTTCTTCCATTTGTTGAGTTCACGGTTGATCAATTTTCCAACTTCCACCTTGTCTCTTGACATGATTGCATCAATCACAATCAATCTTTCTTTATCTACCCAAGAGGTGTGGGAGGTAGGAATTAGGCAATGCCTTACGAAATGAAACCAAGTGTTGGCTTCATCACATAGGTACCTCTTCATGATTTTGAACTCACTCCCATGTTCACCACTTTTCTCCCAGACAGCACCTTCCACACAGATCCTTTCCTTGATTGCGTCCATTTCAGTTAGTCCATACGTCTTTTGCTTGGTCTCCACAGCCTTTCCATAGTACCCTAGCCCAAAATAATCGTTGATCACTCTTACCCCAAACTTTACTTCCTCGCCTCGCACCTTTGAAACAATGGAAGGCTCTCCTTCAGGTCTCTCAACGATTCCCTTGTAAAAATCGTGAACCAAAGTAGCAATATATTCCTTTCTGTGCACAACGAACTTTTGCCACCAACGTTTGTGACGCTTGCGAGAAAATCGAGATTGGGGCTTTCTTGACTAAAACCCCTTTCTGGAAGTAGGGCTTTCTTTTTAGATGGATTTGGTGTTTCAGGGATAGGGGCTGAGGATGAACTTAGGTCAATATTCTTGCCTTTCCCAGAGGATTTGGCAGCAGAATGCTTCATTTTTGTCATGGTGATTGCCCAGAAATTGCTTAGAAGGGAATGTGGGATTTTTGGAGTTTTTAGGTTTTCTGAGAAAGAGAGGGAAAATTGTGGTTTCAGAGAGGGAGATTAGAGAGAGGTTGCAGGTGGTGGGATAATGGTGAATGGTGGGATTTTTATGGGGAAGTGGTTATGGGGAGTTGAGAAATGGTAGAGTGGAGTAATGGAGAAAAGTAACCGTTGATTAGACAAGTAGGGGAAGGGAGATGACGTCATGGTCAGTTACCACGCTCGCTCGCTGCAGAAGGAAATGATTTCTCACACGTCATCACTTACGCCTTTGACTTAATTTAAATCTGCCCTGCCTGCCTAGACGTGCCCACGTCTAATGCATACTGAGACGTTACGACGTCTACCACCTTTTACTTTCCATTTCTTCAACATTTATTCCTGCAAAACAAAAATTAAAAAGGACACAAAAATTTTTGGTTAATTAAAAATCATTGGGTTGCCTCCCAAGAGCGCTTGCTTTAAGAGTCTTCAGCCAGACTTTTGCCATTTTAATTCAAGAATTGTGGAAGGACATTTGGATCTTGTCCCTCTCCACATGCTCTCCATGATATTGCTTCACACGTTTGCCATTAACTTTGAACATGGTGTTTGTCTTTTCATCAAATAGGTCCACAGCACCATGAGGATAGATTTTCATTAATTTGAAAGGTCCTGACCACCTTGACTTTAGCTTGCCTGGGAACAACTTTAGCCTTGAATTGAATAGCAACACCGTTGTCCTTCATTAGTTCTCTCTTTTGAATTCTCTGATCATGCCACTTCTTGGTCTTTTCCTTGTATATTGCTGAGTTTTCATAAGCATGGTGTCTGAACTCTTCTAGTTCATTTAATTGCAGCAACCTTGCTTCACCAGCTTTTGCATGATCCAAATTTAATTGCTTCAATGCCCATGTAAGCCTTATGTTGGAGCTCAATTGGTAGGTGACAAGCCTTGCCATAGACTAGCTTGTAGGAGACATGCCCAATGGTGTTTTGTATCTTTGCTCAGTAGGCCCAAAGTGCATCATCCAAGTGTAGTGACCATTCCTTTCTGTAGGGGACCAACCATTTTCTCCAAAGATTCTTTTGATTTCTCTGTTGGATACTTCTGCAGCCACCGGTTTGGGGATGATAGGTCAGTAGCAATTCGTGTTTCACTCCATACTTAGTCAACAGGTTCTCAATTAGCTTGTTGCAGAAATGAGAGCCTTCATCACTGATTATGGCTCTTGGAGTACCAAACCTTGTGAATATATTCTTTTTAAGGAACTTGCTAACTGATTTGGCTTCATTGTTGGGTAATGGCACAGCTTCAACCCACTTTGACACGTAATCCACAGCTACCAAAATATATAGATTTCCATGGGACATAGGAAATGGTCCCATGAAATCCATTCCCCATACATCAAACAACTCAACTTCTAGAATGTTTGTGAGAGGCATTTCTTGCTTACTTGATATATTTCCTGTCCTCTGACACTTATCACATCTCCTGACTAGCTCATGAGCATCTTTGAATAGTGTAGGCCAATAGTAGCCAGATTGTAGGACCTTTGCAGCTGTTCTGGTACCTCCAAAATGTCCACCATAAGGTGCTGAATGACATTGTTGCAGCACATGGAGTTGTTCTTCCTCAGCTAGACACCTTCTTAGTAACTGATCTGGACACAATTTGTACAAATATGACTCATCCCAGAAGTATTGCTTTATAGTGTGGAAGTACCTCTTCTTCTGTTGATAATTGAAATCTACAGGCACAATCTTGCTAACAAGGAAATTAACTATGTCAGCATACCATGGTGCAGTAGTATCAGACGTTATGACGTTTGACGAAAGTGTCATAGACGTGGTAACTGTCATACCCCAATTTTGTCCGGCTTAGGTCAACACCCTAATTTTCAACCAAAAATAAATAAATTAAGGCATGGCATGCATTTTAGAGTTTTAAAAGTCATCCAAGGGTTTTTAGAACCATATTTAGAATAAAAATGCATTTTTGAGCAAATTAGGACTTTTTAGGGTAAGGGGCATTTTGGTCATTTTTCGCAAAAGGAATATTTTCTCGTCAAAAATATGCACACACCAAAAGTACATTTTTCTCTTATTCAAGAGAATTTTTGTACAATTTTTAGAGAAAATATTCTAGCCTAAAATAATTAAAATGCACTTTTCCTATTTTTAGTGCATAAAAAATGCCAAAAGACCATTAAAAATTCCCCAATTAATTAAGTGACAATTTTAATTGTCTAGAATTATTAGGGAGGTTATTTCATGGTGTCCAAAAATATGTGACATGTTTTTAATAGGTGCACTCCCAATCACATGCCCAAAAGATTCAAAATTCAAAAATAAAAGGAGGAAGTGTCCTCAATAAGACAAAATACCAAAAAAACCATCATTTTTTATTTTTCCCCTCACATTTCAGCTGATTTTGCGTCCCATACTCCCTCTCCCTCCTTCTAGAAGTTTCTACACACTCCATTACTTACTCACCAAGTTTTAATTTGATCATATCCTCAATGTTGCCCTTTTTGGTAAATTAACCCATGCACTTACACTAACCTTTCCATCAAAAAACCCCATCTTACCTTTTTGAGAACATTCCCTCACCAAAATACCCTTAACCCTATTCTACAAAAATCACCATTCCCAAATTAGATTTTTTGTTCACAAATTTTCCCTTTTTTCCTTCTTTTATGCGCCACCTTCACCCATTTCTCTCACACACTTGTGTTTTCTAAATACCCTTGATCCATGTGACCACTAATCCTAACCATCCATTCAAAATTAAGATCCAATCCTAGAGCCCCATCAAAGCAAAAAGTCCTAAATACCCTAAAGCCTCAAAACCCCTATAAATAGCTCACACCTCCTCTCTTCACCAATCTTTGGCTATCATTCTCACCTTCAAGAAAACCTAGCACTCTTCTCCTCTCCCTCTCCTCCCTCTAGGCGAAGCCTTCTCCTCCTTCCCCTCCTCCATTACTTCACCTTCATCCACCAAAACACCTTGAATCCACCTCTCACACCCTTAACCTTCCTTTCTCACTCAAGAAGTTCATCACACCACCTTTATCTCCTTCCTTTCCTTGCAAGGCCGAAGCTTTCTTGCATTTTTCCTCCTCCATTTCTTCAATTTTCTCTTCCATTTTAGAGAAAAGGTAAAATCCATAACCCTCTTTGCATCATATCCAAATATTTTGCATTGAATCTCATTTTCTTCCCCTCATTCCTTTCGCATAGCATCATCTTTTCAATGTAGTTTGTTGTGGTTGAGGGGTGAGATTTGTTGTCTCACCCTAAAATAAGTTGATTAGTGTTGTTTTCATGTTAATTTTTGAGTTTTCTTGTTAAATAAAATGAAGCAAAGTTAGCATATACATGATTTAAAATGTCTTCAAAATTGATTTTGTTGTTTCTTTGTTTAAATCTTGTTGTTGGTATTTTTCTTTAGTAAGTTGTTGAGGATTTGGCTCTATGATTCCTACTAGTGCCAAGTGCACTTTGATCTTAGTAGTGAAGAGAGCTAGAAATGACTTTTGTTTAATATATTAGTTTATGTGCTCATTATTTCTTGTGTTTTAGTTTACCTTTTGTTTATTGATGATCTTGCAAAGTGATTCACACTACATGCCTAGTGCATTTCCTTCAAGTGGTGAAGATTGCAAGAGAGGATTCAATTTATTTTATAGTTGATATGTTTATGATCTAGCTATATTATTGTTTAGTTAATGATGATCTTGCAAAATGATTCTCACTACATGCCTAGTGCATTTCATTCTAGTGGTGAAGATTGCAAGAAAGGATTCAATCTATTCCCTAGTTTAATAGTTTATGTGTTCTTGTAGTCTAGTTACCTTGTTGTCCATTTGTTGATGATCTTGCAAAGTGATTCTCACTACATGCCTAGTGCATTTCATTAAAGTGGTGAAGATTGCAAGAAAGGATTCAATCTATTTCCTAGTTTAATAGTTTATGTGTTCTTGTAGTCTAGTTATCTTGTTGTCCACTTGTTGATGATCTTGCAAAATGATTCTCACTACATGCCTAGAGCATTTCATTCAAGTGGTGAAGATTGCAAGAAAGGATTCAATTTATTTCATAGATTAATCTTTTAAATAGTTCTTGTGAATTAATCATAGTTTTGTTTAATGTTCAAAGTTTTCTTTACATACTTGGCTTAGGCCATGAGCCCATCTCATTGAATAAAATTCTCCATTGTTATACTCAATAGTACTAGGGTTTTGATTTTTTTTGTTTTGGTCCCCTCATGTGTGTTCTTGGGGTTAGGGTTTTAGGTTACTATTTTGGTTTTCTTGAACTTTTAGCTTGAATAAAAATGCCTTGCTAGATGCCCATTTGGCAATTTCCTATGTTAGTTTAGGTTTATGCCTACATGTTCATGCATTTGTTTATATCTTTTCAAGTTTACTCATGCATATATTAATATCATGTTTTGCATCTCATAAGTTAAATGTGCATATATTAATATCATGTTTTGCATCTCATAAATTAAATGTTCATGCATTAATATCATGTTTTTTTTCCTTTTCATAAATTAAATGTTCATGCATCCAATAATGTTGTATTTTTGCATTCCATAATTGCATACTCTTGCATTCATATACTTGTATCATTGTGCACCCAATTGTTCATAGCAAATTGTAAATACTCTCTTGATTGCTTTGCTTGTGCCCCAAGGGTTGTTTTGGGTTTTGTCTTGTAAGAAGGATTTGAAATGTTATATTTCTTTTCAAGCTTGAAATCCTATGTTTTTTTAATAAGAAAACCTAAGGCATTTTTCTAAATAAAAATCATTAACCATCACTCGAAGCCGTTGCTTGTTTGATCGTTAATGAGGAGCTATTAGTGGTAGTCACTCGAAGCCTTTGCTTGTTTGGCTATCATGAAAACTCCCACACATTAAATAAACAACAACAAAAACAATTAATAAACACGAGCTACTAGCTCACCCCTTTTTTTCAAAACTATTTTCAAAAGAATAATACGACGTTGTCGCTTGTAATCACTCGAAGCCATTGCTTGTTTGATTGCCAGTTCCAACTCTCTTTTCTTTCGAGTTAATACCGAATGCCACTCGAAGCCTTTGCTTGTTTGGTGTTCGCGAACACTCGGGTCTTATTTCAAAAACTCCAAAAGCACTTTCAAAAATCACAAAGCCGTTTTCACACGCAAAATTGAAGAACTACGTTGCTTTGATCCTCACCGCCGATGAGGGTACGTAGGGCCGGTTCCCGTCCCGTCAAGCATACCTTTAAAAACACCCTTAAAAACCGAGAACTACGTTGCTTTGATCCTCACGGCCCGGTGAGGTAACGTGGGACCGGTTCATGTCCCGTCAAGCATACCTTTAAAAACCCATAAAAACAAGAACTACGTTGCTTTGATCCTCACCAATGTGTGGTATGTAGGACCCGGTTCTGTCGTCAAGCACGCTTTTCAAAAATCTTTGTCTTGTTCCGCTTTTCAAAGATACCAAAACATCCCTTTTTCCGCTTTCAATAAAGTGATTTCTCAAAAAGAAAAGAAAAATAAATAGAACAACGTATTTCAAATCAAACATTTCAAAACCACATCAAATTAATGGTTCCTTTCGGTAGAAAGGGCGTGTGGTGCTAATACCTTCCCCATGCGCAACCGACCCCGAACCTACATCTCTAAGTTTTCAAAGACCACCCGCTTTCCTAAAAAGGTTTTTTCAATGTTTTCCTAAATAAATATTGGTGGCGCTCTCTACCGATTTTCAAACGTTGTCAAACCGAAAAGTCCCAAACCGGATTTTTCGGGCGCAACAACCGCGACTCTGGCTGGGATTTTTCTTTCTTTATTTAAAGAGAGATGAGGTCAAGCTTCAATTAATTTGATGTGGTTTAATTTGTTTGATTTGAAAAACTATGTTCGCTCTCTTCCTTTTCCTCGTTCTTTTTCTTTTCTCTTCTTTTGTATGTTTATGGTTGTGTTTATACATGCATTCATCAATTCCCATGATCCTCTTCTTCGCTCCCTTTCTTAAGGTAAAACATGCATTCCCCATTCTATTATGTCCCCTTCTTCTTAGCTCCCTTTCTTGAGGTAAGCAATGCGTGTAATTTCGTGGACTTATTAGAATGGTTTGTATATTAAACTAGTGTATGCATGTTGAACCCTAGGGTAGACAAATCGCTTATCCGGATCGCTCGGTTTCCTTGCGGGTGGGGTGGGTAGATTTTTAGAAAGTATGTCCTCAATCACACACTTTCACACCTTATGATTTATGTTCTTTGAGTGGGCTCCTATACCCTGATCCAACAAACATTTAGGAGAGTGGAGACGATTAGTGGATCGTCATTCGAGACCTTTGTCTGCATCGATACTCATGAAAGTCTCAACCAGAGTACGCTTTCTCATGACGCTTCACACTTGGTAGTTCTCTACATTTGTGGATGTCGGCATGGGGATTCTATAGCTCTGGTAGCCATTGTGAGGTGTGAATTAGAACTACATGGGAGGAACCTTTGAAGTTGACCTAGAACTTAGGATTCCCACCTTTGTAGGACACGAGGGCATACGAATTGTGTGTCTTTGCATGGTAATTTAGGGCATGTCTTCCTCAAAAAGGAGCTTTTTCAAAAACCTTCCAAGAAAATACAAAAAAATATTTTCTTTCTTTCAAATAAACCGCCTCTGAATTTTTGAACCTCCGTCCCTACACATCGCTTTTTATCATCCCTACACGCATCATTCATATCATAATCGCATCATGCCGCATTCATTAAAATTAAATTTTGTAAGCATCTGCATTCACACCGCATCTCATTTGCATTTGCTTGCCGGAGCCCTTGAGTAACTTACCGCTTTGTCATAGGTGCATCAAAATGGAGTTGAGTAGCAAGACTTCGCTCATTTCTCGCTCCCGCTATGAAGAGGTTGAGATTGGTAGTCCGAGGCGCAGTGTGCAGCCTTTATGGGCCCCATTGAGAGAGTCCTTTGATCAAGCATACGGAATGTTCGTGAGATTGCTGCAATTGAACGTTCAAGAGGATGCTCTTATAGCTTTGAGTCAATTCTACGACTGATGATGAGGTGTTTCTTCAAGAATTTTCAGTTGTCACCCACATTAGAGGAGTATGAGCAGCTTTTTGGGGTTCGCCAGATCACATGCTAGGCCTTACCAATATCGTGGGCGTGACTATACTCGATGAAAAGCTCGCAACGCTCTCGGATTAGTGTGGATGAATTGAGGTTGCGCGAAGTTAAAGAGAAATGGTGTAGCCGGGTATCCACAAGAGTACTTCGAGGGCCTATTACAATCGTATGCCACGGCTAAGAAGTGGGGACCGTTCAAATTAGTGCTCGCTCTTACCATATTTGGGGTGGTCCTCTTTCCTCAACTAGAGAGATATGTTGATGAAGATGCAATCGGTGCATTCTTGGCCTTCAAAGACACTCGTAACCCTATCAACTGGTGCCCGCTATCCTTGCTAACACGCACCACGCTCTTACTCGCTCTGACCCGGTTCCATAAAAAGAAATTATGTCTTTCCTCCCACATTCTCTACGCCGGCTTATTACCCATGTGATCCACAACCAAACCAATGTTAAGGAGCTAATCTCTTACGCCCTAAGTCCGTGAGGTGGAGGTCAAAACTATATTGAATGGGTTGAGTATTTGAAGAATCTCAATGAACTCCAAATCCGGTGGTACACAGCTGCTTGTTGGGATGACAGACCAGTGGTAGTGTTCAGTTGTGGAAGCTTTCAGAACGTGCCTCTCATGGGGACTCAGGGGTGTATCAACTACAACCCTTCATTGACCTTGAGGCAAAATTTCGGTTACCTGATGAGGAACTCACCCTCCGAAAGCATGTTTGTCCCGCATTTACCTCTATAAGGGGATGCCTAATTGCGCGACTTGCTTGAAGAGTTCAACGATCATGGGAATCAGTAGTGCGGAAGCGGAGTGAAGAGTTGTCAAAGAGAATCAGTGACATCACTTTCAATCAATGGCTCAAGGAGAAGCTTCAAAATGCAAAATCACCAATTCAAGGGATGCTTTCCCTTGAAGAAGAGATACCAGAGCCTTATGTCCCAACCCATGAAGAGCTAAACGAAGTCAAATCCGCATTAGCGAAAGCAGAAGAGGAAAAGAGGGCACTGCAGGCTAAGATAGAAGAGATAGCTCTAGAGAAAGAAAAGCTAGAGGAGGAAAACAATGTCAAGATGATCGTTGTGGAAGAGAGCGCGTCGGACGATTCAAGAAGGAAGAACAGAGCAAGATAGAAGCCCGCAGGCATCCAAGGGGGCCGCAGAGGAGCTCCAAAGGTATAAACAAAAGACGAGGAAAGCACTTGAAGAAGCTCGGGAGTGGAGGACATTAGCCATGAAATCGGGCGAGAATCACATTTAGTGGCGAGAGTTGAGAGTCGGTTGAGAAACCTCAAGCAAGAAAAGGTGGCCATTAATGAAACTCTCAAGGAATACCAAAGAGGCTTTGAGCTTTGAAAGAGAAATATTTGGTGAATTAAAGAGAGACCTTCGCTGTCTAGAAGATGCCTACAGGCAGATCCGAGTAGAGAGCCAGTATTGGGAAAAACGCTTCCTAGAGTTGATTGGAAAGATCGAAGATCAAGAGGTCATTAAAGAACTCAAGGATGAGATACAGCTGTGGAAGAACAAGTTCTCAAAGCCGTCGAGTGGCTGGCTCAAGCTATCTTTGGGAATCCCCAAGAATCTGAGGTTAGCTGAGGCTGAGATGCACTTCTTCAATACCCCGCCTGAAGTATATCAGTTTGTGGAATACTGCAGAGCGTTGATCACAGAATTCAAAGAGCAATCTCAAAGTGCAAGTGCAAGCAAGAAGAGGAAGAGAGTTGGGGAGTTTAGAGCTATTTGTATTTGAATTGCCTATTTGTATTTTTGATTTAGGAGTTTGTTTCAAGCTTTGTATTCAAGAATATTGTACTGCTCTCTTTATGAACGTTGTAACGTCTTTTCCCTTTAATGAAAACTGGTGAAGCTTTGAAATCTTGATGAACGAAGTGTGCTATTTCGATTCCTTGTTTACTTCAATTCGTAAATCAAAAAGTTTACGCGCGTATGACAAGGCAAGGTACCCCGCGGTTCCCGGCATCAAGCAAACATTGTGCATGCATTCATACATTCATTCATAAATTTATTTTGTTTCTTATGTAATAAATGTCCGAATAAATGAAAAAACACGCTGGTTTTCCGTCACCGATACTTCACTGCATCGCAAGCCAAGCTAATGGCTCACTACGAAACATCCGGAAGTTGAAATTGAGAGTAACCTGCAACAAGAAGACATGGGTGTACAAATTCAATCCCGAGCACCGCTCAGAAAATCGGGACTCAAAGATAAGATGGGTACCATGGAGGCTCGAGTCCATGAAATGATGGTAATGCCGCAAGGTTTGAAGAGTGGGACAACCGCTGGCCGTCGTTGTAGTGGGTCCAGATGGGGTCACTTCTTCGCTCCTCCTCCAAAGACGCGAATCTGCCGCAACCACGCCTCCTCGGGATCTCGGGCCTGGCCATCCGTGTTCGCTCCCGAAATGAATGTGTCAAACCAAAGACATCGCATGCAGATACCCTCGGGGTATGCCTGCTGGTACTTACCGCAACTGTTGGATCTACTCCCGTTGGTGTAGCCGCACCTAATCAAATTATCGTCACCATACACGGGGAACCGCCGAGGATCTCGAATCGGGCTCCTATCCTCGTGCCATACACAATTCCACGCCGTGGTTCACAAAGACGACCTCAAAATGTTCCTCACCCGGAGGAGGGTATTACTACAACATGATGGGAGTCACCCCCAAGGGCATGCGTTTGAGGGGCTCAACCAAATGATCCGATCCGAGCACTAGAAGAAAGAGTGAGAGCTATGGAGGGTGCGGAGTTAGGGCCAAGGAAGCCCGTGAGCTATGCCTAGTCCCGCATTTGGTTCTACCGCCAAAATTCAAAGCTCCAGAGGTGGACAAGTACAGAGGATCGGCTGCCCGAGAGCCATATTACAATGTTCGCTCAAAAATGGGTCCCTATGCCAACGATGACAAATTACTAATCTACGCTTCTGCAAACAGTTTGGTGGGAGCTCCTGCGATTGGTACATGAAGTTGCAATCTTCTGAAATCCGTTGTTGGAAAGATTTGTCTGAAGCTTTCATGAAGCAGTATAAGTACAACATGGACATGGCTCCGGATAGGTCGCAGTTGCAGCACATGAGTAAGGGTGAGAAAGAGACCTTCAAGGAGTATGCTCAAAATGGCGGCACACACACCTGTGTTCAACCCCTTTGATCGAGAAAGAGATGGTGTACATGTTCCTGAAACTCGCCAAAGAATCTATTATGACAGTCGATCACAAGTGTCTCAACCGGTTTCTCGACATGATAGTCTTCTGGGAAAGACTTGAGCATGGCCTTCAAACGGAAAATTTTGAATCACCTTGGTAATGCAGGGGAGTTCTGGTGGGTCCAAAGAACTGTAAGAAGTACCACCCCACTTCCCTAAAAAGAAAGAGGAGAAACTAATGTCATCTCGGGGGAAACTCATCTTTTGGTACTCCTCCACCCCAAACTATTCCATTCTCTCGCTCGGTGCCATCTCAAAGAAGGCGATGACCGTCCCAAGACTCAAGATTACCAGTTCAAGAAGCGGACTAATTTTGATCCAATTCCGATGACATATACTGAGCTGTTTAATCACTTGACCTCCAATAATCTGATCAATACTCGACCCATGAAAGTAGTGCAGCCACCATTTCCCAGGGGATACAATGCTAATGCTACCTGCAGTTTCCACGGAAATGGGGTCGGTCATGCTGTGGAAGATTGCAAAGCCTTCAAGCATGTAGTGCAAGATCTGATAGATGCTGGTTGGATATCATTTAAACAGAACCGTCCAAATACAACAATCAATCCATTACCAGGTCACCAGGGAACAGCTACCAATGCTATAGAAAGTGCTGTTGGCAAGTTGCTGAAAAAGGTGCAAGAGATCAAGACTCCTCTAAGTGCCATTTATCTTTGAGTTATGCCGCCAAGGTTGTTAAAAAGGGTGTTGCCATGAAGAAGGGTGTCTTGACTCTCTCAGTGTGGGGAGGTTGTGAAACTTTCAAAATGATCCTGCAAGACCCGATGGATCGGTATGTGGTCCGATAGGGACTTACGGTGTGGAAGATGAAGTGTGGACCCTACATTCGACAAAGATAGAGAGGCCAAAAAGCCGATTGAAATTCTCACACACATGCGCTACTGAAATTGGTTCAAGCCGTGGACCGACCAAAGAGCTAATGAAGACACTTCCTTTCTCATGCAAGGAAGAGATCGGTGAAGAGGTAACAGATCTCGCCTACAAAAGAGGGACGTTGGGACACTCTAGGAGAGCCCAATGGAAAGTTTGATTACTTGGTCGATATGATGCTCCCGAAAGTGCTCTAATCCGAATAGAAGATATCCAAATTTCATCGATGGGGTGAGGTAGATGAGCGAAGACAACCAAGTGGTCATCATCATGAATGGTTCCGAATGGAGAAGTGTGGACACTGCAGACCACGACAATGATAGAGGAATCGTAAGGCCCATTGAGATCCCTTATGATTTCAATCCTAGGTCGATGCGAGCAAATGCTCACCAATAGTGATTGAGGTACCACTCCGCTTCGTTATGAGTCAAATAAAGCGGTTCCTCGAAATACACTGCATGCTCTCCAAATGCTACCACTGTGACCAACATAGCAGATCAAGTGGGATCACCGTAGTGGAAGAGTGTATGCTCCAGAAACCCTCCGCGTAAACTTCTAGGAGGCCAACAGAGAGGCGCAAAGATAAAGAAAAAGAGCCAGAGGCTGCTCCAGAAAAAGCAACAGAAAAAGAGGCCAATGAATTCTTGAAGTTTGTCCGGCAAAGCGATTACAGAGTAGTCGATCAGTTGAAACAGACGCCCTCAAAGATATCCATGCTATCACTGTTGCTCGCCTCGGCTTATACGAAACGTACGATGAAAGTGCTCGGTGAGGCTCACGTTGCGAGGGACATTTCGGTGAATCGGTTTGATGGAATTGTCGGGAGTGTGGTGGCTGCAAATCACCTAACTTTTGCTGATGATGAGTTGCCTTCGAGCGGAAAAGAACACAATCAAGCTCTTCATATCTCAGTGAAGTGTGGGGACTATGTGCTGGCCAGAGTACTGATTGACAACGGGTCTTCACTGAACGTAATGCCAAAGTCAACCATGGACAAGCTAGATGTTGATTGTTCCTATATGAAACCAAGTTCGACACCTCGTGCGAGCATTTGATGGGTCCAAAAGGAAGTGCTAGGAGAAATGGAATTTCCTATCCAGATTGGTCCCGAAGTTTCAGATCAATTTCCAAATCATGGACATTACCTCTTCATACAAATTGTCATTAGGAAGACCACGGATCCACATGGTCAGGGCAATTCCTTCTTCTCTACACCAACGGGTCAAATTCATGGTGGATGACAAAGTGGTCGTAGTATTCGGTGAAGAAGAGACTCTGGTTAATAAGCCATCAGAGTTCAAATATGTAGAAGCCGCTGAAGAGTCGTTGGAAACAGCTTTTCAGTCTTTAGAGATTGCCAATGCGGTGTTTGGGAAGACCAAAGAAGAGGAAATGGTCGCCAAAATTATGATAGCCCAAGGGTACAAGGCTGGTTCTGGCTTGGGAAAGATGGTCAAGGGATTCTAGTTCCTATCCAACCAAGGAAAACAAAGACCGTTTCGGGCTGGGATACACCCCAAGTAAGGAGGAAAGGCGGATAAGGGCGGATGAGCGAAAGCGCCAGTGGTTGGCCAAATCCAGAGGTGAAGATCCATGGCCCCAGAGGATCCCAATTTGCGACCTTAGTCAGAGTTTTGTGAGTGCTGGCTTGTGGGACCCCAATCAAGTTCTTTGTTATCGAGATGTTTCAATCCAAAGAAGGCGAGGCGAGTCCGGTTCGTCGTTATGGATATCGGTGAAGAGTTAAAGAATTGGAAGATCACGATTCTCCCCGTGACTCTTAATTTAAAGTAATCATTTGTAATGCAACCCCGTGGCTCTCCCAAGGCCATAGGACCAGTTGTTAGGGCGCACGTGTTTTTATTTTCAAAATTATCATCATCAATAAAAACGCTTGTTTTGAATTCCTCAATCAATAAAAATCAATTTCTCTTCATTGCATGAGTCTTTTCTCGCTTTATTTGTCCTGCTTGTTTTCTTGTTTCGCTTTTCATTCTCGCTTTTTCGCCCGGCAAAAATGCGGATCCACAAAGAATGGTCTCTCAAAATGACAAAGTCGATATCCACCTTTTTGACTTTGATCACCCCACCAATCAGCCGGTGGGGATGTTGAAGAAGGCCGGGAAACTCCTCCGTAACTTTTGAGGTTAATGAAACAAGAAGAAAGGGTAATCCAACCACACGAAGAGTCCACCAAGTGATCAACTTGGGTACAGCAGAGGATAAGAAAGAGGTCAAAGTAGGCACCACCATGAACGCGAAGACCGCATAAAGTTAGTTCGGTTGTTGCGGGATTACGTGGATGTGTTTGCATGGTCGTATCAAGATATGCCCGTTGGACACCGACATCGTGGTACACAAGCTACCACCAAGCCCGAATGCCCACCACAAACAGAAATTGAGGAGGATGAAACCAGAGATGTCCTCAAAATCGAGACGTGAAGAAGCAATTCGATGCAGATTCTGGCGGTGGCAAAATACCCGCAATGGGTTGCCAACATTGTCCCGCCCCCCAAAAAGATGGAAAGGTCGGAATGTGTGTCGACACGGATCTCAATCGTGCTAGCCCTAAGGATGACTTCCTTTGCCTCACATTGATGTTTTAGTGGACAAGATGTACCAACACTCGTTATTCTCCTTCATGGATGGATACTCGGGATATAATCGGATCAAAATGGACCACGAGGACATGGAAAAGACAACTTTCATAACACTTTGGGGAACATTCTCATTATAAGGTCATGCCATTCGGATTGAAGAATGCCGGCACAACCTATCGAGGGCCATGGTTACCTTATTCCATGATATGATGCATAAAGAGATTGAGGTTTATGTTGATGACATGATCGCAAAAATCTAAAACCGACAAGGAGCACATTGTCAATCTGCGAAGCTTTTGAACGGTTAAGGAAATATAAGCTCAAGTTAAACCCGAACAAGTGCACGTTTGGGGTAAGATCGGGGAAGTTGTTAGGCTTCATTGTCACCGTAAGGGAATTGAGGTGGATCCGCACAAAGTAAAAGCCATCCTTGAAATGCCGTTACAAAACAGAGAAAAGAAATCCGTGGTTTCCTCGGAAGGTTGAATTATATCTCCGATTCATTTTTCAAATTGATCGCTACTTGTGAGCCAATCTTCAAATTGTTTGTGCAAAAAGTCAAGAGCCGAAGTGGAATGATCGGTGTCAAGCGACCTTCGAGAAAATCAAGGTGTACTTGCAAAATCCACTGATCTTAATGCCACCTGTGGCGTGCGAAGCTCTTCATCTTGTACCTTACAATTGCTAGACAATTCAATGGGTCGTGTGTTGGGTCGCATGATGAATCTGGAAAAAGGAGCATGCAATATACTACCTAAGCAAAAAGTTCACCGATCGTGAGACAAGGTATTCTATGCCGAAAAGACCATTGCGCTTTAGTTTGGGCCGCTCATCGCTTAAGGCGCAACATCTGCCGAGTCATACAACTTGGTTGGTTTCAAAAATGGATCCAATCAAGTACATATTTGAGAAGCCGACTCTCACAGGACGAATTGCCCGATGGCGGATGCAATTATCGTAATACGATATCCTCGTATGTCACACAAAAGGCGCTTAAAGGTAGTACACTCATTGAATATTTGGCATGTCACCGATTCCAGATTACCACCAATGCGGCATGATTTTCCCGATGAAGACATCATGGCACTATTCGACGAGGGAAGTCCTACGAAAAGTGAAAGATGGAGAATGATATTTGATGGTGCGTCAAATGTGTGGGGACACGAGTCGGGGCGGTGTTAATCTCTCCCGATAATCGCTTCATTCCCATCCATCGCAAAGGCTAAGCTTCTATGTCACGAATAACATAGCAGAATCACGAAGCATGCATCCCGGTATTCAAGCAAACTTCTAGAGTGGAAAGTTAAAAGGCTAGATGTATACGGGGATTCAAATTTCTAGTTATTTATCAAGCAAGAGGTGATTGGGAGACCCGAGATCCTAAACCGATTCCTTATTGTGATTACCGCGCAAGATTTGATGAAATCCTTTGATGAGATCACCTTCCAAAGATATCCTCGAGGTGAAAATCACCGCCGACGATTAGCAACATTGTCTTCCATGTTCAATGTTAG
Source organism: Oxytropis ochrocephala (assembly GCA_020916435.1). Taxonomy (NCBI): domain Eukaryota; kingdom Viridiplantae; phylum Streptophyta; class Magnoliopsida; order Fabales; family Fabaceae; genus Oxytropis; species Oxytropis ochrocephala. The sequence continues at coordinate 102,229,639 of CM037088.1, forward strand.
TTTGTGACAAGAACTTGACTAAGATCGAATTCAAGACCGAGTCTCGCTGCTGCGCATCACTATTGCATGGCAATAGATGAAGAGCCCGATGAGAAGCCTTGGTATCATGACATCAAGCGAGACATCACTAGTCGAATACCCACCGGGCATCGAAAATGACAAGAGAACTCTCGGAAGGTTGTCGAGGAATTTCTTCTTGAATGGTGAAGTTCTTTACAAGAGAAACTACGATATGGTTCTCCTAAGGTGTGTTGCCAAAGAAGAAGCCGAGAGAGAATCATGAGAGATGTGCATGAAGGCTCGCTCGAACCCATTCAAGTGGGCACACCATGGCTAGAAAAATCTTAAGGGCGGGTTACTACCGCTCCGGATGGAATCGATCATTATAGCTTCGTAAGGAAATGCCACAAATGCCGATCTATGCCGATCACATCCATGTGCCGCCGCCAAACTAAATGTTTTGATCGCATCTTGGCCGCTTTCCATGTGGGGCATGGACGCCATAGGTCCAATTGAGCCCAAAGCGTCAAACGGCATCGCTTTATTCTCGTTGCAATTGACTACTTTACTAAGTGGGTTGAAGCCGCTTCATACTCCAAAGATAACCATTCGATGGTTGCTAAGTTTGTGAAGAAAGATCCGATTTGCCGATATGGTTTGCCTCGATAAGATCATCACCGATAATCTGTAGCAATTTGAATAGCAAAATGATGAAGGACTTGTGCAAGGAATTCAAAATTCAGCACCATAATTCCTCTCCTTATCGCCCAAAGATGAATGGGGCAGTTGAAGCGGCAAACAAGAATATCAAGAGAATAGTGCAGAAAATGGTGGTAACCTACAAGGATTGGCATGAGATGCTTCCCTTTGCTTTGCATGGCTACCGTGATTTCAAAGCACACATCGATCGGGCAACCCTTTTTCCTTAGTGTATGGATCGAGCGCATTTCCCATCGAGGTTGAGATACCCTCCCTGCGGGTTCTGATGGAAACTAAGCTGGAAGAAGCAGAGTGGGTACAGGCTCGCCTGGATCAACTAAACCTCATTGAAGAAAAAAGGATTGCACTGCGTACCATGGCCACCGTATGCAACAGAGAATGAGAACCGCTTTCGACAGAAAGTCCGGCGCGCGAGTTTAATGAAGGAGATTTAGTACTCAAAAGATACTCGCTTATTCGTAGAGTGACTCCAGGGAAGTGGGCACCCAATTATGACGGCCCATATGTAGTCAAAAAGCCTTTTCTCGAGGAGCGCTGATACTCACCAACATGGATGGCGAAGACCTCAAAACCCAGTCAATTCGCACTCAAGAAAGAAGTATTATGCCCGAAAGAAATAAACGAAAAAGAGAAAGACAAGCCAAGTAAGAATTAGCTCGCTAGGTTGAAAACCCGAAAAGGGCGACTTAGGCAAAATCAGAGCGACCCTGGATTGAAAACCCGCAGCGGCGATCCAGCAAAAATTAGGGTCGAAAACTTGAGCATGAAAAGTAATGAAAGGCGCACAACTTCCTAAAGGCTTGAATGAGGAGTGATCAAGGTCAAGGACACAAATGTCAACACCGCCTCTACGAGACGGACAATCAAAATCGCCTTCTTTCCTTTTTCGTGTCTTTTTGCGCTTTAAATTCTCAAATGTATCGAATAATCGTCGTAACATTCTCATGCGATCGGCTTCCATATCAATAAAGCTCAACTTTTCTCATATCGTGATTGTTGATATTTCCGCTTTTGCTCAAAATAAGCGCTTTTTATGATGATGGTGATATCGAATCAGAAACATGTGCATACATCATAGAGCATTATAAATCATTGCGAAATCTTTAAAAGTCATGGGAAATAAGCAAATTCCTAGAGATAATTAACCTTACAAAAAGGGTTGCGTTCACAAACCGCTCCGCACGGCGGCGAACCATAGAGCAAACGCTGCTCGGTTCACAAGCCCTTGCGCTTTCCCACGGCTTTTCGGTCTCATACCAGAGTATCTAAGTCGGTTGAACCAAAGAAAATAAGCCTTGTCAAAAGCAAAAATGAATGGTCGAAAAAAGAAAGGCGATCGAAAAGAAAAACATGAGAAAAAACAAATAACCGTAGCGTAAAGTCGGTCGAAAAACAATTAAAAAGGAATCAAAAACAAAGGAAAACAGTCCACCACATGCATCATCACATCAAAATCATAGCATTGCATGCACTCACATAACATACTCCCGCATAACATGCCTTTGCATAACATGCACCCATGCTTCATGCATCATTCCTTGCATCACCGTACATATGCAGTACTTCAATTCAATACGCCAATGGGCCATCTTAATCACTAATCAACAGATTTGCAAATCCTTCAGATCTGTGGCATCCCTTCAGACTAAGGCGTCCCTTCAGATCCCGTCGTTATCGAGCAATCGACGAATCATCGACTCGAGTCCTTCGGTTTAGTTCAAATCAACAAATCAAACAAATGACTTTGAACTCGACCTTCATCCCGCCAAGTCATCACGAGCATGACGGATCGACCCCGCACTTCGCGTCCTTCGCATCAAATTGCGCGGCAAAAAGCATAGTGCAAGTCCATCAAGGTAAAATGTATCGGTCTCCACAACTTGATACGTAACCTCGAGCCGCCGAGTAGGCCACCTTCGAGCCCAAGCGCTCCTTCGAGAGCCCAAGCGCCTTCTTCAGAGCCTGCGTTCCTTCCGAGCCCGGGACGCTCCTTCGAACCCAAGCGCCTTCGCCAGCCCGAGACGCTCCTTCGTAACCTGCGCCCCATCGAACCCAAGCGTTCCTTCGAGCCCAAGCGTTCCTTCAGAGTCCAAGTACTCCTTCAGAGTCGCAGACGCTCCTTCGTAACCCGTGTGTTCCTTCAGAGTGACGAGCACTCCTTCATCGCCGCACTTTTTGTTACTTTCTTCCCCCGGTGCGCGCTTATCAAAGGATCTACCTTCTCTACTATTCTATTTATTGTTTTACTTATTTGCTTACGCCACCACGAGGGTCGGCGCCCATGTGTTTCCCCTGCTTTGTTAGCTTACCGAGGTTAGCACCACATTCATTACAACCGTTTTACAAGCTAGTATCCATTCACCCAAAAAGAAAAAGAAAATTCGGGTTTTTCCCTAAGTCGACAAAATCGGTATAATTTCTGAATTCTTTATCTCTATTTTGCCTCGGAATATGTTTTGGCCAACTCATATTCCTTGTTAAAATCTAGATAAAGAGGGGCAGCTGTCATACCCCAATTTTGTCCGGCTTAGGTCAACACCCTAATTTTCAACCAAAAATAAATAAATTAAGGCATGGCATGCATTTTAGAGTTTTAAAAGTCATCCAAGGGTTTTTAGAACCATATTTAGAATAAAAATGCATTTTTGAGCAAATTAGGACTTTTTAGGGTAAGGGGCATTTTGGTCATTTTTCGCAAAAGGAATATTTTCTCGTCAAAAATATGCACACACCAAAAGTACATTTTTCTCTTATTCAAGAGAATTTTTGTACAATTTTTAGAGAAAATATTCTAGCCTAAAATAATTAAAATGCACTTTTCCTATTTTTAGTGCATAAAAAATGCCAAAAGACCATTAAAAATTCCCCAATTAATTAAGTGACAATTTTAATTGTCTAGAATTATTAGGGAGGTTATTTCATGGTGTCCAAAAATATGTGACATGTTTTTAATAGGTGCACTCCCAATCACATGCCCAAAAGATTCAAAATTCAAAATAAAAGGAGGAAGTGTTGTCCTCAATAAGACAAAATACCAAAAAAACCATCATTTTTTATTTTTCCCCTCACATTTCAGCTGATTTTGCGTCCCATACTCCCTCTCCCTCCTTCTAGAAGTTTCTACACACTCCATTACTTACTCACCAAGTTTTAATTTGATCATATCCTCAATGTTGCCCTTTTGGTAAATTAACCCATGCACTTACACTAACCTTTCCATCAAAAACCCCATCTTACCTTTTTGAGAACATTCCCTCACCAAAATACCCTTAACCCTATTCTACAAAAATCACCATTCCCAAATTAGATTTTTTGTTCACAAATTTTCCCTTTTTTCCTTCTTTTATGCGCCACCTTCACCCATTTCTCTCACACACTTGTGTTTTCTAAATACCCTTGATCCATGTGACCACTAATCCTAACCATCCATTCAAAATTAAGATCCAATCCTAGAGCCCCATCAAAGCAAAAAGTCCTAAATACCCTAAAGCCTCAAAACCCCTATAAATAGCTCACACCTCCTCTCTTCACCAATCTTTGGCTATCATTCTCACCTTCAAGAAAACCTAGCACTCTTCTCCTCTCCCTCTCCTCCCTCTAGGCCGAAGCCTTCTCCTCCTTCCCCCTCCTCCATTACTTCACCTTCATCCACCAAAACACCTTGAATCCACCTCTCACACCCTTAACCTTCCTTTCTCACTCAAGAAGTTCATCACACCACCTTTATCTCCTTCCTTTCCTTGCAAGGCCGAAGCTTTCTTGCATTTTTCCTCCTCCATTTCTTCAATTTTCTCTTCCATTTTAGAGAAAAGGTAAAATCCATAACCCTCTTTGCATCATATCCAAATATTTTGCATTGAATCTCATTTTCTTCCCCTCATTCCTTTCGTGATAGCATCATCTTTTCAATGTAGTTTGTTGTGGTTGAGGGGTGAGATTTGTTGTCTCACCCTAAAATAAGTTGATTAGTGTTGTTTTCATGTTAATTTTTGAGTTTTCTTGTTAAATAAAATGAAGCAAAGTTGCGCATATACATGATTTAAAATGTCTTCAAAATTGATTTTGTTGTTTCTTTGTTTAAATCTTGTTGTTGGTATTTTTCTTTAGTAAGTTGTTGAGGATTTGGCTCTATGATTCCTACTAGTGCCAAGTGCACTTTGATCTTAGTAGTGAAGAGAGCTAGAAATGACTTTTGTTTAATATATTAGTTTATGTGCTCATTATTTCTTGTGTTTTAGTTTACCTTTTGTTTATTGATGATCTTGCAAAGTGATTCACACTACATGCCTAGTGCATTTCCTTCAAGTGGTGAAGATTGCAAGAGAGGATTCAATTTATTTTATAGTTGATATGTTTATGATCTAGCTATATTATTGTTTAGTTAATGATGATCTTGCAAAATGATTCTCACTACATGCCTAGTGCATTTCATTCTAGTGGTGAAGATTGCAAGAAAGGATTCAATCTATTCCCTAGTTTAATAGTTTATGTGTTCTTGTAGTCTAGTTACCTTGTTGTCCATTTGTTGATGATCTTGCAAAGTGATTCTCACTACATGCCTAGTGCATTTCATTAAAGTGGTGAAGATTGCAAGAAAGGATTCAATCTATTTCCTAGTTTAATAGTTTATGTGTTCTTGTAGTCTAGTTATCTTGTTGTCCACTTGTTGATGATCTTGCAAAATGATTCTCACTACATGCCTAGAGCATTTCATTCAAGTGGTGAAGATTGCAAGAAAGGATTCAATTTATTTCATAGATTAATCTTTTAAATAGTTCTTGTGAATTAATCATAGTTTTGTTTAATGTTCAAAGTTTTCTTTACATACTTGGCTTAGGCCATGAGCCCATCTCATTGAATAAAATTCTCCATTGTTATACTCAATAGTACTAGGGTTTTGATTTTTTTTGTTTTGGTCCCCTCATGTGTGTTCTTGGGGTTAGGGTTTTAGGTTACTATTTTGGTTTTCTTGAACTTTTAGCTTGAATAAAAATGCCTTGCTAGATGCCCATTTGGCAATTTCCTATGTTAGTTTAGGTTTATGCCTACATGTTCATGCATTTGTTTATATCTTTTCAAGTTTACTCATGCATATATTAATATCATGTTTTGCATCTCATAAGTTAAATGTGCATATATTAATATCATGTTTTGCATCTCATAAATTAAATGTTCATGCATTAATATCATGTTTTTTTTCCTTTTCATAAATTAAATGTTCATGCATCCAATAATGTTGTATTTTTGCATTCCATAATTGCATACTCTTGCATTCATATACTTGTATCATTGTGCACCCAATTGTTCATAGCAAATTGTAAATACTCTCTTGATTGCTTTGCTTGTGCCCCAAGGGGTTGTTTTGGGTTTTGTCTTGTAAGAAGGATTTGAAATGTTATATTTCTTTTCAAGCTTGAAATCCTATGTTTTTTTAATAAGAAAACCTAAGGCATTTTTCTAAATAAAAATCATTAACCATCACTCGCCGTTGCTTGTTTGATCGTTAATGAGGAGCTATTAGTGGTAGTCACTCAAGCCTTTGCTTGTTTGGCTATCATGAAAACTCCCACACATTAAATAAACAACAACAAAAACAATTAATAAACACGAGCTACTAGCTCACCCCTTTTTCAAAACTATTTTCAAAAGAATAATACGACGTTGTCGCTTGTAATCACTCGAGCCATTGCTTGTTTGATTGCCGCCCAACTCTCTTTTCTTTCGAGTTAATACCGAATGCCACTCAAGCCTTTGCTTGTTTGGTGTTCGCGAACACTGGGTCTTATTTCAAAACTCCAAAAGCACTTTCAAAAATCACAAAGCCGCTTTTCACACGCAAAATTGAGAACTACGTTGCTTTGATCCTCAACGATGAGGGTACGTGAGGGACGGGTTCTGTCCCGTCAAGCATACCTTTAAAAACACCCTTAAAAACCGAGAACTACGTTGCTTTGATCCTCAACCGGTGAGGGTACGTGGGGACCGGTTCATGTCCCGTCAAGCATACCTTTAAAAACCCATAAAAACAAGAACTACGTTGCTTTGATCCTCACCAACGGTGAGGCACGTGGGACCGGTTCTGTCCCGCCAAGCACGCTTTTCAAAAATCTTTGTCTTGTTCCGCTTTTCAAAGATACCAAAACATCCCTTTTTCCCGCTTTCAATAAAGTGATTTCTCAAAAAGAAAAGAAAATAAATAGAACAACGTATTTCAAATCAAACATTTCAAAACCACATCAAATTAATGGTTCCCTTTCGGTAGAAAGAGGCGTGTGAGTGCTAATACCTTCCCATGCGCAACCGAATTCCGAACCTACATCTCTAAGTTTTCGAAAGACCACCCGCTTTCCTAAAAAGGTTTTTTCAATGTTTTCCTAAATAAATATTGGTGGCGGCTCTCATCGATTTTCAAACGTTGTCAAACCGAAAAGTCCCAAACCGATTTTTCGGCGCGCAACAATAACGCCTTCAACTATCGAGGCTACCGACAATAGTCTCTCATCGTGAATTTTTCTTTATCTCTTCTTCACATGTACCTGCATCAACATTCTCAAGCCTAGAGAAATGATCAGCAACTTGGTTCTCCACCCCCTTTTTGTCACGTATTTCCAAGTCAAATTCTTGGAGGAGGAGAACCCATCTAATAAGCCTTGGCTTTGCATCTTCGAAGTTCGAAAGGAAGCCGCCACCAAATTTTAGTTTAAGGGCAAATTCGGAAAATCCCTTTTAGTTTTAGGATAAGGCAAGTTTAAAGGTTCGAGTCGTTATGCGTGGGGAAGGTATTAGCACCCCACGACATCCTTCGTCTAATTATTTATGGTTTATTAATATTTACCCTTTTTATTTATAGTGAAAAAGACTTAATTAAATTTTTTATTTTTAGTGCTTGACAAGAGTGGACTCTTGCTCCTACGTACCTCCGGATGCAATGGAGGAATCAAAGCTACGTAGTTCTTCCTGAAAAAGGTTTGTTGGTTGGTGTTTTTAGTGTAGGGTCCTAGGACTCCTTGAACTGCATGTCTGACCATCGATTCCTAGACGACGACTAACCCGATTGTACAACCGACTTAGTCCCCTACTTTTTGAAAGTATTTTTGAGGTTTTTTGAAAGAAGTTTGTTTGATGTGAGGTGAGTTGGTTTTAGAATAGGTATTCTAGAACTCCTGAACTGTACAGCTCATTAGTTCTAGAACGCTGACTAACCCGATTGTACAACCGACTTAGTCCCCTATTTTTAGGAAAAGTGATTTATTTATTTACTTATAAGTTTTTAGGATTACTTGAATCTGCATGTGACTCATTGGTCCTAGGATGATGACTAACCTTGTTGTACAACCGACTTAGTCTTTTATTTGATTTTTGAGGAAATAAACTAATTTGTGCATAAAAAAAAAGAATAGATATATAAATAAACAGTAAACAAACAAATAAATAAATAAATAGATTATATTATAAATAAATGATAAATAAATATGTACATAAAAATAAACAAAATAAATACAAAACTAACTCGGACTCGACGAGTGCTTAAACCGACCGAGCAATCGGACTGTGTCAATCACGAACCGGACTCCTATTTGGTCCATTTTGACCCCAAGATCGCAGGAACCGCTTTGAGAATCGAAAAGCCGACTCAAAACGCCCAAATGGTCAAAGACGGGTTTGTAGTGAAATGAGCCGCTAACGCTTTGACCCAAAAAGATCACTTAACCCGCCAATGATCCTCCTCTAATCTTCACCTCTCAACCCCTTTTATATCAAATTGCTAGGGAGCTCTTGTTTCTTGTGAGCAATGTGGGACTAAAACAAGGTAGAGAAAGCAATTCCCCTTTAAAACACAATTCCCGCTTTTTCTCAAACCTCACACCGTAAAATTGCGATTCCGATTCGTTAACCGTTGGATCGTCTTTCTTTTTTGACACAGGGTTCGTGAGACATATATCTACGCTTTCACCATTCGGATCGTTGAAAAGAGGTCTTATGAGAGAGAAATTGCCTTCGCAATAGCTGCAATTTTTGGTCCGTTTTTCTCAAACCTCTCATCGTAAAAGTGCGATTCCGGATTCGTTAACCGTCGGATCGTCTTCATTTTTTGACAGTAGGTTCGTGAGACATATATCTCCACTTTCACCGTTCGGATCGTCGAAAAGAGGTCCGAGGAGGGAGAAATTGCCTTCGCAATAGAGCTGCAGATTTGGGTATTTCATCTTTTTGTTCTTATTTTGTAAGCTCTTATGCTTTGCTTCACTTGCTTTTTCAATTACTCAAAGAGGGTCAAAAGAAAATAACATGTGGGATGATTGACCAAGAATCAAATCATGCATCTTTATATTAATTGTGGTTGATATGCACAAGCTACTTATCTTTTACTTGAGTACATAGAAACGTTTGTTGCACATACACTACTTAATAAAAAAATATTACAATGATATAAGAACTCTGACAAAATTGGGGTATAATAAATGCTGCCCTCTCTTTATTTATATTTTACAATTTTTTTAGTAGAAATAGAAATAAAGATAGAATAGACGCCAATTTTGTCCGCTTAGAGGGGAAATAGAGGGTTTGAGAATAAACAGGAGCGCTTAACACTTGGGCGTATTAACCTCGAACAAAATGAAGGATCACTCGGGATCTCGAAGGAGCACTAAGGCTCTAAAAGCCCACTCGGGGTCTGAAGGAGCACTAAGGCTCTGAAGGACCACTAAGGGTCTGAAGGAGCACTAAGGCTCTGAAGGACCACTCTAGGTCTGGAAGGCTGCCTAGGCCTTATTTGAAGGACCATCGTGGTCTGAAGGAGCGCAACTAGCTACGCGTGCTAGTTAAACGGCCCGAGGGGCCTTTATATTCGAAAGCGCCATGATGGGTCAAGATCGTGTCTAGAATCGATATGTTGACCATGAAGGACGCCCATCGTGTGTCTTAGTCGGTGACACAACTAGTCCGAAGGACCACGCGGTCTCGCGAAGGTCCGCCGGGCTCGACTCGACGCTTGCGACTGGGGGCCACTTAGGGCACTGAAGGAGCGTAGTGCTCGGGCGGACCACTCGGAGTCCGAGGATCAACTTGGTGATCCGTGATATGATATGAGATTAACGCTTAAAGCAATCGATATTAGATGAACAAAACATAGGAAACGACACTTATCGTGTTTATCCGGGCACACCTAACAAATGCATCTTCCCGAGGAGGGAAAAGCTTTCTTCCTTTGGCAAAGCAATTAATGGTGCGATATGTACGCAATGATTGGTATCCGTGGAATGATTTTTCTTTTTTTTTTTTTTTTTTGCTTTTTTGCTTGTTACGTAATAAATGCATGAAATGCAAATGTGAATATGATGCAAATGAAATGATTGAATGCTAATGCCATGGTGCATGCATGATGCGATGATATGATATGATATGAGTGATTGGGTGCAAAACATTTTTTTTGTAATGATAAGATGCGAGACTTTGGATGCGAAAGCATGGGTAAATATTGATCATTCTTTGGAAAAATTAGTTTTGATTCAAACTTCGGCATTCTCAAGGTCATTATCTACGAGACAATCGATATGCAAAAGTACTTGATCAGATTTGCAAGCTCGCTTATTTTTCCTTCCATTATGATGTCCCTTGATGATCGAAATTTATGTCCACAAAGTTACCTAAGTGAATTTTTAGCATCACATGATCAACTTGTGTTCTCTCTCTCTGAAGCTTTGTTTAGTAAAGACATATGTTGGTGCAAGTATGAATGAGTCAGTTAACTTGGGGTTCTAAAGGCCTAGGGTGAGGATATTTGTGGCACATGAAGGGGTGAATGACTGACTGGTCTTTGTCAAGGTCATCAAAGGTAGGTTTTCCCAAGCCAAGAAATGCAGGACTGCCCCAATTTAGATTTGATGACGGGTAGTGAATAACTTGCCCCTGTCTAGTGGTGACAAGCTAGGGGTGTAGAAGATGATGAACTGGGAATGCATTGGCTTTGGAATGAAAGGCGGAAAGCAAGAGACTTTGTCTCAACCCATAGAGTTTGGCGTTGCCCCATTTATGGTAAGGACAAGATTGCCTCGGCTAGAGTAGCAGCGTTTTAGGGTAATGAGTTGAGAAATTGCCCCGGTATTGTTTTGTGGATATGAATATGACAAGGGATGAGGTGAGTGTAGGGCGGATTTCTCCAAGTAAAGGGTGAAGGGATTGCCCCACTTGGTAATGAGATTTCAAATGGTTGTTTTAGTGAGGTTGTGAAAGGTGACAGAGTTAGGGCTATGGGTTTTTTGAGTTGGTCTGGTATGTATGTTTAGACTCATGTGGTGTGGGATGGACGTTGGACACATTTCCCCAAGCTTAAGTGGAACAAATGGTGAAAAGATTTCCCCACTTTGGGATCTAGGTGACGATCCTAGCATAAACCTTTTGGTTATCTTTAGAATGACTCTCAGACTATGATAGTCTTGAGTTTGCTATGATGAAAACTGCACTTGGTGATCGCTAACCCTTGCCTTTATATCAATGGAACATGGATGAACCTTTGGAGTGCAAGCCCTTTTTGATTTCTTTATTTTGAGTTTTTTTTTTTGAGATACATTTTTTTGAGCAAACATATTGTAAATAAATAAACTTATTTGTCCTAAGATTAAAACTTTGAGAAAACAAAAGCAATCGGTCATTGATCGGAATGAACTCTAGAGGGTTGTAACGTGGCCGATGGTTTAGTGATTTATGAGGGAAATGATAATTGGGCTCAAAGTAGTGTTTGGGGATTGATGGGACGGATGATTTTTTATTGAGCAGTATGATTTGGCTAATGGTTAATGGTTTATGAAAGAAGGGGTTATTAGGCTCAATGAAGTATTTGATGATTGATGAGACAAATGATTTGGTGATGTAACTTGGCTAACGGGTGATGATTTATGAATGAAATGGTTGTTAGGCTCAAAGGAGTGTTTGAGGTTTTATTGAGACAGTAATTGATGTGTCTCATGGTAGGATGGACTTGTTTAGGATTGTAATGTGGCTAAGGGTTTATGGAGGGTAGGATATTGAGGCCAAAAGAAGTGTTTGAGGTTTATTTTAGACAATGATCTCTTTATGCTTTAATAGTGTGAAGCAACAGCTCACGACTTGTACTACTTTTGGTCTTTGTTTTTTCTAATTTGTTTTTTTTTTGGGATTTTTTAATCCACTTTTTTGACTTCACTCTTTTGTGCTTTTGTTTCTTTTTTTGGGTGAGTGAGTGATAAAACTAATGCAACATTTTTTTGATGCGAATCGATCATTGTCCGGGTTTGGGATTTTTGGCTTAAGGTGGGTAGCACGGGTTTTTTTCGAGGGTATGGGAAGATGGTCAAATTTCGTTTCAAATCATGATTGCTCGTTTTCTCAAAAATTAACTTAAGGACAATAATTTATTTATTTTTATATACATGCTCTTTATTCTTTATTTCTCTCTTTTTTGTGTGCCCTAATTTTTGCTTAGGCCGCTCTTACGAGTTTTCAACCTAACGGGCCTTTTTGATTTTTTTTTTTGTAAAGGACTTGCACCAATGGAATATAATGTTGACAAGGTATTTTAGAGATCAAAAATTTGCCCCAGTATGGAGGGCCTAAAGTATTATTTCATTAGTGAGAACAAACCAAAAAGTCGACTAGGTAGGGGCGTATGTACTTTAGGGTGGCCGGGTGGGATCAGACTTGGACAGGGGATGATGATAAGGTACGATCATTAACTGACTCAAACAAGAATGAAGACACATGTTACACACAAGTTACTATACAAATGCTTCGTAGAGAGTTAACATTAATTAAAACATGAAAGAAATTTTTGACAAACCATTTCGGTCATTCATCATGGGATGCAACACTTTGTTAAAATAAATGTGAACGAGCTGTTAATTTGAAAAATTGAGTGTCCTGAAGCACCTTGAGCTTGCAACGAAGTATGACTAAATATTTTTTAAAAAGAATGATTTATTTCACAAGAATGTCTCACCTCTCATCAATTTTTTTTCTAAAATTATGTTTTTTATTTCTATAATGCATGATGTAAGTATGCAAATGAATGAGTGTGCATGAAATGCGAATGAATGTATGTGAAATGCGAATGTAATGATAATGTATGTGAATGAAATGATAATATATGATTTTATTTATCGCGTCGGGGAATTATAAGTTTTACGGTTGGAGAGTAAAGTACAAAGTTTGACTTTGACTTTAGCATGCATGACTTCTCTCCAAAATAAAGCTTTTAATTCTCACGCAGTCGTAACATAAGATGTTTATTTTTGTTTTTTGTAATGCAAAGAAAAATGCATGAGGTATGGTTTCTAAGAAACTTATGGTAAATAATGATTTTGATTTTTGACTTTTTGATTTTTTAATTTTTTTGGATAAAAGACGGTATGCATTAATGTTCGCTTGAATGCAAGGGTATAAAGCTCCTTTGTGACCCTAGAAGGGTACCCTATGGAGTGGGTCTAAGGTTTCTTTTATAGTGAGCCTCACAAGGGTAGTTTTAAAGAATCCTACACAAGGTTCCTAGAGCCAATGACCCCAGTCAAGAATACTGACCCCAACAATAGGCAAGCTATTAGAAGGGATAGCATCCTTAAAAGGAATCAAACTCTAGGTGAGATTTTCATGACCACCCAACGAGACGTGCGTCCCGCAGCCATCACTACGCAATCTCGCTTCTAACTTAGGTTTGCACTCGAGTCCGGGTAGAGGACTTTTCACATGTGTGTGATGTGTAGATGTGAAGTGTGTGTAGGAGCGGCTTTAAAATAACCCAAAGTCAGCAAACAAAACAAACATTCATACAAATGTCGTCTTCTACCCTAGGGTTTATATATCACATAAAAGTATAACATGCAAATAAATAAATAAATAAACAAATAAGGGAAGGGTACAAATTAAATTAATCCTAAATAATTAGACTAGGTTTTGACTCTCTAAAAAGAATTAAGTCCCCAAAGTGAAGTCGCCAAATGTAGCTGCGACCAAAAATCCGAATGGATTCTTCAAGTTCGAAGGAAGCCGCCACCAAATTTTAGTTTAAGGGCAAATTCGGAAAATCCCTTTTAGTTTTAGGATAAGGCAAGTTTAAAGGTTCGAGTCGTTATGCGTGGGGAAGGTATTAGCACCCCACGACATCCTTCGTCTAATTATTTATGGTTTATTAATATTTACCCTTTTTATTTATAGTGAAAAGACTTAATTAAATTTTTTTATTTTTAGTGCTTGACAAGAGTGGACTCTTGCTCCTACGTACCTCTGATGCAATGGAGGAATCAAAGCTACGTAGTTCTTCCCGAAAAAGGTTTGTTGGTTGGTGTTTTTTAGTGTAGGGGTCCTAGGACTCCTTGAACTGCATGTACCATCGATTCTTAGACGACGACTAACCCGGATTGTACAACCGACTTAGTCCCCTACTTTTTGAAAGTATTTTTGAGGTTTTTTGAAAGAAGTTTGTTTGATGTGAGGTGAGTTGGTTTTAGAATAGGTATTCTAGAACTCCCGAATCTGCATGACTCATTAGTTCTAGAACACGACTAACCCGGGATTGTACAACCGACTTAGTCCCCTATTTTTAGGAAAAGTGATTTATTTATTTACTTATAAGTTTTTAGGATTATCTTGAATCAGCATGTACTCATTGGTCCTAGGATGATGACTAACCCGGTTGTACAACCGACTTAGTCTTTTATTTGATTTTTGAGGAAATAAACTAATTTGTGCATAAAAAAAAAGAATAGATATATAAATAAACAGTAAACAAACAAATAAATAAATAAATAGATTATATTATAAATAAATGATAAATAAATATGTACATAAAAATAAACAAAATAAATACAAAACTAACCTGGACTCGACGAGTGCCGAACCGATCGAGCAATCTGACCAGGTCAATCACGAACCGGACTCCTATCTGGTCCATTTTGACCCCAAGACCGCAGGAACCGCTTTGAGAATCGAAAAGCCGACTCAAAACGTCCAAATGGTCAAAGACGGGTTTGTAGTGAAATGAGCCGCGAACGCTTTGACCCAAAAGATCACTTAACCCGCCAATGATCCCCTCCTCTAATCTTCACCTCTCAACCTCTTTTATATCAAATTGCTAGGGAGCTCTTGTTTCTTGTGAGCAATGTGGGACTAAAACAAGGTAGAGAAAGCAATTCCCCTTTAAAACACAATTCCCGTTTTTCTCAAACTCACACCGTAAAATTGCGATTCCGGATTCGTTAACCGTTGGATCGTCTTTCTTTTTTGACAGTAGGTTCGTGAGACATATATCTACGCTTTCACCGTTCGGATCGTTGAAAAGTGGTCTTATGAGAGAGAAATTGCCTTCGCAATAGCTGCAATTTTTGGTCCGTTTTTCTCAAACCTCTCATCGTAAAAGTGCGATTCCGGATTCGTTAACCGTCGGATCGTCTTCATTTTTTGACAGTAGGTTCGTGAGACATATATCTCCACTTTCACCGTTCGGATCGTCGAAAAGAGGTCCGAGGAGGGAGAAATTGCCTTCGCAATAGAGCTGCAGATTTGGGTATTTCATCTTTTTGTTCTTATTTTGTAAGCTCTTATGCTTTGCTTCACTTGCTTTTTCAATTACTCAAAGAGGGTCAAAAGAAAATAACATGTGGGATGATTGACCAAGAATCAAATCATGCATCTTTATATTAATTGTGGTTGATATGCACAAGCTACTTATCTTTTACTTGAGTACATAGAAACGTTTGTTGCACATACACTACTTAATAAAAACAATATTACAATGATATAAGAACTCGGACAAAATTGGGGTATAACACTTCATGACATTGTTCATCAAAGTTGAAGACGTTGTCACGTTGCAACAACAGACACAGGGGTTTTGAAATTTTTGAGAAATCCTTGATAAATCTTCTGTAAAACCCTGCATGTCCTAAGAAACTTCTGACTCCTTTGATAGTTGTTGGTGGAGGTAGCTTGTCAATAACATCAATCTTTGCTTTGTCTACCTCTAACCCTTTCTTTGATATTCTGTGCCCCAACACTATTCCTTCTTGTACCATGAAATGGCATTTTTCCCAATTGAGCACTAGGTTGATTTCTTCACACCTTATTAGGACTCCTTCCAAATTATCCAGGCATGCCTTGTATGAATCTCCATGGATTGAGAAATCGTCCATAAAGACCTCCATGGAATTCTCAATGAAATCTGAAAATAAGACCATCATGCACCTTTGAAATGTTGCAGGAGCATTGCACAGCCCAAATGGCATCCTTCTGAAAGCAAAGGTACCATAGGGACAAGTGAATGTTGTCTTTTCTTGATCTTCAGTGCTATGGCTATCCGGTTGTAGCCCACGAATAACCATCAAGGAAACAAAGAGAAATCCTTGCCTCATGAGCCTGCTCTAACATTTGATCAATGAATGGAAGAGGGAAATGATCCTTCTTAGTTGCTTTGTTTAGCTTTCTATAATCCATGCATATCCTCCAGCCTGTTACTGTCCTTGTTGGAATTAGCTCATTTTTATCATTTGTTACCACAGTAACTCCTCCTTTCTTTGGCACATACTGTACTGGACTTACCCAGGAGCTATCACTAATAGGATAAATGATTCCTGCATCCAACCACTTAATGATTTCTTTCTTTACCACCTCCTTCATTATTGGGTTCAATCTCCTCTGCCCTTCAATGCTATTCTTGGCATTTTCCTCCAAGACAATTCTGTGCATACAGATTGTGGGACTGATACCTTTAATGTCTGCCATTTGCCAACCAATTGCTTTTTTATGTCTCTTCAGGGTAGTAATGAGATCATTTTCCTGCTCTTGGGTGAGCTTGGAAGAGATGATCACAGTGTAGGGAACCATTTTCCCTAAAAAGACATACTTTAAATGCTCGTAACACCTTTAGTTCCAAGGTAGGTGGCTCTTTGATGGAAGGCACATTCTTCTTAAGATTTGATTCCTCTTGCCCTAGAGATTCGTACCTCTTTGTCCAAGACTTTGGTGCGGGGCTCTCGGGCGTGTACGTCTGCGCAAATGCACGCTACAACGCCTAAAGGAACAACTTCTTCGCTAAAAACTTTTGCACTTCGTCATTGCTAGCATCTTCTCCAAATGATCATTATCTTTGTTCAATTGCTTTTGAACCATATGATCAATGGCAACTACATACGAGCATTCCTCCGTGTGCGAGATCCGGGTATTTGAGTGCATTGAGGACGTTGAACTTGACTTCTTGGTCATTGACTCTCATGATTAATTCTCCTTTCGCACATCAATGATTGTCCTTCCAAAGAGCTAAGAATGGTCTTCCCGCAATGATGGGAACTTCTTTATCTGCATCAAAATCTAAAATAACAAAATCCACTGGAAACACAAACTTGTCAACCTTAATCAAAACATCTTCTAATATGCCCTCGTGGATAAACTCTACTTTTATCACCTAAAGTTAAACTTAAAGAAGTAGGTCCGCGGTTCCTATACCAAGTTTGTCATAAATGGACTTGGGCATCAAGTTGATACTTGCTCCCAAGTCACACAAAGCTTTTCCAATGTAAAAATCTCCAATAGAGCATGGTATAGTAAAACCGCCAGATCCTTGAGTTTTCTAGGAAGCTTATTCTCGCATAATTAAGCTACATTCTTGATCAAAGCAACAGTTTCAAACTCCCCTAGCCTTCTTCTTTTGGTGATGATGTCTTTCAAGAACTTGGCATAGTTTGACATCTCACAGTAAAGCTTCAACCAAAGGAAGGTTGATGTGTAACTGCTTTAACATCTCCATGAACTTGCCGAATCGCTTATCTTCATGAGCCTTTTTCAATCTTTGAGGGTATGGTGGAGGAGGATACTCGTGTACAAGCCTCAGTACGCCTTGATTCTGGTTCAAAACTAGACGTCAGTAGCGTGCGGGTTAGACATCACAATGTCTGGAGTATCTTTCACACCACTTGAGCTTGCCTCTTTCCCCTTCTTTTTCTCCTTCTCTGGTGCTTCTTCTTCCACAGGCATAGTTGGTTCAGGTTATTCAGTACCACTTCTTAAAGAAATTGCATTTACCTGTCCATTTCCCCCATTATTACAATTAGGGTTTGATGATGATGATGTAGTTTCAGTTGTAGAAGGAAGAGATCCATTCTCGCTTTTGGTGTGAGAGTGAAGTTATCTCATCGAACTGATTTTCCAGAGTTTTGATTGAAGACTCATGAGTTTGCAAAGTTGTCTTACAATCACTTATGAAGCTTTTCATCATGACCTCCAAATTGCTATTGTTGTTATTCTGGACATACTGCCTCTGTTGTTGTTGTTGAGGGGAAATCCTGGAGGTATTGCGGGAGAGCGATATTCTTTGGTATTCGGGTGCATTGTTGTTTCTCCAACCGAAATTTGGGTGATTTCTCCAATTTGAATTGTAAGAGTTGGAATAGGGATTTGTTTCCTTTGTTACGAGAGACAAAGTTTACTGATCGAGGGTTATAAGGACACTCCTCATACACATGCCCTTCTTCACAATAAACACATACTACTCCCCCGCATGTGTGGGTTCTATCACTGCAGCTAGCCTGCTTCTCGTGACGTGGCCACGTTTGAAGTACTCAAAGTTTTGATCAAGTTGGTCAAGGTAGCCACTGAGCGAAAAGAGCGATCACTTCACTTATTTCATGGACACCGCCTTCTTTCCGAGAGTAAATCTATCGATGGCCAAAGAGAGTTATGGGTGGCTATGTCATCAATAAGCTTGCATGCCTCAGAAAAGGACATGTTCAGAATGACACCACCTGATGAAGCATCAAGTATCAACCTAGTAGGCTGATCTAGACCATTGTAGAAAGTCTCCATTTGGATCACCACAGGAATGCCATGGTGTGGGCACATTCTTAGTAATTCCTTCCACCTCTCCCAAGCTTCAAATAATGATTCCCCTTCCCTTTGTTTGAAGGAAGTGATATCATTCCTCAACTTAGCATTTTTGTTGGGAGGGAAGTATTTTGCAAGAAACTTCTCAACTAGCTCATCCCAAGTGTGAATTGAATTTGGCTCCAAGGAGTTCAACCAATTTTTGGCCTTATCCTTAAGAGAGTAGGGAAAGAGCTTTAGTCTAAAAGCATCCTCTGAGACTCCAGGGATGATAAAATTGCTACACACATCCAGAAATTGCCTTAGGTGAGAATATGGATCTTCTTGAGGAAACCTCCAAATTGCCTCTGCAGTTGCGATTTGGAACATCATAGGCTTGAATTCAAAATGACCAAGATGGAGGTTGGTCTTGCAATGCTCTGTTTGTAAATGAGCGAGGGTTGAGCACAGCGTCAGTCACGCATAGGCCTGTCCCTCGTCATTGACCATATCTTGTGGTCCCGCATTGATGAGTTCTTTGCCTTTGGTAGTGTTCATCATCAACAACTATTGTCTCTGTATGAGTTTGTGGTCCACGACCTTGTCCTCTACCTCCTCTTGGTAAATGTCCACCTCTAGAACCGGTGTTATGCTCGGACATGGTTGGGTGTTGTTCTTTATTGTTGTTGCCTCCTTCTTAACCTTTGTTGTCTCCTTAGTTATCCGAAAGTTCTTTCGAGTTCTGGATCAAACTCGTGTGTAGACTCACTCCTTGGCTCGGTTGAACTAGAGCTTGCGTTGGAACTAAGCATACGCTGTAACGCGTCTACTGCTCAAACACGAAACAACAAACAACACAGTAAAATTCTTTCAACTTGTGTTCTAATACTTTTTGAATAATAAAAGTTACTACAATCCCCGGCAACGGCGCCAAAAACTTGTTGCGTTGGTATATTCGTTGGTTTTCGCAATTATAGTGCAAGTATACACATCGTACAAGTAATAGAGTGGTTTTAAGTAAGAGATCGTTCCCACGAGGATTGGTATACTTTTCAAAGTTCAAGTTTCAAAACACAAGAGAATCAAGTAACAAATCGGCAATAAGAGTTGGTTTTAAAGCTAAAGATGTAATTAAAACAAGTAAATAAATGTTGGTTGTGAATATGGATGAGAGATGAGTTGAGTTGTTGCATGCAAGTAAATCTTTTCTAGCCAGACGTTATAACGTTTACACATTATGACGTTCAAATGTTATTTTGTATAGACGTGGCCACGTTTGAACGCTGTTGCAAAAGAGCTATGCTTTTCAGCGACAAAACGCCGAGTTTCAAGTATAAGAGGTCCTATGTCTAGGTTCTAAATAGGCCCACTCCTGTATTTTAAGCACCCACAAAGAATGTTCTATGAACTATTATCCATTCTATGTCTAGACTTAGATAAAGATGCCTAAATGTCTTTAGTACATTGTTCATTCATATAAATCCTTGATTTCTTTTCATAGACCATGTCTGCATACTATGAATCTACCTATTTTAAGAGGTCAACCTCAAAACAAGTTTGGAAATATTTTCACACAAGGATTTAAAACATGCACGTCAATACTTCATAACATTAACTAGAAGTTCATTACAAGCAAAACAACAACTCAACTACAAAGTGTTTAGCTCATGCTGAGCATCTTTACAGAATGATGAGGATTTAGAATCCAAATACCATACATAATAGAAAAGAAACTAAGTGCAAAAGATACACCTAAGTAGCTCTTCAAAGATGTATGCTGTGTATAGACGTTACAACGTCCCGAGCCTCACAAAGAATGCAGAAAATAAAACAAAGTTCGTAAAAGCAAAATACAGAAGTCTGTTTCCAGATCTTCTTTACAGGACTACTTCTGAATCTTTAATGGAAATATGGTGAAGGGATGAAGATGAAGTGTATGAAGTGGTTCTGAATGGGTGTATGTCTCGGTGTCTTGAGAGAGAGCTGAGCCTTCATTAAATAGCCTCCTTGCTCACGTGTGGCTGATGTCACTTGCCCACCTACCAGGTCTGTTTCCTCTCTTCTGCCTGACACTGTTCAGTGCTATAGTGTATATGCGTGTCAGTTCATGGGGAATAGAAGATCTTCTGACTTTTATATCTTTGACCATCATTACTAGCGCGCCAAAATGAAGATCTTTCACCCTTGCTCTGCTGCACTTCTATAGACGTGGTGAGGGACGTGGTAACGTTCATCACTATTTCCTACACAAGCACAAAAAGCATCAAAACGCTCTCAAGGGCACCATTTGGTGCCAAAATGCACAGATTCATTCATTTAACCTTTCACTCACTCAGAAATACAAAACTAACGTAAAACTACTTAAATTAACCTTGTATTGCTAGAGAACTTGCATGATTTATTCTTGAGTGAGTATAAATAACTCATATAAATATGAGTTATCACCAGCTTCATGCATGCACTTGCAATTGCTGACCTCATGCCTGGTTCTCTGAAGCCATCCCACCTTGCATAGTAGGCGCCTACCATTCACACATAGCTATAGGCATAGCTTTGAAGAGTCACTAACATAGGGACACATGTTCTATCATCATGGAACCGCCCTATGTAATTAGTCAAAGATTTGAACTTGGGATCAACCTCTGAAAAGCAACTACAGCTATGATCCACTCAAGATTACTTCAACATGAAGGAAGGAAGCACCTCTCTTGAAGGCTATAAAAGGACCTCACATCTTCCTTTGGAAATATATCACAATCCATAAGTTAGATCAAAATTTCAAAATACATAGTTAGTTTCTAGGAAATGAAGGAATTGACAAATCCTCCTTAACTCGATTTCATAGTGTTTGTATAGTGCTAAGGAGTAATGCTAGTGCATTGCTAGAAGATTTCATACAAAGGGCTTCAACATTTGTAACTTTTATCTTGTTGTTTCTCTTTTGTGATTTCTATTATATAAACATGGTCTATTCAGTTTATATATATATCTTGCAATGTCTATTGTTAGCTAAACCTCTCTTAGTTGGAATGTTCTAATCATTTAATGAGCTTTTAAGTAAGTATGTTGCATGTATGTATGTTTGTACTTTAGTTCTTGCTTGATAATCTTTCAAAACTTATTTTGAACTTGATCACTTAGAATAAGTAGATTTGTAAGAGCAGACATGGCTTACAATTAAGAAATCAAGAACTAATATGGGTGAGTGTTTTACATAAAGAAAACTTTGTGAAAACCATGCTAAGTCCTAGAAATAGGATAGTATAGTCCATAGGATGAATTGTGGGTACTTAAAATACAAGAGTGAATTTATTTTAGCAACTTGGATAATTGTTAGGAGGCAAGAAAGACATTGACAACCCTTTCTTTACTGCAAAATGTTACCAAGTGGCTTCAATCTCAAGAGGGGGGGGGGGTGAATTGAGACTTTAAGAACTTTTCCCCTTTTTAAATGACTTAGATTAATTTTCGCGCAGGTTTATGGAATGAACGAATTAGAAACGAAAACAGTAAATAACACATGAGATTTATACTGGTTCAGCCACCTCCTAGTGACCTACTCCAGTCCTCACAAACCCTTTGTGAGATTTCACTATCAAAACAAAGCTTAAAACGGGTGCTTTAAAACCCTTACAGACTCAGGCGCTCTTCACCTAGGATACCCCACCTTGTGCAAGAGCCCTTAACAATAATTACAACAAGAGATACCCCACCCTTGTTACAATCAAAAACCCTAGAGAGATACCCCACTCTCTAGTACAACCAATTGACATACAAGAGATACCCCACCCTTGTTATATTCAAAATCCTAGAGAGATTCCCCACTCTCTAGTAAAACCAATTACAGTAAAATAAAATTACAAGAAAAATAGCAATACCTCTAAGAAGGTGAATACAACAACTTGAAGATTCCCAACCTAACCCTTGAGAGAGATCAGCTCAAAAAGATGGAAACAGTGAAACGTGCAATGGTGTGCGATGTGCGCTTCTGCTTTTTGAGAATTGTAGGTTGTATGTTTTGTGAAGCCCTAAGTCTCTATTTATAGAGGTTGTAAAATATGACCGTTGGAATAGTTTATGAATAAGTGGATAATCGATTTGTTGCTTATAATAACTTGGTTGAAAATCGATTGTGTGCTTTAAGAAACATAAGAGAGGAATCGATTGTGTGCTTTAAGAAACATAAGAGAGAATCGATTGTGTGCTTTAAGAAATAAGAGAAGAATCGATTGTGTGCTTTAAGAAACATAAGAGAGGAATCGATTGTGTGCTTTAAGAAATAAGAGAAGAATCGATTGTGTGCTTTAAGAAACATAAGCGAACAATCGATTGCTTGCTTGTGGAAATAAGTGAACAATCGATTTTGCAAGTGAACAATCGATTGCTTGCTTATGGAAACAAGTGAATAATCGATTGCTTGCTTGTGGAAACAAGTGAACAATCAATTTCTAGCTTTTAAAATACCAAATCAAGAACATTCTTTAGTTCAAAAACAATTTCTGGTAAGACATTAAGCCATTAATCTATTTCTTTAAAAACAAGTGCCTAACCTATTTAACATGCTTTTATCAATTGAAAACAAATGTTTGGTTCATTGTGAGTGCTAGTGTGTGGTGTGATTTGAGCCGATCCTCAGAAGCAGTTTACATTCATTCCTAAGACACGACCGGAATTCCAAACGTCTACCCTTACCACAAACATTCTTCTTGAGTTGGTTGTGTCTTGGAGTTCCTTTTTGTCACTTTATTTAGAATGCTTCATCATCAAAACTTAACCTGCAACACAAGATATCCACATTCTCCCCCTTTTTGATGATGACAAAATTTTGATTCATCTTAGGTGGGAGGTTAGTTCATCAAGCAAAACAATGCACTAATATTAATGATATGTATCTAGACTCCCCCTTACTTTATGCTCCCCCTATCTAAATGCAAAGTGACAATCCTATATTTCTCCCCCTTTTTGTCATGATCAAAAGGGTTAATCTGAAACTTAGTTGGTGAGTTGAAAACGCAACTAATAGTAACAGTGAGTCCATTGCATTTTTAAAAATAGGCATAAACCACAAAATGACATGAGAGTCGGGTTTCAACACAAGATAGCCAAACATAATTCAATCAACAGTGCATATCTCATTCAGCTAAATGATAACTTAATGACTCCAAGTTTTCTTTTCTTCGAATGAAAAAGAAATTTCCTTTTTGCAATGGTTTTGTAAAAATATCAGATAGCGGTTTTGAATGTTCAACTAAACAATCACATAATCACCTTTTTTTTTAACAAGATCTCTAGAAAATGATGTCTAAAATCTATATGCTTAGTTCTAGAGTATTGAACGGGGTTCTTTGATAGAATTTTTTTTTTTTGTGTTGTCGCAAATAATCAGAATGTGATATATATAGACACCATAGTTGAGATGTTGTTATTTACTCTATTTCCCATTATTCTAACTTGCTTACCGATTTTGTCCTCATGGAGCATAAATCAAAATCAAACAATGATAATCACATATTTGTCTAATGCCCAGTAACTTATGCTTAAGATATTCTACATAAAGCACAATGCAAATAGAGGTGGATAAATCTTTACCAATCTTACCTTCACCGAGGATTCTTCCTCTTTTGCTGTTATCACAAGTCACATGACCGCTTTTTCTGGGGGTGAGTGTTAAGAGCTTTGTCATATCTTCAATCATGTGCTTTGAGCATTTGCTATCAAGGTATTGATTTTCCCCATACCTTGAAGCATACCGCATTAAGATCAAGTTGCAAATTTTGGTACCCAAATTTCTTTGGGTCCTTGTGGGTTAGTACTTGGTAGAGTCCATTTGGGAACCCAGACCTTTTTCACAACTTGTCTTCTTCTAGCCATACACACAGATGCAATATGTCCTAGTTTGGCACAGTAATAACATCTAATATATGGACTAGTAGTGAACTTAGGTCTATAATGCACATGTCTTTTCATGAAATTATTTCTTGGAGACCTAGGATGCACATGTTGTGTGTTGGACATTTTTCCTATTGTCCATTCAAGCTCATGAATTTTATTTTCATATTCAGCACACTTATCACATACATAATTTTCTTTAAAGCAACTAAGACTATAATTTTCATTTCTAAGTTCTAATCTTTCCTTAGTTAAAGCAATAACTTCGTTTTGAAGATGAGCAACAGTTTTCTTTGATTGGGTTAATGCTTTAGCTAATTTTAAAGAATCATTATGCAATTCAAGAAATGCTTCATGTAATTCATCATATGCATTTTGTGAAGTTTCAGAGTTAGAATCTACCTCAGTTTCATTTTTACTGTCGTGGTCGGCCATGAGAGCAATTTGAGCTTCTTCACTTTCTGAATCATCTGATGAGTCCATGTCATTGTCTTCCCATGCTATGTAGGCTTTTCTACCCTTGTTTCCTTTGGATCCCTTTTTCTTAAACTTTGACAGTTTTCTTTGTAAGTTCGGGCACTCCATCTTCATGTGTCCGGATTTGCAACATTCGTAGCAAGTTGGTGGACTTGAGAAGTTCTCCTTGCTTGAGACTCTTTTGGGTGAAGAATTCTTCTTGGGGAAGCTTTTCTCTCATGAACTTTTTGAATTTTCTAACCATTAGATCCATATACTCATCGTCTTCATCATCTTTATTTTCCGAATCATCACTATCACCAGTTGGATTTGAACTAGAAGCCTTGAGAGCTAAGCTTTTATTTTTCTTGTCTTTTTCTTCATGTTCAGCTAGACGAGTGAGCTCCAACTCGTGCTCTTGTAGTTTCCCAAAAAGAGTGGCGAGTTTCATTGTAGCTAAATTCCTTGATTCAGCTATAGTAGTTACTTTTGGTTGCCATTCTCTGTTTAGACATCTCAGCACTTTGTTGATCAAGTCTTCGGCAGGAAATGATTTTCCTAAAGAACCCAATTATGTGAGTGAACCTCTTTTGCATTTCTTGTATGGTTTCTCCTGGATTCATTCTGAATAATTCATATTCTCGGATAAGAGTGTTTGTTCTTGCCCTTTTTACCTCACTAGTACCTTCATGAGTGACTTGAAGATTGTCCCACATTTCTTGAGCAGTTTTGAAGTTTGATACTCTGAAGAACTCATCGGGGCTGAGTGCGGAAGTGATGATGTTCTTGGCACAGAGATTATGTTGAACTTTTCTTTTATCATTATCCGTCCATTCATTTCTTTCTTTGACTATGAGTGCGTCATTAACCATGTGAGTGGGAACAAAAGGTCCATTTTCCACAGCATCCCATACATCTATATCTACCCCTTCTATGAATATTCTCATTCTTTCTTTCCAATATGCATAATCTTTCCCGTTGAATCCCGGAGGACGGGTAAGATATGCACCCTCTTGCGTAGACCAACCTGAAGCCATTTCTCTTGAAGCTGCTAGGCCCTTTAAACAAGAGTCTAGCTCTGATACCACTTGTTACCAAGTGGCTTCAATCTCAAGAGGGGGGGTGAATGCTGAGCCCGCATACATAGGCTAATCGATCAAGTGTTATATGATATAATTAGTCGAGTCATTGAGGTGAGGTGCATGTTGATGACATGTTGGTGAGGTCTACAACGCAACATGATCATATGGGTAACCTTCACGAGCATTTATAGTTGCTACAAAAACACGGTTTAAAGCACAACTCGGATTTGTTCTCATTTGGAGTCTAGGATGGGAGTTCTTGGGATTTATGCTCATGAGAAGGGGAATATAGGTCAACATGGATAATGAATATAAGTAGAGGAAGTGAGGAGCTCGAAGACTGCGAATGAGATGCAAATACAAATTTAGACGATCGTGTTGCTGACACAAATCATGTCCCCTCATAAGAACATAACATTTGAATTTACTAGGGAATGTGAGGAAGCATTTCAAGCAGCTTTGAAGGTTTTTTTATCACCTTGCTAGTATTGATGTATTTGCTCGCTAGAAAACCAGTACTACTGTTTTTGGTAGTGTAGGAGAAACGTTTGTAGTACCTTGATAAACTCTATTTTATATAGAGTATTTCATATGTTTAAACTTAGTAAATTGCTCTCTTTCAAGTAATAATAAAGAGTTTATATAGTATTTAGTGTGATATATGATATCTTGAGTGATTTGAATGGTTATAGTTGTTATTAGGCCATTTTGGATATATTGTGGTATGTTTGATATTTTTGTTCAGTGTAGTCTACAGATGCTTTCTGCATCAATGCTCCTGCATTGATCCTGCATCAAATCTGCACTACTTGGTGAATGAGCAGCTAGCTTCATGTGCATCCACTTGCAATTGCTGACCTCATGCTTGGTCCCCTAAAGCCAGCCCACCTTGTATAGTAGGCGCCTACCATTCACACATAGCTATAGGCATAGCTTTGAAGAGTCACCAACATAGGGACAAATGTTCATACATCATGGAACCGCCCTATGTACTTAGTCAAAGATTTCAACTTGGGATCAACCTCTGAAAAGCAACTACAGCTATAATCCACTCAAGATTACTTCAACATGAAGGAAGGAAGCACCTCTCTTGAAGGCTATAAAAGGACCTCACATCTTCATTTGGAAATATATCACAATCCATAAGTTAGATCAAAATTTCAATATACATAGTTAGTTTTTATTTTATAAGAGGGAAAGGAAGGAATTGACAAATCCTCCTTAACTCGATTTCATAGTGTTTGTATAGTGCTAAGGAGTAATGCTAGTGCATTACAAGGAGACTTCATACAAAGGGCTTCAACTTGTGTAACTTCTATCTTGTTGTTTTTCTTTTGTGATTTCAATTATATAAACATGGTCTATTCAGTTTATATATACCTTGCAATGTCTATTGTTAGCTAAATCTTTCTTAGTTGGAATGTTCTAATCATTTAATGAGCTTTTAAGTAAGTATGATGCATGTAGGTAATGTTTGTACTTTAGTTCTTGCTTGATAATGTTTTCAACACTTATTTTATGATTGATCACTTAGAATAAGTAGATTTGTAAGAGCAGACATGACTTACAATTAAGAAATCAAGAACTAATATGGGTGAGTGTTTTACATAAAGGAAACTTTGTGAAAACCATGCTAAGTCCTAGACATAGGATAGTATAGTCCATAGGGTGAAACTGTGGGTACTTTCAAAGGCAAGAGTGAACCTATTTAGCATGCCTAGACATAGGAAGCTTGTAATGAAACTCTGAAGAAAAGTGACTAAAAGGCACATAACTAATGCAACAGCATTCAGTGCAGTCTGCATCACATACTGCATCAAACACTTAAAAGTAAATTACTTGATGAAGACATTCCAACTAGCTTTTCTCATTTGCATTATCAACACTTATACTTTGCTTTCTTTCTAACTTAGTTGTGATCACATAAACTCCAATATTATTTGTTACTTTGTTACCTTACACTTTATTACTTTATATTGTATTTTAAAAGTGAGTTTTTCAATCTCTGTGGGTTCGATCTTTTTACTACTTGTTTTTGGACTGTGTATACTTGCACACAAGTGTATTTTCCTTACACCATACCTCAAAACTTAAAATGTTAACACCCTAGTGTGTCACATGATCTAATAGTCTAATACCATTAATTGTAACTGTTGAAAAATTCAAGTGTGAGTAGCTAAGTCCCACATCGGTTAGGAATGAGCTATATGAAGGACATATAAAAGAGGGGACCCATATACCTAATACCTTAAGGTTTTGGGTAGAGATGTGGTGTCCAAGTCTCTTGGTGGTCCGTTCATTGGATAGCTCGGTAATTCTCCCAGTGCTCCCCAGGACTCCCCAACAACTGGTATCAGAGCCAAGGTTCGGCTCTGTGGGGGAGTGGCTAGCGATGTGGGTGACTCACACTTGAGGGGGAGATTGTTGAAAAATTCAAGTGTGAGTAGCTAAGTCCCACATCGGCTAGGAATGAGCTATATGAAGGACATATAAGAGAGGGGACCCATATACCTAATACCTTAAGGTTTTGGGTAGAGATGTGGTGTCCAAGTCTCTTGGTGGTCCGTTCATTGGATAGCTCGGTAATTCTCCCAGTGCTCCCCAGGACTCCCCAACAGTAACATCACACAATAATTAATGTAAAACATGTATTTTCAAATGACATCATCAAAAAGCGCCAACAAAAACTGACACAAGAGATAAACCCAACAGGGCTATACACAATTCATCCTTAACCACTTTCTCTTATGTCATGCTTTTGTTGTGTTACCCAGACCTTTTTGTACCTTTTTGGGGGATACACACAAGAGATCTTCTACTTCACCACTACACTCCCACCTTCGAAGAGAGAGAGAGTTTTTGGAAGGAAAAACTTGACACTTCTCCTCCATTGAAACACTTTCAAGCTTTTTTTTTTATGTTATTGTTTATCATTTTTCTCGGTGTGAAGTTGATGTTATAGCGTCGTCTCCGTTTATGAGTTGGAACCTTCGGTTTGTATCTTTTGCAACTGTTTCTCTTCTCCTTGTTTACGGTAATGTGGGTTATTTAACTTGTATTTTGTTGATGATGCTCAACATGAGCTAAACACTTGTAATTGGATTGCTTTAAGCTTGTAATGAACCTTTAGTATTGTGTTTATAATATTTCACGTTTTGCGTTTCAATCTTTGCATTTTAATTCTTTCAAACTTGTTTTAGGGTTGGCCACTTAAAATGAGTACATTCATGGGTACAGAAATGGTCCATGAATAGAACTTAAAGATTGATATGAATGAAAGGTTGTTTAAAGACATTTAAACAACGTTTGCTTATTCTAGACATAGAAAAGCAATAGTTCATAGGGAAAAAGCTGTGGGTTCTTTATTATACAAGGGTGAACTTATTTAGAACCTAGACATAGGAATCTTGTAACGAAACCCTGATGTTAGTGACTGAAAGGCACAAATGTGACAACGCTTGACGCTATAGCGTGTGACGTTATAACGCATCACTTTTGGGGATTTACTTAGCAACGAGCAGTCTAACTTACCTCTCTCATATTTGAACTACTCTTGTAACTGTTCTATTCAAACACTCCTTTTTACTGTTACTTGTGACTAAACAAACTTTGCTACTTGTTTCTCTAGTGTAAGTGTAAGTTAAACTCTAAAATTAACATCAATCTCTGTGGAGACGATCTTTACTTTCATCACTATATTACTTGTTGCGATTGTGTACACTTGCACAACTACTTTTCGCACAACACTTACCCATCACCAATATATTTTATTTTTCTAATGTAATAAAATATAGTTATGCTATTATCTTTTTACACTCACATAAGAAAGGCCTGATCATTATATTTCCTTTGGTGTGTTTCTATATGGCTTTTGATGGATTTTGAAGATGTGTTACAAAATGATTAAAAAGACAGTTTTGGGTCAATAGTTGTCATCTATCCATAAATCCAGGTTAGTATTTTTGGATTTTGATCCATGTGTGGTTTCAAGGATGAATAGCAAAAAGATAGTAGCAACTGGAAGTCATGCCAGCTCAATGTTATAAGAGCTCAACAATCCATAACTGAAACTTTGAAAGTGCACCTTGATGTGCAAGGTAAATAGTCCAACATATTAATTGCCTAATCTTATTATGCATAGCAAGTGTAAAAGTTGCAAATAGGAAGGAAACAACTCTAAAAGCTATGTATTGGATGGCAATTCTGAATATTTGTTTTACTTGAGTGTTGGAGTAATTTGTACATCTTACTTTGTGGTGTCTTTCCTGATGGTCATGTTCATGGTAACGTAGAGGATATGGACAATGATCAGGTTGAAATTACAATTGATGGAGCACCTTCTATATATAGATGACCATGAAGATGAGATTGGTTCTAACCATAGTAACTAAAATTGAGATTCTACGCAAAATCAAGAGAGGGTAGCGAAATCGGAAAACGTAAAATCGCAAGTAGAATCGTAAGATTCTACCCCAAAAAAAAGTAGAAATTTGTGGAATCGAGAGGGTTAACAATATCGTAAACTCGTAGTAATATGGCAAGTAAAATTGTAAGATTCTACTCGCTTGCAGATATTACTATAAACTAATATAGTGCATAAAGTCTTAAACATAACAACCAAATTCATCAAGGAAACTACACAAAGTCTTAAACATAACAACCAAATCCATCAAGGAAACTACTCAAAGTCTTAAACATATCAACCAAATCCATCAAGGAAAATACTCAAAGTCTTAGACATAAACTAACAACCAAATCCACCAAGGAAACTACTCAAAGTCTTAAAGTTAAACATAAACTAAGTTAAGTTCACACATCATTCATATTGCACTAGTGCAATATTGACATTAAACAACACCATTTAGCATCAGTTGTTTGTACAGCTGATGCTAAATGTAGACGCGATGACAATTTTGAAATTAAAATAGAAGTTTGCTTAAATATATGTTACCCCCTGCAAATATACCAATTATCCATTTACCCCCCTGTAAAAATAAAACTTTTAAAAAAGACCTTGCAAATATAAATTATTTCTAGTTACCTCCCTGCTGTTAGATTTTGTTAACAGCGTTAAGTGTAAATATATGTTACCCCTCTGCAAATATGTTCATTATCCATTTACCCCACTAAATAAAATATATGTTACCCCCGCAAAAAAAATCTCATTATCCATTTACCTTCCTGCAAATACGCTCATTATCCATTTACCACCCTGCAAATAATAAGTGTTTAAACATACACTTAACGTTGTTAACAAAATCAAACAGTAGGGGGGTAACTAGAAATAATTTATATTTGCAAGGTCTTTTTTAAAAAATTTATTTTTACAGGGGGGTAAATGGATAATGAGTATATTTGCAGGGGGTAACATATATTTAAGCCTAGAAGTTTTCAATTTTCGCGCCTACATTTAGCATCAGTTGTTTAAACAACCGATGCTAAATGTGTATCTCAAACACATTTAGTATCAGGTTTTTAAACAACCGATACTAAATCTCACGTTTAATTTTTCCAAATAGAACACGCGTTAACGTTCTACCTTTTCTCTCAGTCTCTTACTCACGACTCACACGACGCTCGCTCACACTCTCGCAGTTGCCATTCTCTACTCTCGCTGTCTCCGTTCTCAGCTCTCGTCGTTGCATTGCTCACTGTCGCCTTCCTCGCCGTCGCATTCAGTGCAAAGAGCTTTGAAACCCTAAGTTTTCATAACGGCCTTGTTTTAAGCAAGCTTGCGTGAAGTCTTCTCTGTCATTCCAAAACGGCCTTCTTTTCAACACAACCTCCTCTTCGTTGCACCTGGTTTGTATTCTCCTCTTCTTTGATTTGTATTTCAGCAAAACCCTAAAAAGAAGATATAAGATGGTATTTGATTTGAAACCCTAAACTCAGTGTTCTGTTATTGATTACATAGTTGTGGAATCGATTCTATAGTTGAGACCCTTAAATGCTTGAAAGACCTTGGAGTGGGTACTAGAAGCATCAATTCAAATTTCACTCACCAAAAGTTGTTTCTAGTGTTGGAGATAGAAAATAAGGTATGTTTGATTGTGTGTAAACTACATAATTAATTCCATGTTGCTAATAATGTACTGGTGTTGTTTGAAAGATTGCACTAAAGTTGTAAGTCTGGCATTCAGCATTACATAGCTTCAACCACTGGGGATCAACTACGCAGTTCAACCACTGAACTGGTACTTTAGGATACAATACTTT
The DNA here is from genome assembly GCA_020916435.1 of Oxytropis ochrocephala. Lineage (NCBI taxonomy): Eukaryota > Viridiplantae > Streptophyta > Magnoliopsida > Fabales > Fabaceae > Oxytropis > Oxytropis ochrocephala. Next base: position 102,261,822 of record CM037088.1, read on the forward strand.
AAAAGTTAGAAGGGTAACAGAAATTATGTGCAAATCAATAACATTAAAATTTTAAGGACAAAATAAAATATGCACATACAAAGAAATTTAGCCAATGCCTACTGGTTTCAAATGACAAGTAGTTTCCTTAACCTTATTTGAAGTCTTGGGCTTGAGTTATTTGTCTATTAACTAAGTCTAATAGGCCACAATTACATGTTTCTCTTTTTAGACCTCAAGTAATAACAAATCAAGACAAATGATAAAATAATATCAGTTTAAATTCCAAGCATTTGAGAATATTGATGTGTGTGTCTTAAAAATAGAAGGCCATGGCTTCCATACATACAAGTTTGATTCTCTTATAGAGGTCTGAAAATTGAATTTTGAGAATTTATCTTCTAATGTAAATCTGCAAGTCTTGTTTTGGATCTGTGTTTATCTGTTGCACTTGTTTTTAATACATCAGAAGGTTCTTTGGATACCTTGAATGAATGGCTTAATGTGCTTCAAGCAATACAAATTCCTTTTGCACTTATTCCCCTACTTATTGATTGCAGGTGTTTATTCTATTTGTGATGGCCCTGCACTTTCCCATGGACCTTACCTTGCAAATGTGACTCTGAGTTCATTTCTCTCAATTGCTCTCCTTTCTGTCAAAGTTTGTGTTTTTAGTGTGAATTCCCAGTTGGAAGCAGAAGCTTCTGTAGCTTCTCTCAAGAGGCAGAGACTCCATTTGAAGAACCAGCTGCAGAGGTACTCTATTTTGGATACCATAAGGTTCTTTTGCTTATTTGCTTATTAATGATGATCTTTTCAAGTTGAATAGGTGTTTAATTGTGCTTTCAATTGCCTCTAATTTCCATGTGACACTTTTATACCAAAGCAGATAGAATAAACCTTTGAAACATTGGCAAATGCTTCAGGGTTATGCTATAGATATAAACTAACACCTATTTTTCTTTTGCTGACATTTGATCACTTTTGACGGTCATGAAAATTATCGGATTCCTAATTGCCAAGGGTCAGAAATCTTTCATTGATACATCCTAGTATTTCAGATTCTCGTGCACTTTAAAGAAGTGAAGTTGTGAATAAAATCATGGTAGTTTACATCATATCTTAAGTTGCTGAATGGCATATTCCTTTTAACATAAGGGTCTAATACCATATATATATAGTTTCTACCTTCTTTATTTGCTTTTATTTATTTTCTTAAAATATCTCCTAATTCAGCAAGTTTTGCAGCTATCATTTTATATTTGTATTATACTATGCCTTTTAACATGAAACATATTCTGAGTTAGCAGGTTTTTTTTTTTGAAGCAAGCAGGTTTTATAATGCAAGTTTTGGAGATTTTTATTCTGCATGTAAAATGATGCACTACTTCTCTTTGAGACAAAATAAAACTTAATCCAAATAATGGTTGCCAGATTCAAACATACTCAAAATGTACTAACAGAGAACTTTGTTATGATCTAGAATCTAGACAACAAGGCAAACAATCTCCACATAATGTTTTATTGGACAAAATTAGGAACAGTTCCTTGCTGTTTTTATTTGTCTCCAATCCCATAATTTCATTTTCTGTCAAGTACAAGCCCTTCCTATTATCCCAACTGAAACAACTGCTTTTGACACTACTTTGTATGGTATTGAGAATGTTCTTTGAAAAGCTTTATTGGAAATAGCTAATTGATTTAGGATTACATGGTTCTCTTATTCTCTGCATTTCTCTAAGGCATGTCACGACCCTAGCTACTTGGCTAGCTTGCATAATTGACCCCAATAGTGAGGACTCGTGTCTTGAACTTGCAGTAAATGATGACCACTTACTATAAGATTAGGTGCAATCAAATGGTAAAAGTTGTGGATTAGTGAAACAATGTGTGGCAATTTAGTCTCAATAAATATCCATAAAACCCTTTATTCTTTCTGTAACTTGACCTTTTTTGTAACTACACCTTTTCTGTAACTTGAACTCTTTCTATTCAAAGACTACTTCACCCTTTATTCTATTTTGTGTTTGGAAATTTTGTAGCATATTTGTCATGGTTATTATAGTAACTTGATATGATTTGTATTATATACACCTTCCAATATGATCCATGGAGCATTTATTTGATTGTAAGACTTAGTATCATTTCAATGTTTTTTAACAATACTTGGTCTATTATTTCTGAACGTAGCCATGGATCATAGTTGGATGCAAAGTAATCGTCTGGGTGATGAGTATGCGAAGGGAGTCGAAGAGTTTAAAAGTTTTGCTCAAGCAAATCTTCGCAAAACTGATGTTCCCGAAGCTGATGTTCCTGAAACTGATGTTCCCGAAGTTGATGTTCCCAAAACTGATGTACCTTTTTCCTGCCCTTGTTGTAATTGTGGAAATCGGGACCCACAACTACCAAATGTAATACGGGACCATCTTTTTTTTATGGGATATGTCTTAGTTATACCACATGGATATGGCATGGTGAATCAACCGACAACCCAAGTGTGCCCGAAAGAGAGAAAGTCGATGAAGATATGGATGACCGAATGGAGGACATGATACGTGACATTGGTCCTGAATCTTTTAGGCGTGCACATGAATATGGTACTTTGTGCAAGGACAATGAAGAACCTCTGTATTTGGGTTGCATAAAATACACACGGTTGTCTGCGACATTAAAATTGATCAATATGAAGGCAATAAATGGGTGGACAGATAAGGGATTCACTGAATTGCTTAAGCTGTTGGAAGACATGCTTCCCATAGGTAACACATTGCCAAAACGTACATATGATGCGAAGAAGAACTTGAACCATGAAATCACTGTGTTGGTGCTCTGTAAAATCGGTATTTGGTATTGGTTGCTCAAATTGTTGATTCTAATCGGTAACTAATTTGAAACTTGTAGGTATTTGAAAACCCACAGGCATACACTCAAAAGGAACTTACTGAGTCGCCATCTTTGGGCGGAATTCTACTTGAAGCTTCATACAGAGCAACAAGATACATTATATTCTGACTAGTAAAGGGATCCTAAAGTGTGTTATGGTAAAGATTTAAATTCCCTGACGGTCATAAAAGTGCATGCAACAGTAGATGTTTATTTGCTGTATGCATGTGGTATATTTTCTAAAAAGTAGTAAAAATGTTTTTTTGGTTTTTTTGATTTTTTTTGATTTTTGTGTTTGTAAAAGACGACATGCACTAATGTTTGTTTGAATGCAAGGGTGTTAAGCTCCTTTGTGAACCTAGGAAGGTATCTTATGGAATGGGTCTAAGGTTTCTTTTATAGTGGACCTCACAGGGATAGTTCTAGAGAATCCTACACATGGTCCCTAGAGCCAAGGACCCCACTAAGAACATCGACCCCAAAGAATAGGCAAGCTATTAGAAGGGATAGCATCCTCAAAAGGAATCAAACTCTAGGTGAGATTTTCGTGACCACCAAACGAGGCGTGCGTCCCGCAGCCATCACTACGCAATCTCGTTCTAACTTAGGTTTATGCTCGAGTCCGGGTAGAGGACTTTTCTCACGTGTGTGAAGTGTAGAAGTGCAGTGTGTGTAGGAGCAAAAAAAAAAAACAACCCAAAGCTGCAAACAGACAAACAAACATATATACGAGTATCGTCTTCTACCCTAGGGTTTACACAAATAAATAACATAATTATGCGAAAGCAAATAAATAAATAAAAGGGTAAAGATTGAATTAATCCTAAATTAATTAAACTAGGCTTTGACTCTCTAAAAAATAAGTCCCCCAGTGAAGTCGCCAGCTGTAGCGACCGAAAAATCCGGGAAAGGATTCTTCGAAAGGTTCTTAGGAAGCCGCCACCAAATTTTAGTTTAAGGGCAAATTCGGAAAATCCCATTTAGGTTTAGGACGAGGCAATGTTAGGGTTCAGGAGTCGTTATGTATGGGGAAGGTATTAGCACCCCACGACATCCATTGTCTAATTAATTAGGATTTATTTAATCATTACCCTTTTATTTGTAAAGAAAAGACTTATTTAAGTTTTTGGTTTTTTTGCGCTTGACAAGAGTTTGAGTCTTGCTCCTACGTACCTCCGGATGCAATGGAGGAATCAAAGCTACGTAGTTCTTCCTGAAAAGGTTTGTGGGTTGGTGTTTTTTAGTGTAGGGGTCCTAGGATTCCTTGAACTGCATGACCATCGATTCTAGGACGCTGACTAACCCGATTGTACAACCGACTTAGTCCCCTACTTTTTGAAAATGATTTTTGAATTTTTGAAAGGAGTTGTGAGATGGGTTGATTTTAGAATAGGTATTCTAGAACTCCCGAATCAGATGTCTGACTCATTAGTTCTAGAACGCTGACTAACTCGGTTGTACAACCGACTTAGTCACCTATTTATGAAAAATAATTTATTTATATTTTATTAAGTTTCTTGTAGGATTACTGAACTGTACAGCTCATTGGTCCTAGAATGATGACTAACCCGGTTGTACAACCGACTTAGCCGTTTATTTTTAGAGAAAAATAGTTTATTCGTATTTATTAAGTTTGTAGGGTTACTGGGCTGTACAGCTCATTGGCCCTAAAATAATGACTAACCCGGTTGTACAACCGACTTAGCCGTTTATTTTTTAGAGAAAAATTATTTATGTTTGAGTTGGAAAAGAATTAAAAAGAGAACCAGGGGGTGCGGATTGTGAATTGGGGTTTTATTAATCGCCGGGGGTTGTATAATTAATTGGAGGTGCAAAAGGAAAGACCCGGTTCGCATAGGAGGCCCAAGATGCTGCGCCGGGCTTAAGTGGGGGGTGTGTGCGTGAATCAGAGGTGCGCTTAGTATTCTGGTAATTGAAATAAAAATAAAAAAACAAAAGGGCCACTATGAGGCCCAACCCAAAACTAAAAACCTAAAATTAGATCACCCTCTCTTCTTCCTTTCCTTCCTTGCCAACTAGCACTTGCGAGAGAGAGAGGCGAGGGCACCGGGCGAGAATTCCGCCGATTCCACGCGAGAGGAGAGAAATCCGCGCGGTTTGCCATTTTCCCTGGAAGATGAGTTCGGGATGAGAGAGAGAAGGACAAAGAGGGTGTATGCGACGGCGAGGGTGGTGCGGCGGCGAGGTGGTGCGACGACGAGGGTAGTGCGAGGCGGCGGGGTGGTGTTAAGCGCAGCTCGGTTTTAAGGTGGGCTTGTGATTCGGAGTTAGCATGTTTTTGGGTTGGCTGTGATTTTTTCCTTCATTTCTGTATTGATGCTTGCTGTTTGATAATGAAAGGAATCTATTCTTGATTCAACAAAAAAACCACAAACAGAAACAACTTGTTTGGAAATTTTCAGAAATAATCTACTGTTATCTCGCACGCCTAAACATTACTAACTACTAACAATATACATGATTGATATAACAGTATACATGATTGATATTAAACCTATAAGCATTTGATTTTTAGTTTTTATAAACCTCAAACTTCACATATAGTGGACCAAAATTAATGAATTATATGCACATAATACAAATTATATAGCAATAGCAATACAGTTAGAGGAAGAAACGAACCTTATCCAAGCCTCTTAAAAATCTACCTTTAGCCTCTTCTACCGTAACCACATTCTTCGCTCTTGCAACATTGTTATCGCTTCTACGTTTCTCTTATCATAGAAACCTCAAAATTGTTTTTAGTGGATTAGGGTTTCGATGTGAAACTCTAATCCTATTTTTGGGTGATTTTAGCAAGTAGTTTTCTCGCTTTGTTTCGTCTTTTTGGATGTATATCTGGGGTCATTTATTTATAGTGGAAAATTAGGTTTTAGCATTAATTGCTATTTGACTGGCTTTTGCAGATCTCTTTGGCAGCATTGGAGAGCAAGAATGACTTCCGAGAGATTACTAACGCTGCTCCTTTATTTAATTTTCGTTTTTTATATTCTTTGTATTTTTAATATTATCATTTTTTTGTATTTTTGGACTTTTTGGACTATTAAGTGCTCTTAAATTGTAAATTAAACTAAATAGAATTTTTTGACATTTTTGGACTTATTTGACTCTTAAACACTTTTAGATTGTAAATTAAAATAAGTAGAATTTTTGACATTTTTGAACTATTAAGTGCTTAAATAAATTAAATAAACAAAAATAAAAATAACAATAAGAAAAAAGGAGTCCGGCCAAATACAAAGATGAGAACGGCCGGATTCGACAAACTGCGCTAAAACGAGACCAAAAAATAAAAGAAATGGGCGCGTTAACTAAAACCCCAAAATTAACTCGGAATCGCATTATTAAATCTGAATTTAAACCAACTTTTTGTGAAAAAAGACTTTAGGTAGACCTGCTTACTTACAACTAAACTCGAATACGGACGTTAAATTGATGAACGCGCGAAAAGATCGATCATTCGCGTGCATGTCTAATTTAAACAACGGCGTTTCGATTTAGTTGAACGGAGTGATTGAAATTAGTAACCGAGACCCTACACTAATAATTCTCGTAATCATGCGACTCCGAAACACGCCCTTACTAAAAATAAACGACTAAAGCGAGAAAAGGAAGACAGACAAAATTGGGGTATAACAGCTGCCCCTCTTTATTAATATTTTACTAGAAAGTGCTGAGCTCTAGAACTTTCGTAGTAGAAATAGGAATAAAGATAAGATAGACGCTAATTTTGTCCGTTTAAGGGGGAAGTGGAAGGTTTGAGAGATAAGAGGGAGTGGTTAATGCTTGGCGCATTAACCGAGAGTTGAATGAAGGGTCAACAAGGACCTGAAGGAGCACTAAGGCTCTGAAGGACCACTCAGGGTCTGAAGGAGCGATAAGGCTCTGAAGGACCTCTCAGGGTCTGGAAGGCTGCCTAAGCCTTAATTGAAGGACCATCGTGGTCTGAAGGAGCGCAACTAGCTACGGTACTAGTAAAACGGTCTGAAGGGGCCTTTATATTCGAGCGGCCATGATGGGTCAAGATCAGGTCTAGAACTGATATGTTGACCATGAAGGACGTCCACTGTGTCTTAGGCTGACACAACTAGTCTGAAGGACCACGCGGGGTCTGGAAGGTCCGTCGGGCTCGACTACGACGTTTGCGACCTGGGCCACTTAGGGCACTGAAGGAGCGTAGTGCTCTGAAGGACCACTCGGGGTCTGGGATCAGCTCGGTGATCTGTGATGCGATACGGGATCAACGCTTAGAGCTTTGATCTTAGAGGAACAAAATATGGGTATCGACACTTGAAGTCGATTCAGAAGCAATACATCATGTAATGGACATACAACGCCAATAATACATGCACATGCAATAGGTGATTTTTGGTGGGGTGATGGATGAAATAGGTGATTCCTTTCTTTTTATTTTTTTCTTTTTGCTTTTTTTGCTTTTTTTTTGTATCTGATAGATGCATGAAGTGTGAATGTCAATATGATGCAAATGAAATGCTTGAATGCAAATGCTATGGTGCATGGTACGATGATATGAAATGATTGATTGAGTGCAGAAACATTTTTTGTGAGGATGAGATATGAGCCTTTGGATGTGAGAGGCGGAGATTGATCATTCTTTGGAAAGATTGGATTTGATTCAGACTTCGGCAATTTCAAGGTTGTTTATTTACAGACACTTGATTGTGAAAAAGTACTGTATTTGCAAGCTCGCTTCTTTTTCTCTTCCATTATGATGTCCCATGATGACCGAAGTTTAAGTTCACAAAGTTAACTAAGCGGATTTTCAGTATCACATTATCAACTTTTGTTCTCTCTCTCTCGCTGAAGCATTGTTTAGCGAACATGTATAGTAGTGAAAATATAGATTAATGAGTCAGTTAACTTGGTTTTAGGGTATCTAGGGTATGGGCATATATGACAGGTGAAAAGATGAAGGAAATGATTATTGCCAAAGTCATGAAAGGTAGTTTCTCCCCAACTCAAGAAATGTGGCATTGCCCCAATTTAGACTTTTGGTGAATAGTTTGCCCCGGTCTAGTGATGACAATAACTAGGGGACAGAGGAAATGATGAGCTAGGAATGCCCTGACTTTGGAGTGAAAGGTGGAAAGCAATGGACTTCATTTCAACACATGGAGTTTGGTGTTGCCCCAATTATAGTAAAGACAAAATTGCCCCGACTAGAGTAAAAACATTTAGGATAGTGAGTTGAGGAATTGCCCCGGTATGGTTTTTTGGTTGTGAACATGGTAAGGGGATGAGATGGGTGTAAGGTGAATTTTCCCATTTAAAGATGGAGTGAAGAGCGACAGGATTGCCCCACTTGGAAGGGTACTTCGAATGGTTGGCTTTAGTGAGATTGAGAAAGGTGACGGGGTTAGGGTTATGGTTTTTTGGAGTTTTTCTGGTATGGCTATAGGCTGGGTGTGGTATGGGATGGTCACTGCACAAATTTCCCCAAGTTCAAATGGAATAGATGGTGAAAGGGATGCCCCACTTTAAGATCTAGGTGACGATCCTAGTATAAACTTTTGGTTATCTTTAGAATGACTCTTAGACTACAATAGTCTTGAGTTTGCTATGATGAAAACTACACTTGGTGATCACTAGACCTTGTCTTAGTATAACTGTAACTTGAAAGAATCTTGTGGTGCAAGCCTTTTTTTTTTTTGAGCAAACATATTATAAATAAATAAACTTATTTGTCCTAAGATTAACACTTTGAGAAAACAAAAGCAATCTGTCATTGATCGGAATGTGGCCGATGGTTTAGTGATTTATGATAATTGGGCTCAAGTAGTGTTTGGGGATTGATGGGACGGATGATTTTTTGAGCGGTATGGTTTGGCTAATGGTTAATGGTTTGTGAAAGAAGGGGTTATTAGGCTCAATGAAGTGTTTGATGATTGATGGGACAAATGATTTGGTGATGTAACTTGGCTAATGGGTGATGATTTATGAAGGAAATGGTTGTTAGGCTCAAAGGAGTGTTTGAGGTCTATTGAGACAATGGTTGATGTGTCTCATGGTAGGATGGACTTGTTTAGGGATGTGACTTGGCCAAGGGTTTATGAAGGATAGGATATTGAGGACAAGGGAAGTGTTTGGGGTTTATTTCGCATAAGGATCTCTTATGGTAAGAAGTATCATTTCACACCATGATTGTATCACTTTTGCTTTTTCCTATTTTTTTTGTTTTGATTTCACTTTCTTTTTTTGATTTTGATTTTTTTTTCTTTTTCGAGCTGAGTGACTTGAAAATAATACACCATTTTTGATGTAGAATTGATCCTTGTCTAGGGTGACTGAAAGGTTTCTTTGGATTTTGGCTTAAGGTGGGTAGCAAAGGTTTTTCTTGGGACATGGGAAGATGGTCGACTTGTTCCAAATCATGATTGCTCGATTTCTCAAAAATTAACTCAAGGACAATGATTTACTTATTTTATATACTTGCTCTTTTCTTTATTTCTTTTCATGCTCTAATTTACGCTAGAAATCGCTTCTCTTACGAGTTTTCAACCTAACGAGCTTCTTTTGATTTATTTTTTTGTAAAGAACTTGCACCAAGGGAATACAACGTTGACAAGGTTTTTTAGAGATCACACATTTGCCCCAGTATGGAGGGCCTAAAGTGTTATTTCACTAGGGGAACCAACCAGAAACGTCAACTATGTACTAATGTGGGGAGTATGGGTGGTCGGGGTGGGATTAGACTTTGTGAGGATGATGGTAAGGTAGGGACGCTTAACCGACTCGGACAAAAGTAAACACACATGTTACCCAAGTCACTACACCAATGCTTCGTAGAGAGTTTAACATTTAAAACATGATAGAAATTTTTGATGGGCATTTCGGTCATTTATCATGGGATGGAAGAGATGCAACGTTTGGTAAAAAATGTGAGCAAGCTAAAAATGTGAAAAACTGAGTGACTTGAAACACCCTGAGCTTGCAACGAAGTATGACTAAACTTTTTCAAAAAGAATTATTTATCTCACAAGAATGTCTCACCTCTCATCACAATCTTTCTCTCAAAATTATGTTTTTTCCGTTTTTATAATGCATGATGTAAGTATGCAAATGAATGAATGTGCATGAAATGAGAATGCGAATGAATGAATGAATGTATGTGAAATGCGAATGTGATGTATGTGTATGAAATGATAATATATGATTTTATTCGTCATGTCGGGGAATTATAAACTTTTCATTGGAGGGTAAAGTACAAAATTTAATTTTGACTTCAAAGGTGCAGCTTCTCTCCAAGGTAAAGATTTAAATTCCCGACAGTCATAAAAGTGCATGCAACAAAGAGATGTTTATTTGTTTGTATGCATGTGGTATATTTTCTAAAAAAGTAGTAAAAATGTTTTTTTGGTTTTTTTGATTTTTTTTGATTTTTGTGTTTGTAAAAGACGACATGCACTAATGTTTGTTTGAATGCAAGGGTGTTAAGCTCCTTTGTGAACCTAGGAAGGTATCTTATGGAATGGGTCTAAGGTTTCTTTTATAGTGGACCTCACGAGGATAGTTCTAGAGAATCCTACACATGGTCCCTGTGAGCCAAGGACCCCAACCAAGAACATCGACTCAAAGAATAGGCAAGCTATTAGAAGGGATAGCATCCTCAAAAGGAATCAAACTCTAGGTGAGATTTTCGTGACCACCCAACGAGACGTACGTCCCGCAGGCCATCACTACGCAATCTCGTTCTAACTTAGGTTTATGCTCGAGTCCGGGTAGAGGACTTTTCTCAAGTGTGTGAAGTGTAGAAGTGCAGTGTGTGTAGGAGCAAAAAAAAAACAACAACCCAAAGCTGCAAACAGACAAACAAACATATATACGAGTATCGTCTTCTAATCTAGGGTTTACACAAATAAATAACATAATTATGCGAAAGCAAATAAATAAATAAAAGGGTAAAGATTGAATTAATCCTAAATTAATTAAACTAGGCTTTGACTCTCTAAAAAATAAGTCCCCAGTGAAGTCGCCAGCTGTAGCGACCGAAAAATCCGGGAAAGGATTCTTCGAAAGGTTCTTAGGAAGCCGCCACCAAATTTTAGTTTAAGGGCAAATTCGGAAAATCCCCTTTAGGTTTAGGACGAGGCAATGTCAGGGTTCAGGAGTCGTTATGTATGGGGAAGGTATTAGCACCCCACGACATCCATTGTCTAATTAATTAGGATTTATTTAATCATTACCCTTTTATTTGTAAAGAAAAGACTTATTTAAGTTTTTGGTTTTTTTGCGCTTGACAAGAGTTTGAGTCTTGCTCCTACGTACCTCCGGATGCAATGGAGGAATCAAAGCTACGTAGTTCTTCCTGAAAAGGTTTGTGGGTTGGTGTTTTTTAGTGTAGGGGTCCTAGGATTCCTTGAACTGCATATACTCACTGATTCTAGGGCCGCTGACTAACCCGATTGTACAACCGACTTAGTCCCCTACTTTTTGAAAATGATTTTTGAATTTTTGAAAGGAGTTGTGAGATGGGTTGATTTTAGAATAGGTATTCTAGAACTCCTGAACTGTACAGCTCATTAGTTCTAGAACGCTGACTAACTCGGTTGTACAACCGACTTAGTCACCTATTTATGAAAAATAATTTATTTATATTTTATTAAGTTTCTTGTAGGATTACTGAACTGTACAGCTCATTGGTCCTAGAATGATGACTAACCCGGTTGTACAACCGACTTAGCCGTTTATTTTTAGAGAAAAATAGTTTATTCGTATTTATTAAGTTTGTAGGGTTCTTTGGTCAGATGTACTCATTGGCCCTAAAATAATGACTAACCCGGTTGTACAACCGACTTAGCCGTTTATTTTTTAGAGAAAAATTATTTATGTTTGAGTTGGAAAAGAATTAAAAAGAGAACCAGGGGGTGCGGATTGTGAATTGGGGTTTTATTAATCGCCGGGGTTGTATAATTAATTGGAGGTGCAAAAAGGAAAGACCCAGTTCGCATAGGAGGGCCCAGTATGCGAAACTGGGCTTAAGTGGGGTGTGCGTGAATCAGAGGTGCGCTTAGTATTCTGGTAATTGAAATAAAAATAAAAAAACAAAAGGGCCACTATGAGGCCCAACCCGAAAACTAAAAAACCTAAAATTAGATCAGCCTCTCTTCTTCCTTCCTTCCTTGCCAACGGCGCCGCAGAGAGAGACCGAGGCCACCGGCGAGAATTCCGCCAGTTCCCACGCGAGAGGGAGAGAAATCCGGCGCGGTTTGCGCCATTTTCCCTGGAAGATGAGTTCGGGATGAGAGAGAGAGAAGGACAGCAGGGGTGTATGCGACGGCGAGGGTGGTGCGACGGCGAGGGTGGTGCGACGGCGAGGGTAGTGCGAGGGCGAGGGTGGTGTTAGGCGCAGGCTCGGTTTTAAGGTGGGCTTGTGATTCGGAGTTAGCATGTTTTTGGGTTGGCTGTGATTTTTTCCTTCATTTCTGTATTGATGCTTGCTGTTTGATAATGAAAGGAATCTATTCTTGATTCAACAAAAAAACCACAAACAGAAACAACTTGTTTGGAAATTTTCAGAAATAATCTACCGTTATCTCGCACGCCTAAACATTACTAACTACTAACAATATACATGATTGATATAACAGTATACATGATTGATATTAAACCTATAAGCATTTGATTTTTAGTTTTTATAAACCTCAAACTTCACATATAGTGGGACCAAAATTAATGAATTATATGCACATAATACAAATTATATAGCAATAGCAATACAGATTAGAGGAAGAAACGAACTTTATCCAAGCCTCTTAAAAATCTACCTTTAGCCTCTTCTACGTAACCTCATTCTTCGCTCTTGCAACATTGTTATCGCTCTACGTTTCTCTTATCATAGAAACCTCAAAATTGTTTTTAGTGGATTAGGGTTTCGATGTGAAACTCTAATCCTATTTTTGGGTGATTTTAGCAGTAGTTTTTGCCTTGTTTCTGCTTTTTTTGGATCAGATCTCATTGTTTATTTATAGTGGAAAATTAGGTTTTAGCATTAATTGCTATTTGACTGGGTTTTGCAAATCTGTTTGGCTTGATCTTGGAGAGCAAAACAATGACTTCGAGAGATTCTTGACACGCTTCTCCTTTATTTAATTTTCGTTTTTATATTCTTTGTATTTTTAATATTATCATTTTTGTATTTTTGGACTTTTGGACTATTAAGTGCTCTTAAATTGTAAATTAAACTAAATAGAATTTTTTGACATTTTTGGACTTATTTGACTCTTAAACACTTTTAGATTGTAAATTAAAGGCTAAATTACTGTTTTGGTCCTTTATTATGGTTCTAACTAATTTCAAGTAGTTGTTGTTGGAATGTAGCTTTTTGAGGTTACCTTTTGTGTGTTAATTGTGTTTCTAAAACTTTTTGGGTTGTAACCCTTTAATTAGTATTGCGATGTCGAACTTGGAACAACTTCATTAATTTTTATGCTTTCGACGAATATTGTTATTTTGCTTTGTTATGTTTATCTTATGACTTGCCGTATTTATTAGGCTTTTTGTTTTCGTACCCCCCAAATTCCCTCCCACGCCCCCATAATTTCCCAATTGGATAAAAATACCCCTGAAAATTTACAAAAATCACATTTCACATTTCACATTTCACAATTTCGGAAAAAGTAAGTAAATTCGAATGGGATTTTCGGAATTACTAGGTAATTCGAGAATTTGAATACCTCGTAAGTGAGGTAATTAGGTCGAATATGAACCTAATTACCTCACTTCGAGGTATTTCAATTCTTTTCTAATTACTAGGTAATTCCAAAAACTAATTTTTTTTTTTTTTTCAATTTTTAATATTTTCTAATTACATTTATTTTTTTAACAAAGCAGCGAGTAGTAGACGATCGGACAACGTAGAAGCGGCGAGTCTTCGGAGCAAAGACCGCGTGACGACGAGCACGATTCAGGGAGGCGTGTAGCGATACTCCTTCTCCGGACACTTTACGAGGGCTCGTGAGTCTGCCGGGCATGCTTCGAGCGTCGAGGCGCGAGAGAGCGTGCGCAGTGGTAGAGATGGTTGAGCAGCCCGAGCCTCACCCTCAGCCTTCACCCTCGGCCCGGTATGGCGGCGGATACAGAGATAGATGCTCTGCGGTGGGGATGTCATCCTCACCCCTTATGATGACCACAGCGATGTTCCTTTGTCGAACATATCTGTTTGCGCCGAGGCTCGGTTGCTTTAGGCGATGACGCTGCTCCCTACATGCCGATGAGTGCGTTGGCGCGCTCGAGCGGCTCTGAGATCCCTAGAGCACCCATTTCGGTAATGCTCCTCTGCGACGAGATCATACAGGGGTTCTTGATGTATCGATTCGGCGCGACATTTTGGCGGGCTAGTAGATTGGCGGGCTACCACGGAGAGTGCGATCCGATTACCTTCCTTGGTACGATCAGTAACGGTGCGTCTTACTCCGGTGCACACCACGCGGCGAGCGAGCCACAAACGGCTCGGGATCCACCATATCATCGGAGCTGCTTTGTCCCGAGACATATGAGGAGAGGTGCAGAGCGGTGCATTGACCGGGATGCCTTAGATGTCGCCTGCTCACCCACTTCACGTGCTTATTTTCGATTATTGTTAAACATTTTGGACCCATAGTAGTTGTATTTGTACATTATATTTTTTTATGTTGCTCATTTTATATATTTTGACATATTGCTATTTAAATCATAAACCGTCAGTATCATATTTCCAAAATAAAACGCGTTTAAATATTAATTTAATATACAAACAAAAAAAAAAATACAATTTTCTAATTACCATTTTTAGAGGTAATTCCAAATTTTTATGAACCTAATTACCTCTAAAAATGGTAATTCCGAAAATTTCATTGTTTTTGAACCTAATTACCTTATTTTGAGGTAATTCAAAAATTTTAAATTTTTTTTTTTTTAAAAAAACACAGGGGTATTATTGGCATTTATGCAAAAATGGGGGTGTGGGAGGGAATGAGGGGGGTACGAAAAATAAAAGCCTATTTATTATATGTTTATACATAACATATTTGTTACGTACCAAGTAAACATGTCTAGCAACAACACGGGTCCGTGTAGAGCACGGGTGAGAGTCTAGTCTTTTCATTTATGTTAAAAGATATGGAAAGGTGAAGTTAACTCGTACCGTACATGAAATATAAAAAGAGGGCAATTATTTTTCGTACCCCCCTAATCATCTATGACACCCCCATAATATACGTTTTCGACAAAAATGCCCCTAGGAATATATAAAATTTCGGAATTACCCGAGTGAATTGGTAATTCCTAAGGAGATAATAGGATTTCGAATTACAAAAATTGAGGTAATTCCGGTTCTATTTTGAACCGGAATTACCTCAATTTTTGGTAATTCCTAAATCTTTTAACTCTACCTAATTACATAGTTTTGAAGGTATTTCCAAAAAAAATATTTAATTAAAAACAAATTAAAATTAATTAAAGACGCGTTTTTCGATCACGAAAACGATACAATACATGAAATTGATGAAAAAAATAACATAACGCAACAACAAACGCGAATAAAAACACGGTACAAACTAGTGAGATGGTGGTTGGAGACGTCAAAGGATCTCAGCAACGGTCCTTCTGGTTTCGACATACAGCTGAATAGGACTCCGCATCTGAAATATGTCAAAAGTGTCCATCATCACTCGAACGTCATCGTTGTTCTTCACATCCATGGTGGACCACTGAACACGATTATTATCGCCCATAGTCGGGTAGCGATAAATGATCCGGTGACTTCTCGCTCAAATCACCCTCCAAACTGCACCTTCGTTGTTATTTTTCTTTCGAGCTTCAAAGGTGATGTCGTCCTTAAGCCTGCATAAAATGGGGTTTGGACTCTCGAAATAGACACCATTTTCTCTGTTTGTGATTGTGCCCTGATGGTGAAGGGCAGTGAGTGCAGAATCACGAGAGTATTGTGTATTCAGAGTATCCATGAGAGTGTTGTGTGTGTGTGTGAAATAAGAGAAATGGAATGGTGTATTTATAGGGAAAAATGAAACCCTTGAATGAATTTCCACCGTTGATGAAAAGTGGTCGGCAAAATCTGGACCCTTTAAAGTGTTGGGAAAATCTAGATCGTTAAAAGTTGTCGGCAAGATCTAGGCCGTTAATTAGTAATGAAATAAAAAAATGTTTTATTACTTTAAAAAAATGACTTTTTAACTATGTTGTGGTCAAAAACCAACAAATAATAATGTGAAATTATATAAACAATCAAGATGTGATATCTACATAATCATATGGTGTCATTGGAACATAATCTGGAACATAATCTAGAACAAAAGAAGACCATAACTGCATGCATCCAACGTATGGATATTGCCACGATCTAGCTTCATCTGAGACGTATCGACCCCAAGAAGGATGTGCAGGAGGGATAGGGCTAGTGTGGTTCAACTTGACAAGAATCCAATGATTCCTATGGATGAACCCAACACAAACCAACCGACTGATTGAAACACAATCTCCCTCAAAGGGAAGAATGTCCAGCTTCTCATGAGGCGACAACATAACCACAGTCTCGATATCTAGTAGCTATGACATGTCCTGTATGCGGCATGGTCATCCACTTCTCAATAGGTTGTTCCTGTCTGTTTGGGATAGAAACTAATGAATCTCTAATGTTCTGAACATTGTCACCCATCAACTGTGTGTACTGAAACCAGTTGTCATCCATCTCACTAATTAAATCATTCCGAACCATCTGCCAACTGTGTTCCGACCAGTCTAGTGAAGTAGAGATGCATCTAAAGCCACAGTTTCCATCCCCCGCGACATTGATAATGTCGTCAATATACCTATGTAAGAACTCTGGAAAGTGACTTACCAAGTGGATGTCATGCTGTGCCCGCTCCTTTGCTGACCTCTGTGACGGTAGCTCTGATGGTACTTGTGATGCTAGCTGTAAGGACCGTCGGGGAGGTATCTTTGAAGGTCTGTCTGATGGTACTTGGAAGGACCGTCGGGGAGGTATCTGTGTGGATTTTTCTAAAGATGCATCAACGTGCTCCCACGCAGATGGATCTCTCTTCACGTCATACTCTTTCTTCTTCTTCCCCTTCTTCTGCACCCCCCTAGTTTTGACTTTGTGGCTAGGTGGAACCATGGATGTAGTGCCTCTGAATACATAATCATCAAGACCTCTCTTCCAAACACATCTCTCCTCAAGGTGCATGTCATTCCACTTTGCTCCAAATCTCCTCTCAGTATAGCTTAAGTCACCTCCTTCCGACGCTTCTTTGATCCGCTCTCATCCATTGCCTCCAAACTCAGTCTCTTCCAATGAGAGTCAATAATGTCCAATGGTATTGGTAGTCCCATTAGGTGTAACCTACCAAGTTCACAAGAACAAGGTAACCCATGAGTAACTTTAATGACACAACCAAAGACACTTTTTCTTATCCGTGCCTACCACACCATCCATCATGTTATCAAACTCCCGCAATATGATTCAACGCCTCAATAGACACCAAACCGTGTAGATTCTTGTAGAATGGAATGTTGTGTTGGGCATCTATACGGTTGATGCTCTTTTGAAAAGAATCCACAATTTTATTAATTTGTGCATTGATCATCCCATTAATTGACTCCCGGCTTTTGCATAAATCACCACCACTAGAACCCAATGATCTCTTCAATGCCCAATGGGCAGCCTCAACCCTATGGCACGTAAGGCAAAATTAAAACAAAGAAACCACAATCATATACTTAAGGCACATAAGAAAAAAAATTGCGTACTATTATTAGTCGTGGTATTTCCATAGTGTCTTACTTTATCCGATCCACGGACCACAAAATCTTTCCTTGTGAGGATACAACCATTGCTGTTCACATATGCAATAAGTTGGGGTATGTCGATGAGACGATTGCTCAAAATCATGCAAAGCCTCACTAAACTCATCATCAAATGTAGCATCAACTACATGATGCCAAAGTGTCATCGATGAATCCACTCTATCTCCGCTTCACCAACTTCTTAATTTGAGCATGAACATTTTTGTTGATATGATATCGACAAAGCAAATTCACGACCTCCTAAACACAACCTTGATAGCGATCATCAAAGCCTCCTCACAATCGGTGAGGATAACCCGAGAAACACAATTCACACGTTCTATTAGAAATGGAAAAAAAAAAAAAAGCTTATTATGTAATGGCAAAAACTAAAGTCGATTAGCATTGACTTACTTGAGGAAGTGCAATATCACACAGCATCAAATCTCGTAGGCTCTGCAGCACCCACGTGTAGTCATCATAACGCTCATGAGACAGATATGCAAACGCAACAGAAATGTCAACTCGGTGGAAGTGACACCAACAATCTCCAAAGAGAGGCAATGCATACTTGTTGGTCTTAAAGGTGATCCATAATCAAAACGATGGGGAAACATCCTCAATAACTTAATACTATCGGGATGTGACCACATGATCTCCTCAACAATATCGGTACCTTTAAGTCGTCTCGTCCAACACAAGTAATGGTTCGCTTTGAATCGAGTGTCATAAGTCACGCATCTCAGTCATATTACCTCTCTTTCCCTTCCGAATATTGGCGCGGGTTCTATACAACTGAGTAATGTTGCTCAAGTTGTTCTTAAATTTGTTCTTTAATGCTTCAAGACTTTTGGATGCTTTCACTCCCAAGGGACGGATGCTCCCAACAATTGATCGCTCGTCCTTGGTAAACTTACCAAATATAGTTGCTCTCAAAACAAAGTCTTATGAGGCTCATGATTGTGAATCTCATCCACCACTCTCACCATCCAATCGAAATTAGGAGGTAACATTGGTTTAGCTTTCAATCGAAACCTACAACCACATCTTTTCGAACTCTTGTGTCTACCAAATTAACACCCAACATCTACTCGATTGTATGTGCCCTGCCTCTCTCACGACCATAAAGAACCTTGTTCTTTTTCCCTTTTCCCATTCTCCGTCGTCTCTGATCGAACAATAACCACAATGACTCCGTTCGCTTTCCCGAAGATCTCTAACCCAATGTGTCATTGCATCACGAGTGGGAAATATCTCGGATGTAGTAAAGGCACCTTAAATCGTAATAACCATCTATTTAAAAAAATGTTAAAAAAAAAAAAAAATTCGGAAATACCTTTTTAAAAGGTATTTCCTGTTCACATTTTTCTAAACCGAATTACCTCAAAAAGGTATTTCCAAAAAAATTTAATTTAAAAATACAAAATTTCGGAATTACCTTTTCTGGAGATAATTCCGGTTCAAAAATTGTGAACCGGAAATACCAATTTTCTGCGCTAATTCCGGAAATATCACCTCCAAACTTTCGGAAATACCTCTTTTTTTTGCTAATTCCGGAATTTTTTTTTATGTAGGTCCGGTTCGTTTTTCTTTTAAATGCCAGGGGCATTTTAGGCATTTTGGTACTTATGGGGGTGTCATAGATGATTAGGGGGGTACGAAAAATAATACCCTAAAAAGAGAGGATAGAAGTGAAATATACACAGTTGATATATTATCCTTGTACACAATACTTGATGCTACATTTAGTCCACCCGTTACAGGGTAATTTCGCCTTCTTTACTCGAAGGTCTTAATCCACTAAAACAAAGAGTATTATTTACCTCCCCTCTCTAGGTTTCACATGTATGATTTCATCAAGTCTCATCAAATTCTAGAGTATTCTTTACCTGCATGTCTAGGCTAACCCACTAGAGACCTCCCTAGTCTTCTCAACATAATGGCAACAGCCGTTGAGGAAACCAGGCATTATCTATTCAAGCCTCACTAGGCTCTAGAGTATTCCAACCTCTCCAAGCAACCACTATAGACCTCCATAGCCTTCTCAATATTTTGGCAACTGTCGTTGAGAAACAAGTGTTTACTTTCCTCTCCAGACTATTTTCCACAGAGGGAAGCCACTACCAGGCCAATTATAATAGATTGAGTTTATATCTATGTGATACAAAATAATGACATAGAATTTACTCTGTATGAGAGGATATTACAATATGAATCCTATATGTTCAAGGCCTTTTCAACATATTTATTTTATTTAAACATGCATTTTTATTTTCTCTCTTCTCTTCTTACATGGTTGTTCGGTTTGAACGATCTCATGGTGACTAAAGTCATGGATATTCAATTATAAGACTTAGTCATTTCTCTCAACCTTACTCAGTATTTGCCAACAGGAAGACCATGTTGTTTTGCCAATAGGCTGACAACCTCTTCCATACAAATAATTTATTTAAATAGATAAGAGATTATTATCGTTGAGAATTAGATCATTGTATAACTAGTCGTTGAGATGGATAAGGTAATATCCACGTTGTATTTTACTTGAGAGAGATGAATAAGGTAATATCCATATTTATATGAGTTATTTATACCTTTATTACTTAAATTCAAGTAAGTTCTCAAGTAATAGTTGTGTCTTATTTAGTAAATTTTGTGCATTTAGATTAGAGAAGGGTTAGATACTAATTTGTTAATTATCTGGCACATTTGGTGCCCTTGGGAATGTTTTAAAGTGTTTGCTAGTGTTACAGCGTTATAACGCTACATGGCGTGACCAGCTGAGTATCAAAGATAAAAGTTCATTTTTTGCGCCTTTTGCTTTAAGTCAAGTCACCGTACCTTGTCCCCTGTTGTGCAGTCTAACGCAAGACACCCCTAGTGGTTAGCGTGGACACTTGGCACTTGTTGAGTGGAGAATATCATTGGTTGGTGAGATATGTCAACTCACCTTTTTGCTAAAGCTACTTTATGGGGATAAGATAAAGATATCTCCATCTTCTCAACCATTCACTCCCATTCGAAGCTAGAGAGTTTTTGGAAGAAAAACTTGACACATTTTCCTCCATTAATCCTTACCTCAAGTTTTTTTTTTAAGTTATAGTTTACCATTTTTAGCGTTGTTAAGCTACGTTATAGCGTCATCAAGCTATTTATGAGTTGGAGTTTACAGATTGTATCTTTTACAACTGTCTCCTATCTTCTTGTTTACGGTAATATGAGTCATTTGTCTTGTATTTTGTTGATGATGCTCATCATGAGCTAAACACTTGTAGTTGGATTGCTTTGAGCTTTGTAATGAACCTCTAGTATTGTTTTTATAAGATTTGATGTTTTGCGTTTCAATCTTTGCATTTTAACACTTTCAAACTTATTTTAGGGTTGGCCACTTAATAAGTATATTCATGGGCACAGAAATAGTCCATGATTCTAACTCAAAGATTGATATGAATGAAAGATTGTTTAAAGACATGTAAACAATGTTTGCTTCGCCTAGACATAGGAGAGAAATAGTTCATAGGGCAAAAGTTGTGGGTTCTTTATTATACAGGGGGTGGACTTATTTAGAACTTAGAAATAAGAGTCTTGTAACAAACCTCTGACATTAGTGACTGAAAGTAGGGGTGTTCAGTGGTTTGGGTAAATCCGAACCAAACCGCTACCCGATCCAAACCGAAGCGTTTGGTTTGGATAATTTTTGTGATCGGATCAAATCCAAACCAACTCGTAGAGATCCGTACTAATTAATTTGGTTCGGATAACGGATCTTAAAATTTATATTGATCCAACCTGTGAACCCATAGCTATTTTTGTTGGTATTTTAGAGCTCTACAACACTGTCCACTCGATCTTCACACTCATTCCAACCTTCAAAAAGCACACATTTACTAGGCAAAATTCATTCCATTAATCCCATATTCCAAATCACAATTTACAACACAACAACTCACTCATTAATCTCTCCCTCATGTCCATTGCCTACATTACTTCCCAAACTCCAAACCCTTCATATTTTCATCACGTTTTAGATTCAGCTTTTCCATTCTACTTCTTATCAATTCTTGAAATAAAATTGGTTCCGGTTCCAGATTGCTTATAGCAGGTTCCATATGCAGGAACTAATCATTCTATGCACATGACCTGTAAGCCCAGTCTGAACCAACCCATGATTCTATGTAGGAACCCATGACTTGGCTATTTATTAAAAAATTGGTTCCAAATATACGTTTTTTTTTAATAAATAGCCAGGAACTAATGATTCTATGCAGGAACTCATTAATCATTTTTTTAATAAATAGCCAAGAAACAATGACTTGGCTATTTATTAAAAAAAACTTATAACTTATGTTTTAAAAACTGGACATTAGCACATGACCCGTGATCCCAATCCGAACCAACTCATCCAATGTTGGATTGGTTTGGTTCAGATTTTATATAAAAAAACTCAAAATCCAAACCAATGCAAATCGAATAAATATAATTGGTTCGGGTAACAGATTTAGTCAAAATCCATCCAACCCAACTTGTGAACACCCCTATGAAAGACACAATATCATACACTACAGCGCTTGACGCTATAGCGTATGATGTTATAACGCTTTGCTTTTGAGAATTTACTTAGTAACAAGCAGTCCAACTTATCTTTCTCATATTTGAACTACTTATTTACTGTTCTTTAATGACTCCTCTTATTGTTACGTGTGAACCTATATTGTTACTTGTTTCACTAGTGTTTGTGTAAGTTAAACTTTAAAATTAACATCAATCACTGTGGAGACGATCTCTAATTTTCACACTATATTACTTGTTGCGAATTCACTTTGTGCACCGTCTTCAACAAACTTGATGATGAACTTCAGTTTGACTTCTTGCTTCTAATGCTTTGGTTAGCCTTTTTGTAGGTGATAACTCTATTTTATATAGAGTTATTCATATGTTTAAACTTAGTAAATTGCTCTCTTTCAAGCAAAGATAAGGAGTTTATATAGTATTTTATGTGATATATGTTAACTTTAGTGTTAACATGGTTTAAGTTGTCAATAGGCCATTTTGGATATATTGTGGTATGTTTGATGATTTTGTTTAGTGTAGTCTACAGATGCTCCTGCATTACATCTGCACTGCAAATGCTACTGCACTGGATTAACACAATGCACCTGCATTGCATCTGCATCACAAACAACCTTGAGCCATCCACTTGCACATCCACTTGCAATGATGACCTCATCATGCTTGGTCTCCAAAAGAAAGTGCAACTTGCACATTTAGGCGCCCACAATTCCAACATAGCTTTGAAGAGTCATTCACATAGGGACACATGCTCATCTCTCATTGGACCTCCCTACACACTTGAGTGTATGCCTCAACTTGTGAAGCAACTTCTGAAAAGTAACCATGGTTAAACCTCTAGTTTACTTCATCTACAAGTAAAGAAGCACCTCTCATGAAGACTATAAAAGGACCTCACTTCTTCACTTGGAGATATATCACAATCCATAAGTTAGATCAAAATTTCAATAGACATAGTTAGTTTCTATTTTGTAAGAAGGAAAGGAAAGAATTGACAAATCCTCCTTACTTCAATTCGTAGTTTTTACTAAGTGCTGAGTAGCTAATGCAACTGCATTGCTAGGAGAATTCATGCAAAGAGATGCAACTCGTGTAATCTCTATCTTGTTTTTTCTCTTTTGTGATTTCAATTATATAAACATGATCTATTCAGTCTATATATGGCTTTCAATGTCTGTCATGAATTAAATCTCTCTTAGTTGGAATGTTCTAACCATTTAATGAGCTTTTAAGTAAGTTTGATGCACGTATATGATGTGTGCACTTTAGTTCTTGCTTGATAATACTTTCAACACTTATTTTGAGATTGATCACTTAGACTAAGTAGATTTGTAAAAGCAAACATGGTTTACAATTAAGAACTCAAGAACTAATATGGGTGAGTGTTTTACATAAAGGAAACTTTGTGAAAACCATGTTAAGTCCTAGACATATGATAATATAGTCCATAGGGTGATACTGTGGGTACTTTAAAAAGACAAGAGTGAACTTATTTTGCAAGCCTAGACATAGGAAGCTTGTAATGAAACTCTGGAGAAAGTGACTGAAAGGCACATAGCTAATGCAACTGCATCACATACTGCATTGAACACTTAAAGGTGAATTACTTGGGGAAGATATTCCAACTAGCTTTTCTCTATTCCATTACCCCTACTTGAACATTGCTTTACATTACTTGATTGTGATACAAACCACCTCCAATTATACTTGTTATTTGGTTACTTTGCATTAATTACATTGTATTGAGTTTCAAAAAGAGTTTATCAATCCCTGTAGGTTCGATCTTATATACTACTTGTTTAGGACTATGTATACTTGCATATGCTTTTCCAACACCAGTAGGCGCAAATTACTTGATGCTTTGTTATTATCAAAACATCAAACCAAAGGAATTGTTGTTTGAACCAAATTGGTTCTTTCAAAAACAATGACCCCTAATTATTTTGGGGAGAACAAATTATATAAGAAAATAATTTTAGTTGTAATGATTTTGTCTAAGTGTGCAGAACATACATCATTCTACTAAAGAGTAAAGACTTTTATTGTAGAATAACAAGTTAGCAAAAGCAAAAGGACAATATGTGATATCCACTGTTACCAAGTGGCTTCAGTCTCAAGAGGGGGGGTGAATTGAGATTTTAAAAACTTTTCCCCTTTTGATGACTTAGATTAATTTCCGCGCAGGTTTATGAAATGAACGAATTAGAAATATAAACAGTAAAGAACACAAGAGATTTATACTGGTTCAGCCACCTCCTAGTGACCTACTCCAGTCCTCACAAACCCTTTGTGAGATTTTCACTATCAAAACAAAGCTTAAAACGGGTGCTTTCAAACCCTTACAAAACTCAGGCACTCTTCACACTTAGGATCCCCCACCTTTGTGCAAGAGCCCTCAAAACAATTACAATTGACAAACAAGAGATACCCCACCCTTGTTACAATCAAACACCCTAGAGAGATACCCCACTCTCTAGTACAACCAATTTACAAACAAGAGATACCCCACCCTTGTTGCAATCAAAACCCTAGAGAGATTCCCACCCTCTAGAAAAACCAATTACAGGTAAAATCAAATTACAAGAAAAATAACAATACCTCTAAGAAGGTGAATACAACAACTTGAAGATTCCCAACCTAACCCTTGAGAGAGATCAGCTCAAAAAGATGGAAAGTGAGATGTGCAGTGGTATGCGATGCTTTTTGAGAAATGTAGGTTGTGTGTGAAGCGTGAAGCCCTAAGTCTCTATTTATAGAGATTGTAAAAATATGACCGTTGAAATAGTTTATGAATAAGTGGATAATCGATTAGTGGCTTATATAACTATAGTTGGAAATCGATTATGAGCTTTAAAAACATAGGCCAAGAATCGATTGTTTGCTTCCAAAGTGAAGCTTGAAATCAATTTTGATCTTTACACAACCAAGACAAGAATCGATTGTTATCTTTAAAAACAGGGAGCCATGAATCGATTGTTTCCTTTAAAGAAAAGCCATGAATCGATTTGTGTTTTAAAATAGGATTTTGTGGAAGCTATGAATCGATTTTGTGGAAGCTATGAATCGATTTGTGCTTTAAGGTAAGAAGACATGAATCGATTGTTGACTCAAAAACATCAAGACATAAATCGATTGCTTGCTTTGAGGAAATCGATTGCTTGCTTGAGGGAATCAAGTGATCAATCGATTGCTTGCTTGTGGAAACAAGTGAACAATCGATTTCTAGCTTTAAAATACCAAATCAAGAATATTCTTTAGTTCAAAAACAATTTCTTGTAAGGCATTAAGCCATTAATCTATTTCTTTAAAGACAAGTGCCTAACCTATTTAAAATGCTTTTATCAATTGAAAACAAATGTTTGGTTCATGGTGAGTGCTAGTGTGTGGTGTGATTTGAGCTGATCCTCAAAAGTGGTTTACATTCATTCCTAAGACACGACCCGACTTCCTAGGGACTACCCTTGACATAGACTTACTTCTTGAGCTGGTTGTGCCTTGGAATTCCTTTTTGTCACTTTATTTAGGAATGCTTCATCATCAAAACTTAACCCGCAACACAAGATATCCACATTCTCCCCTTTTTGATGATGACAAAATTTTGATTCATCTTAGGTGGGAGGTTAGTTCATCAAGCAAAACAATGCACTAATATTAATGATATGTATCTAGACTCCCCTTACTTGATGCTCCCCTATCTAAATGCAAAGTGACAATCCTATATTTCTCCCCTTTTGTCATGATCAAAAGGGTTAATGCGAAAACATAGTCGGTGAGTCGAAAAACGCACTCATAGTAACAAATGAGTCCATTGCATTTTTAAAAATAGGCATAAACCACAAAATGACATGGAAGTCGAGTTTCAACACAAGATAGCCAAACATAATTCAATCAATAGTTCATATTTCATTCAAATAAATGATAACTTAATGACTCCAAGTTTTCTTCAATGAAAAATAAATTTTCTTTTGCAATGGTTTTGTAAAAATATCAGCTAGCAGTTTTGAATGCTCAACTAAACAATCACATAATCACCTTTTTGAACATGATCTGTTAAGAAAATGATGTCTAAAGTCTATATGCTTAGTTCTAGAATGTTGAACGGGGTTCTTCTATAGATTAATGTGATTTATATCGACACCGTAGTTGAGATGTTGTTGTTTACTCTATTTACTATTATTATAACTAGCTTATTGATTAGTCCTCAATGGCGCATAAAACAAAATCAAACAGTGATGATCACATATATGTCTAATGCTCAGTAACTTATGCTTAATATATTCTACATAAAGCACAATGTCAATAGAGGTGGATAACTTTTTACCAATCTTACCTTCACCAAGGATTCTTCCTCTTTTCTTTGTTATCACAAGTCACATGACCGCTTTTTCCGGGGGTGAGTATTAAGAGCTTTGTCATATCTTCAACCACGTGCTTTGAGCATTTGCTATCAAGGTATTGATTTTCCCCATACCTTGAAGCATACCCGCAATAAGATCAAGTTGCAAATTTTGGTACCCAAATTTCTTTGGGTCCTTGTGGGTTAGTACTTGGTAGGGTCCCTTTGGGAACCCACACCTTTTCACAACTTGTCTTCTTCTAGCCATGCACACAGATGCGAGATGTCCTAGTCCGGCACAAGAATAACATCTAATATATGGACTAGTAATGAGCTTAGGTCTATAATGCACATGTCTATTGACGAAATTATTTCTTGAGACCTAGGATGCACATGTTGTATGTTGGACATTTTTCCTATTGTCCATTCAAGCTCATGAATTTTCTTTTCATATTCAAAGACACTTATCACATACATAATTTTCTTTAAAGCAACCAAGACTATGATTTTCATTTCTAAGTTCTAATCTTTCCTTAGTTAAAGCAATAACTTCATTTTGAAGATGAGCAACAATTTTCTTTGATTGGGTTAGTGCTTTAGCTAATTTCAAAGAATCATTATGCAATTCAAGAAATGCTTCATGTAATTCATCATATGCATTTTGTGAAGTTTCGAGAGTTAGAATCTACCTCGGTTTCATTTTCACCGCCGTGGTCGACCATGAGAGCAATTTGAGCTTCTTCACTTTCTGAATCATCCGATGAGTCCATGTCATTTTCTTCCCATGCTATGTAAGCTTTTCTACCCTTGTTTCCTTTGGATACCTTTTTCTTAGACTTTGACATTTTCTTTGTAAGTTCGGGCACTCCATCTTCATGTGTCCTGATTTTCCACATTCGTAGCAAGTTGGTGGACTTGAGAAGTTTTCATTGCTTGAGACTCTTTTGGGTGAAGAATTCTTCTTGGGAAGCTTTTCCTTCTCATGAACTTTTGAATTTTCTAACCATTAGATCCATATACTCATCGTCTTCATCATCTTCATTTTCTCGAATCATCACTATCATCGAGTTGGATTTGAACTAGAAGCCTTGAGAGCTAAGCTTTTATTTTTCTTGTCTTTTTCTTCATGTTCACTAGACGAGTGAGCTCCAACTCGTGCTCTTGTAGTTTCCCAAAAAGAGTGGCAAGTTTCATTGTAGCTAAATTCCTTGATTCAAATTATAGCAGCTTACTTTTGGTTGCCATTCTCTGCTTAGACATCTCGTGACTTTGTTGATCAAGTCTTCTCAGGAAATGATTTTCCTAATGAGCCCAGTTGATTCACTATGTGAGTAAACCTCTTTTGCATTTCTTGTATAGTTTCTCCTTGATTCATTCTCGAAAAGTTCATATTCTCGGATAAGAGTGTTTGTTCTTGCTCTTTTTACTTCATTGGTACCTTCATGAGTGACTTGAAGATTGTCCCACATTTCTTGAGCGCTTTTGCGCTTTGATACTCAAGAACTCATCGGGGCTTAGTGCGGAAGTAATGATGTTTTTGGCCCGAGATTGTGTTGAACCTTTTTCTTATCAAAGATCACCCATTCAAATTCTTTCTTTGACAAAGGAGAATACTGCTTACCAAGTGTGTGGGGACATAGGGTCCATTTTCCACAGCATCCCATACATCTATATCTACCCCTTCAATGAATATTCTCATTCTTTCTTTCCAATATGCATAATCTTTCCCGTTGAATCCCGGAGGACGGGTAAGAGATGCACCCTCTTGCGTAGACCAACCTGAAGCCATTTCTCTTGGAAGTCACTAGGCCCTTTAAACAAGAGTCTAGCTCTGATACCACTTGTTACCAAGTGGCTTCAGTCTCAAGAGGGGGGGTGAATTGAGATTTTAAAAACTTTTCCCCTTTTGATGACTTAGATTAATTTCCGCGCAGGTTTATGAAATGAACGAATTAGAAATATAAACAGTAAAGAACACAAGAGATTTATACTGGTTCACCACCTCCTAGTGACTCTACTCCAAGTCCTCACAAACCCTTTGTGAGATTTTCACTATCAAAACAAAGCTTAAAACGGGTGCTTTCAAACCCTTACAAAACTCAGGCACTCTTCACACTTAGGATCCCCCACCTTTGTGCAAGAGCCCTCAAAACAATTACAATTGACAAACAAGAGATACCCCACCCTTGTTACAATCAAACACCCTAGAGAGATACCCCACTCTCTAGTACAACCAATTTACAAACAAGAGATACCCCACCCTTGTTGCAATCAAAACCCTAGAGAGATTCCCCACTCTCTAGAAAAACCAATTACAGTAAAATCAAATTACAAGAAAAATAACAATACCTCTAAGAAGGTGAATACAACAACTTGAAGATTCCCAACCTAACCTCGAGAGAGATCACCAAAAAGATGGAAAGTGAGATGTGCAGTGGTATGCGATGCTTTTTGAGAAATGTAGGTTGTGTGTGAAGCGTGAAGCCCTAAGTCTCTATTTATAGAGATTGTAAAAATATGACCGTTGAAATAGTTTATGAATAAGTGGATAATCGATTAGTGGCTTATATAACTATAGTTGGAAATCGATTATGAGCTTTAAAAACATAGGCCAAGAATCGATTGTTTGCTTCCAAAGTGAAGCTTGAAATCAATTTTGATCTTTACACAACCAAGACAAGAATCGATTGTTATCTTTAAAAACAGGAGCCATGAATCGATTGTTTCCTTTAAAGAAAAGCCATGAATCGATTTGTGTTTTAAAATAGGATTTTGTGGAAGCTATGAATCGATTTTGTGGAAGCTATGAATCGATTTGTGCTTTAAGGTAAGAAGACATGAATCGATTGTTGACTCAAAAACATCAAGACATAAATCGATTGCTTGCTTTGAGGAAATCGATTGCTTGCTTGAGGGAATCAAGTGATCAATCGATTGCTTGCTTGTGGAAACAAGTGAACAATCGATTTCTAGCTTTAAAATACCAAATCAAGAATATTCTTTAGTTCAAAAACAATTTCTTGTAAGGCATTAAGCCATTAATCTATTTCTTTAAAGACAAGTGCCTAACCTATTTAAAATGCTTTTATCAATTGAAAACAAATGTTTGGTTCATGGTGAGTGCTAGTGTGTGGTGTGATTTGAGCTGATCCTCAAAAGTGGTTTACATTCATTCCTAAGACACGACCCGACTTCCTAGGGACTACCCTTGACATAGACTTACTTCTTGAGCTGGTTGTGCCTTGGAATTCCTTTTTGTCACTTTATTTAGGAATGCTTCATCATCAAAACTTAACCTGCAACACAAGATATCCACATCCACCACCCTTCAACAAGCATCATCTGGTCCAATGACGGTGAACGATACCAGAAGGAGAACATATCACCTGATCCCTCTTTGCGTCTGATGAAGACTCCATATGGTCCAAGTTGAGTTTGCTAGAAGACTTCATTTTATCCAAGTTGCCTCTGTTTCAAAACTATGAATGGTCCAAACCTCTGTCTAATGAGAGTCCTTCCAATCCAAGATTGCATCTGGTGTAACACTCCTTTGATGCCTTAATTACTTAGAAGCATAGTAGATTCTCATTAAAGGCATAAACAATGGTACGATGAATCAAAAGAAATGAAGAATTACGAATCAATCATATTAAGCACCAAAATTAAAAGGATGTTTTCATAAAGGATAGTTTTGAATTTGAACTCTGTATTATGCCATCACCGTACCTCTGTATATGTATGGAAAAGGCGACACATATACAAAGTCAACATGATCCTCGACTTTCAACTATTTTTCTTTAGTGGAAAATGCTTCAAAATCACAACGACAATATTGTAGAGGAATACTAGGTCACAATGGTACACTATTCTCAACTCATGTTACATATTCACTTGCTTCATCTTTGAAGATAGAGTTGATCTAATCAACAACTACACATATTGTGAATAACCTATAATAAAACAAAAGAGTTATGTTCTAACTACTTGTTTCTTTTATTCTCCAATAAAGTTTTTTTATCGTAAACTTTATCTTTCATTTAAACATATCGTTAAGAGAAGTTGTGTATTGTATTTCAAAAGCTTTTAGAAATTTGTATTTGGTCCAATAGTGGCTTATATACTCAAGTTTAATTGTACCAAGTCGTTATGAAAGTTAAGAGTATAACCATATTAAGGTTGGTATTTGATACTCTTAATGTTTGTAATATTGAGATTCTAGTGGAAATTCTTCTGGTGTGTTGAAGGGACTAGACAAAGCTAACATATGGTAGTGATTGGTGAATCAGAATATATCTCTGTTATTTACATTCAGTCGTACTTGCTTATATTTATTTAGATATTATTTCAAAATAACTTTTCAAAACCAAGTTTTGGAAGAAAATTATACAAAACACCATTTAAGCCCCCCTCATTTCTTGTGTTTTTGTCACTTTGAAGAGAAGCTTCAAAGGTTTTCTTGCTTATTTTTCTGTGTGTTATAATAAATCACATTGACCATGGTCATGAAAGGCGAGAAGAGATAAAAGTCCTTTCATATTCAACTTGTTTCTGTTTTTTTTTAAATTATTTTAATTTATTTCTTCTTATTTTTTCCACTATAATTTTGATTGGTTCAAAGCACATATTATTAAACATAGTTGACGACATTTATTTATGTAGACATTTTCTTATTCTCCTTGATGAAAAGTTTACAATTTGGAAATGTAATGTTTTCTACCCAGGTGGAAAGGTTTTGACAGTTCTATTTCTTTTATTTCGCATACGTAAAACTTTCAAACTGTAAGTTTTTATTTTATTTTATTTTAAATATTTACAAAATGGGGTAGAGGTGTGCACCCCTCTACTTGGTATTTTGCTTGGCAACGACGCCCACCTTTCCTCCCGATGTCTTTAAGTGGCTAGGCATTTGTAGTGACATATGAAAATCACATTGTGTAGCGATAACTTTCTCTTTAACATTATGTACTTTGTTTTCATTATGGTAAACATATAATAGTTCAAACATTTGAATCTTTTTTGTAACTCGATCATCATTTTACATTGTGAATGACAAGTCGTCCCAGACCATGTTTCACAGTTTATGAATGCAACAAGTGTCTTTTGGCAGTTTAATTGGAATTTGTAACATTCCTCCTTTCTAAAACCTAGTTTTAATTAACATCTACTTACCTTACTTTATATGATTATATTTGTGTATACGAACATTATTTTACAGTTTATTAGGGGTTCATATCTCTTGAGAAACTAAAACTTTTACCATAGTTAAGCATGAAATAAGAGAAAGTATTGAACGCTTGACACTAAGAAATCATGAGACATCAATTAGGCGTATAAGGATCAGGGTAACACAACAAAAGCATGAAATAAGAGAAAGTAGTTAAGGATGAATTGTGTATAGACCTTTTGGGTTATCTCTTGTGTTTGTTTTTGTTGGCGCTTTTTGATGATGTCATTTAAAAATACATGTTTTACATTAATTATTGTGTGACGTTACAATTAATGGTATTAGACTATTAGATCATGTGAGACACTAGGGTGTTAAAATTTAACTTACTACAAACGTTTCTCCAACACTACCAAAAACAGTAGTATTGGTTTTCTAGCGAGCAATACATCAATACTAGCAAGGTGATAAAAAAAACCCTTCAAAGCTGCTTGAAATGCTTCCTCACATTCACTAGTAAATTCAAATGTCATGTTCTTATGAGGGGACATGAATTGTGCCAGCAACACGATCATCTAAATTTGTATTTGCACCTCATCGACATTCTTCGAGCTCCTCACTTCCTCTACTTATATTCATTTATCCATGTTGACCTATATTCCCCTTCTCATGAGCACAAATCCCAAGAAATCCCATCCTAGACTCCAAATGAGCACATCTCCGAGTTGAGCTTTAAACCGTGTTTTTGAAGCAACTATAAATTCTCGTGAAGCTTACCCTGCGTTGTAGACCTCACCAACATGTCATCAACATGCACCTCACCTCAATGACTCGACTGATTATATCACATAACACTTGATCCATTAGCCTATGTATGCGGGCTCATCATACTTCAAACCTAACAACATGAGTTTGTAGAAATAGTTTGAGTGGTCAATCCTCCAGATGCATTTGAAGTTGATTATAATTCGAATAAGCATCCATAAATCTTAAAAGGAAAAATTTTGAAACACCATCCAGACATCCATTAGTCAGCCAACACTAGGTAGAAGTTACGAATCCTTAGAGCATGCTATGCTTAAGTCTGTGTAGTCATTGCACATCCAACATTTGCAATTGGACTTTTCTGCCATGATAAGTTTAACTAACCAAGTGGGATACCTTAATTATTTTCTAAATAAAATTGACCTTAACTATTCCCTACCACACATCAGACATTACATTTTTGTAGACCATTGTTTCGTACAACACATTCAGGGACAGATCCAGAAACTTCAACTAATGGGGGCAAAATTATTTATTATAAAAATTTATACAAAAAATATATAAATGCACAAGGAATAAAATATTTTGATAATGTTATCTAAACATCCATGGAAGTAATTTGGGAACCAACACATGGTTCCAAGAAATGCATGCCCATTTAGCAAAATAATATAGCCAAATGTATACATGATGCCACTGTGCATTGATACACATGAGCAAATATGCTTTCATGCTAATTGATGGACAGTATTTTTTTTGACACAATATGGACCGAAACAAACATACGTGTACTCGGTAGATGTACAACCCAAATGTCAGGTCAATATACTAGATAAACAACCAGAATTCCCATTAGTGTGTGTGTGTGTGTGTGTGAGGGCAATATAATATCTGAAGTGGGGGCAAGGTAAATAAATATCAAAGTATTGGTTAAAAAAGGCTTAAATGTATGTTTAGTCCCTGCAAATATCACAATAATTCAGTTTCGTCCCTGCAAAAATTATTTTTTTAAAACAACCCTTGCAAATACCAAACGCTTCTAGTTTGGTCTCTACTGTTAACTTTCCATCCAAAAAACTAACGGTTGCCACGTCATCAGCCCATCTCATGTGCCATGTTAGCATTATTGTTACTAAAAAAAATCAGCACTTTGGCAAGTGTGGGGAATCGATCCCACAACCATTTGGCTACCAAACACCCTCTTTAACCATTTCACCACTTAATCTTGTTGAATATAATCTTACAACTGTGATATATATTACATAACTACTGAAAGTCTGAAACCCATATGTTAGTATTCATCATCTTCAACCTCACGATAATACCCAATCCGAAATCAGATCTGCATAAAACAAAATCAGATCTGAATACGAAATCAGATCTGAATTCGTTTCCAATTTGTTTCCAATCTTACAATTTGTTTCGAAATCAGATCTGAATAAAACGAAATAATCTTACAACTGTGATTTCGTTTTTTAATCTGGATTTATTTGTTAAATCGTTTTTTAATACGAAATCAGATCTAAATGTTTTTGTTGTTGAAGATGATGAAATCGTTTTTCAATTTCGTTTGTTCATTAATATAAAGTTATGCCTCATGTTCAATTTCGTTCGTTTCTGGCGTTTTTTTGTTCTTCGTGTGCAGGTCTATTCTTGATTCAATTTAGTTTTTATTTATTTTTCAAAATTAATTAGAAGTATGTAATATATATCACCTGTGTAAGATAATAAACAATGTGAATCATTGGTACCGTGGTAAAGGAGTTTGTTTAGAGCCAAAGGGTTATGGGTTCAAATCCTAGTCCATACTTTTGTATAAATACATTTCTTTTATTTCAATTATTGTATGCCACGTGGCAGCCATTCATTGGTCGCTGACGTGGCAATGCTGACATGGGCGGATGGCAAGACATCTATTAACGGTGTTAACCTAAAATTAACGGCAGGGACCAAACTAGAAGTGTTTGGTATTTGCAAGGATTGTTTTAAAAAAAAAATATTTGCAGGGACGAAACTAGATTATTGTGATATTTACAGGGGCTAAACACACCTTTAAGCACTTAAAAAGTGGGTACCTCTTAGGATGAAGTTCTTGAATAGAAAGTCATCTCTCTTCTCTTTTGTAGGACCCACTCTTTTACTTTTCAATAAAAAAATTAATAAAAGTTACTAGTGATACTAATTTAATAAATTTTGTTTAAGTTCTGGAGACATAAAATTATTATATAAATATTATATTAAAAAATTATAAATAAATGACGTGTACATGCGAAACTTATTTAAGAATTCAATTAGGAGTTTCTCCATTGAGGATGCTCTGAACATCCACTAAATATTCATAACACAAATACAATAATTTAACTGTTTATTTTTAATAAAATACATTAAATGTTCCTTAAGTCCTAAACCAATATTTTTTGGCACAATCCATCTTAAAGCTGGTTTTCATAACACACATTGATTGCAGTCCAACTTTTCACATGAAACGCAGTATCTTAACCACCGTTCTATCTCTTCCACTTAATTTTCAATATTCAGGAAAAAAATGAATAGAAAATAGAAAAGTAAAATAAAAAAAATAAGGGTGATTCTAGGGTGAAAAAGTAAATTAAATCTTTCACCGGTGAACCACTAAAATTGACCGTTGGATATTATTTAAAATGCTATGAATGGTTAAGATTGAATCAACCAATATTAAATCTCAACCATCATGAATTTTTAAACTACATCCAACTATCGATTTTAATATCATCACCGCCGAAAGATTTAATTTTCTTTCACCCTAGAATCACCCAAAAAATAAAAGACGAAAAAGAAATAATTAACACACTCGATTGTTTTTCCATCCCCACAAAAGAAAAATAACCAAAAAGAAAAGAAACAATCATACTTTATTTCGATATTTTTTTTCAATCAATTATTTAATTTTTCTTTTGCAAAAGTCCAAATGCTTGGCTTCGTATCTACTACGTCTCTCTCTCTTTCTCTCTGGCTTAGAAACAAAATCAAAAAGCAACAGAAACGAAAAGCTCTCCTCTACAAACGCGATTCATCTATCTTTCTCAACCTTTACAACTTTCTCTGCAAAACCAAAACGCAGAAAACAAAAACCGCTCCAACGACACACCAAAAACAACTAACACAAAAAACCAAAATAACACCACCCCTCTAAACGACAACCCACAGATTAAAACGCAGCCACCCCCAAACTTTCTTCCGCCGCCCCCACCGCCCCTTCTCTCTTTCTCAAGGTAACACAAATATTTAAATTCCCATACATAAATAAAATAATATAAAAATCCTTATTATTTATTTATCCCTTAAAAATCTTGATTAGCTTTACGTGTTTTCTAGGAACAGGGTCGATGGCAGAAATCAGAAAGAATAACACCACCACCAATACGACGCCGTCTAGGTTTTCATTCTTGAACCGTTCTCTCACAACGGTTAACGACGAAAAGCAACAACCGTCACCGAATCTCGAACGCACCGTTTCGCTTCGCGGCAAGGTAGTTAAAAAGCTTTGTAGTTTCTTTGAGCCAACAAAACCATCACCATCAGAAGAATCGCTTTGCTCCAACAAACTGAAAACCCTAAAATCAACCGATTCTTTTGAAGATTCGAATTCAAAGCTTAAACCAGCGAAATCGCTTGATTCATCGTCGGTTATTCAATTACCAGGTACAGAGGATCGAATTGTGTTATATTTCACGAGTTTACGAGGAATTAGAAGAACATATGAAGATTGCTATGCTGTTAGGATGATATTTAGGAATTTTAGGGTTTGGGTTGATGAACGAGATGTGTCAATGGATATTGCTTATAGGAAAG
Organism: Oxytropis ochrocephala; assembly: GCA_020916435.1. NCBI lineage: Eukaryota > Viridiplantae > Streptophyta > Magnoliopsida > Fabales > Fabaceae > Oxytropis > Oxytropis ochrocephala. The sequence continues at coordinate 102,298,169 of CM037088.1, forward strand.
AATTGTTGAATGTTTTGGGTGAGAAGAACGCGAAGAACGCGATGAACAAGAATGTGGATCTTCCTCAGGTGTTTATAAGAGGTAAACATGTTGGTGGTGCTGAGATTATTAAGCAATTGTGGGAGTATGGTGAATTGGGGAAGATTTTGGAAGGTTTTCCAAGGATAAAATCTGGATTTGTTTGTGAAAGTTGTGGTGATGTGAGATTTGTTCCTTGTGGGAATTGTAGTGGGAGTAGGAAGGTGTTTGATGATGATGAAGGGTTGTTGAAGAGGTGTTTGGAGTGTAATGAAAATGGTTTGATTAGGTGCCCTAATTGTTGCACCACTTGATTCAATTTCAATTTGAATTTGAATCCACCTTAGTTGATGTTTTTGCTATTGCAACTTGTTTATTTAGTGTTGCTTGCAAACTTCTATGTGGTGTTGATAAATAATTTTATCAAAATCGAGGAAAGGGTTCGGATATTCTCTGGTACTGGACAGTTCTAGTAGTAGAGAGACAGATATATATACATAGTGTGTGTTTATAATACTGGATTCCAATTCCTTGAGGAATTTGGTTTGTTGTTGTTGATGATGTTGGTGTTGTTGTGATGATGATATGGCTTTGGGGTAAAGTTATGTCATGGTTCAAAGTGCTCTTTGAACTTTTTTTATGTTTGTTTTTTTTTTATTTGAATTGTGTGATTCAGCTCCTTGATTGAACATCATTTTGTTCAAGAGTGTGCTTTTATCATCCAAAGGAGAAAAGAATAAGTTTTTTTTTTTTAAAAGCAAAAAAAAAAGTTGTTATATGGGTTTGGCTGTTGTTGTAGTACATTCCTCAAGGTGATGTAAATATTCAGTATTACTATGATCCTTCAAGGGAGTTACAAATATTGACTATTGAAGTTTATGTTTATATATATTGAGATTGGTGTGAAAAGAGAAGTTTATATTAAGATTGAGAGTGATTTGTTTTTAGTACATTATTTTTATATTCGTTTTCTCTTATGTTTACTTGCATATGATTTTTGATAGCACATTGTGAAATTCAATGTTGGATGTGATATAGCAATAATGGCGCATGTCTATGAGAAATATATTAATGGGACATGGTGTCTCTGCCTCATCATGTGATAGTAAGGATTAGCAAGAAATGGCCATTAATATTTTATAATGATCTTGGGTTATTTTAATTTTTAACACTTATTTTTGTTCTCAAATGTGGTCCCTTTTCTCTCTCTCATGTCTCCATGTAGGGAAATGCATATAGAATTGTCCTTAGGTTCATGCTTTACTATGCTATCACCTTAACCTTCCAATAAAATTGAAGTGATAAGAACAAGATGTTGCCAAAGAGTGTGGCTAAGGACAATTCACATTATTTGCTATCTTCTGCTTAGGTTCCTCTCTTTCACATTCACATTTGCTCTCTTTCAATAAAATTGTCCTTAGGTTCCTCTCTTTCACATTCATATTTGCTATCTTCTGCTATTTTGGTTCTATAACAACCCCATTTCAAATGTATTGGTTTCGTCACCATGTCACTTCCAAAAACCGTTTATAAGTAGAAGACATCTTCTATTTTATAAGCTGATTTTATGGAGTTGACTTGGGATTATTTCAAATTTTAAGATTTGTCAAACATCTTTATCATCCTCATTTCCACACACATCCTTTGTTGTGGGATCAATTTTCATTCTCCTTACCGTCGCATTATTTGCTAATGTGATGGCCGACCATAAATTTCCAGGGAATTTTTATTTATTAATGATCCTGTCTTGCTAAAAGAAATTGGTTGCAATTGTAAAAGAAACTGATAAATACAAAATAGAAAACTCACCAATTGTAACACTAAAAATGAAATAGTAGTTTGTAAATTGGATTATATAAAAATAAAAACACAATTTCCCAAGTTGGTTTGTCTTACAACATCATCATCAGATCATTATCCACTGCAGTTGCAATTTAATGCAGTCAGAACTTCCACAACTATTGGATCCACTTTACAATAAGGGTTTTATTTTCGGTACCCCCCTCATTCCCTCCCACACCCCCATAATGTCCCAAATGGACAAAAATACCCCTGAAAATTTACAAAAATTACATGGTTTTGTTAAAAAAAAAAAAAAAATTACAAATTTCGGAATTACCTCTAAAATTTCGGAATTACCTCAAAAAATAATGGAATTTCGGATTTACCTGTAATTAGAAAATTTTTGAATTACTCAGAAATGAGGTAATTCCGTTCATAAATGTGAACCGGAATTACCTATTTCGAGGTAATTCAAAATTTAATTTTTTTTTCGAACGAATAATTTAGGCTAAAAATCGGTTTTTGGACAAAATACTCGGATCGTAATGAAACCACAAACCATTAGAAGCGAAATAAATCAAGAATCAAGACTCCCGTAGAAGGGACTTCTTACGGGACAACAGCCTCAAAATCCCAAATTCCATCGTTTACTATTTTTTACGATTTTTTTTAATTTTTCATAGTCTCCAAAAAATCTTAAAAAATTTGTATAGCCTTATTTTGGTTTTGTTAGATTTTTAGTGGTGTTTTTATATTTTGTTAGAGTAGTTTTGACTATTTTTAGTAGCCTTTTAGTAATAAAAATTAAAACAAATCGTATATATACGCATCATGCAAGTCCCGGATTGGCCCGGATGCCCTAGATGTCGCCATTCACCTACTTCACGTGCTTATTTTCAGTCATTTTTAGACATTTTGGACCCATAGTTGTATTTGTACTCCTATTTTATGTTGGTCATTTTATATATTTTGACGTATTGTTATTAAATCGTAAATCGTTCGTATCATATTTCCAATAAAACGCGTTTAAATCTTAAGACCAAAATACAAACTTTTTTTTTTAAAAAAAATTACAAATTTCGGAATTACCTTTTTTAGAGGTAATTCCGAAATTTTTTATTTTTTTTTGAACCGGAATTACCTTTTTTTGAGGTAATTCCGAAATTTTTTATTTTTTTTTGAACCGGAATTACCTTTTTTTGAGGTAATTCCGAAAATTTAATTTTTTTTTTTTTTTTTAAAAACGCAGGGGTATTATTGGCATTTTTGGTATTATGGGGGTGTGGGTGATAATGAGGGGGGTACGAAAACAAAGAGCCTTACAATAAATCCTGTCCATTGAATTATTTTAATAAAAAAAACATATAAGAGGAGAGAGTGACACAAGTGATCCTAGAGAATTAGAATCCCATCATTACTCTATTTTTTGGTTGAGACTTGAGCTACACGAGAGATCTGGATCGAGTATCTTTCTCGCTTTAAAAACCCTCAATCTCTCCTTGTTACACAAGATAGGTTGAAGTGGATTGAAGTGCTCGTATTTCCATTCCACTTCACTGGGCCGGTGCTGAGGTTTTTGGGGTCCTGGGGAAAAAATAGTGCCCTTTTAACTATTTGAATATCATTCTCCTTTATTTTTGTTAAAATCATTAATACTTTGTTCACAATCAGGGTTCTTTAAACAATTATATAGAAATCAAAGTGAGACTATTTAATCTATTTTGTGACATAGTCAATATTACTCTATATGTCTACATGCATTATGAAAACAATTAATACATAATCTAATTTGGATTAGGCAATTAAAAGTCTCTCTCTATAATGACTTATAATTCTTTAAATAGAATTTTATCATCAAGATCATAAGAAATTAAGAACCATTGTGTTTTAAGTAAGTTTAAAAAGGATTGCAATATGATTTCATGTCATTATTAGGAAATGATCTAAACTTGTGTGTGTATAAAATTGCAATAACATAAAAGATGTACTCAAAAATATGTATATACTACTAAGTACAACAAATTTTGGTGCCCTCAAAAAAGTGGGGCCCTCTGGGCGACCGCCCCTGCCGCCCATACTTCTTCCAACCCCCCTCTACTCACTAGACACCCCCATAAAGAGTGAAAAGACTAAGATGCCCTTAATGAAATCTTGATTTATATTTTTTTAAACATTAAGTACGGTTCGGCGCGCGTTTGGCCAAATCTGTTCGGACCTAACTGCGCCGAGTATGATAAATCTTCATCAAACGCCCCCAAAGAGGTTTAAACGGGTTCGGCCATGCCATACCCGAACCGGGCCGCGATCCACCGTCGGCCGAATCGCTCCACCGTCTAGTTCAACGGCTATAATTCAAACTTTCAGAAAAATCAACAGCTGATAATTTTAACAGTTCCGATCGTTTTAAATCAACGACTCACGTTCGATCACACCTATTATAAATAGGCTCTCACTCTTCACTGATATTCACACAACCCATTTCTGATTCATCTTCTCTGTTTCTTCACATAAACGCAAACCCCAACTGCTAAAATGGAAGATCTAATGGAATGACAGTTGTGCCCAACCCAGAGATCCTCAGACAAATTTCTAACTGCACTGTATCGCCTTGGAACGGTCGAGAACAGGGCCGATGGTGTTTTTTTTAAGTCTCGCGACAACTACTTTTGTAGGTTGGACAAAAATATCACATTCAGCACGTTGAAGGAAAAGGTGGAGAGGAAGGTTCTCCAAGAGGGAGAGTGGCGTAAAGACATCTTTCGTATACATTACTACAAGTGCCTATGTCTAGAAGACGGTACTCGCTGCTATGAAGCTATGGATATCCAGAGCGACAACGATGTTCGTGCAATGCTGGAACATCATCGTAACACCCCATTGGGACGTCAGCTCATTGACCTGTTTGTCGAAACGTTGTGGACTCCGGAAGAGATCATTTATATTATGGAGAGCACACTCTCCAAAAATCAGTAGTTTCGTTTATTTTTCTTATGTTGTTTCTTATCGTGTATTTCGATAATTTCAAATTTGATGTACGACTACGCTTTTTAAATAATAAAATTGTCGAGAAACTAGTACTCAAATTTTATTCATGACTCAATTTTTTTCATTAATAATTTTGATTACAATTACTTAATAATTTTTACTCACTCTGAGTCACAACAGAGCCAAATCTAGCGTCATTGTTGGTGCTGTCGTCGTCACTCCCATTGTAGTCGGCGAAAAACACGCGGTAATCAGGATAAGTGGAGTCACTATCAGGATCAGTGGAGTCACTCTCATCAGAGGATAAATGTTGAATCAAGCTGGAGACGGTGAAGCGCCCCTCCCCAGTGTAGTCAATGTTGACTATCACACTCTCAGCAGCCCCATACGCTTGGCAAATGGCAGCCTTGTCAATAGCGATGTGGCCATCGCCAGTGTCGTTGACACCCGTAATCAGAAGGCCAACATCCAAGGAAAAGAAGACATCTCTAGGCAACCGTAGGTTGTGCATGTTGTTTGAGATGAGAATAAACCCATCATTTCGACGAATGGTGGTCTGTAAGTAGTCCATACCTGCAAAAAAGAAACAGATAAGACTCGATGACGGTTCGCCCTGGTGATTCGAATCGCTTTGTTTCGTGCACAATGAAGGAACTCAAAGATGGTTCGGCGGACGCTTCACCGAATCGGTTCGTCCTCTGCACCGCCGAACCATGCGAAACCAGTGAAAAAAATAGGAATTAACGAAATAGAGAGAAGGGGAGAGGGAGAGTTACCTTCTGAGAGGGAGAGCGACGACCGGTGGGGACAAGGACGAATGGAGGAGAGGAGAGAGGGTGTGTGTGTGAGAGGATAGTAGAGGAGAGTGTGTGAGGGGGTGTGTGAGAGGAGTGTTTTTAAAATAAAAAAAATATTTGGACAATAGGGGTATTTTGGAAATATTGGACAGTAGAAGGTGTCTAGGGAGTAGCTAGGGGTTGAAAGAAATACGGGCCACAAGTTATACAAGCTTACCCATCAGGTTGAACCCCCTTTGCCACCTCTACCTATATAATAGATATTGCTTCATTTTTGTGAGTGCGTGAATAAGTTTTGGTTCAATTAATTGTGTTTTTTCTTATGTTATGCAAAGAAGCAATATCTACCTATATAATAGATATTGCTTCATTTGTAGTCTCACCTTGATATGTACTTTCAACTGAACCAAAACTTATTCAAAGCTTATATTATGCAAAGCTTGAAGATAGAACTTCAGATGACTAGGTAATGTTCTATCTAGCCACCTATGTTATGTATGCAAAGCTTGAAGATAGAACTTCAGATGACTAGGTGTTTGTCTCACTGATTTTTATTCTTCCTTTGTCTCACTGATTTTTATTCTTCCTTTAATTGTTTTGACCCTAAAATAATTGAATTGGGTGAGGCTAGCACATGCTTATCACCGTCAATCAAAAAGTGTTTTGCATTTTAAAATTTGGCCAAAGAATTTTAAGCTGTTTAAAAGTCACTGTAAAGATACTTGTGCTTTCAAGATGCATGCCCTCTCCTAGAAATATGATGTTTTTGTGTAGTGATTATGTGTTGTGTTTACTTTGTGACTTTGTTGATTTGGACTCTGTTGATTTGTGACTATGCTAGGAAAATGTCTGATGCACCACCACCAATGTCAGCTACTCCTACGAAAGACACAACACCAATATCGCAAGAGGCTTCCACCGAAAATATAACCCAAACGAATGTTAGAGGTAAAACTGATATTTGTTGTGAGATGGTTTTTTTGTTGTTTGCTAAGATACTCATGTTGTATTGAACCTAATGGACTTGTTTGAACTTCAAAGTTCTATGAATTATAATTTATAAGTAATTTGATAGTATTATGGGATTATTGGTGAATTTTTGCTAGAAATTTTTAGGCAGGATGTGTAGTTTTATGAAATTATTTACAGGTACTGGTCTGGGTTTTGGTCCTGCTGTCCGGTCCGAGTCATGCGGTCCGGATTTTTGTCATGTGGTTCAACCGTCGACCATTCGGTCCGACCCTTGACCCAGTGATCCGAGACCTTCACCGAGTCGGCCACCGGTCCAAATTTAAAAACATTGCGTACGAGGCTCTTTTCCGAATTTCAATTTAAAGCTAAAATCAAGGATCTGGCCTAATTGTAGTCAAAAAAAGGATCTGGCAGTAATTTATTAGCAAGGTTGTCAAAACCGGGCCTAACCGGACTGTTCAACTGACTGAACCGAGCCCTATCCGGTCCAATTGAACTTGAAAACTGGTCAAAAACCGGGAACCGAACAGGAAACCGGCCAAAAACCGAGAATCTGACAGAAAACCAGATTCTATCTATTTTCTTAAAAAAATGGTATATCATGTTGATTTTTTATTAAAAAAATGATAAATAATGTTAATTTTTGGTATATGGAATATTTTTTTATCCTTTTTTATAATTAAATTTTTAAAATAAATAAAAAAAATCAATATGTACAGTAATATTTTTATAAGAATACTTATATTTTTACCAAAAAATAATAGTACTTACATTATAGTATCTATTATTATTGAATATTATAATGTTATTATGTGATATTATAACATTTTTTTGTTTTTTTACTCTTTATATATTGTGAAAAGAATATTAAATAATATATTTAATTAATTCCGGTTGAACCCCGCGAACCTTGAACCGCTGCCTCTTCCGGTTCAATATCTGGTCCGATTTTGATTACCTTGTTTATTAGACAGGTGTATTAGTGATTTTTTTCCGACTATTACTAGCTAGTAGTCACAACACTTTTAACGAATAACTAATATCTACTCGTGCTTAGAATCAAATTACATTAGAAAACACCAAGTTTGCCCATTGCGAGAATCAAACTCAAAATAGGGATGACAAAAATACTCGGACCCGTGAGTACCCACAGTTAAAACCCGTGACGGGTACCGGGGGGTGGGGGGTAGTCAACCAGATACTCACGGGTTGAATAAATGGATTGTCACTATCCGTTAATAAACAGTATGGCCAAGTAGCGAGGTACCCGCATGCACTGGTACCCTACCCGTAACAAAATATATTTAAATACCTCTCATATATATATATATATATATATATATATATATATATATATATATATATATATATATATATATATATATATATATATATATATACTTTTAAGTGGATGTTTATTCATATTTTGTTGTCATTTTTAATAACTCGTGGTTGTATGTTTTATTCTAATTCTAATACTTTGGATAATGTTTAGTGATTTGTTATTTTCAAAGTTGGGAATTATTGTAATTTTAGTGTTCTTTATTTCCATTCATTAACGATTATATGTTAGTAAATAGTTGATAAGATAAATGCATAACGAAATGCCTAATCTAATCTAATATACATTTATACAGCTTAACCACATATGAAAATACCTATTTAGCCATTTGACAAAAGTGACACCTAGAATACTTGAGGGCGAAAATGTAACTTAGTCACTAAAAGACAAAACAACTTTTTTATTCCTATATTTTTCTCTTTCTTCTTACACACTCTTTCTTCATTTTTTCTCTTTCTTCTTACACTCTCTTTCATCCTTTTCACTTTTCTCTTACACTCTCTTTCTTACTTTTTCTCATTCTTTTTACACTCTATTTCCTCCTTTTCACTTTCTACTAGTCAAGATCCCGTCCCTACGGACGGAGACACATTAATTACTATGAATTTCACATAATTAATTTTACATGGTTAGCATAATTTTTACGATATTACCGACACTAAAAAATTGAATAATGGGTACAAACTTTTGTAGATTGGCAGCTATTAAAACCTCACGGAAACATTATCATGATAGCTTTTCTAAATTTACTTATTACATTATGAAAGTACACCATCACCTAAGCTTGTTCTTAGGAACAGTGATGTTTGTGGGATGGGTAAAACCAAATTTGGGTCACGTGCATATGGAAACATCATCATTATAGCTTTTTAGAAAATCAACTTGCGGCACATGGACTCATAAAGATCACTTATACATATTGGGAAGCGTGAAATCGTTACTTCTAACTTTAATTCTTACATTATGAAAGTACACACTCTATGAAAAGTATTGGGAAGCGTTAAATGAGCCATTAGGTGGTTTTACACCTACTAATAAATCACTCAATACCCTACTACTCCCACTTCAACATTAATAGGGGTTACTTGTGCTTTCATGTTGTAGAGGTAGTATATGTGAGTACCCATTGTACTTGTGTGCAGGGGTAGTAAATAAGAAAGTACTCCTATGTAGTTTTAGCCCTTTTAGTAGAGCACTCAATACCCTACTACTCCCACTTCAAGACTAATAGGGGCCACAAGGATCAAAGATGAAACGACATATGATGTGCTTCCTATGTCTTAACCCATAGATAAGTAACATATGTCTTAACACATAGATACGTATGTTAGTGGGGCTACTTGGATAACTCGAAGAATAATAGATGGAGAAGTCCAATCAAAAAAAGTGAATGCAACTTCGTGCTTACAACTACATAGTGAAACTCCAATCCAAAAAAGTGACAACCTCAAAAGATGTTCCCAATAGAAGATGAAGTTTATATTAAAAAGGATAGCTTAATTTATTTGTATCAATAATTTCGTGAGACAAAACTATAAACATTATGGGAAAACGAAGTTGTACATTATAACTAAAACAACATATCCATGTGAGTCACACACTGCTCCAATTCTATTTGGCATGAACTCATATATGAGAAGGAAATCATTCTTCCTCTGGCACCAGCCAATGAGTTGCACCAAATTCTTGATATCCTCTTGATAGCAACAGAGGAGTTCAAGTTTTTCAAATAGCCTCTATACACACTACCTAAACCAACTTGACCCAGCTTCTCTTGTAATAGTTGTTGTAGCTCCTGCCAACCAACCAACTAAAACTGAATGAATGTCTGAAAATGACATTTGGGACAAAAAACTTGTGATTAGAATTCCATTTAAGATAGTTTATAGTTAAAATTACAGACACATGCTAAAAAATAGTTATCAATATTGTGTATCTTTTGAAATGTTATCAACTGTGATTTTCTAAAAGTTTCAACAAATTCACCATATACTTATTTATTAAAATAAGAGACAATTTTCTTTCTTAATAATGAAATAAATGCTTACATAAGAGAGAAACTGCAAGACCAACTAAAATTACTTGAAAATTTCGTGAAACTGAACCCCACAATCTCTTCCTCTACATACATCTGGATCAAACATGGAACACCAAATAATTAATATTTTTTTAACAAAAAAATTAGCAAATACAAACAATCAACAGACATCCTTAATTTCTCAAAAATCAAAAATGTCAAAACCAAAACCCATATACATGAATCTAATTAATTATTCAAAGAAAGCCCTAAACTTTGGGAAAACATCCTTAATTTCTCCAAATTCAAAATGGCAAAAACAAATATATGAATCTAATCTAATTAAATATTCTAAATAAACTGCTAAACTTTGATATAAAAAAATAAAAGACTGAAGATCAAACCTACAAAGCAAGGCGGTTGAAAGCCTTTCTAACATCAAATTCAGAAGCACCGGGTTGAATTCTCAAGGTCTTATAAGGATCCATTACAGAAGAAGAAGACGAAATTGAACAAAAAACCCTAAACACAATGAATTTCAGATAGATTAGCGATAGAACTTTGCTTCAGAGATAGTGGGCAAGAAATGAAAGAGATTCCAATGGAACAAAAAGAATGATGAAGGGTTCAACCCCTAAAATCACCCTTCATTAGATGGTCCAAATAGCATTGGAATAATACACAAAATCTTAACCTTTATTCATTCCCATTTCTTTTTTACTCTGTGAGCCTTGAAATCGTTGGTGGTAGGTTAGAGCAGTATCACCATCATCAATCTCTCCCCCTCGTTTCAGTATCTCTCACTTGCGCTCTCTCTCTCTCTAATTTTTTCTTTGTTGAAGCACTTTTTTTAATAAGAGGGTTCTTGAGAAAGAGATTGGATCTGATAGAAGATGAGAAGAAGAAGGGTTTTGGGAGGTTAGAGCAAATGAGAGAGAAGAAGAGAAAGAGGAGCTGATGAGAGAGATGAGGTAGAAGGGAAAAGTGTGTTTTCTTTGAGGTAGTAAGAGGGGGAGCGAATGAGAGAGAAAAGTGTGTTTTGAGGTAGTAAGAGGGAAAAGTGTGTTTTCACACAACCATTGAGATTGGGCCCCCCATCATAATTACCCCTATTTTCCTATTACCCCTACTACATTTAAGGAATTTTGTCATCAATGTGGGTAGGTATGCAAAGAGTAGTAAATGCAATGATGGATTTTCTTGAAGCTGGTGAGAATGATCCCATCAATGAATAATGGGGTCCATTTTCCAAGTTGCAACTTGTTCTCTTTAATTAGATGTGCCCCCACGTGATTGAGTACTAACTACCACATGTGATACTTACTCCAAAACTAAAAGCAAAAAACGATGTACGTACTTGATGAAATCCCCCACATTATGCCTCTGCTTTTAACCTTTCCTTCACAAATATAGAGTTATCCCGCTATTATGCATGAAAATGGTGCATAACTCACGTGATTTGTCGCTCTTATTGCAGCTTCACCTACTGCTTTTATATGTGCGGGATTACACTCTTTTTCTTCCTTTTTTTTCTTTTTACTTTACTTTTATTTTTTCCAAAAACAATTCTTCTTTTTCTCTTATCACTGAACTTTAGTTTTTTTTATAACCCTACTAAAATTATTCTACTAAAATTATCTTATCTTTTCTCTTCAAAATCTGTTTACATTCTTATTGATAATCTACTATTTATATTTTATTATCTACTATAATCTACTAATTAACTAAAATAATCAATTGGAACTACGAGATAACTGCAATGGTATATAAAAAAACACGGGATAACTGCACTGATATATAAAAGAACACATGATTAATATTTGTCATTGATAGTTAATTTTTTTGAATACTACTATAAACCTACTATCTAAAAAACGAGAAAATTTAATGACTATTTACTACCGATTAATATTTAAAACAAATATTTCTTATTGATAATCTACTATATCTCTTTTACTATCTACAATAATATACTAATCAACTAAAATAATCACGAGATAACTACACTGATATATAAAAAAACACGGGATAACTTAGTCACTAAAAGGCAAAACAACTTTTTTATTCCTATATTTTTCTCTTTCTTCTTACACAATCTTTCTTCATTTTTTCTCTTTCTTCCTACACTCTCTTTCCTCTTTTTCACTTTTCTCTTACACTCTCTTTCTTACTTTTTTCTCATTCTTCTTACACTTTATTTCCTCCTTTTCACTTTTCTATTACACTCTCTTTCTTCCGTTTTTTTTCTTTTTACTTTACTTTTATTTTTTCCATAAACAATTCTTCTTTTTCTCTTATCACTTAACTTTAGTTTTTTTATAACCCTACTAAAATTATTCTACTAAAATTATATTCTATTTTCTCTTCAAAATCTGTTTACATTCTTATTGATAATCTACTATTTATATTTTACTATCTACTATAATCTACTAATTAACTAAAATAATCAATTGGAACTACGAGATAACTGCAATGGTATATAAAAAAAACACGGGATAACTGCACTGATATATAAAAGAACACATGATTAAAATTTGTCATTGATAATTAATTTTTTAGAATACTACTATAAACCTACTATCTAAAAAACAAGAAATTTTAATGACTATTTAAACTACTGATTAATATTTAAAACAAATAATTCTTATTGATAATCTACTATCTCTCTTTTACTATCTACAATAATATACTAATCAACTAAAATAATCACGGGATAACTACACTGATATATAAAAAACACGGGATAACTGCAGTGATATATAAAAAAAGAGGGGATTAATATTTTCCATCGATAATTATAATTTTTGAAGACTACTATAAACCTACTATCTAAAAAAACAAGAAGGTTAATGACTATTGAAACTGATTAATATTTAAAACACACGTGACAAATATTTGTCACTAATACCTAAAAAAGGACAAATAATTTTCAGTGATATATCAAAAAATACGGAATAAATATTTCTTATTGATAATCTATTATCTATCTTACTGATATTTCTTATTGATAATCTACTATAACCTACTAATCAACTCAAATAATCAATTGAAACTATGAGATAACTGCACCGATACATAAAAAACACGGGATAACTGCACTTATATATAAAAAATACGGGGATAATCATAATGATATATATATATATATATATATATATATATATATATATATATATATATATATATATATATAAACATGAGATAGTCATGACTGATATATAAAAAAACACGGATAACAACATCGCTATATAAAAACACTCAGATCGATATATAAAAACATGAGATAAATGAACAATTAATTGTTTTTAAATGATACTTACTATTTTTGGATTTTATTATTTATATATTTTTTATTTGAATCTTCTTTTTTATCTACTTTAAATTTGACTTTATTTTCACGGGGTAATGTTCAATCTATTTAAATACTACCTAAATTCATTCATAAAAAGAACATGTCAGCACCCGTGCATATGCACGGGTATCCTACTAGTTTGCTTATATAATTGAACCACAAAAACGGTGTTCAAAAGTATCGAAATGCCTATTTTTATTAATTTGCAAGTATCCATGGGTAACCGTGAAAAAACAATACACATTTAAGACCCGCTAAACGGGTACCCGTGTGGGTACGGGGCGGGTATGGGTCACATTTATAATAAGCAGGGCGGGTAGCGGATAGCTGCTACCCGTGCCCGCCCCTCCCTGTTGACATCCCTAACTCAGAAGCGTCAGGTCGACCTCCCGTATCCCAAAGTTAATTAAGCCATTGTGCTGGTGTTGGTTTGTATATTAGTGATTTATAAGAGGAAAAATAAAGTACTTTTAAAATTAAATTAATCAACTCCTTTTTTGTTTTCACTTTTTGAAATTTTTTTCTACATGTACTTTATAGAAGTTGTGGGACATTAAATATAATGTTAATATTAAAAATACAAAACCAACATGGTATAGCACAAGTACTAGATATTTGGGTTCCTTAACCATTTGGCCAAGGTTTCAGTCCTTGGCTAGGGTATGAAAAAATACCTAGTAGGAGAGGTCGACCCCTTAAATATATCAACACTTAATTAATAGATGTTACACACAGATTAAAGTAGAGTTAATTGAGTACTATATATATATATATATATATATATATATATATATATATATATATATATATATATATATATATATATATATATATATATATATAAAAAATGCTCCTCTATTTCTATTAAGAGATGATGTGAAAAAGTGAGACCCACAAAATATAAAAAGTGTGATTAAATAATTGGGAATTGACATATGTGTCCTCAAAAAATTGGTTTTAGATAAGGGTAATTTGGGTTTTTTGGTAGCGGTTGTTTTAATTAAAGATATAGTTGATTAAACATATAGTTGATGATAGTTGATAGTTGGTTGAGTATTAAGGTTAAATAGGAGAAAGAAAAATAGAGATATTAGTAGTGGGTATTTTGATTAAAAAGATTATAGATTGATTAAAGTTATAGTTCTTTGTTGATAATTGAAAAGGAAAGAGAAAAGTGGAGTTTAAATATGAGATTAAAAAGTTTAGAGATGATGTGAGAAAGTGAGACCCACAAAAAATAAAAAGTGAAATAGCATAATTTGAAATGACATATTTGTCCTCAAAAAGTGTAATTTTGGTAGTTTGTTTTGTATAAAGTTATAATTGATTGATGATTATTAGAAGAATAGCTTTAGCTTAGTCAATGATATGTAACACACCTCACCATACACCTCACTTGTATATTGCACACACAATATTAGCTGTTGTAACTAACTGAGCATAGCTCAGTTAACATACAAATACTCTAATTGTAATTGATTCTATTCAAGGAATGAAAATGAAATTCCCACAATCAGATTCTGTTAGATTAGCATAACTGAAAAGAGAGAGAGATCCTACTCTCTAACAATGATAGTCGATAACAAACTACTATGCATAAAAACCTAAAGAGTTACTAGCACTTAAATTTGCATAAATTACTTCTATTTTCTCGGGTAAATAATTACTACTAATTCCACTGTTTCATTTTAGTTGTCGGGTTTTTATGTAAAGTTTGTTCTAATTTATTTGTTGTGTTTGAATTTCAAGGTAATATTAGTTACTTTTTTTTATCAATTATTTTACACTTACATAAATGAAGAGAGAGCTTAATAATATATGAGTGCACCAATAAGAGGTAAACATATATTTGAACAAGACAACTTTAAAAGACTACTGGTACTCATTTTGAATAGGAAAGAGTAATATAATCAATTACTACATTTGATCCATTTTATAAGAGAAAAATTACTTTTTAAGTTTATCCAATAAATGATATATCTGCTCTATAATATAGGCTAGATACTATATTTATTGAATAAATTTAAAAAATGAATTTTTTTCTTATAAAGTGGATTGGAGAGATCTCAAGCGAATTGACTACCCAACCATTTGAGTGGCCTTTTAATCTTTTTCAAGTCACCGAGAGGTAGAGCTAAAAGTTCAATGCCATCACGTTGAATATGACTTCCAAGCTTTCAATTCAAGCAACTAGGAAGTGGGAAATGAAAGAGGATGTTGAGAATGATCTCTTATTCTCTCACATGTTACTGATTTTTGGTACTCTTAATCTTTTATTTTTGTCCTAATACAATGGTATTTTTGAATGTTCAATGTACAATTCACTATTTTTTTCTTCAAATATATTTATTGAGTCTTTGAAATCTTATACTTATATGCGGCTTGTCATGCTTGGCGCCAAAGTGCCCTTTTTTCTCTCCCTTTTTTTTATGTTTTTTTTCTTTTTTTTTTCTTGCTTTTATATTTTAAGGTTTTTCTTTTTTTCATTTTTATATTTCAAGGAGTATTTTACGGTTTCTAAAATTTAATTTTTTTGGTATAAACTAAGTATCCTCTACGCGCAACTGTAGAGACTAATCTCTCGAGTCAGGTATGGGCAACAAAGCTATCCCTCAAGAGATTTAACACTGATGCTTGCACAAGGCTGGATTCGATCCCAGGACCTTGGTTAAACTGGAAGAGACCCTACCATCTCATCCAAGTACTCTTGGGTCTCTAAAATTTAATATGTTTAAATATGTGAAATTTATTCTTCAATAATTGATTGGATAAAAAATGCTAAATAGTGTGTTTTTGGGTACTTTAGTGTTTATAATTTTTTCTAACTATATAATTTATTCTTCTGTTTCTTTCAACTCTAAGCATCGATATAATCTTCATCAAGCAGCCTTCTCGCATACTCGGCTTCCAATATTAACATCAAACACTTTCCCTTCTCTTTCATTCTCTCTTTTTGAAATGATGTTTTATGATAAATGATACTGATTTGTGAAACATGTGGCATAATCATAAGCATTACTATCATTACGAAATTTTTTATAATCACGTAAATGACATAATCTCCTACTGGCAAATCATTGCGAAAAACGAATAGGTCTTATGATAATTCGCGATCACCAAAGATGTCGATCCAAAGAAGATACAAATGCACAAGATGGCTTCATATCTCACACTGGAAGTCCCGCGAGTTGATGAAACAGTAAAAAAGAGATTGCTAAAAAAAAAAAAAAAAAAAGAGAGTCATCCCACATTTCATTCATCATCCCACCGCATATCAATCATTACATATGCATACATCATATACAAGCAAATACCTTTCATCGCATTGTTAAATACACCAAGCGTAGGTTGCTTCTTCATTTTAAAAAAACACGACAAGTGTCAATCCCTATATTCCGCTTCCTCTAAAATCGCTAGCTTTAAGCGTTGATCTCACATCATATCACGTATCACCGTGTTGATCCCTATAGACCCCAAGTGGTCCTTCGAGCGCAAAGCCCTAAGTGGCCCAGTGTCGCAACGTCGAGTCGAGCCCGGCGCACCTTCGCAGACTCGAATGGTCCTTCGGACTAGTTGTGTCACCTAAAGACACGCGGACGCCCTTCATGGTCAACATATCGCCTCTAGACCGATCTTGACCCATCATGGCCGCCGAGTATAAAGGCCCCTCGGACCGTTTAATTAGTACCGTAGCTAATGGCGCTCCTTCAGACCACAATGGTCCTTCAATTAAGGCCTAGGCAGCCTTCCAGACCCTGAGTGGTCCTTCAGAGCCTTAGTGCTCCTTCAGGTCCTTGTCAACCCTTCATTCAACTCTCTACACGCGCCAAGTATTAACCACTCCCTCTTATCTCTCAAACCTTCCACTTCCCCCTTCAACGGACAAAATTAGCGTCTATCTTATCTTTATTCCTATTTCTACTACGAAAGTTCTAGAGCTCAGCACTTTCTAGTAAAATATTAATAAAGAGGGGCAGCTGTTATACCCCAATTTTGTCCGTCTTCTTTTTCCCGTTTTAGTCGTTTATTTTTAGTAAGGGCGTGTTTCGGAGTCGCATGATTACAAGAATTATTAGTGTAGAGTCTCAGTTGCCAATTCTAATCACCTGGTTCAACTAAATCAAAACACCGTTGTTTAAATTAGGCACGCGCGCGAATGATCGATCTTTTCGTGCGTTCTTAAAATTAATATCCGTATTCGAGTTTAGTCGTACGTGAACAGGCCTACCTAAAGTCATTTTTCTCAAAGTTGGCTTAAATTCAGACTTAATAATGCGATTCCGAGTTAATTTTGGGGTTTTAGTTAACACGTCCATTTCTCTTATTTTTGGTCTCGTTTTAGCGCAGTTGTCTGGTCCGGCCCGTTCTCGTCTTTGTATTTGGCCGGACTCCTTTTTCTTATCGTTATCTTTATTTTGTTTATTTAATTCTTAAGCATATATACAATCCAAAAATGTCAAAAAATTCTATTTAGTTTAATTTACAGTTTAAAAGTGTTTAAGAGTCCAAAAATACCAAAAATAATTCTACTTAGTTTAATTTACAAATTAGAAGCACTTAATAGTCAAATAAGTGCAAAAATACAAAAATAAAATAATACTAAAAATACAAAAAATAAGAAATCCGAAAATAAAATAGTAAGCAGCAATTTAGGGTTTCCAGACAGCATTCCAAGTTGCTGCAGCTGCTATTGGGCCTGGGTTCCAACCTGAAATAGGGTCAAAGCCTGATTAAAAGTAATAAATGCCTTAACCTAATTTTTAACTATAAATAAACAGTCAATCAGCAGTCAAAGACACAGAAATCAGAGTAGAAAATTACTGCGAAATTACCAAAAAATAGGATTAGAGTTTCACATCGAAACCCTAATCCAATAAACACGGTTCTAAAATCTGAGTAACGGCAAGAGCGGTTCGAAGGCATCACAGTTGCAGTCGGTCACTATTACTCGAACAAATACGCAAGGGAATCAAAACAGAGACTGGAGTTGTAGGTTGGTATTCGAAATCTAAACTTTTTCTTTTATGTCCATATGGTATTAAAATAGGTTCATTCATCGCTGAAACTAATAACGAACGTCAAAAATGTAATAATCGCAGGATTAGTTTTCAGACCGTGGTTCTCTGTTTAAAATTCTGTTATCTTGAAATAACGCTCAAAAGAAAAAAAACAAATTTGAGTCAATGAGCAATACCAGTAAGGTTAGGATTCTGAAACTAGTTTTTAAAATAAATTTAGCACAGGGGTACAACAGAAGTCAGAGTTAGATTTCCAAAAAATAGGTTGATTTAGCTGTTAGTAAAAAACGTGGGCATAAACCCATAAGGCATTTCAAATTAGTCTCTGTTTTTGTAAAAAAAAAAGTGATATACAGACCAGATCAAAAAAAACAGAATGATGAAGAGATGAAGAGAGAGACCAAGACAGATTAGATCAGAAAAAATAAAAAAAGGAACTTACCAATAGATTCAAACCACCCAGAACCGAACCTTCCTTCAAGCTTCACAAGCCACCACCGAACCCTCCTTCGAACCCAAAGAAATCACCACCAAAACCACCATCCACGCCAAGGAAAACACAAACCGAAAACAACATTTCTCAAAGAACAAAAACGAAAGAAACAAAAACCAAAAATGAGAGAAGGAGAAGAACAGATGAGAGAAGGACGAAGCTTACCACGCCTCGCCGGCGGGATCTCCGTCGCCGGCGTCACCCTCACCACCCATCACCGAAACCAAAACACTCCTTTTCCCCCTCATTGTCGCACTCCCTCACTCTCTCACAGGAAACCGGCGTGATTCACACCCTTCACCGCGAAACAGGGCGGGTTTTCTGCCGGACTTCTCTCTCTCTCTTGGAGCGGCGCGGCGCCGCAGCAGGGTGAAGAAATGGGTTTTGAATTAGTTAGGGTTCTCGGTTAGGTTTAGGTTATATATGATGTTTTTATTTTTTATTTTTTAATTATTCATAATACTAATTACACCCCTTCAATTCACGCGCGCACCCCTCCCCCACTTAAGCCCGGCCGCATGTCAGGCCTCTTATGCGAACTGGGCTTTCCTCTTTGCACCCCTTATTAATTATACAACACCATGCTATTAATAAAACCCAAATTCACAATCTGCACCCCCTGTTTCTCATTTTAATTCTTTTCCAATTCAAATATAAATAATTTTTCTCGCGAAGTTAAATAAACGGCTAAGTCGGTTGTACAACCGGGTTAGTCATTATTTTAGGGTCAATGAGCTGTACAGTTCAGTAACCCTACAAACCTAACAAATACAAATAAACTATTTTTCTAAAAAATAAACGGCTAGGTCGGTTGTACAACTGGGTTAGTCATTATTTTAGGGCCAATGAGCTGTACAGTTCAGTAACCCTGGAAACTTAACAAATACGAATAAATCATTTTTCCTAAAAATAGGGGATTAAGTCGGTTGTACAACCGGGTTAGTCAGCGTTCTAGAACTAATGAATCAGATGCAGCTCAGAGTTCTAGAATACCTATTCTAAAACGGACCCACCTCACACCAAACCATTTTCTTTCAAAAACTCTAAAATTATTTTCAAAAAGTAGGGGACTAAGCTCGGTTGTACAATCGGGTTAGTCATCCTAGAATCGATGAGATCATGCATACCAAGGAATCCTAGGACCCCTACACTAAAAAACACCAACCCACAAACTTTTTTCAGGAAGAACTACGTAGCTTTGATTCCTCCATTGCATCTGGAGGTACGTAGGAGCAAGACTCAACTATTGTCAAGCACTAAAAACCAAAATTTAAAATAAGTCTTTTTCTCTATAAATAAAAGGGGTAATTATTAAATAAATTTAAATTAATTAGACAATGGATGTCGTGGGGTGCTAATACCTTCCCCACACATAACGACTCCCGAACCCTAACAATGCCTCGTCCTAAACTTAAAGGGATTTTCCGAATTTGCCCTTAAACTAAAATTTGGTGGCGGCTTCCTAGGAACCTTTCGAAGAATTCTCTCCCGAATTTTTCGGTCGCTACAGCTGGCGACTTCACTGGGGATTATTTATTATTAGAGAGTCAAAACCTAGTCTAATTAATATAGGATTAATTCAATTTGTACCCTTCCTATTTATTTATTTATTTATTTTGCTTTTGTAATAAATATGTTATTTATTTGTGTAAACCCTAGGGTGGAAGACGATATTTTGTATGTATGTTTGTTTTGTTTTGCAGCTTTGGGTTTATTTTGCTCCTACACACACTTCACTTCTACACTTCACACACGTGAGAAAAGTCCTCTACCCGGACTCGAGCATAAACCTAAGTTAGAACGAGATTGTGTAGTGATGGCCTGCGGGATGTACGTCTCGTTGGGTGGTCACGAAAATCTCACCTAGAGTTTGATTCCTTTTGAGGATGCTATCCCTTCTAATAGCTTGCCTATTGTCGGGGTCAGTGTTCTTGACTGGGTCCTTGGCTCTAGGAACCATGTGTAGGATTCTTTAGAACCACCCTTGTGAGGTTCGCTATAAAAGAACCTTAGACCCACTCCATAGGGTACCCTTCTAGGGTCACAGAGGAGCTCTATACCCTTGCATTCAAACAAACATTAACGCATACCGTCTTTTATCCAAAAAAATCAAAATTGTTATTTCCGCAAAGTTTTTTTAGAAAGTATATTACATGCATTCTTTCTTTTTGTTGCATTACAAAATTTTTGAAATAAGCGTCAGGGAGTTAAAAAGTTTTATTTTGGAGAGAAGTCATGCATGCTAAAGTCAAAATCAAATTTTGTTCTTTGCTCTCCAAATGAAAGTTTATAACTCCCCAACGTGACAAAATCAAATCATATGTTATCATCTCATACACATACATTTCATGCGCATACATCACCATTTCATTTACATTTCATACTAACATCATGCATTGAAAAAAAAAACAGAAAAAGGCAAGTTGGTTCATCAACATCGTTATTGGACTCGCTCTCAAGCAAGGAACATGACCGAAAACCAAGACAATCAGGTGCTGAAGGATGAGATTGAAAAGCTGAAGGAACAAATGAAGGACATGTTGGGTTTGAAAGATCAGATGACCGAGATTTTGAAGCTTCTAGCCGACAAAAATGCGGGCGACAACATTTTTCAAATTGGGGGCACCAATGGCCAGGCCACAAACGTATCCCGTCCTCGTAACTCTGGTCCCAACACTCAGGGTGTGCAATGGCCTCAATGGGGTCTACCACAAGGTTACACGCCTCCAACAGCAGATGCTGTCTATGAAGGAGATACTTCTGGGGTTGCTGCACAAAATCAAGATGGAATAGCAGAAAACAATGTTGGTGATGAGACAGAACAAATTCAGCACAAAACTCCTGGAACCACCAAAGGGCTTTCTCAAGTTCTCGAACCTGACTTCAAGAATCATACTCGCCCTGTTCCTCACAATGTGGTTGGTCTTTCTCATGGTTACCGGGCTGAAGATCCTCAAGCAAGAAATAAGCTGCAAATGCTAGAAGAGCGTCTAAGAGTTGTGGAAGGATCCGATGTGGGACTAGGGGCGCCAGATGACCTATGTCTCGTCCCCAATGTGGTCATTCCTTATAAGTTCAAAGTGCCGACTTTGATAAGTATCGAGGGGCAACGTGTCCTCTTAGTCACCTGACTATGTACTGCAGGAAAATGGCTCAGTTTGCGCGCAATGATCAGCTGCTCATTCATTACTTCCAAGACATAGTCTAGTCTGGGCAAAGGCGTCGAATGGTATACACACTGAACGTGCTCATATCCAATGTTGGAAAGATCTGGCCGGTGCTTTTCTTAAGCAATACAAATATAACATCGATATGGCTCCTGATAGGACACAACTGCAAAATATGACCAAAAGAGACAACGAGTCCTTCAAGGAATATGCCCAGCGCTGGAGAGGGTTGGCCGCACAGGCAGCACCACCTCTATTAGAAAAAGAAATGGTTGCCATGTTCATGGAAACTCTTCCATCCCCCTACTATGACAAACTGATAGGGGGAGTATCCTCAAATTTCTCGGACATGGTTACCATAGGAGGAAGAATAGAAAATGCAATGAAGACTGGGAAGATCACTCATAATTCTGATGGGACTCCTACAAATTTCAATAAGAAGAAGGGGGAAGTCAACGCCATAGTAAAGAATCAAGGAAGTTCGCACTATAATTCCTCAGCACCATCAAGCCATCAAGGGTCATCCCAATACGACCCCATTCCCATATCATACATGGACCTGTGCAGCCAACTTATCAGCCACAATGTGATTTCTCCTCGTCAGATGAGACCAGTTCAGCCTCCATTCCCAAGAGGACACGACCCAAAAGCCAGCTGTGAGTTCCACGCTGGGGCATTCGGTCACTCAGCTGAAAATTGTTATCCCTTAAAGCACATCATTCAAGGCCTCATTGACACAAAGCAGCTGAACTTTAAGGAAGGTGGTGATTAAATAGCAGTTGGTGAGAGTCATCAAAGTACCAAGACGCGGCCGCAATCATGTGCGCTTTTCTCTCAAGCAGATAAAGAGTTCAAGAACCGAGAGACTATTGATTTTTCTCGTGATTTTCAATTCAAAGTAATTTTCTCAGAATGCAAATCCTATGGCTCGCCCCAAGGCCTTAGGACATTTCAATAAGTGGCACGCATGTTTCATTTCAAATCATTATTAATAAAATAGCATTTTGAATTCTCTAAAATTCTCCTTATATCTCTCTCATTTGTTCGCTTTGCCTTCTCCTCTATCCGCTTTCACTTCCAACTAATGCAGATCAAAATTTTTGAAAATAGCAATATCGGTAACTCGTATCATAACCTTGATCACCAAAAAAGAGAGAATACAACAATTAAGGACAGCACACCAAGAAAATTCACACGAATCTTGTCTGATTGGGTCGGCGTCATGGCATGGATACATCAAGTCATAAGAGGTCATTAAACGCCCACGTATAACAAGATCTGTGGATCATTAAAATTTAGTCTGCCGCTTCGCCTTACAAAAAGATCGCACAAACAATGGCGGCAGAGTCGCTTTGTAGACTTCTGTCATAGCCCTCCCCATACCTCCCAAAAGTGAATGAGGTCATTGCAAAGAACAAACAAAGAATATCGAAGAGATCCCGAGAATCGACCGCAAACCTCCTTTGGCCTCACATGGAGTTTAGACCTAAATTCACACCTCAACAGGGGCAACCCGACGCAACAAAAGAAGTCATCAAACAAAATGGTTGCCCCATGTCATGACCAGCTGTATCAGATAAGAACAAAGAAAGCTTAAGAAAGTCTGTCTTCGACAATTTCAAGAAAGAGACCTGGTGCCCAAGGAAATCTTACCTATCCAAAAGGATTCTCAACCGCGAATTACGAAGAACCTTACGTGATGAGGAAATCGTTCTCTGAAAGAGCCTTAATTTTCACGACGGTGAAGACCTCCCAATCAACTCAGATGTAGTCAAGGAAAAAATTAATATATGAAAAAGAGAAAAATGAGCCAAGCAAGAATAAGCTCGCTAGGTCGAAAACCCAAAAGGGCAGCCTAGGCAAAAGTTAGAGCGACTCGATGGATCGAAAACCCAAAAGGGCGATCCAGGCAAAAATTAGGGTCAAAAGATTGGACCAAAGTACTGAGACAAACAGCACTTCTGAAAGTCAGACAATGAGGGGATCAAGGTTGTGAACATGAGTAGCCGATGGCGTTATCTCAAGAAGATTAGCCACCAATAAATCTGCTTAGTATTTTTTGCTCTTCTGTTTCTTTTCAACTCTAAGCATCGATATAATCTTCATCGCTGTGCCTTCGCATACTCTCTGGCCCAATATTAACATCAAACATTTTCCCTTCTCTTTCATTCTCTCTTTTTGAAATGATGTTTTATGATAAATGATACTGATTTGTGAAACATGTGGCATAATCATAAGCATTACTATCATTACGAAATTTTTGCTAATCACAGAAATGACATAATCTCCTACGAAAAGCAGTCATTGCAGAAAACGAATAGGTCTTATGATAATTCGCGATCACCAGCATGTCGATCCAGCAGTACAAATGCACAAGATGGCTTCATATCTCACACTGGAAGTCCCGCGAGTTGATGAAACAGTAAAAAAGAGATTGCTAAAAAAAAAAAAAAAGAGAGTCATCCCACATTTCATTCATCATCCCACCGCATATCAATCATTACATATGCATACATCATATACAAGCAAATACCTTTCATCGCATTGTTAAATACACCAAGCGTAGGTTGCTTCTTCATTTTAAAAAAAACACGACAAGTGTCAATCCCTATATTTCGTTCCTCTAAAATCAGCGCTTTAAGCGTTGATCTAACATCATATCACGGATCACCAGGTTGATCCCTATAGACCCCAAGTGGTCCTTCGTGAGCGGTGCCCCTAAGTGGCCCAGTCGCAACGCCGAGAGTCGAGCCCGCATGCACCTTCGCACTCGAATGGTCCTTCGCACTAGTTGTGTCACCCTAAGACACGCTGGGCGCCCTTCATGGTCAACATATCGCTTCTAGACCTGATCTTGACCCATCATGGCCGCCGAGTATAAAGGCCCTCGCATCGCTTTAATTAGTACCGTAGCTAATGGCGCTCCTTCGCACCACAATGGTCCTTCAATTAAGGCCTAGCAGCCTTCCGCACCACGAGTGGTCCTTCGTGAGCCTTAGTGCTCCTTCAGTCCTTGTCAACCCTTCATTCAACTCTCTACACGCGCCAAGTATTAACCACTCCTCTTATCTCTCAAACCTTCCACTTCCCTTTCAACGGACAAAATTAGCGTCTATCTTATCTTTATTCCTATTTCTACTACGAAAGTTCTAGAGCTCAAAGACTTTCTAGTAAAATATTAATAAAGAGGGGCAAAATTATATACCCCAATTTTGTCCGTCTTCTTTTCCCGCTTTAGTCGCTTATTTTTAGTAAGTGGCGTGTTTGAGTCGCATGATTACAAGAATTATTAGTGTAGAGTCTCGGTTGCCAATTCTAATCACCGGTTCAACTAAATCAAAACACCGTTGTTTAAATTAGGCACGCCGCGCATGATCGATCTTTTCGCATGCGTTCTTAAAATTAATATCCGTATTCGAGTTTAGTCGATGCGTGAACAGTGCCTACCTAAAGTCATTTTTCTCAAAGTTGGCTTAAATTCGGACTTAATAATGCGATTCCGAGTTAATTTTGGGGTTTTAGTTAACACGCCCATTTCTCTTATTTTTGGTCTCGCTTTAGCGCAGCTTGTCCGTCCGCCCGCTTCGCTCTTTTTGTATTTGGCCTGACTCCTTTTCTTATCGTTATCTTTATTTTGTTTATTTAATTCTTAAGCATATATACAATCCAAAAATGTCAAAAATTCTATTTAGTTTAATTTACAGCTTAAAAGTGTTTAAGAGTCCAAAAATACCAAAAATAATTCTACTTAGTTTAATTTACAAATTAGAAGCACTTAAGAGTCAAATAAGTGCAAAAATACAAAAATAAAATAATACTAAAAATACAAAAAATAAGAAATCCGAAAATAAAATAGTAAGCAAAGAATTTAGGGTTTCAGACATAAGATTCCAAGTTGCCGCAAATGCTATTGGGCACAGGTTCCAACTCAAATAGGTCAAAGCCCGATTAAAAGTAATAAATGCCTTAACCTAATTTTTAACTATAAATAAACAAATAATCAAGAATAAAGACACGTAAATCGTAGTAGAAAATTACTGCTAAATTACCAAAAAATAGGATTAGAGTTTCACATCGAAACCCTAATCCAATAAACACGGTTCTAAAATCTGAGTAACGGCAAGAGCGGTTCGAAGGCATCACAGTTGCAGTCGGTCACTATTACTCGAACAAATACGCAAGGGAATCAAAACAGAGACTGGAGTTGTAGGTTGGTATTCGAAATCTAAACTTTTTCTTTTATGTCCTTATGGTATTAAAATAGGTTCATTCATCGCTGAAACTAATAACGAACGTCAAAAATGTAATAATCGCAGGATTAGTTTTCAGACCGTGGTTCTCTGTTTAAAATTCTGTTATCTTGAAATAACGCTCAAAAGAAAAAAAAACAAATTTGAGTCAATGAGCAATACCAGTAAGGTTAGGATTCTGAAACTAGTTTTTAAAATAAAATTAGCACAGGGGTACAACAGAAGTCAGAGTTAGATTTCCAAAAAATAGGTTGATTTAGCTGTTAGTAAAAAACGTGGGCATAAACCCATAAGGCATTTCAAATTAGTCTCTGTTTTTGTAAAAAAAAAAGTGATATACTGCACTGCATCAAAAAAACAGAATGATGAAGAGATGAAGAGAGAGACCAAGACAAATTAGATCAGAAAAAATAAAAAAAGGAACTTACCAATAGATTCAAACCACCCAGAACCGAACCTTCCTTCAAGCTTCACAAGCCACCACCGAACCCTCCTTCAACCCAAAGAAATCACCACCAAAACCACCATCCACGCTCAAGGAAAACACAAACCGAAAACAACATTTCTCGGTGAACAAAAACGAAAGAAACAAAAAAAAACCAAAAACAGAGAGAAGGAGAAGAAACGAGAGAGAAGGACGGCTTACCACGCCTCGCCGCGGGATCTCCGTCGCCGGCGGCCACCCTCACCACCCATCACCGAAACCAAAACACTCCTTTTCCCCCTCACTGTCGCACTCCCTCACTCTCTCACAGGAAACCGACGTGATTCACACCCTTCACCGCGAAACAGGGCGGGTTTTCCGCCGGACTTCTCTCTCTCTCTCGAGCGCGCAAGTGGCGCGCAGCAGGGTGAAGAAATGGGTTTTGAATTAGTTAGGGTTCTCGGTTAGGTTTAGGTTATATATGATGTTTTTATTTTTATTTTTAATTATTCATAATACTAATTACACCCTTCAATTCACGCGCACACTCTCCCACTTAAGCCCGGGCCGCATGTTGGGCCCTCTTATGCGAACTGGGCTTTCCTCTTTGCACCCCTTATTAATTATACAACACCATGCTATTAATAAAACCCAAATTCACAATCTGCACCCCCTGTTTCTCATTTTAATTCTTTTCCAATTCAAATATAAATAATTTTTCTCGCGAAGTTAAATAAACGGCTAAGTCGGTTGTACAACCGGGTTAGTCATTATTTTAGGGTCAATGAGTCTGCATGCAGATTCAAGAACCCTACAAACCTAACAAATACAAATAAACTATTTTTCTAAAAATAAACGGCTAGGTCTGGTTGTTGTACAACCGGGTTAGTCATTATTTTAGGCCAATGAGTCTGATAGCCAAAGAACTCCCGAAACTTAACAAATACGAAATAAATCATTTTTCCTAAAAATAGGGGATTAAGTCGGTTGTACAACCGGGTTAGTCAGCGTTCTAGAACTAATGAACTGTACAGTTCAGGAGTTCTAGAATACCTATTCTAAAACGGACCCACCTCACACCAAACCAATTTCTTTCAAAAAACTCTAAAATTATTTTCAAAAAGTAGGGGACTAAGTCGGTTGTACAATCGGGTTAGTCAGCATCCCTAGGAATCGATGAGTCAGATGCAGTTCAAGGAATCCTAGGACCCCTACACTAAAAAACACTAACCCACAAACTTTTTTCAGGAAGAACTACGTAGCTTTGATTCCTCCATTGCATCTGGAGGTACGTAGGAGCAAGACTCAACTCTTGTCAAGCACTAAAAACCAAAATTTAAAATAAGTCTTTTTCTCTATAAATAAAAGGGGTAATTATTAAATAAATTTAAATTAATTAGACAATGGATGTCGTGGGGTTCTAATACCTTCCCCACACATAACGACTCCCGAACCCTAACAATGCCTCGTCCTAAACTTAAAGGGATTTTCCGAATTTGCCCTTAAACTAAAATTTGGTGGCGGCTTCCTAAGAACCTTTCGAAGAATTCTCTCCCGGATTTTTCGGTCGCTACAAACGTGCCCCGCGGTAGTTCACTAGCCAATTGAACATTAACTTAACATCAGGCTGTAAAGAAAACTTAAGATATCAGGGAGACCAAAAATTGGAAACTTTTTGAGAACTAAAAATGAAAACCTCATATTTTATTGGAACTAAAAAGATATTTAATGCTTGACTTTTTCATCTGATCTCCAATTTCAATTTATTAGTAATTGTCGCACCTCGAAAAATCCTCAGAGGGACTTTTCTTCGTACAACGGGATTTTAGAGTCGCCACCAATATTTTTTAAAGGTAAAACATTGAAAAAAACCTTTTTGAAAAGCAATGGTCTTTGGAACCATTAGATTTGGGTTCGGGGGTCTAATTACGTACGGGGAAGGTATTAGCACCCCATAACGTCCCTTCACAGAAGGGTTACCTTAATTAAATATGTGATTTGCAAAGTTGATTTAGAAAAATGCTTTGTTTTTACCTCTTTTATTTATGAATGACTTAATGAAAAATCTTTAGTTTTTGCGCTTGACGGAGGGGATCCGCTCCTACTTATAGTTAATCTTTACCTCTTTTTGTTTTTTATCTTGTTTAATTGTGAAAATTGAGCTTTCATGATGATCAATTGAGCAATGGCTCCAAGTGACCACCATTAGCACTCAATTGTTAATAATCATGCAAGCAAAGGCTTCACAAGACTACTAACAAAGTTTTTGATTTGAAGAAGTGAGAGTTTTAGGAAAATTAGGCGTTCATGATGATCAATTGAGCAAAGGCTCCAAGTGATCACCACTAGTACCTCATTGTTAATAATCATGCAAGCAAAGGCTTCACAAGACTACTAACAAAGTTTGATTTTGAAGAGTTTTCACAATTGGATTGATTATTGTTTATTGATTGATTTTGATGCTTGAAAAAGCTTTTGATTGAAAGTGGACCTAGACTACACACATTATGACACAATACATAGATAGGCAAAGAATGAACCCAAGTTGAACATTTTGGCAAAAATGCATGAATGGGCAAGAAAATGAACCTAAGTTGCACATCTTATTGAAGATGCTAGGCAAAGAATGAACCTAACTAGGCATTTATGACACAATATGTGAGTAAGCAAGGAGATTACAAAGCACAAGTGAATTCAGGCATCTAATGAATCATTTGCAAAATCCTAGGGATTTCACATCAACATTTGACATAAGCACCGATGTGGTATCCTTTTGACATCATCAACATTTAGCACATTTCCTCAATCAACCACATGAAAGGAATACGCTGGAAAAGGGGATTTGCCTCAAATGAGATCATTGGCAAGCCATAAGAATAATTTGACGTTTTTTATCTAGCAAGCATATGCAACTAGGGTATTAATCCCTTTAGGTAATCCTTAACACTTGGGATATGCTCAAGTTCATAAGTGTCAAATCCTCTTACAAAATCATCAACACAAACATGATTTTCAAAACAAGCAACTAAAACAAGCACAAACCCCAATTGTTTACCAAATCACATTTTATTTCACTAAAACATCAAAATCAAACAAAACCCTAGCCTTACTTCATGGGAGTTCAAGTAAACATCACAAATCAAGCCTAAACTCAAACATTTGCAAGATTAGACAACCAAACACATCAAAAAGAAGTTGCTTGAAGAGGCGTAATAGTAAAAATGGGGGAAAATTAGCTGCAGGAGATTGTATAATTAATAGAGGGGTGCAACTAGCAGTAGGAGCTGTCTTAGAGAAACAGGGGGTGCATTTAGATACAAGCCCACTTTCATTTTTAAAGGCTTTAGACTGGGGTTGTTGTAAAAAGAAGGCATGGTGTGAATGTTAATCTGATATTTAAATAATAAAAATATTAAAATAAATAAAAAAGAGAACCATCAGCATGTAAAAGGGAAAGAAGCAAATTAGGAATCCCTAATTTGTTCTTTCCAGCCGCACCAAGACTGAGAGAAAGAAGGCGGCGGATGGGGCTTCACTTGAGTCGCCACGATCAAGGTTTGCCGACTGAAGCAATGGGTCGCGGTTCTGGTGATGGTGATAGCTTCTATGGTGTTTGGCTTTTTCTTACACTTAACCGTGTTTCAATTTTTGTGGCTGATGGTTTCTCCTCTCTCCTTCACTATATCTAATTTCTCTCTACTTTGCTCCTCTCCCTATTTTTGTTTTTCTGAGTTGTTCTCCAGATCCCCCCTCTCCCTCATTGTGTGTGTTGTATTTATAGTAGGGTTTTGTGGTGTAGGTGAGTGTGTGGAGTAGGGGATCATGACTCATGGGAGACAAAAACTGAGGATGCAGGCAGCCAGCAAGAGGTGGAGGTTGTTGCTGCAAAGCTGAAATGTTTTTGCCTAAAATGGGAAAAGCAAGAGACATTAAGAAAGGGGTTTGCACTCCATTCTCTAAGTGCCTTCAAATTTGAAAACAACATCAAGAGCAAAGCAGCAAAGAAATGACTTCTTGCCCTTTATTTTTTTTTTTTACTTTTTCTTTTCTTGTCTTATTTGTGACAAAAAAAGTACACTTGTATATATTATTAAAATAATAAAGCTGGACGGGTTTTGAACAAACCATTTGACTACTCCTTTTTTATGTATTGATAAAGCTAATAATACAACCAACAAAGCAAATAATAATGCCAAATCACTAACCATTATCCAATGATACTCGCGATCAAATGAGTATTCACATCATAAAAACACACACGTTGAATAGCAATTTAATACGCACAACAAGACTAAATATGCGCATTCAAATAAACACGCGCACCCAAATAAACACGTATCTAAGTAAACATGTGCACTCAATTAAGAGCAACACGCACACGCAATTAAGAGCAACACGCACACGCGTTCTCGGAAAGGCATTTTTATTTTGAAATAGTCGGACAAAATTGGAGTATAACAGTAATCACCATTGAAAGACAAAAACATATTGAAACAAAAAGTATTTAAATTTACTGCAAAGGCGGTTATCTAAAGCATATATGCGGTTCAACATGCCGCTTCAAATTGGGGGAAAAGATTTTTTGGTCAATTGGCTTCTAATTTTTTGGTCAATTGACTTTTTTTTACTTTGTGTTTTTCCTTACTTTTACTTTTTTTGGTACCATATCATTAGTGTGTAGTTTTCATCGGCTTTATCGATGACTAATGTACACCGGGGAAGTTGGTTGGCCACGAGTACTCGGTTTTGTCGGCGTATGTGGTTATATCCTCCCAACAGAGTTTTACCGATTACTAATCTACATTTTTTTTTATATTTTTATATTTTAAAGTGGGATGCTAAATAGTGTGTTTTAGTGTCCTTGATGGGGACAAAT
This sequence comes from Oxytropis ochrocephala, assembly GCA_020916435.1. Classification (NCBI taxonomy): domain Eukaryota; kingdom Viridiplantae; phylum Streptophyta; class Magnoliopsida; order Fabales; family Fabaceae; genus Oxytropis; species Oxytropis ochrocephala. Next base: position 102,329,662 of record CM037088.1, read on the forward strand.
TATTTTGTAGCAAAACGCGTAACGTGAAATGTTAGACAGTGTGTTTTGGGTTACTTTAGTATTCAGAAATTTTTTTAACTTCAAATAATTTGTTCTTCAATATTCTATTTGATGGAAAAACAATTTGATGGCAAAATATATAAAGTGTGATTCTAGGCAATGTGTTTTGGGGTACTTTAGAATCTTGAAAAAAAATTACATATCCAAATTGTTATTTTCTTTTTTATTTAGATAATTTTGCATCAATAAGTATTAGAAGCATAATTAAATTGATATTTACTTTTAATTCAATCTATGTATGAGACCTACGTACGTGTTTCACTTTTTAATTATGTTGTCTTATTTTCTCTTTAATTATGAGTCAAGTTTTCATGTGTACATTTTTTTGATATAAACTGGGTATCCTCTACGCGCAATTCTAGAGACTAATCCCTCGAACCGGTAAGACAGTATTATGGGTTAAGTTTTTATGGTTACATTTGATGAATATGGATAATGTTATTATAGGTTGTTGTTTATTTTACAACTTTAAACTGACTTTGTTATGACTTCATCTAATATGTGTGATTAGGTTGTTGTTTATGCTCCAACTTTAAGTTGTTTGTGTTATGACTTGATCTAATATGTGTGACTTTTGTCTTTAAATGTGATGACCTTTTAATACTTATAATTTGTTTAGTCAAAAAAAAAATACTTAGATTTTGTTTGATGTTGTTATTTACTTTTGTTCTTATGCTTCTTTTATTTAGAGGTTTACTCTTTAACAAACTGTAAGCCAACCCGTCCATCGGACGGGTCGTAGGGCTAGTGTTTGACTAATCCATTAAACTAAAATTGTGCAATCATATATAGGAATAGATATCTCTTAGCAGAAATATAGGAATAGATTGTAGGTCTAATAACCATGGTCTAGGGATACAGTTGATTCAGTGCTCTCAAATTCGATTTTTATAGTAAATAAATTTGGTGTTGTTCAGTGCAAAATTTGCTCCTAACTAGAGTAGAGATTAGTCTTTAATTAGATAGAAGCATTGGGACATTCCGTGGGTAGCCATCAATGAATCGAACCAAAAAGATTGTAGGTCTAATTCATCTTTACAAAATCGACTTCTAAAATGAGTAATAAACTGTATTTAGGTCTTATTTCTAATCAATGTGGAACTTGAGGTAAGAATGAGTTCTAGGGTTCAAATTCTCGAAACTACATTCCTCCACCCCTTAACTAGTTATTAACTATTAAGATTTGCCTTTAAAAAAATTAATATAAGACTGTCGGTTATATTGACAATTCTAGTAATATAGAGACGCCGATTCTCGAGTTTGAACTTAAGTGTGACTATGTGTGTAGTGTTTATTTATCATTTTGTATATAAGCTAACAAAACAAAATACCGTGTCCTATTTCAAAAAATTTATTGTCCTTGTATTCATAAAATGATGCTCTAATCATGTACTAGTACTTATGTTATCAATGCTATGTTTATCGAAAACAAGAAAAAACTCGTTGATTTATCAATCCCGAGTACAAGGTTTATTTCGATCACAACTATTCAAAATGAAAATTTAGTTACATATCATACCCTATAATACCTTGGACAATGAACATCTTATACCGGTTGACGCGGAACTTAACCACCCTTTAATACCCAAGTCCCTATCAAAACACCACCCAGCAAACCGACAACGTGCTGGTTGCAATCCACGACGCTTCACTCAGCCCTCCCAATCAACCCCTCAGTAGGTAGCCCTTTTTTAGATACCGCCATTCAACACGAACACCAATTGATAGGCACGTAAACACTTGGAGAACACTCCCTTAAAAAGCTAATGGTCAACGGGGAAGCACCAAACTACTTAAGTACTCTTCTCATATTACTCAATATGAGATTCAAGACTCCCATTATACCCAAATCCATATCAATATGCTTTTAATGAATTGTCAAGGTTATTACAATATATGTTTCAAGTATTTTAAGTGCAATTGGAAGACAAGGAACTCCTTAAGATACCAGTACCCAAAGATTTTCCTGTTTGAGAGTGATAGGATAGTAAGTAAAGGAAGAGTAAGGAAATAAAATGTAAAGGAAGGGAAATGAGAGTTTGTTGTAACCACTTGCTTATGTGGCAAAGTGGAAGGAAAATGTGAGCATTAGTTGAGGGCTATAAATAGTAGTGGGAGGGAAATTAGAAGGTAACTAAGAATTGGAAATAGACCTAGGGTCTTTGGGAGAGATTAAGCCTCTATAGTGCCTTTGGTTACTTTTATCTTCATTTTCTCTTGTATTTTCAGTTTATCACCATTAATACGCAGTTATTATGTTTGATTGAGTCATGAGAAATTCTAATTCCTATCAGAGAGATTATACCATCTCTAACAAGAGTGTTGTCTTTGCTTGCTACAAATTTCCCAAGCTGCATTGACTCATTGATTGTAGATTTCTCATAGGCAATTGCGGCTAAAACTAGTGGTTGACTGTCTATTTCAGCCTCACCCATAAAATCATCAGTTGAAAATGTATCTTTATCATATACAAGCTGCATATATAAGCACCCCAATAATATAACCAAACATGGTTGGCACAGAAAATGGTACCAAGAAATTTCAATAATAAAAAGAATAAAATGGCAGCAGTTTCTGATGTAAATGCATAGATTATGACATCAACCTAGGTACAAAATTGTTCTTTATAACAAGTGTTTTTACCCACTGCAAGAGCAGATATTAAAAGTGTTACAATGTACACGTTTCCTTTTATCCAATTCATCTACACTACTACATATTTAGTTTTCCTTTCTCCTTGCTTTTTCTTGCATGCCCACGTTGTTGAGCATGACAGACATGAATATCCCAGTCCAGTGTCCCTAACAATTGTTATTCCCATATGCACCCATAATCAGCCAAAATTTTACTATACTAGAAACCTATAATTTGCACCATAGAATGAATCACACAGAACTATCCTAAATATGAATTGTCTACTGTGAACCTTCCTACACATATCTTTTTATCAATTCATCTGACTGAAATATATAATATGGAAAGGGCCCTACTAGATTCACAAATAAAGCATTCCAACTCATTGATTAATTGACTCCAAAATGAGCGGTTGATTTCATTTGACAGATGCTAATAGAATTGGCTAACCAAATGAAACATTACCAATGAGGTACTCTTTGCTTAAGCCTTGTGCTCATAATCTTTTCTTGCCAGCCTTTTCGTAATGCATGCCCAGTACAACAAGGTTTGCTTGTGCCTTTGTCATATTGTTGATTTGTTTCTTGTTCATATGAGAATTGTAATATGAAGAACTGCTTTGAGCTGATGATAAACTTCTTCCCTGAGATAGTGCAATTTGGTGTGACAACTAGCAGCTCATATTTCCTCCTGAATGGAGGAATGTGGTTTCGATTGTCCCAACTTCTCTAATGCATAAGGTTGTTCATCTGTCCACTGATCTAGTAGAAACAAACTGTAAATTTTCAAATTATGTTAGAATTTCATTTCACAGATGTGCCAGTCATTGAATATACCATTCAAGGGGCATACACAATACTCCCCTCTACCATTTATAGTAGTAATTAAGCACTGAGTTTTTCTTGAAACTTTGGGAAAGTTGCAAAGTTTTCTTACTGCTAATCCATGATTCAAATGAAGAGCATCAACGATAACAGAAAACAAATGGCTTCAAGATCTTAAAAAGCAAAATATTAAAAATAAACAGATGAATGAAATAACTGCTGCCAAATAGGTTACCAAGCATTCATCACTTTCCCTTATATGTTTTGAATAGTTGAATAGAGAAATTGGATTCTTAGAGTTATTTTTTATTTTCACTTTTCTGGGATAAATATTAGTTCATTTACTAATAAAGGAACAATATGGAGCAGTATGATTAGAAATTGTCTGGAAAGCATAAGAAACAAGACAAAAACAGGTACAAAAAATCTTCTGCAAAGAGCCTTACACAATTTACCTTAAAATAAATCATGAGCAGAAAGCCCCAAACACACGTTCAGACCTATTAAACTCTGCTGAAACTTTGAAACTCTACTTCTTAGAGGTTTGTTTACTTGACAAGTTAATAGACATTCTTGAATTCAACCAGTTTAATTTATCCAAAGTAGACATACTTGTACTATACATGACAGCAGCACAGTAGAACCACTTGTTTTATTGGGCAGTAGATGCAAAAGTTAACTAAACTGTATCTAGTGAAATTCTAAATAATTGTAGCAAGTGAGCAAAATTTTGAATAAAGGATGTGGCTTTTGCAAATTTTTGTTCAGCACGTGTCACTGGTATAATGATGTATAGCATACACTAAATGTTATTATATTCTGTAATATTTAAATATTAAATGTATTGAAAATAGATTCTATGTGCAAAATCAAGTTTCAACATGATTCATAATGATTCTTCCAACGTCAATAACATAAAAATCATCCAAATAAAAATATAGTACACAAAATAAAGCTAAATAGCTGCAACAACAACCCTCTTTTTTTAACATATAGTGAATAAATTCTACTCTCGTCTCCCAAAGTAGTGTGGTTGATGATTGATCATTCATGTCTCTGTGATTGATGTTTTTCTGATTATGATCGACCATTCATATGGTGTTGTGCCTACAAAAAGAATTCATGGACATGTGAATTGACGATTTATATTAAAATTCGCTATATTATCACAAAATAAAGAATATGTTCTTGTAAAAGTTTAGGATAGATAACATTGTGATTTATGGTTTGAGAACAATATGAACCTATACAAAATATTGAAACAGTTATTTATTTTCATAATGTAAATAAAAATGAAGAACACTGGATTCTATAAGGTCAAGAATTTTAGTCACCTGTTTTGAATTGATCTATCTTCTTCAACGATCCCTGCATATGTTTCTTTGCAGGTTAACTCCTTTTTTAAGCTCTTGATCCAATCCATCACTTTCAATAAATCATCCTCACTATCTATCACAGTAGAAGCAACTTCGTAAAAGGCATCACACGCTTTACTAACACGCTGCGATTCAACATTTCCAGCGAAATGATCAAAACCGCATTTAATTTGTGTATGTCTCCGCCTTAAATCCTTCCTCCACTGTGACAAAATATAATAAGGTGGAACTGACTCTGTTTTTCCCAGGAGCTTAAGCACACAAAGGATGTGTCTACATAAAATGTATCTAAACTCAAATAAGCAGCATGTGCATTGTAGTTTGAATTCTTTCTCATTGAAAGATACCTTGAACACTACATCTTCAATTTTGTCACATACTCGCTTACTTTCTGTAACAGAAAATATTGAATTCATATTCACATCATCCAATCTCTCAAAGCATGCATTACAATACATCATAGCAGAAACCTCTACTTGGAATTCTTTGAATTTTGCATTGGTAAATGCCTTCTGGAATTGGGATTCAAAGCCAAAATGACTGACACACTCAATTATTGTATTAAATGAATCAAAATCAGCCTTGCTTTCTTGTTCAACTTTATCTCTCAACACATTGTCATATTGTTCAATAAATTGCTTCAATGTCGTCCTTGAGTTTACATACCCATGAAAAAATGAGTTCATACTTTCACTTCGCTGTATAGTTGACATTCCAGCCCAAAATGTATCTCTCACGTACACAGGAACCCAACAATGACGCTCATCAAATATCCCTTTAAACCATTCATTATCTTGTAGTTCGTAATATTCAATCATTTTCTCCCACCTCTCCATGAAATCATTTTTGCTCAAAGAGTCATAGACAATATTATCCAAAAGTGTTTTGATAGACTCATAATTAGGGTGTCTACCCAACTTTTTGGAACCTTTTCATTAAATCCCATAAGCACCATCGATGACGAGCTTTTGGAAAGACAACCTCAATTGCATTTTTCATTGCTCTATCCTCAGCAGTAATTATGGCATTTGGAGCACGTCCCATGCATACACTCTAACCATGTTGTGAACAACCAACTATAAGTTTTAACATCTTCATTCGACAATAAAGCACAACCCAACAACACATGTTGACCATGATGATTTACTCCAACAAAAGAGGCAAGAGGTGTGTCATATTTATACGTCAAGTAAGTGGTGTCAAAAGTTACGACTTCACCAAAATATTCATATGCAGCCCTAGATCTCCCATCAGCCCAAAATACATTACGTAAACAACCTCCCTCCACATCCAATACAAAGTAAAACCGACTACTTTGCTTTTGCATTCCAACCAAATAGTTTTGAATTGCTTCAACATCCCCAAATTTAAGTCGTAGTTTCCTTACATTATTTCCAACTTGACTAATTCGAACTTGATTATCAAGTTTTAACTTCTTTTTCCTACCAGGCTTAGGCTTCTCGTATCCGAAATATTGTTCTTTGGTTGGGAATAATTCATGACTATGCTCAAGAACAATGCTTGAAACTACAATTGTTCCATCCAAACACATGCATGCATTCAATCTAGCCTTACATTGTGTTGTTTTTGTGACAGAATTTGTGTTCAGATGATTCTTGGAATTGCTAAGATGCTTTCTTGCTTGATTACATGCTAGAGTAAAATACTGTCTACCATCATCTCCATTTTTTGAACTAATTTTAGTTACCCCAAACCCCATATGGTGAGCATAATTCATGTAATAGTCAATAACTTCATCTTTAGAGTTAAATGTCATCCCAGCCCTAGGTATTTCATCTTCATCAACAAAATTTGTTTCTAACCCTTCATCATCATCATTATTTACTTCATGTGTTTCATCTTCATAAGCAATATTTGCTTCTAAGCCTTCATCATCTTTATTTACTTCAGTTGTTTTATCTTCATCAGAAGAACCAGATCTTTCTTCCACTAATGCAAAAAATTTCAAAAAAAAAATATATTAAATTAATTGACTAAACCCTAAAAGTGAATTTCGATCAATTGACGAGATATTTTCTATCTTAAGATCTAGAAAAACAATAAATAAACAGAATGCTTACTTGGAAGTTAAATTCCGCTTGAAATGAACACGGGATAGACTTGCGTATGAGATTAGGGTTCTGAGTTCTGACAGCAATCAATTAACGAGATTTTGAAGTGGCGGCGACGCAAGCTGTTGAGACAATGCGGTGGTTATTGAACGATCTGTGAAGCCGATGACGAGTGTTGCAGCGTTCGTCCGTCGTGCAATTCGTGCGATATCAGCACGTCGTCGTTGTTGGGGAAGATAGAAACAGAGAGGACCAAACGAGAAAGTCACTTTGTCACAACAAAAAAAAAAAGACGAGAAAGTCACGATATTTTGAAAGACGAAAATATATAAAAGTAAAAAAATAATTTGGTTTAAATATTTTTGACTAAATTATAGTTTTAGTCCCCAATTTTTTCAAAAATTTGGACATTTGGTCTCCTATTTTAAAACTCCGACATTTAGTTCATCTATTTTAAAAAATTCGGCAATTTTAGTCCAAAAGGGGGTTTTTCAATTTTTTTTGAGTTGGCCTTCTGCAAAAAAAATGCTGATGTGACTCTCATTAAATGATGTGGCAGCTGACTTAGCTTGCACACATCATTTAATTGCTAAGTGATGTGTGCAAACTAAGTCAGCTTCCACATCATTTAATGAGAGCCACATCACCATATACTTTTTTTGGTAGAAGACCAACTCAACAAAAAATTGAAAAACCCCTCTTGGGACTCAAATTGCTGAATTTTCTTAAATAGGAAGACTAAATGTCTGAATTTTAAAATAGGGGGACCAATATCTGAATTTTTGAAAATAGGGGGACCAAAATTATAATTTAGCCAAATGTTTTTTGTTCATACAAATATAGTTGTTTTTCAAATAACTCTTTACAATTTATTTAAAATAAGTCCTCTGCAATTTTTTTTTGTTTTAAATATGCCCTTCGATTAACATTTTGTTAGCCATCGGCTGATGTTGGCTAAAAGAATTACATGTTGGCATTGACTCAATTCTAGTTGACTTGGTATGTCATTACTTTTTATTTAAATTATGTCTCCTCTATCCTCAATCTTTCCCCAATAATCTGATCCTCCATTCACAAACAAGAGGGAGAAAAGAGAGTTTTCGAAAAAGAAGACAAAAGAAGGAGAAAGAACCATGGGAGCTACAAATGCAACACCATTGATTTCCCACCCTTAATCCACTTCATTTTTCCTTCAATTCAAAGTTTTTCTTCACCTTTAAAGTTCAAAATAGGGTGTTGAACCATCACCTTTCATTTATCAAAATCATCCTTGCATGTGATGTTTGGGGACTCAAATGGAGATGTTGGAGTATGCATGTGGGTGAATGAGTTAGAGATTGAAGTTTAGCTTGTGCATGTGAGTCTAGGAGTTGAAGATGGTGTTAGATGGATGTTCTTGGAGTTAGATTGTTCAACTCAGACTTTTGGAAGCTACAGTGTGACTTTGAGAAAATTTGAATGTCACTTTGATGTTTTGTGTCAAGAGCAAGGAATGTAAGAGTTTTGTTTTACTTGTGAGTTCCTCACATCTTCTATAATGGTTTGCTTGCATGTTTATTGTTAAGTTTTATTTTGGTCTCTTCTATGTCACATCATATAAAAATTCCGAGTCAACAGTGACACGTAAGACGCCACGTCGACAGTTAACTGCCAGCATGGCGTCTATTAACAAAAACTAACAACAAGGACCAAAATGAAACCTAAATGAAATGTGAAGGGCCAAAAAGAAAAAAAAAGAAGATAAATGACCAAAATGAAACCTAAAACGAAGATAAAGGACTAAACGTGACATTTAGCCTAAATTAAATCCTTAATTTAAAACAAACTATGGTTCCATTTTACAGATACTTAGATACGGTCCACCAACCATGAATAAAGCAATGTCAGCTCGCCTTAATGCACTTGGATACACATCAAGGTGAATGGATGGAACAGGAGGAACAAACTTGAGAGGATTCAAAACCACCAAGGTGAATGGATGGTAGCTATCAACTTGATGCCAAAATCTATGTTGAGAAAGTTCAAAAAGATTGAAGGGGATTGTTGCTCTAAAGGCAAATTCACCTTATCGCAAAAGTAATAAAGTGAAACTATTTGAGTCGTGTTTGTCAAACCAACATGAAATAATGTTAAGTACCAAACTATTAAGATTTCTTTCCTATATCGGTGGATTGAAATATTGTTTGAGAAATCAATAACGCAAGAATGAGAAAACAATATTTGAAATCAAAATAGAGAAGTCTATGGTCTCAATTATCTTATAGATTCATCTATAAGCTAGAATAAGATAGTCACTAATTTATCGATTATTCACATGCAAATATTAATTACTCTTAGCCTATTGATAAGCATGCTAGAATAATTCAATTAAAATAATGGGAATTAAAAAAGGAATTAACTCGCAAAACACTAGGACATAATAATAGTAATAGGGTTTCTTAGAAAATAAGATTCACCTAAGATACTAAAAAAAGAATTAACTACTCATAGTAAGTATGTTGTTCAATACAAGAATCATAGAGCAAAAAGTACAAGAAAATTGGAGACAAAATCTTAGTTTTTCCTTCAGTACTTGGCTTCTACTCCAAAGCTCTCAAAATGAGGGTTATGACCCTTCTAAGCATTATCTAAGGTGTTTTTTGGGACACCCCTTAAACCATTTATAAATATTGATTTAATGTAATTGATTAAATGTTAGAAAGCTTTAATGAAAGTAATCATTGCAGAGTGAAGTTATGATTGAAACAACTCCAACCATCGTGAAGCACACATTCAAAACTTAACAAAATCCTCATAAAATCGTTTAATAAAAATGACCCGTGTTTGCAAAACCACAATAAAAAATCAAAACATAGGAAGTGTTTGCCCCAATGTCACTTATCAATGCTTGTGGCCAACCAAATTCCTCGACGTAGATTAGTTACTGATAAAGTTAATAGATATTGCACACCAATAACACAATAACCAAAAAAAAAATGTTACATATCAATGCTTGTACACTATCCCTAATAAAGTTAAACAAATAACTCAGATCGTTCAAAACAAAAAATAAAAACTAAAACAATATAAGGTCTTCCGCATCCTTTAGTGGTTGGATTGCCTCCTCGGTCATCCACAAAAGGTCAAACAAGAGCATATAGACAAAAGTATTCAATGTTTTAGTAATTTTTTTCTCCTCTTAGTGGTCAAGTAGTAGGTTTTTTTCTTTTATCCATTTAGATGATTATTAAAATAAAAAAGAAAATGTTATTTGAATTAAAGTAAATATTACTCCCTCCGTCCCATTTTGTTTGCAGTTTAAGATTTTGACACACTCTTTAAGAAAAATGATTACGAGTCTAGATTTTTTAAAAAGTGTTGTCTAATTTACCATTTAACCATTTATCTCTCTACCTAGATAAATGTGAATGATTTATTAGATGTAAAAGTTGTCATAATTAATAGGGGGTATAAGTGGAAAAGAACATGAAAAGTTTCTTTGAAAATCTAAAACAACAATCAATTTGGGACAAATAGATTTTGCTAAAACAACAAACAATTTGGGATGCAGAGAGAGTATGACAGAGACAAGACTTCTCAGCATCGCGCAGCTCGTGAGCCATGGAATGAATAAAAATATAGGATTTTGGTTTGTGTGTGTAAGTGAAAAGATAAACTTTTTGCATTGTAGTTACAAAGATGCGTGTGAGATGGGTTTGCGATGCACTACTGCGCGCTCGCCTCTAATTCTTGGGCGGTCTAGTTTCCTGCGGTGTTTTTTGTCCAACGGAGCCCGCCCAATTCCACCCAATTAAAACCAACTGCACCCATTTTTTAACCCGCAACCCGCTTATATCCGGCCCATTAGTGGTGGTTAGTGTCGGACTTGCAGTTTTTCGAGCGGGTGTTTTTTTTGGTCCAGGCCTATAAAATGGTAGCACTAACAACTTTCCCTATTGCAATCATTGCAACCTATGACCGGTAAAACACAATGGTGGATCCAAAGCATAAGCTATAGGGTCAATTGCCCCCACCATATGAAAATATCATTTTAGTTAGTTATACTTGATAAAATTTATTTTGCCCCTATAGAAAAAGAGAGGTTGACCACATGAGCTAATTGTTGTTTTTAAATGGAGGTATAAAGAATACCAATTTACTCTTTTATTCTTCTAATTTTTATTGTTTCAGTCTTTTCTAACACTAAATATATGTTTCGTTTTCTTCTAGCATTAAATATACATAATGAAAAACTTAACATTTTGGTTTTTAAGGAGTAATAACTCAAAAAAAAAAGTTTACACAAAATAGAGACTTATTTATTCTCCAAGAAATGAAAATTACTAATTTTAGAAAGTCAAATATGTGTCAAACTAACTTTTAGAGTGACCAAAATGTCCATAAAATTATTTTTAAATTACTAATTGATTGATATTTGATGATTAAATTGATATTTTTCATTTCTCAAAGGAAAATTAAGTTTCTGTTTTCGTCAAGTAAGGGTTGAGTCTTTGCTCTTTTTTATCATGAAATTATATGTTTTATTAATCACTAGTGCAGAAAAGACATTTAGCATCGATTGTTTTGGATATTTAGCATCAGTTATTTAACTGATGCTAAAAGCCACTTTTAGCATCGGTTTTTTTAAATAACCGATGCTAAACATATTTCATCACAATTTAATATAGCCTCAAAACAAACATTTAGCATCGGTTGTATTTTATAACTGATGCTAAATGTCACTTACAAGTACATTTAGCATTAGTTGTATTTTATAACAGATGCTAAATGTCACTTATAATGTTTATAATATTTTTTGGAAAAATATTAGATTATTTTTTGCACCCACATCATAAAGTTTTTGGATCCGCCACTGGTAAAACGTGTGACCACCGTTAAAGCTTGTAAATCATGTTTGTGATCATAAATGTTTTTCTAAGTAATAAAGGTAGTAGAAAAACCAGGGAAGTTGTTAGCGCGCTACTCTTTTAGATAACAAATTGCAGAATGATTGTTTTATGATACCCTCCGTATCAAAATAATAGTTTTTTTAGGCTAAGTAAAGAATTTCAAATTAATTGTCGTTTTGTCATTCTAATGCATCATTTATTAAATCTTTCAAATTTTACCCTCATTAATTGTTGTAACTTTTCACAAACCAAAGACATCACCAAAATGCATTTATTAATTAATGGGGATAATATAGTAAAACTACTATGTTACTTTGTCAATTTATTGTTTTTCTTAATCTCTGTGTCAAAACATTAAACAACTATTATTTTGATACGGAGGGAGTAGCAAAGTTTGTGCCTCTCATCATGTTTATGAAACAATCTGACCAAAGGTTCATCTTTTGTAGAAGCGAATCTTTATTTTACGAATCTGAAATACGAACAAAGAGAACATCAAAATTAAAAAACGAACCCGAAAATGAACGAATCTGAATCAGGAACAAACAATTGAAAACAAATTGCAAACCCAAAAATGAATCTGAAAACACAGTTGACAGATCGAAAACGAATTGCAAACCCAACATTACCTGAAAACGAATCTTAAACAGAAGGGAAGAAGAAGAGTTACTGATTCTGTACTTGTTTTTTCTCTCTTGCTGGGTTTCTATTGTTTGGTGAGTTCCAAAATCAAGAACAGTTAATAGTAACATTAAACATTAATCCTTCCAGCTTCGTTACTGGTTTTTTCTCTCTTGCTGGGTTTTTTATTTTATTTTAAATTAAAAGTAATTAAAACTTATGAATAATCCAGGTTGTAACTGCCACATAAGAATAGAAATAGTGACATATTATCCCCTAAAAAGCCACATATGCATTTTTAACAGAGTTTGACGGAGGCAAACGGAAAAGGACAACTATGCTTAAAAAAAATTTAAAACATAAAGAACTTAATTGGGAAAAAAAAATATAAATGATTAAATCATTACTTTAAATTAATTTAAGGGACTGCAGGAGCATTTTAGACGACTAAGAATCAGTGAGATAAACATTTAAAGCACAATCTTCATGCAACAACCTAACCTACATTTTAAATTCCACATTCTTTTGTATGATGTGAAGTTCAGTGAAAAGAATAAGGTTGTGCAATCGCTTCTTGATATATTTAAAATAAAAGGTTTTGGTGTTAACTTGTGAAAAGCTCTCTAAGAGATACAGGTGTATCGTGATTGATGAGAAAGTTTTAGTCGAAGAAAGTGCACTTATCGTAATGAAGACAATGCGACCCGGTAAGCACAAATTTATAGTTTTATTTTTTTTTTCATTTAAACAATTATGCATATTTTTTCATTCATTTATTAGTTTAGACTTTAACTTTTCTACTTGTTTGTTATTCAACTAGGTAATCAAAGATCTTGACTAGACTGAGATTGGTGGTGGTTCGACTAAGAAGATGTTATTCCAAACACGTATGAACATTTAAGGGATTAACCTCAATGAACTTTATGATGATTGATATTCATCTTCTTTGTCAAAATTTAGTTTCTGAATGTAGTTGCAAATGGATATTATTGTGTTGAATTTGATTGTTAATTCATAATTAATTTGGTTTAATTTGTAAAATCTTCTGAGTACTGCAGCAATAATTAATTATGTTTGTCAGCATCTTACATAATAATGCTATGAATCCTCCTCTATTGTCAGAAATTCTCTCATCTTATTATGTAATTCATGGGATTTGAACTCGGGACCTCCTTCTTGCACTCATTTGGTGCACTCCTTCAGTATCCCTTAGCTTGCCAACTGAGCTACCTACTTGGGATATATGAACGAAGCAAGGGATATATGAACAATGCAGTAATATATGAACAGTATCCTTTAGCTTGCCAACTGAACTACCTACTTGAGATATATCAACTAGTGTTATGGAGAAATTACACGCATACTATTTGCACCCCTCTCTGCACAAAAGGCCAACTGATTGGGCCTTCAACAGCCAAGGCCCATAAGCGTTCATCCAATGTACCCCACTATGCACCTCCACAACCAATGGTTCGGATGATGACACCCAAGTGCTTCCCAAACCTATAAATCTCGCATTTATTCCAAGGAGAGAGTGCGCATTAATTATCACTTATTTGCATTAACTCCATCACTCACGACTTCAAAGATCGGAGTGTTTATGCAGTACACCCCACCACAAATCGGAACAACCAAATTTCGGAATAATCGGCCGGACATAACTCCAAAGTGATCAAAACCGTATTACCTACCAACTATCTCTGGATATACTTATCTTAGATACTGATGCAAACATTGGCGACCACAAAGGGAGCTTTCCCGAACTCATTAAAAACTTTATCTTTTTATTTTTGATCAATCATGGATCCCGAATCACAAACCGGAACGGATAGCAAGTATCATCCGATCACAAGATGAAGGAACCCCGGAGGATTGCGAGAACCCAATCTGCATCGACCAAATGTCAATAACAGAGTCAACCTCTTATCGAGCTCCTTCACCTCCTACGCTTATTCCCGCTCCAAGTAAACACTTTACAACAAAATGTTCAAATTCTAAATCGGATAATGAAGCATCTCAAGCCAGGAGCCTCCGCATTTCAGAATTAGAAGCCGAGGTTGCAGGTTATCAGGCCCGAGATATAGCAGATCGGGGTTCTCCGCAGCGATATGATCCCCGGATTAACCCGATAGACGAGCTCGAGCAACCCGGAAGAACCACTGAGCTCAGAAGACGACATCGTTCTCCTCCGAGACGACGTCATTATCATCGATCTCCACCTAGAAGACGAGGAAGAGAAGAAGAGCCGAGGCAACTCTTAGAAATATAGAGGACTCTGGCGAAGAAGATTCTTCTAACGCATCATCCTCGCCACGCAGACAACGATCTAGGAGCAGAGAAAGTCCTCCAAGGCGCGGACATCACTACTATAAAGAGAGAGCCCCGGAAAGAAAACAACATCATTCCAATTACCAACCTCGCAAAACTCGAAACCAGGAGAAGAAACAGGAATTGCAACCACCGAGAAGAGGTCGTTCACTTCTGGAAATAGATTATTTCCTATTCCCGAGGGTTTAGAGAAACCTCCCGAACACTTGAAAATTTATGACGGTCTCGGAGACCCGGATGTTCATTTAGAGTACTATGAAACCATGATGCAATATCGGAATGCTCCAGTGAGATCATGTGTAGACTTTTTCCTCACCCTTGAAAAATCTGCGCAGTTTATGGTTCGAGACACATCCCGGCAAATTCAATCTCTTCCTGGGAACAACTTTCCAAGTTATTCTCGGCAAGCTTCGCACATTCGAAGGTAAGGCCGAAATCATGGATGGTGTTGCATGCAATCCACCAAGCCGATGATGAATCTATCCGGTCTTATATTGCAAGATTCAACACGGAGGCCGGAAAGGTGCATGGGTTGAATGAGGAATTTCGTCTGTATTTCCTATCCCGTGGTTTACGCAGAGGCACTTTATTCCAAATCGACGTAAGCATCAACCAACCCTCAACTTTAGGAGAGTTCCTCCGTCTTTCCGAGAAGTACATCGACCATGAGGAAGGCGATGAAGCTAGCAAGTTCTTTGTGAAAAGCGTAGCAAACCAAACCAAAGAGAGCCGACCTCGAGTCGAAAAGTCAAATCCAAATATTGAAATTCCTCGGAGATTCCGGCCATCGGGCCATCTAGGGGAATTCAAACCTCGACAGGGGCGACATCGAGACTACACCGAACTCATATGTGGAAAGGAGAAGATCTTGCAAGAATGTCGAACAATGAATTTAAACACATAAGGTATCCCGATCCTATTCCCCAACTAGGAAATGAGGAACAACAAGTCTTGTCGTTATCACCAAAGCGCGCCCATGACACAAATCGGTCAACGCGCTTTAAAAGACGACATTGAAGACCTTATCAAAAAGGTAAGCTCGGGCGGTATGTCAAGAAGCCATTCCAACAAGAAAAAACATCAAACAAGAGAAAGAGAGGTTGTGAAGTAAGAGGAAAGAAATCGTAGATTATAAGGAAGAAGCGGACACTCGAAGGAGTAGAGGCCGACTGTGGTAATGGTAATCTCAGGTGGTGAAGTCCAAGGAGCTACAGCAAGAACAATCAAAAGAAAGTGGAAGGAAATTCAATGTGTAGCATCTACATCATCGGCACCACCAGTAGCAACTCGTCCCCCGTTGTCATTTGGAGATGACGATCCGCTAAACGGAAGGTAAACGAAGACATTCCATCGTTAATCTCGCAAGAATAATGGCCGAGAAAGAGATAAGAAGAATTTTAATTGACCAAGGCAGCTCTTGTGACATCATGTTCTTCGATGTACTAGAGAAAATTGGAATTACACCAAGGGAACTTTTTCCCTATCACGGAACGGACCTCTCCGGGTTCAATGGTTCACGAACTAGACCGATGGGTTACATAGACTTAAGGGTCACTTTTGGAGAGGAACCTTTATCTCGGACAATTCCTAAGTAAATTCATGGTATTACCTTGCTCATCAATCTACAATTGCATCATTGGGAGGCCGACTTTGGGGAAACTCGGGCGGTGACTTCATCAGTACATCCGAAAATGAAGTTTCACTCTCAAAGTAACGAAGTAGTAACTATCAATGCCGATCTAGAATCTTCCGAAAGATGCTATTACCTCCTTCTTAAAGCTGAAATTTCTGCAAGAGACAAAGCCGAACTTACATCAAAGAATACGTCTGCAAAAGAAGAAAAAGTAAAGTTTTCAGAGGTAAATGTAATGGATTTAGACGCACGCTTCGATCCTGAAAAGCTCGGACGAAGAAAAGATAGCACTCGTAATCCTCATTCGGAGAAAAGGCCGAAACGACCAAACCGGACGGGAATTCAAAGAGTAATATTGGGCGATGATCCAACAAAAAGCGGTCAAGATCGGTGCGGACTTACCGACGCGAGATAAAAAGAGAATTAACCCAGTGCTTGAGGGAACACGCCGATCTTTTTGCTTGGTCGGCTGAAGACATGCCTGGTATACCACCTGAAGTCGCCTGCCATCATTTGTCAATATATCCTGATGCAAAATGGGTTGCCCAACGCAAAAGGGTTCAGAATATCGAGAAGACTGAAGCAACAGCCAAGGCGGTAGATGATTTAGTAAAAGCTAATTTTGTAACCGAGCTCAAATATACTACTTGGCTCTCAAACCCTGTACTTGTTAAAAAATCAAATGGAAAATGGCGCATGTGTATTGATTATACCGATCTCAATAGATCATGTCCTAAAGATGCTTTCCCGGTTCCAAATATTGATCGATTAGTCGATCATGCATCAGGATTTGGTTTATTATCATTCATGGATGCATATTCAGGATATAACCAAATCCCAATGTTTCCCCCCGATCAAGAAAAAACTGCGTTTATGACGTAAAAGCGAAATTTTTGTTACCGAGTAATGCCTTTCGGTCTAAAGAATGCAGGAGCAACGTATCAGAGAATGATGAACAGGGTGTTCAAAAACCAGATCGGGCGAAATGTAGAAGTATACTTAGATGATATGATTGCAAAGAGTGAACAAGCAAATCGTCATGTTACTGATCTCAAAGAACTTTTTTCAGAGATAAGGAAAAACAGGATGAGGTTAAATCCGAGAAATGCACTTTCGGGTCAAAGCCGGAAAGTTTTGGGATTCTATCTCACCGAGAGAGGAATTGAGGCAAACCTGCACAAATGCAAATCGGTGGCGAGATGAAAACCCCAAACACTAAGAAAGAAATTCGTAAACCGAACGGCATGATTGCGGCTCTATCTCGGTTCATCTCAAACGCCGCTTTTAAATCACTACCCCTTTTTAAACTGTTAAAAAGGAATCTGAATTTATCTGGACCACAGAACGGGATGAGGCGCTCACCCGCTTAAAAAGATATTATCGTAACCTCCGATATTAACCCGACTGAGCGGAGGAAATATTATACTTATATCTTTCAATATCTGAGGAAGCATTAGGAGCAGCACTGGTCCGAGAAACAAAAGAAGGACAGAGTCCGGTTTACTTTGTGAGCAAAGCTTTACAAGGGCCAGAACTCCGATATCAAAAGATAGAGAAAATAGCTTTGGCTTTAGTAATAGCTACTCGGCGACTCCGACATTATTTTGTTTCTCACCAAGTAGTCGTTCGAACAAACCATCCGATCAGACAAATCCTACATCGTCCAGACCTTTCGGGACGAATAATAAAGTGGGCAGTAGAGTTGTCCGAATTCGGTATCAAATATGAATCAAGATCGGCAATGAAAGCTCAAGTGTTAGCCGACTTTGTAGCGGAAATGACTTTGGCAGAGACCGAGAATGAAGTATGGACGATCCATGTCGATGGATCTTCCAATCCCAAAGGGAGTGGGGCCGGAATTATTCTGGAAAGTCCTTCTGGAGTGGTTATAGAATTGTCACTCACTTTCAAATTTACAACTTCAAATAATCAAGCTGAATACGAAGCATGCATTGCTGGCCTACGATTGGCTTCGGATCTCCGTATCACACGGCTAAATCTCCATACTGACTCACTCCTCGTGGTCTCCCAGATCGGGGGGCAGTACGAAGCAAAAGAGCCAATCCTCCAAAAATATCTGAATCATGTCAAAAAACTCCTGACCGAATTTGATTTCGCCGAGGTTAAACATGTCCCAAGAACAAACAACGTTCGAGCCGATGTTCTTTCCAAATTGGCAAGCACCAAAACTACTGGGAATCACCGGTCAGTTATACAAGAGATCCTCACCAAACCTAGTTTTGGGGATGATTTACACTCGATGTCATCAGTGTATGTAATAAATGAAGATCAAACATGGATTGCTCCTATCTTGAATTACATCATGTCGGGCACAGAACCTTCCGATCCTGCTAAAGCCAAGATCGTCCGAAGAAAAGCAGCATCTTTTGCAGTTTTCAATGAACAGCTTTACAAGAAGGCACTCTCTTCACCGTTATTGAAATGTCTAGAAACGCACGAGGTCGACTATGTGTTAATGGAAATTCATGAAGGAATATGTGGCCAACATTTAGGTGGTAGATCCTTAGCCAGGAAGGTGTTAAGGGCGGGATACTTTTGGCCAACCATTGAAGCTGATGCAAGGAACTATGTGAAGAAATGTCCGAATTGCCAGATTCACGCAAACGTCCACATTGCACCTCCTACCGGTCTCACAACTCTTTCCTCCCCATGGCCTTTTGCATGGTGGGGGATAGACCTTCTAGGACCTTTTCCAAAAGCCCCCGGGAGGAATAAATTCTTAATTGTGGCAGTTGATTACTTTACTAAATGGATTGAGGCCAAACCACTATCTATTATTAAAGCAAAGAACTGCATCTCTTTTTTCCGAAAAGAGA
The DNA here is from genome assembly GCA_020916435.1 of Oxytropis ochrocephala. NCBI lineage: Eukaryota > Viridiplantae > Streptophyta > Magnoliopsida > Fabales > Fabaceae > Oxytropis > Oxytropis ochrocephala. The sequence continues at coordinate 102,348,936 of CM037088.1, forward strand.
TAATTACCAGATTCGGGGTGCCCGAGGTGGTAATCACGGACAACGGAACTCAGTTCACGGATAAAGGATTCAGGAAGCTGATGTCCGATCTTAAAATCAAACATCGATTCACATCGGTGGAACATCCCCAAACAAACGGTCAAGCAGAAGCAGCAAACAAAGTACTTCTTAACGGATTGAAGAAAAGGTTAGACAATGCCAAAGGAAATTGGGTCGAAGAACTCCCTTATGTCTTGTGGGCATATAGAACAACTCCTCAAAGCTCCACGGGAGAAACACCTTTCCGATTATCATATGGGAGCGAAGCTGTCATCCCAGTCGAAATCGGAGAATTATCTTGGAGAACTTCAAATCCGAAATCACCAGAAGACAACGAGCAAGCTTTACGAGAAGAACTAGATCTGGTAGATGAAATCCGGGATCATGCATCCCTCAAAGAAGCCATCAACAAACAAAGAATAGCTACCCGTTATAATCGTAAAGTCGTCCCAGGAGTTTGACATCGCGACCTCGCCTTGAGAAGAGCGGATGTAGGATCAAAAATGCATCGCAGGCAAGCTAGCACCGAATCGGGAAGGTCCATATCGAGTCACAACAAAAACGGGAAATGGCGCTTTCGAGCTAGAAACCTTAGAAGGCAAGGCGATCCCAAGAACTTGGAACGCCACCAAACTCAAGAAATATTACAGTTAGATTTGCTTTGCTAAGGCATTCTAATTCCGATCTTGTTTTAATATAGACTTGCTTTGCTAAGGCATTCTAGTTCCGATCTTGTTTCAATATAGACTTGCTTTGCTAAGGCATTCTAGTTCCGATCTTGTAAATAAATAGACTTGTTTTGCTAAGGCATTCTAGTTCCGATCTTGTAAATAAATAGACTTGCTTTGCTAAGGCATTCTAGTTCCGATCTTGTAAATAAATAGACTTGCTTTGCTAAGGCATTCTAATTCCGATCTTGTTTTTAAATAGACTTGCTTTGCTAAAGCATTCAATCAATACCGCTATTTTCAGATGTTAAACTTGTTAAAAGCAGAAGGGAAGAGATATCCGAGATAAAAACGTAGTCACAAAGGAAGCCAAAAATATGACGAGTTAAATATAGAGATATCATTACAAAAATACCTAAGCACACGGACCTCGACTACAAAAAAACAGATGAAAATTAGCAAAATTACACATCTTTCGGGATAAACGATCCTTGACACTTCGTCGGATTCCGGGTCAAACTCGACAATATGACCATCATGAACCCCGTACTCCGGGTTAAAAATATCACGATCGGCAACAAAGTCAGGAATAACTACAGCGACTTGGTCAAGGGCGTTATTGAAAGCTTCGACAATGCCATCTTGACCCATCTGAATAGCCTTCTTCCGATCTTCCGAGCTTCAACATTTAGAGCGAAGAAGTTTCTCAATTTGCTCTTGAAGCTCGGAAAAGTTATTTGTCGAGGTCGGCCGCTAACTCCGCGATCTTAGCATCTTTTTCTTGAAGCTCGACGGCAGCCTTTTCAAATTTTTCATTTGTGCGCTTCAGATCGGCCTCGAGTTGCTTCTTTTCTACTCAAGTTGCTTCTTTTCTACCTCAAATTGTAGACGCTTAGATTCCAAATCTTCACCATCCGCTTGTAGAGTTCCACATCTTTTGAGATTTATCAAGATCACCCGAAGTGGACTTACACTTTTCCGAAATGACTCGTGCTTGGCTTCAAGATCTGTACAAATAGATAAATACTTAAGTATAAAAGAAGTTGGAAGTCCGGGTAGGTCAGTTTTGAAAACCAGAAACTATACCTTTAATTTTTAAAGCTGCAGCCGTTTTATCCTCCCTCACTAAGTCGACCATCCTGGAAAAAACCGAGAGTGAAACTCCGAAGGGTCACCGGAATTCCTCGGTCTTGAGGTTCATGTATGCCCGTGGATCAAAGGGAGCAGTAGGCTTATGTTTTTTGTGCTTTTTTGAATGGTCGCTCAGATCAATCACATTTTTCTCCCGATCTTGAGGTTTGGACCTAGGAGGAAGCTGACCAGATGGTTGCTTCCTTTTTCGTGTCAATGGCCGAGTTTCCTCTTCCTCTTCCCCCTCGGGATTAACCACGGTGATGGGCTCACCAAGTGACAATCATGGGAGAGTTTCCTCGGTAGAACCCCGCCGCTACTTCCAACTTGCGGCATGACAGGGATAATTTCTTTAAGTGCTAAGGCTTTCAAAGCCGACATATTCCGTCTCGGGGCCATGCTATCTGCAACATTAAGATTGCAAAATTATGTTAAAAATGTTATGCAAATCAAGATCGGCAGATATTTAAAAACGGCAAACATGGTAAAAATAAACTAAGAGAAACGTTTTAAAACCGACCTAAAGCTTTCTCGACATGTTCAAATTTAACGGATGCCACCAACAACTTGGTATCGAAACCCCACAGAGTCGGCCTATTCTCGTTGTTGGTGACGATCCGATCGCAATAAATTGGAGCATTTTCAAGGTATTTCGATCCTCCTCTTTCAACTGATTCTTTTCAACGGAATGCCTTTTCGTCTCATCTCGTCGGGTCCAACCAAGAGGAAACTTGGTGGTGAGAACGATGTCATTTTCGGCATTAAATGTCCCAACTCGGTCTACCACAACTGGCAACACCGGTTCGACCGGAAAAACTTATTCTTCCATTCATACTTCAAACTTTCAGAATATGGCCGAAAAACCTTGATTCCCGGTCCGGATCGGAGGGTATAATGCTCTAAGCGTGCGCGGTGTTTGCCGCTGTTCTTCTGGGTCCTTTTGTTTATTTGAAACATATGCAAGAAAAGTTGAAGGAAAGGGGCCGACTCAGATGAATGCATACCACTCAAAAGCTCGTCACGAATGCCCAAGCATTGGGGGTGAAGTTGAGATGGGGCTATTTCTAACTCGCCAAAACCGATCGTTGAAAAGCCGTGAATGGAGGACGGATGCGCATGTGAGCTAAAGTCGCCCAAAGAAACAATAAACTTGAGAGAATGCGGGTAAGTGGCCACATGCTCGCTTTTCCCATTCCAAAGACACGCCACGCTACGGGATCTTTTGCATAAAGCCTCTTTGAATAATTGCGATGTCGATCTCCGAGTCAATAGCGAGTCCGTATTACGGTTTTCTGATACCCGTGAGTAATCACGGGGCGAGCCCAAAGGGGGAACTACGGGAGGTCGACGTTGTTAACCCCTAATCTTCATACCCGTATAACTTACTCGAAACTCCGGTATCTTCCGCTTCTTTACCTCTTCCATCTTCACCAACATTTTCCTCTTCTCGGGTCAACGGAAGGTCGTCAACCTTTCTTCCATCCGATTCAAGATGTCGGATTCCGAACTCGAATCAAGACGCCGAGTCGCCTCAAGAGCTCGGATCCGAATCCACATCCATTTGAGCCTCCGAGTTCGGATTATTGGGGGCGGAAGGGGTGGATTTATTCTTCGTCGGAAGCTCTTCTACTCGCATCACTTCCTCTAGGCCCTAAGACATTTCTTCCTCGTATTTCAGTGCACCATTCTCTCCCTATCTAAAGGATTAGAATCGGTTCTAGATGCCATTAGCTTTCCGATGTCGGGCCTCTAGACTTGCGAGCTTGCTCGGCTTGGTCTATAAGTCGGAGCGCGTTTGGCGCGAGTTATGCTGCTTGTTTTCGCGCGCTTTACCTACGAGAAATGGGGGCAAGCTATCGTGATAAAATCATAAGAAGATGTTGGGTTCACGAACAAGGCCTAACCCAACCCGATGCACCCCATCCCGCAAAAAAAGATGGCGGTGCTAAGGGCTAGATCTCGGCCGGTGGAATTGAAAAAGCGGCGCAACGAAGAATAAATTATACAAAAACACAACAAAAAGTAAATTCCAATAGAAACACTAACCTCGGAAAGAAAGTCTTGAGAAAAATGCAGAGATTTGATGTCGAAAATCGAAGGAGCGAGCTCGGCGAACTTAAAAACCACGAAATCGGTAGCTCTAAGTGCGTGAGAAAACTAAAAAGATAAATGAATTACCCTCGCTTGTATTTATAGGGTTCGAGATATGACCGCTTACTATTCATTCAAGCGACACACTCAATCGTAATCGAACGACACAAGAATCGAGGAAGTCATCATTGAAAAGACGCCGAGTCATCGTGAATCGGTCACATCGATCAACACGAGCATTTAATGCTCATCGAAAAAAGAAATAATATTAAAATGAAGCGTCACCAACACTCAACCATCTTCAAAGATCGGTAAATACGATTCGGCATCAACCATCTTCAAAGATCGGTAGTACAGATTCGGCATCAACCATCTTCAAAGATCGGTAGTCTGCGATTCGGCATCAACCATCTTCAAAGATCGGTGAGTACATTTCAACTTCAAACCATCGGTAAAAATCGATGATACTGATTCGGTTTGAATCATCTACAAGATCGGTAAGAAAGTCCGAATACGCCTATTTTTCTCCAATCTCACTTAAAACGATTCACTTTTTACACATATTTCAAAGTCTAGTTTGACCTAACATGCCAAACCGACTTGGGGGCAATCATTATGGAGAAATTACACGCATACTATTTGCACCCTCTCTCGCACAAAAGGCCAACCGATTGGGCCTTCAACAACCCAAGGCCCATAAGCGTTCATCCAATGTTTACACTATGCACCTCCACAACCAATGGTTCGGATGATGACACCCAAGTGCTTCCCAAACCTATAAATCGCATTTATTCCAAGGAGAGTGTGCGCATTAATTATCACTTATTTGCATTAACTCCATCACTCATCGACTTCAAAGATCGGAGTGTTTATGCAGTACACCCCACCACAATCGGAACAACCAAATTTCGGAATAATCAGCCCGGACATAACTCCAAAGTGATCAAAACCGTATTACCTACCAACTATCTCGGATATACTTATCTTAGATACGGTACAGAACAACTAGGAATAAATATTAGATTACTAATAAAAAGAACAGTACAGTATATTAGAAACTGTCTAGAAAGCATAAAAGAAACAAGACACAAAGAGGTATAAAAAATCTGCTAAAACTTTGAAACTCTCTGCTTAATAGAGATTTGTTTACTTGACAAGTTAATGGACATTCTGGAATTCACTGTACAATGATGAATGGCATACACTACATAAAAATCATCCAAAAAAATATTAAAATGGTAACAACAAAATAAAGCTAAATAGTTACAACACAACCCTCTTCTTTTAACATACATAGCAAATTCAACTCTCATCTCCCAAAGTAGTGATTGACGGTTTATCATTCTTATCTCTGTGATTGATGTTTTTCTGCTGATGAACGACCATTCAAATGGTGTTGTGCCTACAAAAAGAATACACGTGCATGAGAATCAGCGATTTATAATACGACAAAATAAAGAATATGTACTTGTAAAGTTCAGACTAGGTAACATTGTAATTTAAGATTTGAGGAAAAAATGGAAACTTATAAAAAAGATATTGAATAGGTTATTTTCATAATATAAATGTTCATATAAAAATAAAGAGCACTACATTCTGTAGGAAGAACTTCGGTCACCTGGTTTTGAATTGAACTATCTTCTTCAATGATCCTATGAGATGTTTCTTTACAAGTTAACTTATTTTTTAAGTTATTGATCCAATTCATCACTTTCAAGAAATCATCTTCAGTTTTTATCCCCGCAAAAGCAACTTCGTAAAAGGCATCACAAGCTTTAGCAACACGTTGCAATTTAACATTTCCAGCTAAATGATCAAAACCGCATCTAATTAGTGTATGTCTCCGCTTTATATCCTTCCTCCACTGTGATAGAATATAATGAAGCGGCACTGACTCTGTTTTACCCTTTAGTATAAGCACAGAAAGGATGTGTCTACATAAAATACCTTTAAACTCAAACAAGCAGCACGTACATTGTAATTTGAAGTCTCTTTCTGTAAAGGATACCTTGAACAATATGTCTTCAATTTTGTTACAAACTCTCTTATTTTCTATAACAGAAAATATAGAATTTGCACCATCCAATCTCTCAAAGCATGCATTACAATACATCAAAGAAGTAACCTCTACTTGAAACTCTTTGAATTTTTCATTGGTAAATGCTTTTTGGAGTTGGGACTCAAAGCCAAAATGACTAACACATGCAATTATTGAATTAAATGAGCAAAAATCAGCCTTGCCTTCCTTTTCAATTTTATCTCTCATTGCATAGTCATATAGTCCAATAAATTGCTTCAATGTTGTCTTTGGGCTTACATACCCATCAAAAAATGAGTTCATACTTTCACTTGGTTGTGTAGTTGACATTCCAGCCCAAAATGTATCTCTCACATAAACGGGAACCCAACAATGTCGCTCATCAAATATCCATTTCAACCATTCATTATCTTGTAGTTTGTAATATTCAATCATTTTCTTCCACTTCTCCATGAAATCACTTTTGCTCAAAGAGTCATATACAACATTATGCAAAAGTGTTTTGACAGACTCGTAATCAGAGTGGCTGGCCAACTTTTCTGGAAGCTTTTTCATTAAATGCCATAAGCACCATCGATGACGAGTTTTGGAAAGACAACCTCAATTGCATTTTTCATTTCTCTATCCTCATCATTAATTATAGCATTTGGAGCACGTCCATGCATACAATCTAACCATGTGGTGAACAACCAAGAATAAGTTTTAGTATCCTCATTCGACAATAAAGCACAACCCAACAACACAGATTGACCATGATGATTTACTCCAACAAAAGAGGCAAAAGGCAACTCATATTTATTTGTTAAATATATGGTGTCAAAAGTTATGACTTCACCAAAATACTCATATGCAACCCTACATCTTGCATCTGCCCAGAATACATTCCATAAAACGACTTTTACCATCCACATCCACAGCATAATAAAATTGACTATTTTGTTTTTGCATTCTAACAAAATAGTTTTGCAATGCTTCAACATCTCCTCTCCCGAGTCTTAGTTGCCTTACTTTGTTTACATCGCTTCTACAATCGTTCTCCCCAGATGTAAGATTCTCGATTCATTCACCTCAACGACCAAAGATCGCTTCCTTTTCACATGAGGCTCTAAGCTTCTTGTGTAACTTCTTTGTATCTAAAATATCGTGATTTGGCTGGGTTTAACTCATGATTATGCTCAAGAACAACTCTTGAAACTGTAATTGATCCATCTAAACCCACACATGCATTCAATCTAGCCTTACATGGTGTTACTGATTATCGATGATAGGATTTACTTTCAAAAAATTCTTTGAATTGCTCACACACTTTCTTGATAGATTGCATGCTATAGTAAAATACCTTTTTCCATCATCTCCATTTTTGGAACTTATTCTACTAACTCCAAAACCAATACAACTAGCATAATTTGTGTAATACCTTACAACTTCATCTTCGAATTAAATGTCATCCCAACCCTAGGTGTTACATTTTCATGACCAATATTTGCTTCTTTTCTTCTCTCTTCACCAGAAGATACAATTCTTTCTTCCACTAAGCCTTCATCATGATTTTTATCTACTTCATTTGTTTTCTCTTCACCAGAAGATCCAATTCTTTCTTCCACTAAGCCTTCATCATGATTTTTATCTACTTCATTTACTAAGCCTTCATCATGATTTTTATCTACTTCATTTATTTTCTCTTCACCAAAAGATTCAATTCTTTCTTCTACTAAGCCTTCATCATGATTTTTATCTACTTCATTTATTTTCTCTTCAACAGAAGATTCAATTCTTTCTTCCACTAAGACTTCATCATGATTACTATCTACTTCATTTGTTTTCTCTTCACCAGAAGATTCAATTCTTTCTTCCAGTAATGCAAAAAATAAAAAAATAAAAAAATTTGAATTAATTGAATTTCAACCAATTGGCGTAATAATTTCTATCTTATATGATACAGAGAAAAACAAGAAATAGACAGAACGCTTACTTGTCATTGAAATGGGGAAGGGAAAGATTTTCGTATGGTTGCAGCAACGATATAGCGGTGGCGCCAAGGTGGTTCTGACGGCAACCGATTAACGAGATCTTGAAGTAGTTATGACGAAAACTGTGGAACAATGAGGTGGTTATTGAAGGATTTGTGGCGAGTGTTGCAGAGTTCGTGCGATTCGTGCGATATCAGTTCGTAATTTGCTGTGGGGGTAAGTCGCGATATTCTGAAGGAGAGGGATGGGGAAATTAGGGTTGGGAATGGGGTCGGAATTAGGGCTGGGTTGGGGGTTTATTAGGTTTTTGTTTTGACAAAATTAGGTTTTTTTTAAAGGTGGGTTTATTTAGTTTAAAATTAAATTCAAATAATAATTAAATTTTTCTTTTGACAAAAACTAATAATTAAATTTAAAATGAGTAGAGTTTTGTAAAAAATGAACTGGCATACCACAAATTTTTACACTCTTAACTAATCAAAATCATGTTAGGTATGATGATTGTCAAAATCATGAAAATAAATATTAAACATTTTTCTGATATGTTCATTTCTGATTTTTTATCCTTAGTACAAAGGATATTTGAGTTCATTAAACACTACATTTTTAGATATAAAGAATCTGATATTAGTATTCATGTTATTAGTATTCAGACACTTATATCCCTTGTGAGGTGGTGAATAGCTTAGAAAGATGAAATCAAGCTATTAACAAACAATCGGATTTCATTCTAGTTTATTCACCCTTTCACGAGGGATATAAGTGTCTCAATACTAATGGCGGGCCCTTTATATCCAAAGATGTAGTGTTTAATGAACTTAAATATCTTTTTCAATCCAAAATATCTTCTAAATCAGAGTTACCACCATATAATGTTTTCACACCCTTTCCCCTTGGTGTCTTACCTACCTTCAGATCCCTTCAGTCTATCCCGCCTTCACCTCCTACCTCACCTATCTGTCACTCTCCATAACATATCCATTCTCTTATTCCCCATCAATGCCGTCATCTTCAATGAGTTGGAAATTGGTTTAGGCGTCTGCTCGCTCGTCCAAGATTTTTCCTTGTCCGACAAGATGCAGTTGTGTATGGCAAAATGGATTATTGCTAAAGCACTTCACGCTCAAGTCAGTTTACATTATGATTGTGCTTAATCCAATGAAACCATGTACATATGTTATATTTACGTTGATCTCCTTTTTTTTAAGAGGAAGTGAGGACCACTCCCCTTATCTTGGCTTGTCCTAGGTCAACCCTTGAGACAAAACACCTACAGTAAGCTGTGACATGTTGTCAGCCAGAATGATGCATTTTGGTTCAAAGTCTCTTGTATATTTTGTGTGTGTAGGGGTGGGGTTGCGGGGGGTGGTGGATCCTCTCCATTTAGCGGAGATGATCCATTCCCATCGATTTGGCTACCACATTAGTGGCCCAAACTAGCGTGAGCTATCATATTATGCTAATATGCTAGAATAGTTATCAAATATAGACTTTAACATATGTTTGGTGTTCGATCTTTATGTTTTGGAATTTTTCTAAATAAAATTTTGTCATTTTTAGTATTTAGATATAATTAAACTTGTGCCCCCACTACTGGTTGTATTGATAATTTCAGCGATATGGAAAATTGGAAACCTCGATTCCTAAATTCGAACCTGGGTGTGAGTGTGTGAAAGTTGTGTCGTGTTTATTTGTTATTTCATCTAAGCTGACAAAAAATTAAAATTCAATAACAACTTATATAAACTAATTTCAACACATGAATATATTTTACAAATCCTTTTTATATAATACACTATCTACTTTATTAGCCAATTTGGGGGGGGGGGGATTTTTTATGGCATTAGTTGTAAATAATGCAAATTTTATGTCCATCATTAATCTAGCAAAAGTTAAGGCCCAACTCATTGTTTTTTTTGTCCAACACTCATTTTTTTTATTATCAAAATGTACCTCTCATTGTTAAACAATATTATTTTGGGTTTTTTTGTACCCCCACTATTTACCAATATACCCCACTCTATATTTTTGGATGGACATACCCTTGACAAAAATCGAACCATTAGTTGTAAATAATGCAAATTTTATGTCCATCATTAATCTAGCAAAAGTTAAGGCCCAACTCATTGTTTTTTTTGTCCAATACTCTTTTTTTTTTATCAAAATGTACCCCTCATTGTTAAGCACATATTATTTTGGTTTTTTTTTTGTACCCCCACTATTTACCAATATACCCCCACTCTATATTTTTGGATGGACATACCCCTGACAAAAATCGAACCATTTATGTTTGTAATAGGTAAATACGATTTATGTTTTTTCAAGCCGTATTTACCTATATACGATTTCCCTGACAAAAACCAAATAAATTAAAAAAAGGAATCCTATTTATGTCAGAATAAGTAAAGGGGGAATTTTTGATGGCATTAGTTGTAAATAATGCAAATTTTATGTCCATCATTAATCTAGCAAAAGTTAAGGCCCAACTCATTGTTTTTTTATCCAACACTCATTTTTTTATTATCAAAATGTACCCCTCATTGTTAAACACATATTATTTTGAGTTTTTTTGTACCCCACTGTTTACCAATATACCCCCATTTTATATTTTTGGACGGACATACCGCTGACAAAAATCGAACCAACCGGATTTATGTTTGTAATAGGTAAATACGATTTATGTTTTTTCAAGTCGTATTTACATATATACGATTTCCCTGACAAAAACCAAATAAATTAAAAAAAAAAGAAATCCTATTTATCTCAGAATAAGGTAAATACAATGCGATTTTTTAAGGAAAATCGAATTTGTTTGATGGGAGGAAATCGTATCTAGATAAATACGATGTGAAATTTGCTGGAAATCCTATCTATCTTTGTTTACCGTGATTTTTGGTAAATAACCGCTGGTCTGAAATTAATTGCTTGCGAGATCAACTAGTGAATCTCAGGAGCATTTTGTGTTAATTGTGTACGGTTATTCTGAATGTTTTTCCATAAAAGAGAATTGGTTTCAAAGGATTGAAACTCTTAATTTGCCTTGAGCGTCAAGGAATTCGTAGAATTGTGTAAAAAGTAAAACGAATTGAAAAGAAAAGAAAGAAAGTTTGAAAGTAAAACTTAGATTGCATTAAACATGGAAAGAGATGGTACACAGTGTTCATACATTGCTTCTGTTACTCTGTTTCTCTGTGACTTGGAAGTTAGAGCGTGAGAATTCAGTATGTTGTGACTGCAACCCCTTTTTCTTCTAAGAAAAAGCTATATATACTAAGAAGAGGGAGAAAACTGCCTACAACGGTTAACATATTTAAAATTTAAACTAATAATCGTTAAGCCTTCGACAACTTGGTAATCAAGGTCTTCGATAGCATCGTGGCTGCTTTCTTCGACATCATCTTCTTAACTTAAATCTGCTACCATCTTCTGCTTTCATACTCTTGTCGAAATGCACCTTTCAAGTCTTCAAATCTGCCAAGTTCCTTCAGTGATCGAAAACCACCTTTGACACGCTCTCTTAGTGTCGAAGACTCACATTGTTTCTTTTAGGGCAAAGGGTCAACCCACGTTGACTGCATTCATTTAGCCTGTTGAAAATACAGGCTAACAATCTCCTGGAAGGTAAATACGATGAGCTCTAAAATATTTCTAGTCAAATCATAAGTAAGTGACAAATGATCAATATTCTGTAAATTTGTAATTTTTTAAGGGTATTTTAGTCTTTTCACCGTATGCGTGGGTGTATGGAGTCAAATGGTGGGGTACAAAAAAACTCTTAATTTTTATGAGAATAGTTGAGCCCATATAACATAACCGTTGGTTAGTTAATATCTACAAGAAAATTTCAACCAATAGTACACACTCATTTTTTTGTGAACTATCTTGCCCTCATTATTGTTAAAGAGTGTTTTTATCAAATTTTTATGAATTAAGTTTCTCACATTCTAAATCACCACCCCGCATTGGTACGTATCTTCACAAATATATCATATATAAACACAATCCTGTTAACATAAAAATTTCATTCTATGTTTGGTTGTAAATTATCAATTTGTATCAACCACTAACTTTGCAATACATAATTTTTTTAACATTTTTTACAGAACTTCTTATAACTACGTCCTGTGCATCGCACATGTGTACGTCCTAGTAAGAATTATGTTTAAGTCTTCCAAGGAAATTTATGGATTTCTTCCTTGGAAGTTGTTACAATACCATCATATTCTTCCTAACTAGTATCCTTAATGAGTTGTCAAGGACTCAAGGTTCTCACAACAAACTTCTGAAGTTTTTGAAGTATAATTGGCAAACCATGTGGTAACTCCTTAAGATAACAGTACCCAAGAAAAAAACAACGTTAAGAAGAGGAACAATCCCTTCAAGTCTTATAATAAAATTACAAGAGGGAAAGAGACAGGACAATCTATAAAAATATTAATATTCCTGTATTACATACATGTTCTAAAATGTGTATTCAACTGAGCTAACGTTTGGTTCCGCGTCCATTATACTACTTTTCGCGTCCCAAGGCACGATTGTGCAAAAGCTACAAAGTGTAGAGCGTCTCATTTGACGCACGTCTAGTAGATATCACCGCAGAAACAAACATAGCAGTCTTGACCCTTAGCACCTATAATATATAATTAGCTCTATTGAGTAAGAGGAACACACTCAAGTTCAATCTCAAGAACACCTCTCTCAACATTCTGTAGTCTCACTGAGATTTCCTGTTTGATCCTTCCTTCATCAAGGAGATTATACCATCTCTAACAAGAGTATTGTCTTTGCTTGCTACAAATTTCCCAAGCTGCATGGACTCATTGAGTGTAGACTTTTCATAGGCAATTGCAGCTAAAACTAGAGGTTGAATGTCTATTTCAGCCTCACCCATAAAATCATCAGTTGAAAATGTATCTTTATCATATACAAGCTGCATATATGCACCCAAATAAATCTAATCAAACATGATTGGTACACATAATGGTATCATGTAATTTTCACAATAGAGTTAAAATGGTAGTAGATTACTTTCTAATGTAAATGTATATGCATAGATGATGACATTAAACATAAGTAGACAAGAATGAAAGAAGTAAGAAGGAATGTTTAGCTATTTTTTTATATAGTATAAACTTCAACCTTTTTAGGTTTATTCCCCATAAAAAAATTGTTTTCCGTTCTTGCAAATATACCACATTTTGTTTTTAGTTCTTATTATTTTGTTTTAGTCCCTCCAAAATTAGTTTATATTGGAATGAATTCCTGTAATATGTAAAATATATTATTTTAGTTCCTCCAATATGAGCGACATAAATGACTAAAACAAATATTACACAGATATTTATTGGAACTAAACTAATTCCAATATAAACAAATTTTGCAGGGATTAAAACAAAATAACAAGGGTCACTAGTCATTCAATGAAAACAATTGAACTTACCACTTTAAGGGGAGGAATGTTCTCTGGAATTGATAGCATTAGGCTTTCATTCCAAACTGGATTTAAATTGTTCTTAATAACGCGTGTTTTTACCGACTGCAACAACAGATATTAAAAGTGTTACATTACATTCTACATGTTTCATTTTGATTCATTTCATCAATATATTTATCAAGTAATTCAGAGATGAAGATGCTCACTTGGTGACCCAGAGAAAGGATGACATAAGGGTCACTAGTCATAACATCTCGAACCGCCAGGTGTGTGCCTTTTACAACATTAACTTTAATTAACCCAACAAATTCAACCATACCTGCCTATAGCAGTAAATAGAAACCAGAATAAGTAGTCAGAACAAAAAGAATTATCATTTCAATATCTTTCTCGTTTTCCCTTTATAAGAAACAATGCAGTTTTAGGTTCAATGAATAACTAATATATCTGGTCTGTCCACATAAAACTACATTGTTTCTTATAAAGTGGATCAGATGAAATGAAACATTACCAATGAGGTACTCTTCTTTGAAGACTTGTGCTCTGAATCTTTTCTAGTCCAACTATTTCGGAATGCGTGTCCAATACGATGTTTGGTCAGGGCTTTGTCAAAGTGTTTCTTGTCATTATGATAAGTGTAACATGAAGAACTGCTTTGAGCCAATGATACACTTCGTATTCCTTTAGAAGGTACAAATTGGCATGACAAATTGTCACCACTCCCCATGAATTGTAGCTCCTCATATTTTTTCCTGAAAAATCAAGTAGTACATCTTTGAATCAGAATGTTGTTACTCCTCTCTGATTTACGACAAAACAAAAAAGAATTATGTTTCCTTTTAGTTACCTAATATATTCGCAGCGTTCCTCGATGGAGGAATGTGGTTTTGGTTTTTTTATAGTACTTGGAAGACAAGCTTCATACTTTTTATTTAATTTTGTATTTCCACCCAACTTTTCTAATGCATCAACTTGTTCATCTGTCCATTCATCTAGCTTCAGTGATGCAACCTGTAATAGTTTCAGATTATGTTACATTTTCCTTTTGCATGTGTCAATAAATGTATGCAAGCAACACCAATAACCTATGAAGCACCGACACTAAAACCGGACATGACACTGATACTGACACGGACACAAAAACACCGGTTTTAATTTGAATAATGCAAGTAATTGAAGTGTCAGTGTGGGTGACCAACACGACACGTGGCAGACACTGGACATATCGACACGTCTTCAACCTGCAGTATCAGTGTTACAGAGCCAATAACAAAGAAGGAATACAGTCTCGGAAAGAATGATGGTACTTTTAAAAACAACTGAGCTGTCAATATGGAAACATACCTTTGATATGTGGACTCCTAGACTTCTATGTATGCCAGAACACTTGATGCAAATAAACACTCCAAGACTTGAAGATCTGATGTTCAATACATGATTTATATAAGAAAAATCATTAATAATAGTTAGTTCAAGATCAATGATGATGTTATTTCAAGAATTGTGAAGGCAAACACTTACACCCATTTAGGCTCTGGAGTTCCACAATCGGCACAAAACCTGTTTCCGGCATGGTGCATCAGACTTGTTAGCCTTTTATGTGGACCTGGTGATTGGTAAATATAAGGAAAGAGGTTAAAATATCAGCTGAAACTAATCGAGTAAAATATCAGCATTGTCTGAAGGGAAGTTTGATCCTCTACTGTCAGAGAAATTCTCTCATCAAATTATGTAACTCTGGTTGAGTATTATATATTTCTGTTGTCTTCAACTGTATATTTAATAATGTTATTTCATTTGCCTACCACATTATCTTACCTAGTAACTTAAAACTACATTCATCATTTTTCCAATTCCTTAAAATTACATACCATCAAGTGTTCTTTCATATATGATTTTTCACAAATATGAATGAAATTCTATCATGTCATATGAATGAATCTATGCTTGTTATCATTCTGACCTGATACTACTTTTGTATCAGGATTTTCATGTGAAGACATCTCTAGCCTCCAATATTTGAAACCCCAATGAAGAAATAATCCTACAATTTGCAACCATCCATGTGCAAGTTACTTCTCTGCATGTAGACACAACACAAGGCATTGCACATATCAAACCAAAATCACAAAGAAATTCTTGAAAAGAAACAATTTTTGAATAAATATTCTTGAAAATAATAGAACATACCTTTCTCCTTTTAAATTTTATCATTCAATTAGGAGTCAATGGCAAATTGTGTTCTGCCACAAACCAAAAGGGCAAAATCAAAGAAATCGTGTGCAATTGATGGGGTTGTGAAAAATTGAAATATCATTCCAATAGAAAAGCTGGAAATGTTCAAAAGGGTCTTTGAATTTGTTTTTGACGACAATTGAGGGTGAAAGTTTGAATCTTTGAGAAAATTTCATTGAAGAAAGAGAAATGCAGGAATTGAATTGACAAGGCAAATGGGTTGGGAATGTGGGAGTGGTAACAAATCAGAGGTTTCAGGGTAATGAGACAGGTCGAAATTTGTTTTCCTATGTAACAAACTTTGAATATTAAAAAAAAATGTATTGATGCTAAGGTATCTAAGATTAAGGTGCTTGTCAAAAAAAAGATCAATGTGGAATTTTCATTTGGAGTATTTTCTCCAAAATGATGTGTATGCTTGCATGGCGTGGATAATGACATGTAGTAATGATAACTTCGTACTTATTTATGAAGCACACTTGGTCGATATCGGGAAAAGATTCTCTTATTTTATTTTCTATCATGTTAAATCTTAACCACGCATTTAATATGTACAAAAGAGAGAAAAAAAAGTATATAAAATATTAAAAAATAGAAACAAGAGGATCTAATTGGGAAAATCACTTTAATCAAGGGACAGAGGCGGATTTGGAGATGTCGATACCCACCTCACGGACTAAACATTAATTATTAATTATTATTTTATTTTATGCATATATCTCATTCATTTTGATTCATCTATTTTATTTATTTTTAATTTTGATCGCTTTTGAATAGAAAAAGCACTTTTAATTTTATTATATCATTGTATAATAATAATTATATATTCTATTAAAACATGCATAAATTAAAATAAAAATTAATAATTAACATTTAGTCAAGCAGTTTCGTGGCAGGTATCAACATCCCCAAACCCACCCCCACCCCTGATCAAAGCAGGGTTTCCCGTCAAATTTGAATTTGAGTTGGGTACCCACAGGGTCAAGTTTTGTTGTAATACCTACATCCATGCTAAAGAAAAGGTAGCACATAAAAAGAAATCATAATAACATAATGAAGCCTTCAGCAGAGAAGATTTAATCTCATATACCAAAATGACAATATATAGAAGCTTTCTTGAGATCCTTTAGACATCCGAGAGAATAGATAAACTGGAAATCTGCCTGACAGGTAAGAGCCATCTAAATATACCAGAATTTAGCTTTGAGCACTAATGAACACCACTAAGCAACATGAAAAACCCCAAGGAATGTGAAAAGTTTGCAAACCGGCACTCCATTCGCGTAATCTTTACAGTTTAACATACAAAAATTTGCATCGGAATAAAGATATAGTTCTATTTATGCCACAATAACAATGAGCAACTTTTATCAATCTAGTCTTCTGGAGCATCTTCAATTTCTTCATCCTCTGGAACTCCGCGAAGGTAGAGAACATTGTTACACCTATCAAAACAAATAATGAAACAAGACTTGACGATCATTTGAGAAATTAATTTTCTAAAAGGAGAAGGAATTGAAACACAAGCTTTAAAACGAGGAAATTTATCAATATGCTTTCTAGTGTCAGATATTCTGGAGAGAAATAGACAATATAGAATTTGGAGAAGATTCAGAGAAGTTGGAGAAGACTCATAGAAGCAAAGAAAAGGAAGATGGACTAGATAGAGGATAACAGTCAAAGATAAAGGGAGAAAAAAAACCATTAAGAGAAATTTAAAGTTAATTGGCGTATATTTAAGCTTGGTAGTTGGTACATAGGGCCTGGAAGTAGCAAAATGGAGCATGGAAACTTGAATTCCAAAATATGCACCCAAAACCCTCCTTCTGCAGACTACTCAAAAGCGATCTGCTAAGAGCAGCGCTTTATCTCACTAGCTGACAAAGTATCATCATGTAATTGAGTTACCTACGGTATTGGTATGTCTATCAGTGTGATAACGCTTAATAAAAAACGGTACTGAATACAGATGTGCCTTGCCTTCACAAGGTTTTTTTAGATCGAGGTTGCCATTGACACCTCAACTGCTGATCTCGGTTTCAGTCTAAAGAGTAGTTAACTTATCAAAATCAATTGACAGTTGGTACTCAGGGTAGAATGTCATTAAGTTTAGATTTCTAGGGGAAGGTGCAATAAGGTGTGTTAAATTAGGGGATAATATGATTAGATTAATATTTATGGAAAGTGCAGCTATACTTACAACTCAGGGGGCATAGTGCTCTTTGACCCTCAAATATAACATGCTAGAGAAACAAAATCTAATCTCAAAGGTTGAAATCATTGGCAAAACATAGAGAAAGTGTGTGTGTGTGTACAATACCAAGACATGAAAGCCGCTAGTAAAAAGAATAATCAAGAGCGAGGTTACCTTATTAAAATCTCCCCCAAATTTCCAGTAAATTGTCCCTCAATATACTCTTCAGTGCTGGCCAGCTACAGACCGATCCACAAATATAAAAAATAAAGTAAGCATCTAACAATTGCATCAATACTTCAAATAAACATCAAAGTAATGAATACATTTATAGAGGTAACTGATTATGCATGCAGCGTTTTGATATCAAACAAATCAGCAACTCTGACGTTACAGAGCTACAAGCCTACAAGCATATCTACTTCATATATTTCGAAACATGATTATGTATTCTCATAAAGGAACGAAGAATAAGCATAATAATGTAGGAACGAAGAATAAGCATAATAATGTTAATAAAATCTACAATCTAAACACAATCTGACATGAGAATGTTTTCAAAGAGAATAAAAAACGTTGCCAACAAATCAATAGCAGGCACAAACTTTCTTATAGGAATATACAGAATCAAAAACCTAAAAGATAAGTTAGAAAATGCACCTGCAAGTTCATATAGGAATCAACTGAAACTAGAAAACCTGGAAAAAGAGAAAGAAACATAATATTCAACTTCAAGCAATAAATGATGACAAAATCAATAATCACTGAAAAAGATTATAAAGTGAAATAATTGCAGCATAAAAATTGAACATACCCTTGTACTCCATTCCCCACTTTAGCTTCACAATAACACGCTTCCCAGTCAAATTGTTCAAGAAAGGCTTGGGATTAACAGGTATGGTCTGCAAATTCACAATTTTAATTACTTGTTACAGATCAAGAGAAAACCCTAGAATAATCCAATTCCTAAAACTCCATTATTTTTGTCATACCGAGGAGAAAATGAAATCACTATAACTAAAAATCGATTTGCAGTATCACGAGATAGAAGCATAAATAAATCCACAATCAACGAAAAAGTTTTTTTTTTTTTTTTTTAAAAATATCAACGAAGAAATTAAAAAATGGTAGCATATTCTGTGCCTAATTTGAACTACGAGGTTGTTTAGCAAAGAAGAAGAAGAAAATGGTGAGCGGGAAATAGGTAGTAATTGATACTTACAGCCATTGTTAGAAGAGGGCGAGTTGACTCTGGCGAAGATTCAATTCAACAGAAGCAGGGTTTTACAAAAGTTTTCGGTATAAGAACCCTGATTTAGGGCATACGAGTAATTTACTTTTTTTAATGATTTAATTTAGGATTTTTTTTCCACACTCCCCTACTACTCTCCAAACCCCCTTTAGTATATGTAAATGCTAAAATACCCCTAACCTCCAATTTTTTTTCCTGCCTCTATCCTGCTTCATTCTTATCATGTCTCAATCCTATCCCGACCATCAAACGGACCCTTAGGGCCTATTTGGTGGTTAGGATAAAGAGAATGGATATGACAAATCTATCATAGCCTCTCTCAGTCAAGTGTTTGTCGAGCTAGTAAGATATGATAACTTAATACTTTGACTTATCGTATAATGTGTCTAGTTAAAATTTTATTCTGAGTTTGAGTGAGGTTAGAAACCAACAGGATATAAGAAGAAGATTTATTCACTTACCCTTATAAAATACATTTTAAAATGTAAAAATATAAAATCCATTAAAAATAAGTATATATATTAAAAAAATAAAATTTGATGTTAAATTAAAAATACTATACTTAATCTAAAAAGTAATGTATGATTTTATGATAAAGGTAATTTTACTATGGAATCTAAAATTAAAAAATCTTTTGAAATTTTAAAAATTAAAATAAGTGATAAAGAATTATTAAAAACGTATAAAATAGAAATTTAATTTAATTTTTCAATAAATGAAATATAGTTTTACAATGGTAGTTTTGCCACTAACATATAATAAATATCACATTATTATTTATTAGTATAAATATAAAATAGAATAACATATGTTATATTTGTACTTACAATGATAACAATATATATTATCTGATATCCTATCAAGTGTAGCAAACACATGATATAATAGTGTTATCATGTCTCTATCATGCTTCATATAATATATTGTTTTTATCGTATTTTGACTACCAAATGGACCCTTAAGGTGTCATCCCTACCCACTATCATCCATTTGGTGAATGAAACAAAGGAGGATAATGATGTGCATATGTGAGCAGTAGCTCCAGAGTCAATGACCCAATCATTTGAATGTAGAAAGGAAAAAGGAAAGAGTAAAGAACTCAAAGTGCAGGAAAAACGCAAAAAATGCAGCTTGTTGAGCCATAAGATTGTGAGCGCGAAGGAGGTGGAATTTGAGTAACTTGATTGCTGCCTCTCTAGCATTTAAAGTTCTGTCCACCGTGATATTGCTAGATTCTCTTGGAAGGTAAGGGAGATAAATGGGAGGAGGTTGCCCATACACCACCTCATATGGAGTAGATTGAATTGCATAGTGAAAGCTTGTATTATACCACCATTCAGCTAAGGGAATCCACTTGGACCAAGAAGTGGGATATTCAGAACACATACATCTCAAATAAGTCTCAAGACATTTGTTAACCACCTCCTTTGTCCGTCAGTTTGTGGATGATACACAATGGATTTATGAAGAGCCACTCCTTGTAAGTTAAAGAGATCAGTCCAAATGGTGCTAAAAAAAGTAGGGTCTCGGTCACTAACCACTGTTAAAGGCATACCATGCAACTTGAAAATATTGTCAAGAAATAATTGGGCCACATCAAGAGCAGTGTAAGGATGAGATAAAGTTAAGAAATGAGCATATTTACTTAACCTATCAACCACCACTAGAATGACATGTTTACCATTTGATGGAGGCAATCCCTCAATAAAATCCAAGCTAATAGCTTCCCATATGCGAGTTGGTATGGGCAGTGGCTGAATAAGGCCTGGAGAAGCAGCCAAATCAGCTTTACTGCGTTGACAAACTGCATAGTTTTGTACATACTGCTGTAGATCCTTTAGCAACCCTTTCCAATAGAATATAGACCTGATCCTTGCTGCTGTAGCATCACGGCCAGAATGGCCTCCTACTGCAGAATTGTGCATCCAATGAAGAATAGCAAGTTTAAGGGCAGAATTGTTGCCTATAACCAGTTTACCGCGTCTACGAAGTTCACCACGGTCCCACGAAAATTTGGGATGAGAGGCAGAATTCTATTCTAATTCTGCAATAAGTTGTTATAGCACAACATCATCTTGCCAAGAAGCTTTAATTTGCGCTAATAGATCCTCCATAGAGCTGTTAAGAAGCAGAGGTAGCAATTCAGCACTGGTATTTCGTGAAAGAGCATCAGCAGCTTGATTATGAACTCCTTGTTTGTAATGAATCTCAAAATCTAAACCCATAAGTTTAGACATTAACACTTGTTGGAAAGGAGTATTAAGTCGTTGCTCCATTAAAAACTTGATACTTTTCTGATCTGTTTTTATGATAAAGTGGCCACGAGAAAGGTAAGTGCCCCATTTTTGAATAGCATAGACAATAGCTAAGAGCTCGCGTTCATAGATTGACATGGCTTGTTGTTTTGGGCCTAAAGCACGAGTGATGTAAGCTATTGGATGATTATCCTGCATAAGTACAGCGCCACGGCCTGATGCATCCGTTTCAAACACAAAAGGCTTAGAGAAATTAGGTAATGCTAAAACCGGGGCTGAAACCAAAGCTGTCTTCAGTGCAAAAAATGCAACAAGCGATGCCTCAGACCAAATGAAGCCATCAGTTTTAAGCATATCTGTCAAAAGTTTAGCAATTTTACCATAATTAGCCACGAACCTTCTATAATACCCACTTAACCCCAATAATGCTCTTAGTTGTTTGAGATTCTGAGGTTGAGGCCAATCTACAACAGCTTGGATTTTAGAAGGATCTATTGCCACTCCCTCTTTAGAAATAAAGTGGCCAAGGTACTCCACTCTAGCAGCTGCAAAACTACACTTAGATTTGTTAACAAACAGATTATTTTCACGTGCCAGTTGGAATACCAACTGCAGGTGAGTAACATGATCAGCAAAGGAGGGACTAAGATTAAGATATCATAAAAAAAACGATCACAAATCGCCTAAGAAAGGGGTGAAAGATGTAATTCATAATAGCCTGAAAAGTAGCTGGCGCATTATTAAGCCCAAAGGGCATGACTAAGTATTCAAAATGGCCTGAGTGAGTTTTAAAAGCTGTTTTGAATTCTTCCCCCTCTTGCATCCGCACTTGGTGGCAACCCAACCTTAAGTCATTTTTAGAAAATATAGTGGCTCCACATAATTCATCCATCAAATCTTCAATAAGTGGGATGGGATATCTATCTTTAATTGTGGCCTGGTTAAGCTTACGATAATCCACACATAATCTCCATGCACCCCCTTTTCTTACCAATACTGTAGGTGAAGCCATGGGGCTTGTACTGTGTCTAATAATTCCTTGCTATAACATTTCCTCAACCAACTTTTCAACAATATCTTTTTGGATAATAGAATATCGATAAGGTCTAAGATTAAAAGTTGGTGTACCTTCCTTTAAGGGTATGCAGTGATCAAAACCTGCTCTAGGAGATAAATCTGTTAGTTTAGCAAACAAATCAGAATATTGGAACAGCAGATTTGTTATGGCTTCTGGAATGACCTGATCCATTGAATAACTGGCAGGGAATTATGGCATTACCTTGATGAACAACATCCATATATAAGAAGCACATTTCAAAGACCTTATTGACAAACTTGAGCAAATGATTTGTTATTAATAAGCTTGATGGAAGAAGGCTTGGCACCCCTAAGAACAAAACGCTTTCCTTTGAAAGTAAATTCCATTTTCAATTTAGAAAAATCCCACAGCATTGACCCCAAAGAGGTGAGCCATTGAATTCCCAAAATGAGGTCATAAGATTCTAATGGTAACACAATAACATTAGCAGTGAAGTTTGTTTGTTGGAGCTGCCAAGTAAAACCTTTACACATAAAAGGAGCTTGCAATTTATGGCCACCACCTGTTGTGACTGACATAGGAGGAATAGGTTCCAATTTACAACCAAGCTTTTTAGCAACCTCCAAATCGAGAAAATTATGTGTACTCCCACTATCTAACAAGATATGGATCATCTTTTTGTTGTGTAAGCTTCAAAATCCTCATTGTTTGAAAGTTGGAATTTCCTAACATAGCATTCAAGGAGAGTACATGGGGATCTATTGAAGAGTTTTCCATAGATGTATCCTTTGAACCAACATTGTCCATAACTGATTCCTCTGGGTTTGGTTCATCATCTAATTCCATGATAAAAATCTGAGAGCGTTTGTGTTTCATTTGATGACCCGGTGTAAACAGTTCGTCACAAAACATACACAACCCCTTGGCACGACGTTCGTCCATCTCGGTGGCAGAATAAGATCTTGGAGGGCGTGGATTAAAGGTTTCCGGGGAATATTGGGTGATTTGGGATTAGTGTTTGATGTTGTTGTTGTTGTGGTTGAATTAGGAGATTGGATCACAATGTTGGATACTTTTTGAGTAGTGGGGAAATGTGGAGCAAAAGGGCGATTTTATGAGGGTGGGGTGTTGGGTTTCGGGGCTTCGAAAAGCTTAGCAAGGTGTGAGGCATGAGCGATGGTGGTAGGGTGGAACATTCTAACATGCATTTGGGTTTCATTAGCAAGACCAGCCAAAAAAATGCTAAGGGAATGTTCAGGGAGGATCGATACCTGAGTGAGAGCCAACTCAAATGCGTCTGTGTATTCCTGCACCATGCCAGTGTGTTTGACCTTGATCAGGTCTGCCAAAGGATCATCATATAAGTCGCCAAATCGTTGAGCTATGTCTGAAACATATTGAGCCCATGGAGGATATATATATATATATATATATATATATATATATATATATATATATATATATATATATATATATATATATATATCAAATTTGGTCCTCATGTAATTGAGGTGCCATTGAAGAGCAATCCCCTCCAAATGAATAGCTGCTAACTAGACCTTAGCATCCTTGTACATCCATTGCTTCAAATTAGTTCCGTCAAAATGAGGGAAATCAACCTTCGAAAGTCTCGTAGCGTACGAGTGCACTGGGTCTTGCCGAGGTTGCTGACGCGGACGGCCGGAACCGCCAGAGCCATTAGAAGAGGCATGATTGTGGGGTGGGTTCATTGACTGGTTGCGAAGCAACAAACGTATTTTCTCCATGCCGGCGTTAAGGTTGTCCAAACGAGACAAGTTAGAACTCATCTGTTCTAAGCGCTGATGAAGCTCCTCTTGCCTAGAATTGAGATCTGCAATGGAAAGATTGGAACGGGTACCAGCAGCCATGGCCCAAGGACTGAGTGTCTTTGATGCCAATTGGAACAGCAAAAGTCAGGGAATAGATTATTCCGTTGACCTCAATTGAATAACACAGGGAATTCACAAAATGAAGGAATTCCGGTGTACCATTCACTGAGAAGATTATAATGAAAACTGATAAGGGAGAAGATTATGTGTATAATGATGTATTGTTGATTTCATTTGCCCACAAGGCTAACAATATATAGGATCATACAGATTCCACATACAAGCCAAAGGTCACATGTAACTATTGTGACAACAAAGGTCACACATTTATGCTAATTAAAACAACAATTAAGCTAAAATTTACTTTTATTTAAGAGAAGATAATAGCCAAAGGTCACACATGTAAATGTTGTGACAACACTATTGTGAAGCTCCTTGGAGATGGAGTTGAGGATCCAGGAGGTGGCCATATCATTGCTACATAGCCATTTTGCATAATTTCTAGACGTTTACTGCGGGTTTGGGAATTGTACTAGTGACAAACCCTAGCTAATTTATCCTTCGCGCCAAGGGCGTCGCGCGCGTAGCACAAGTCCAAGAACCATAGTTGCTTTTCAGATTCGGTGAGAATTTGAGAACCAAGCACCACACTGGGAGTGTCAAAAGGGTACATGTAATAAGGATCGACACCATGTTAGCCAATATTGATGCGAAAATGTAGAAATTGAAGAATCAGAACGATGAAGGAGGAACGTGCGGTGAAGAACAATTCAACTGGAAATGCGAAATAGAAATGAAATTGCGATCGATACCATATTGAATCTGTGATTGTTCATCGAATTGAAGGAGAAATTAACTGAATTAGAAAACAGAAATTTGCAGTGAATGGAAAAGATGAGATGAACTCTTTCTTATTTTCTGCTTCAATACAGGTTAATTACAAAAATCTTTTGAGTTCAGCTTATATACTAGCTGTACAGAAATGGTAATTACAATTTAATTTAACTAGAGACTAATTGTACCATGGTCAAAATAACTTAACTATACAACTAACTAGAAACTAACATCTAACAGTTATACGAGCTGGTTCTAGGCAAGTTGATATAATCTTAATCTTAATTATATACAATTGTAAGTTGTCCAAATAGGCACTACACGTCACCATTAAAAAAATCCACCTCATCCGTCTAAAATCCACGCAATACACCTGATAATTAGGTGGACTCCATGTCATGCTTTCAATGAATCCAACGGTTGCTAACAAATTTCTCTCCATTAAAACCAGATCCAATAGATCTGGTGTAGGTATGTAAATATCGCATTGTATGTCTTTTTTAATTTTAAAATTTCTGATGACAACACATTCAATTTATTATAACACATATAAATGACTAAAGTGATTAACCCATGACCACAAATCATGGAAAACAAACGTACCCTCTATTAACCTGAAAAAAAAAAAAACATCTCACCTTCAAATTAATAGTAGACCAGTCAAAGTACTATCACCTCAAATCCAACAGCTAGAAATGAGTCAACACATGGAAGACCAAAATCAACGGTGCTGGCTGTTTGTACTATACAATGCAGTTTTAAAATAAAATCAGAACCAAATATCACATTGAGTTAATCATACATTAGGGTCATTTATATTGAAACGACCAGCAATTATCACCATTTAACAACCGAAGGGATTTTCCTCAAAAGCCATCACAAGTTCTTCATACTGAAGCTCAGGTCGACCATCACAAGTTCTTCATATTTTCCTTTGATTTCAATTGAAACAAGTATCTTTTACTTCTTAGTGACATCTCACTTGACTCTATGTGTTTTTCTGTTTTGCCGTTTTCACAGGCCTCACTGATGGATATTCACCGTTCCTACTTCGATGACTTCTTCCTTCAATACGACTATATCAATATAGCCTATCTGAAGACCGGCGTCCAACCCGAGATAATGTAATCACACTTTAATATTGTTTATTAGCCTATTGATAACCTTCATTTATGATGGTTATTACTTGCTTTCTAAGCTTGTTTTTAAGTGAATTTATGAGCATGTGTGAATTAGCTTGTAAATAAGTGTTTAGGTTAGAATTGATGGTGCAGGATTGAATTGGTTTGAATTGGGCATATTTGTGCCCTTTGTGCTTTTAATTGTGTTTTGTTTAAGTGTTTGCGAAGAACAGTGTGTGTCTTGCAATAGTGAAATTGCGCTAGATGAGAGAGAAAGCTCAGGGAATCGCGGAAAACACAGAAAACAAGGAAAGGGTAGGTGTTAGAGCTGTATGGCACGAAAAGATATGACCTCATGTGGATTTCTCGCAATTGCCCTTTAACCTAGAACACATTTCCCAAAAAGAGATCATTTTAGGGTTGCGTGCAAGGAGACACTATATAAGCAAGTTTCTATTCTTCATTAAAGGGGTTCTGCGATGATGCTCTGCAAAGTCGAGAGGAAGTTTAGAGATAGCTCCTCAGAGCGTGCTCAGCTCACCTTCGTTACCAAATTTGATACACTGTTGAGACCATTGCGAGAGCATCACTGGAATTACATTTCTCTTGGTGAATTTCTACTTAGAAGAGCTGGATCAGATCTCCATTGTCACCATTGGAGCTCATTTACTATTCTCTCTTTATAGTATCATTTCTTACCTTGAAATTTGTAATATGACTTCTACTCTTTTGTTTAAGTTATTTTCCATGTTTTGTAAGCTCAATATGAGCTAAACACTCATAGTTGAGATGCTGGATCTGATGTAGCTAGATTTATTATGTGATTAATGAAGTATGTTTAATGTTGTGCATTTTACCTTGTGTGTGACAATATTTCCATTTTAGAGTAGGATTGGCCGTCTATTCTAAATAGCATTTATAAATTCAGAGATGGTTTGTAAATTAATCTCACAAGGTAATATAGGTAGTGGACATATACGAGAGATCTTGATGTTCCTTGCTTAACCCTAGAGATAGGAGAGCATAACCCATAAGGTGAATATCGCTGCTGCTCTCAAGCGACTAGGAGGTACTTCTTTAGGGTTTAGAGATAAACTCTTGCAAGGAAACCTAGTGGGAAGTATTCGAGAGAATAACGTCTTATTGATGTAGCATTGAACATACACTTAATTGCATATTAATGAAGCTACTGAAGTGAATGCATCTCAGCTTGTTCTCATCACTGATTTCACGTTACCCTTTACTTTTCAATACTGTTTATGTTACCCAAAATTTGTGTGTCATTTACTTTCCTCACTAAATTGTTAATCAAATTAAACTCTCAAAGTTAAGCTTAATTCTTCGTGGGAACGATCTAACTTATCATTTATTACTTGTTTAGACAGTGTATACTTGCACTACCCTATTTCATCACAACAAGTTTTTAGCACCGTTGCCGGGGAATTATAGTTTAATTGACTGTTTAATTAGTTGGCAACTTAGTGCCTTTTGTTACTAATTACATTTGTGTTGTTTCATTTCATTTGCTACAACATTAGATTCTTTGCAAAGATATGCACGAACCTAGGCGCAATACACCAGAATTCCAGTTGCACCCAGAGATAGAAAGACATTTTAGAAGATTGAGAAGAGTTCACAGGACTCCAGGACTTATTGAATTAGGAAGAGCTGTTGCTATGGCTAGTCCTAACAATTCTGAGCATAATCCTACTCCACCACCTCATACAATCCAAGGTGAAGAGGATGGAGGTTACAGAAGACAAGTTCTTGAAATGGGAGTTATAGGCATGTCTAATGATAGGGATAGACCTATGAGAGACTATGCAGTTTTTGACCCTCAAACTATGCAAACAGGCATAGTGAGGCCAGAAATTGCTACAACCCATTTTGAGTTTAAGCCTATGATGTTCCAAATGCTTCAAACAATTGGGTAGTTTGGTGGAAGTCCTCTTGAAGACCCACATCTACATTTGAAACAATTTGTTGAGGTTTGCAGTAATTTCATTCTCCCTGGTGTTTCAGATGATGCTTTTAAGTGAAATTGTTCCTTTATTCCTTGAAAGATAGAGCTAAGGCCCGGCTTAACTCACTGTGAGCCTAACTCTATTGTTACTTGGAATGAGATGGCGAGAAAAATTTATGACAAAATACTTTCCACCAATCAAGAATGCCAGGATGAGAAATGAAATTACCTCTTTCAAGCAAACTGAATTTGAAACCTTGTTTGAAGCATAGGAAAGATACAAAGAACTTTTGAGAAAATGTCCTCACCATGGTATTCCTATCATTATTCAAATGGAGACATTCTACAACAGATTGTGTGAAAAGTGGTAATGAGACTCCATGAAAGCAAGATCAAAGCTCAAGGTGATTGAGCAACAAAATATAGACGAGGAAAAATTGGAAATTCTCATTATTCTGCAAACTTTACAAATGGAGTTATATATCCATTGAGATTGAACACAGAATAAGTTAGATGATACCCTAACAAACTTGCTAACTGATTCAACTAAAAGATAACCAAAAAACAAACCATCTAGAGGAACAACTAACAGATTAGAAGAAAAAGAAAAGATGACTAAACTTCTAATAACAACTCGATATATAGTAATGCTAGTTACAAAAAGCACTAAAGAGTAAAGTGAATCATTAGGTGATGTGGCAATGTTGACCAGTGACTAGGCATTGACTAAGGACACCTTATCATTCTTTGACTTTGACATGCCCCCTCAAGCTGGAATGTATATCCAACATACCAAGCTTGTGTTGCAGGTAAGAAAAAGGCCCTGGATGCAGAGACTTTGTTAAGATGTCTGCTACTTGATGTTTGGAAGATATAGGTAGCAAGTGTATCACTCCAGCTTGTATCTTATCCCTAACAACATGGCAGTCCAATTCTATGTGCTTTGTACGCTCGTGAAACAAAGGATTTGTTGCAATATACAATGCAAACCTGTTATCACAGTATATAATTACAAGACCATAATGTTTAATATGCAGATCATTTAGCAGATACAGCAACCATTCACTACAAGAAAAACTTGTTTTAGCCACCAGCATTTGCCACGGAGCTTATTCCGTCAGTAATTTGCCACGGATTTGCGACGGCATGCGTAAAAAATAAGGGCGCGAAATTTCCCGCTAGTGTTTGCCACGGGTTTGGCACGGACTTGTGAAAGGACAGAAATTTGCCACGGAGATGCCGTGGCAAGTCCGTGGCAACCCACTACAAACACACTTTTATTTCTCTTCCACTCTCGAGACCTTTCACTTCCACTCTCTCATTTCATTCTCCCTCTCTTACTCTCTCCGTCTCCGCACGACCCACCACCCACCACCCACCACCCCACCACCCAACACCACCGTTCCTCCTTCAATTCGCTTCTCCTTCTCTTCCACTGCAACATCCTCTTTCGCCTCCCTCTCTCACTCTCAAAGAAACTAAAACCCTAACCTCTTTCGCCTCCCTCCCATAGACTTTTTTTACCAACATAGCTTATGAATGTAGATGGGACAACAGAGTAAGTGTTTATTGAGGTTAAATAATCTGCCTCTTGTTTGTTGGATCAGATAGATTGAATGGAATTGTAGAAAATGCGTAAATACCGTCTCGATATTGAAGTGCCTATCTTACATAAGAATGGCGACTTAAGTGGTTCATCGTGCATTTTGTGGATCAATTTTTACTTCTAACGTCGGATCTCATGCGTGTTGATACAACTCAATTTGGATTTCATCATCAAGTGGGCATCCCATTCTTCAATTCTTTGTTGGACTTTGGCTTCCTCCATTCTCACTCAATTGGGCATCCACTTGATGTCCTCTCTCTCAAAAAACATGACCTCAAAGGTAAAACACATGTACTTGACCCTTCTTTCATAACCATTACCTTTCTCGGGATTTAAAGAGAGATAATTTTACATTTCTTAATTTTACTCTAGTTGTTAGACTATGCATTCACATTATCAAAGAGAGAGACTGAGTTCTGTTTGTTTATTTATTGTTATTGACATGTATTTAATTTTGCACTTGTTGCCACAAGAATTAAATGCACATATTGCATATACAGAAAACCTTTTGATATTTGTTTATACTTGTTCTCACATAGAGTTAGGCAACATGGAAACCTTTTGATATTGAAGACGAAGGTCGCATGAGAAGATCACCACCTCATTTCAAATTCAAAGAAGAAGTTGCACAAAATCCAACATAGTAAGCGTGTAATTTTTGGGGATTTTTATTATGGTGAACTAAGCGGTTTACTGATTTAGTCATTATCGGAAGTTAAATATACGCCTAATTCTGTGTTTCTGTTTTTAAATTTTTGAGAGAACTCTATAGTTTGACTTTCTCTATGGTTTGACTCAATTCATTGCCCTGTGTTGTAAAATTTGACACTACCATCCCGGGTACTCACGGTATGTGACAAGAGTATTTTAAGAGTTATAACACCAATTGCTAGAAATATGTATCTCGCAACCTAAACTTTTGTTTTTGCCTCTATGATAGATATTGCTACTTACCATAGAGACATCATTAACCACTTTTGCTCTCTCGTGATTATCGAGAGAGAATGGGTTATGTTGGTTTACTTAATGTTATTCACAACTCTGTTTGATTATACACCTATTTGTCACATGAATTGTATTCGCATAAGTGCATCATTAATTTCATTAGATGATGTTAAATTCTTCGCATAAGTGCATCATTAATTTCAGTCTCCCTCCCATAGATCGCGAAGCTTCTACTCCGGAACTAATGTCATTTTAAGTTCGTTTCTCCCTCGATTTCACCTTTTCAGCTTCGTTTCTCCATCGATTTCACTTTTTCAGGTTCGTTTCTACTCCTAATCTAATTTCATTTGAAGTTCGTTTCTCCTTCGATCTCACCTTTTCAATGATGAGCTTGGTTCATTTATGCTATTTGATTAGATTCATGTCTATGAAAAATAGGGATTTGTTTCAGTTTTAGGTTTGAATATGATTTTGTTGAATAGTGCTTTTCTGTTGTTGGATTCGTGATGTTTTATTCAAAGATTTCTCTGAACAACCAGTCTTTTCGTGTTAGAGTATTATTACTATTATAGCTTATGATGTGTTTACTCAATGAGATTGATTAAAAGTAGATATTTGCACTGTGGTTTGGAAACAATCTGTTACCTATTCTTTCCTTATTTGTATCCTGTTAATGCCCAATTCTCAGAAAAGAGTTGTTTGTGCAAACGATTGGCATGTCTTTGGAAACTTAGAAGCCTCTATTATAATTTTGTTTCATTTTGCAGGCTGTTTGTGATAATTATAACTGTCCAATTGACAGTTTTCATTCCCTTGTTGATGGCAAAGCAATCTGGTGCTTACTTGATTATTACTTCCAAAAGGAACTTCACAAAGATCTCGGCTCATTGAAGGTCTTGAACTTCTTTAGATTCCTTCCGAAATACCGACAATATTTTCTTGTTCACAATTTTTAATTTTCATTTCATTCTGAGAAGTTTGTGAAATAAGCGGCAAATCATCAATTATGTCACCAATGAATATTCGGATGCATTGTACAATTTTATATTATCCCGAAGTTGACCACGTTATTGGGAAACTTTCCTGAGGTAAATACCTAATTTGTGAAAATGCCTACTTGCATGCATATGATGGAGTCTGTCAAGGAATGATCACATTGCTTACATCGAAGTAATGATAGGAACTTGTTCTTGTTGATATATTGTCTAACCGATATATGGTTTTGTCGTTTTGGAGATGATAATGAGAGAACCTGTGCTATAACTAAAATGAATGGTGTTTATTGTTCTAGCGAGCCCATGCGTATTGGTGCTTTGAACTCCAAGGAAATCATCCGCCATCAAGGTATGCCTAATCAAACTACTTTTGATTTCAAATTTGAAAGGGATTTTGTCATGTCTTTCAAGATGAATACAGTCTTTGAAATGACAATAATCTTGGCTTTTTCATAGAAATATCTTTTACTGAATGCAATTCAACACTGATCTGTTTGCTAGCTTCTAGCAAAGTAGATAGTTGAAAAACCATCAAATTTATTAATTGCTGCTAATTATATAATGCACTCTCAAATCTCAACTTACTCCCATTGGTGTTTGGCATGATGTTCTCTGTACTAGTTTACGCAACAAGTTATCTCATGGAAATTCTTGATTTCATTTAGTCGTTAAATTCCCTTTGTCTAGTGTTTAGATCCCTTCAATTTGTTTTTTGTATTGCATGTCTCAATTATTTTCTGTTGTGGTGCTACTGAAAGAGTTTTAGGTATGCATTCTTTTTGTTGGTAGTGTTCCAGCTCCTCATGCAAAATGTCTCACTACTTGGACACCTCTGTGGTATTTTATCTGGGTTTGCATGTCAGTTTTCTCTCTTTTTGCCTCCCTTGTTTAATTTTCTATTTTTTCCAACACTTTGAGATATTCACCTAAAGTATTATACTGTGATGCTTGTGGTTTCAGATACATATGGTTTGTTTAATTTCCTCATACCAGGGACATCCTTTTATTCTTCAATTGAAGCCTCCTCCTTGCTTGTAAGTCTTTTTCTGGAATTGCCTTTGGCAGTGCACCAAGATGACAAAAATTGCAATTGCTAGTGACATCCTGCATGATATTAGGGTTTTTTGAACCACTTTCGAAAATCTGTTATTCAGTTTTTAAAAATTAAAAATTGAAAAAATGTGTTTGGTTAATTTGTTTTGTAAAACTGTTTCTTATTTTCTTGTTTTTAAAACTAAAAAATTGAAATCGCTAATAGTTGTTTTCAAAAACAGCTTTTCCAAAACATTTTTTAAAAATAAAAAACAAAAACATTCAAACAAGCCCTAAGTTTAATGTCTAAGGCACCAGTAGAACATGTATTTTTACTAGAAAAATAGCAATAAACCAACATTGCAAATATGGAACTCTTAGAAATTGAAGGTCTCAGAACCTCCTCGCTTGCACCTTGTTTCACTCACAAATGACTAGCCATCTCTCTCTCTCAACATCAACACCTCTTCTTATTTATAGGCAACTTTTTATTCTCTAGTTATCCCAACCCCGCACTAACCGATCGACTAACCAATTAACTAAAGAAGGAGGTTACCTATTAATACCTTTCAGAACTCTTAAATACATATTAGTTGCGCATTTCCAATTGTTGTTTATGTCTTCCTGTTTCTATGCAAACCCACAAATAATTGGAAGTTTTATGGTCGTGTTTGTGTACTTATTACATAAAATAATTGGACCCAGATTATCTGTTTCCCACTGCCTTGTCTCGAACACTCTATTTCAAAAACAAATTTGAAATGTTTGATGAATTTTTGAGAACAACCTTTGCTTGCTTAGTTAACTATTGCAGAAAAATTGTCGCAGATACTAAATTATCAGTATTGAATTCACAAAATGAATTATTGTATTGAACATGTTATGATTGACTAGAATATTAAAAATCATTTATATTATATCTTGGTAACTACATTGATTTTAAAATGAAAGCGAAAAATGGAAAAAGCATCACATTAACATCGATTTTTGAAAATAAATGTGTATATATCTGTATCATCATATGTGGTCCATTATTGTTGGTATGTTTGCCCTCTTGACTTTCAGTCATCATGTGTGAGACGTCCTAAATTCATTGTTTGCACCAAGGCGGGAATTCTTGGGCTATATCCCTACACATACAAGCCAAAACTCAACCACCGGGTAAGTAATCTTGTGATTTTCTCATTAAACCTTCCCGATGGCACTAGATACCTACCATTCCGCATTTTAAATATATGCTTTCATGGGACAGAGGAATACTTTCGGGAAATATTTGGGGGAATCTATCTTCATTGATGCCTCAAAGGGAAGTGTCTTCTCAGGTATGTGACTATTCCTCTTCTCTTATGAGCGCTTTTGGTTGTCTCTCAAATAATCATGTACATGCTTTTTGGCATTGCTCATTCTGTGAAATGTGATGCAATGAAATTGTTGTGCAATACACATTCATGAGAAGTATACGTTGACCTCTTATATATGTATGATTTGTCTGTCAAGTCACTTCATTGAGTTAATTTTGTAAAAGATCATTACTTTGACCTTTATTGTCAAAAGGCTATGTGAAAACAAATGCAATGAGTAATTATTCTTGTGCATATTACCTGTTCATTATAGGTATAAGTGAAAAGAGAACTTTTTTATGTGATATTTTTCTTTCCGTATGGCTTTATTGTGCTTACCTCTGCCATTCCTTTGGCAAGGTATTTGTATTTCCCTTTTTTAATGTGTTGATTGTTCTTCCTAAGGAGATTTTATAGAAACTTAAGCAGCTGGTTAGTTTTAGGATTTCTAAACCTGGGCATTCTTTTTTATTTATTATGTGAGCTAATCTTTTGTCTCCAACTCAACATATTTATTATGTTTTGATTTATCGAATTTTCTGAGCTGTTATAAGTCTCATTGTAAGGTTTCATGCTATTAGTAATCTGTATATCTTCCACTTTCAACTTGAACTTTATAACTTGTCACCTAACACTCTTAGGAAGAGTTGGTTCACTTAAGTGGAGAGTTGGAGGAGTTGCTTCTTTTATTGGAGGAATTGACTGATCTAGACTATTGGGTTGATGGTTGCTTCAGGGTTATCATGTTTTGCGTTCACAACAATCATTTAAGGTTTGGTTTATCTTCTCCTATACCGAATCTGTTAGTATTGAATTTGAAATTGTATTATGCAATTTGTTCATGTTCCTGTTACATTGTATTTGGGTCGATTCTCACATTGACTGCTCAAGAAACTCAAGCACACATTTGAAAGTGATGAAACAGTAGTGGAAGTTCTATTTGATGCAGTTAAGTTCTAGTACCCTCCCAACTTAGACTATGTCTCCCCCTCTCCATCATGATATTTATTTTTCTCACAGGCAATTTTGTTCATGTATGTTTAGGTGTTTTGTTTAACTAGTGGGGTGACCCGTCCGATGGACGGGGCCTATGTTTCAGTTTCTATGGAAGGTGGGGACAATGTTTTAAGTTACATTAAAGAGGTTCTATGGAAGGTGGGGGCAATGCTTTAAGTTATATTAAAGACAAAGCTTAAGTGCCAATGTTTGTGTAGAGTTTACAAAATCAAAAGAAAGAGCAAAGATGACAATAATTGTTTTGAGATAGAGACTACACATTAAACCCTTACAACATCAACAAAAAACACCAATAGTTTCAAGTTGAAATACATGTTTTTTGTAGTTTTTCACATATCATAATGTCCTTAGCAGCTAAATCCAACTTTCATGTGATGAATTTGTTCCATACTTTCCTTCAACAAATTGGCATTTCCAAATGTATTAAAAAGTAGCGTATGTATTACTTTTCCATGAAGATAGTATCGAGTCCCAATGACATGTTATGTGAGGCGCTTCAATTTGTAGTGGCAATGTAAATGTGCGTCTCAATGGGTTTTACTGCAGAAACAAATTAAACATAGGGTTAGTAAACAAATCAAGTTGTAAGTTGTAAGCAATTTAAACACAAAAAACATGATTTTCATTGCTTTAATTAACCATGCCAATATTACAGAAAGAAGAAATCAATGCAACAGTTCCTTGCATGGTCTCTGCTATGCTCCATTTAATGTTGGGAACATTGATGGAGAACCATATTCAATTCATCTGATTGGCCTTGTCTGATCCTATATTCAATACAGAAAAAGGTTTATCATCAATATACAGGGTTCTACCAATACTGACCACGCCTATGTTTCTTCTAGCTAGCCATCGTTTAGAGACAAACCGTTTGGTATCATTTGTTCAACATATGTTGTTATGTGAAAGCTAGCGATTGGAGAGCACTTCATCAATACTACCTGAAAAGAACATATCTCATTGTTTAACAACAATCAATGGAGAAGAGAAATAAAATAAGCCAAGTTCTTAATGCTGAAAAGGTGAAATTAATATATTTACAATCAGACTCAATGCCTATCTTCCTTCCTATTAACAATAATTCAGTTCCAAACTCCAAGAATTGGCATCCTGAAGAGATTGTCTAAAGTTATACTACTAAGCGGTTAAATGATTAGTGGGATGTTCACAATATTATGAACCTAGGAATTTTCAAAAAAATTAAGCATACTACCAGAACATACATTCTTCATACTGTTGTCCATTTCCAAAATACTATACTGCAGAATTTTGTTACTATTGTTTGTCACCTGAATACAAAGAAGTTGTTTAATATTAGTGTAATCAAGAAAATGAATAATAATAATAATAATAATAATAATAATAATAATAATAAAAACCAAAAGTCTAAAGTAATCGGTAGACTTAACAATGGATCAATATGATTAGTAAAAATTACCATACATTTGAAAATGAAGCTTGTGATGGCTGACACCTTTGCCTTTGTTATGGTAATTGGAATTCTGAAAAGAGGACCATGCCACGGAGCTTTGTAGTCAATACCATAGACCTCAAACTAATGAATATCATCACTTAGATTGGAGGGAACCACAACTACAGTGACAGAGAAGAAATCAATGATATCAAACATAAGATTCCATATAACCATAGAAAATTACAAAAACTTAGATACTGATATTTGAATAGATCCTCACAAACAACTGAACAATCTGTCAAATTTCTTCTAGTCCTGTAATATAAGCCCAACATCATGCATTTCATTGTCCAAGAAGTATCAACACAAACCTTGAAACACCAATAACCTTGCTAATAACGAAAAGATACAAAATTCTCATGCAAATTAGAACTCTTTTGCTTTGCACGATTGAATATCATGAGAAATAAGAAATTAGTGCACAATTGAGCTTTCCAATAATTTGTTTACCCTCATCTACTCAGTATACGTTTTAGTTTTTTAGAATAAAAAGTCAGTAAAACCATAAAATGTCCAAAGTAATATAATAGGAATTATTATTAAAAATGATAGACAATAGTAAAATTGGGTCAGATTATTAAGTTAATCTACCACATTTGCACACACTTGGCGAAGTGAAGATGAAATCCTACAATTAGGCAAATCCAAAGATTAGAAGCTCCCGGTTTGGCAAGACACCTAAACTCTATAAGGCTCGGTTTCAAGCTTGCTCCCATCGATCCGGATTTTCACAATTGTACTCACTCACGAACTCCATCATTTGCTTCCAAGAAATTGCTGTCATTCAACTTTCCATTTGGGCATCAATATCTTCGCTCACAATAAATCCAATTGCTTCATCCTCCCATGCAAAGGTCGATAGAGAATCACATGATAAGTGGAGAAAGTGAAGGAAAGTTCCATCAGATCAAATAGTCTAACCAAGCGAGAAAAATTAAAACATTGATAATTCTATTGGTTCTAGGTATCGCCATCACCCCCGTCATTAGCGTAATTGAAAACATGAAAAATTGCCATCACCAAATACATTAGCCTAGAATATTCCACTTAATAACTGATCAACAAGAGGAGCTTTTCGGACATCATACATAGATGTGTAGATTGAAGTACTTCAATAGTTTCATTTAGATTCTAGACCACTTTCTATTATAAAATCTTGAATCCTTTTCTATATTACTTAGAAGCCACTTTAAGGAAACTCAAAGAAACCGAAATGAGCAAGAAAAAAAAAAAAAGTAACTAAATTGAAATGATTATGACAAATACATATGGAAAGGAAACTCAAAAGTGATGAAAACTATTAAATATAGCAATCTATGTAATGGTAAGTAACAATATTTCCTTGAAAACTCCTTTCCCGATGATGGTGAAAGAAGAATGTCTTCACCAATTCCCACACGATGAAAGATACTCACGTAAGCCTAGTTCTCATCGGGTTCAATAGCTCAAAATATAGTTGGCCTCAAATAGTGAATGCCTAATTTGGTGTAGTATCAAGTCACCATCTATTCTCAACATATGGCATCAAAGCAGAAGCAGACTCCTATATCACCACTAAAAATCATAGCAAGGCATTTAACTTGCAAACTCAAACATTAGATTAGGGATTTGGAGGAGCGACATTGAGTCAACATCAAATAATGGGAAAATTTGAATTTGCTTTGGTTGCTATTGTGAAATTCAAAAACATGAATACATCATCTTTACCCAATTGCACCTTTAAGGGAAGAAGAGATATGATCAAATAATAAACAAATAGAAAAAGGTAGAAAACAAATAGCAAAACAATGAAAAAGAAAAAAGCCTGAACCTGATTGTTGGAACTGGAACAAATTTTAAGCTACTGATATTAAAGTCCGATGAGATATCCTTTGATCCTATCATTTGACTTACATGGAGTATGCTTATTTTCATTTTCTCTTATCTGATCTATCAAAAACCAAAGACCACAAAAAGAACAGATTTATCATTTTAACAAATCAATTTCTCCTTATACAGGGAAGAAGAAAACATTTGCTCCCCATAACCATGAGATGATATTGGGAACTCTCCACTCAACTGCATGCATTGGAGAAACAAAATTATTTGTATTGAAGAGCAAAAATTCAAGATATGCAAGCAGAGGCAAGATAAGTAAAGTAAAAGAGGGAAGTCATCCATCACTATGAGTTCTAGAGTAGTGCTAAGAACTAATATTCATTTTTTTAAAAACATCACCAAATTAACAGACATGCATAACCTCAAAACACATTAACTAAATACAGTCATTTTTAACAATGAACTAATGTTGAGTTCTTTAACAGTAGCAAGAAGTTTAAATCAACATAAGTTCCAATACCTGTGCAATTCCTATGCCACCAATGTTGCATAACTGTCATTTAAGAAAAAATCAAAACCACCATTAATTTGGCAAACAAATACACAGAGTCCAAAAAACTACTGGATGTTAAAATAAAGACTCACCAAAATCCTGCAAATCAAAAAGTTTAGCAAGCAAAATTGTGAGTTAAAATATTGCCACACCAAGCATGTATGGAGCATGAAAATCAGAGGGAAAAAAGCAAAAATCAAAGAGACGTTGCTCAAGCTTTTTTACCTTTCTTCCTGTAATTGATTGATTCAATATCCATATTCTAACACACTCTGCACTGGAGGAGAGAAGGGAAGATCAATTCAAAGGGAGGGAAGAAATAAATGGAGGAGGAAGGAAGAAATACACCGCAACACACCGCTACCAACTCCATAGCAACCACCGCCTGCAGCACCTCTTACATCTCTCTGGGGTCCTCTCTCTCTACTCATCATCTCTCCACCACCGTCGCCCGTTTTCACTCCTCTCATCCCTCTATCCCGAATGACCTACTTTGCGTGTGCGAAACCATTTGTGTGTTGGAAGCCTTGTGTGTCTGACATTGCCGAATTCGCAACCAATCGAAATTGATTTCTTGCTGCAATCAACTGAGGAATGATCTTCCAACACACTGAAAATTCGCAGGTTTACACCATAAAGCAAAATGGAACAGAAAAACAAAGACACATGGCAACAGAAATCTGAAACAAAATCTTTGACACCATTTCTTTCGATTTCTTCCACTTCTTCGACTGTTGCATTCCTTGGTGACCAAATCCTACATGTCACCAAAGAATTACATGGAGTATGCGTGGCACACATGGCGGCAACTAAACGGCGGTAAAATTGGAGGGAAATGACATGGCAAAGGTGATGTGGAGACTCAACAAGATGTATTGTCTTTGATTGCGACAACCGATTCCACGCGTTTACAGTTTGGCCGAGACTTGCTTTGGGCGATTAAGGACGAGCTAGGCGGTGTTCCTTCAAGGCAGTGTCTTGATTTTCTTCTAAGTGCTTGTGCGAATGCGGGAGATTTGAATAATGCCCTTTCAATAGTTATTTCCCTTTCCCTCATAGTTATGGTTATTTATTTGGTTATTTTGCATGGTTGTAGGATGTATCAGGCACTTTTGACGCAACAATGTAGAATAGTTGAGAGTTAATTCATTATTATAAGTTTATAACAATGTCAAATTATTTACTAGTATTTTGCAATTATTGTTTACTATCTACTGTTGATACCAAATTGGATATGAAAATTGTACTTATTTACTAAAGTTTAAAATCTTGATGAATATGTCGTTTATACCATTTAATTGTATGAGTTAACACTTGATAACTGCATTTTTACCTACAGATTGAAAGATAACCCAATTTGTGAAGAAGTTGGAGTAGTAGGAAACTACTGCTCCATTTTTTTTTTAATTATTTTTTTAAAATTTGCGACGGATTTGCGATGAAATTTGCCACGG
This sequence comes from Oxytropis ochrocephala, assembly GCA_020916435.1. Lineage (NCBI taxonomy): Eukaryota > Viridiplantae > Streptophyta > Magnoliopsida > Fabales > Fabaceae > Oxytropis > Oxytropis ochrocephala. The sequence continues at coordinate 102,389,284 of CM037088.1, forward strand.
ATTTGCGATTTAAAATTTGCCACGCGCTTGCGACGGAAAAAATTTGCCACGCAGTTTGCGACGGAAAAATTTGCCACGGAAATTCCGTGGCAAACGATTTGCGACGAGCGTTTTTGCCACCAATTTTTGTCCGTGGCAAATGTTGTTTTGCCACGGAAATTTGTGCATTTGCCACGGAAATGTCCGTGGCAAATCATCGATTTTCTTGTAGTGATTGAGCTTCACATGTTGATTGAGCTAATGCTCTGTATTCAGCTTCAGCTGATGACCTTGATACAATAGACCGCTTCTTGCTCTTCCATGAGATCAAGGAAGTTCCCACGAAGAAACAAAAACCAGAAATGGATCTTCTAGTATCAATACATGCTCCCAATCAAATCACGAACCCTCGATGGTGAGAGGTGACTTAGAACCAAAAACAAACCATTTCTGGATTGTTCTTGATAAACTTCACAACCCGGCGGGCACTCTGCAGTGAACATCAGTTGGAGCATCCAAAAATTGACTTAATTTCCCAACAGCATAGGATATCTCTGGTCTAGAGTGAGTCAGGTATATAAGTTTCCCTATCAAACGTCTGTAGATGGTGGGATCAGTGATTGCTTGTCCAGTGGTCTTAAACAGCTTCAATTGAGGTTCCATGGGTGTAGAGAAAGGTCTTGCAGCTAGTAAACCAGCTTCTTGGAGAAGGTCAAGGGCATATTTTCTCCGCAGAGAAATGCCTTCAGACTTGCAGTGCAACTTCAAAGCCAAAAAAATATTTTAACTCCCCCAAGTCTTTGATGCTAAACTTGTCATCAAGTATAGTTTTTACATTGTTGATTTCATCCAGATCTGTACCTGCAAGTACTAGATCATCTACATATACTAGCATGGCAGTGAAACCACTTTTGCAGGCTTTAGTGAATAAGGAGTAATCAGCTTTGGATTGATTGAATCCTGTAGAAAGAAGTGTATCAGTTAGCTTGGCATTCCATTGCCTGCTAGCTTATTTCAAACCGTACAAGGATTTTTGCAGTTTGCAGACAAGATCAGGGCTAGGAAGGTCAAGGCCTGGTGGTGGTTTCATATAGACTTCCTCCAACAAATATCCATGCAAGAAAGCGGTATTGATGTCCAATTGGTGAAGATACCAGTTCTGAGTAGCAGCAATGGCCATCAGAACCCTTACAGTTGTCATTTTTACAACTGGACTAAAGGTTTCTATGTAGTCAATCCCAGTTGTTTGGGTGAAGCCCTTTGCAACAAACCTTGCTTTGTGTCTTTCTATTGATCCATCAGCATGTAATTTCACCTTGAAAACCCATTTACAACCTACGGGTTTTCTTATTAGTCAGATAGGAACTAGTGTCCGTGTATTGGTCTTCATCGTGAGCGAGATAGTTTAGCTTGAATGACACTTTTCCAGTTTGCATCACAAATGGCTTCCTCATAGGATGCAAGTTCAACATTGGTGGAAAGGCTCAAGATGTAGTGTTTGTGTGTGGGTGACAGTTTGTGATATGAGATATAATCAGAAATAGGGTACTTACATTCGCCATTAGATGATGAAGAGTCAGCTGAGATGGAATCATGGATTGTGTTGGCAATGAGGCTGCAGTGATAGTCTTCTAAGTAGCTAGGTGTTTTTTTTGGTCGGTCAGATCTTCTAAGGGTGGTTTCTAAGTCTTGGTGGTTCATTTGTGGTGGTTCAATATCACTGTTGTTGTCATTTGGTTGTGGTGAGTGAGTATTTTGGTTGGGATTGGATTCCGTTGGAAAGGTAGGTTGGTTATCATTGAGCTCAGTAGCACTAGAGGTAGTATTTGGGTAATTTGTGTTAGATGTAGCATTGTGGTTATCATTGAGCTCAGTATCACTAGAGGTAGCATTTGGGTGATTTTTGCTAGATAGAGGGTTAAGGATATCTACATTTTGGCGCCTCTCCTCACATAAGTCATCAAGGTATGTGTGATGTATATCGGAAGGTGTGGTGCATTGTGAGGAGGACTCATTTGATGATGTAGAGGCATAAGGAAAGACATTTTCAAAAAATTCTACATCTCGTGAAATAAATATTTCTCTTGAATGTAAGTCAAAGAGCACATGTCCCTTGACACCAGTTTTGAAGCCCAATATAAATACACTTTCTAGATCTAGAGTCTAATTTTCTTCTATTTGCCTTTAAAGTAGAGGCAAAACAAAGGCATCCAAAAACTTTTAAAGGATGCACATCAGGTAAAAAATTATGTAAAATCTCAAAAAGGAGTTTTTTGTGATAAAAACTTTGTAGGTAACCTATTTATGATGTGAACAACATGGTTCACAGCATGTCCCCAGAAATGTTTTGGGAGCCTAGATTGAAAAAGGAGGGCTCTAGTGACATTAAGTATGTGTTGGTGCTTTCTTTCAACAATTCCATTTTGTTGAGGAGTGCCAACACATGATGTTTGATGAATAATGCCCTTTTCATTAAAAAAATCTTTTAGCAAAAACTCAGGACCATTATCAGTCCTGATGCATTTTATTCTGGCTTCAAATTGTGTCTCTACTAATGAAACAAAGGATTTAACTAGTTGTGATGCATCTGATTTTAATTTCATGAGAAATACCCATGTGAATCTACTTTTGTCATCCATCACAGTTAGAAAATACCTTTGTCCAAATATGGCAGGAACAGAAAGGTCCCCCCAAATATCGATATGGATCAAATCAAAACATTTTTCGAGATCTGTTGATGCTATTTGGGAATGGCGACTTTTTTCTGCTTTTGTATAGTAACAAACATCACAAGCGCAATTAGACTTAGTGCACTTGATGTAAGGGAAAGATTTATTTATTTCCACTAATTTTTCATAAGAGGGGTGGCCAAACCTTAAGTGCCAAAGATTACAATCATCAATTTTGGTAAGTGAGCTTACATTGTTAACAATAGATAGAGGAAATTTATTACAGATTCTGACTGAAGGTGTGGTGAGCCTAAACAATCCATTTTTCAGTTCAGCTTTCCCAATCATTGTTTGGCAAAGGTCGTCCTGTATCAGACATCCTTTTCTGTTAATATGCACATCACAATCTATGTCAATAACAAGTTTTGGAATGGAAATGAGATTGAAAGAAAAATTTGGTATGAACAAAACATCATGAATGCAAAGGTTATTATCAAAGCATATTGTGCCTGCATACTCAGTGGTGACAAGGGTTCCATTTGGCAATTTTATGGTGAGGGGTCTAATTCTTTTAAGGCATTGAAAGAAATCTATGATGAAACAAACATGATCAGTGGCTCCTGTATCTATGATCCAAGCCTTACATCTACGGGGATCAGGAAAAAGACAGATATCAAAAGTGGAACAGATATTAGAAATACGTTCGTACCTGATTGAACAGTTGTGAAATGGTTAATATTATGAGTCTGCCCTAAGCCAGCATTCTGTAGAAGTGCCAATAAAGCTTTGTGCTGCTCTGGTGTGAATCCCAGCTGATTGGAACCAGTCGTGTTGGTGTCCTGATGCTCTTCTTCATAGACAACAGATCCACCATCATCTTCTTCATTTTCGATGTGCGCTTATTCACGCTCCTATTTGAGGAGGGTAACCGTGTGTTTCTTGTAGCATGAATCAACCATGTGTCCGGTTTTATCACAATGCGAGCATGTCTTAGTTCCTCTTCCCCTTCCACCAGTGGTCCTTCCATTACCTCTATCTCTAACAACACCTCCTCTTCCTTGAAAGTTAACAGTAGCAAGAACCTTTGATTCATCCATAGTGGCAACAGTTTGCCTTTCTTCTTTGAATTAGAAGTGAGTATACCTTGCCAATATTTGGAAGAGGTTCCATAAGCATAATTTGTGATCTCACAGAGGTATATTGTTCATTCAATCCTTTTAAAAATCTTAGAACATTTTCGGTTTCCCTATATTGTTTGAATTTTATAACAACATCGCACCTACAAGCATCTAGGCTACAACAACACTTAGGTGCAGGAAGAAAATTCTCTAATTCTTGCCATAATTTCTTTAGTTTTGTGTAGTAAGTAGAGATAGATCCATCACCTTGCTTAGTTGTGTAAATTTCTTCTTGAAGATCGGAGATTCTCGAATATGTCTCCTTGATAGAACTCCGTCTTTGAGATCCTTCCACACTTCCGCAGTAGTATCCATCCAAAGAATGCTCTGTGTGATCTCAAGAACGATGGAACTATTGATCCAAGACATCACCATGGTGTTGCAACGGTCCCAGGAGATGGAATTCCTATCCTTATCATAAGGTCTAGGTAGTGAACCATCGATAAAATGAATCTTGTTCTTCGATCTCAAGGCCATAGTCATGGACCTTGACCAGGTATGGTAGTTGTTCCCGTTTAGCGGCGGAGAAATGATAGCAATTCCAGGATTATCGCTAGGGTGCATGAAGTATGGATTCAACATATCAGTTTGATATGCTTTATCCTTATCTTTGCTTGTATTTCCAAAGACGGTGATGATAGTAGAAGATCGAGGACTCTCAGTTGCCATTGAAGAAGATGATAGCAAGGAACGACAACACGATAAGGTCAAGAATTGGACCAGAGAAGAAATTGATGAAACAATTCACAAAATAGGGCAAGATATGAGGAATTGGCACTGAAATCGTGAGTTTTCAGGTAAAGATTGAAGCAAATTTAAAGATAGGTACAAAAGGTGATTTTGACCTAGAAAAGAGGGAAAAATGTCGAACCGTGAGATTGACGAAGAAACAAAGAGAGATATCAGAGTTGAAGCAACGATGGTGGTAGAGCCCCTAGAAAGGAGCTCTGATACCATGTGAAAAGTGGGAATGAGACTCCATGAAAGCAAGATCAAAGCTCAAGGTGATTGAGCAACAAAATATAGACGAGGAAAAATTGGAAATTCTCATTATTCTGCAAACTTTACAAATGGAGTTATATATCCACTGAGTTTGAACACAAAATCAGTTAGATGATACCCTAACAAACTTGCTAACTGATTCAACTAAAAGATAACCAAAACAGTTAAGAGATTAGAAGAAAAAGAAAAGATGACTAAACTTCTAATAACAACCCGATAGTAATGCTAGTTACAAAAAGCACTAAAGAGTAAAGTGAATCATTAGGTGATGTGGCAATGTTGACCAGTGACTAGGCATTGACTAAGGACACCTCAGCATTCTTTGACTTTGACAGATCGGAACCTCAAACTAGGCTCATGCTTGATGCCTCATCTGGAGGAGTTCTTCTAAATGGTTCTTACAATGATGCTTACAACTTGATTGAAGACATTCTTTGCAAATAACTATCAATGGCCTCTTTGCTAGGTCAAGTGTTCAAAAGAAGGTGGCTGGTATACATGAAGTGAGTGAGGTCACTGCCTTGTCTGCTCAAGTGGCTTCCCTCTCCAACCAAATCAGAAATATGACAAACCTAGTGCTTTGCAGAACACCTATCGCAAAGAATCAAGCAATCAGAGCAACAATTGAGCCAGCTCCATGTGGTTCCTCTCCAAGTTGTGTTTACTGTGGGGGAGGTCATCTTTATGAGGAGTGTCCTGCGAATCCTATCTTTGTCAACTATGTTGGGTACAACAAGGGTAATAATCCATACTCAAATACTTACAATCTTGGGTGGAAGAACCATCCTAATTTCGTGGAGCGAGAATAATGCAAAGAAAGACTGCTGCAAAGAACTACTCCAAAGACCTGTTGTGCCACCAAGATTTTCTGCTCAATCAAAGCAAGGTGCTCCTACAACTGATACTTCTATGGAGGCTATGTTTAAGGCCTTCATGAATGAAGGAAAGACTCAATATCAGACACGGGGAGCTGCAATCAAGAATCTAGAGAACCAACTTGGTCAAATAGCTACTGCTCTAACCCAGAGACCTAGTGGGGCATTGCCCTCTACTACGGAAGCTACATCTTCTAAGGGGAAGGAGCAATGCAAGGCTATATCTCTAAGGAGTGGAAAAGATTTGAGTGGGCCATCACTTGATTCAAATACAGGTGGTGGTTACAAAAGGAAAGAAAAAGTTTTTGAAAAAAATGAAAAAAAGAGTAAGACAGATGCGATAGCAACTCATGCTGCAGCATCTGATGCAACACCAGTGCCACCACCTGTGCTTGATCAAGATGTGCTACCTCCACCATTCCCATTTGTAACATCCCTAATTTCGTTAATTTCGAATTAAAAAATTAACGAGTGATTTATTACTCGAGTAGGTAATAAATCAAGTCACGGATATGAGGTTGTCGCGGAAGCAATTTATAATTGCTAGAGTAGATAATTTAAATGCATTATTGAATGGAAATTAGAACACTAGGGGTATTTTAATCTTTATACCACTCACACTAAATGAGATCCAAAGACCCAAAAATATCCAAACACTCTCTCATTCCACACTTGTGTGAAATAAAGTAAGAGAGAAGAATTGAGAGAGAGAGAGAGAGAGTATACGGATAAAAAGAAAGAAGGAAAGAAAGAAAAATTGAGAAAGGGAAAGTAAGAGAGAGAAAGAAAGGGAGAACCGAGAGAAAGAGATAAAAGAGGAAGAAGAGGAGAAGGGAAGGAGGAGAAGAGAAAGAGATCTTCATCACCACCCATTGCATGTAAGTATCTCCTTGACCATTCCACACCATTTCTGATCCTCTTTCTATTGGTACAAATTTCAGAAACTCACTCCCTCTATTTCTCATTTCACCATTCTTGAGGTTCAAAGCTCATCTTGGCCATTAATGGAGTTTTGGAGCTTGTAAGTGGTTCTAAGAGGTTCAAGGTGCAAGTAGAAGCTCAAATCTGAAGCTACGATGTTGTTTGAGAGCACTTTTGGGATGATTCAGTTGCTGCTCTCAAGATTAGAAGAGGATGGGTTCGGTTTGAGGCGTTGGGAGTGAGTTCGGGATCGTTCGGGTTCAGTAAACACTTCTGGTATTGCGTGATTTTCATCACGTTAGGTGAGTTTTACTCGCTTAGGGTTTTTGTTTTATGTTGTGCTGACTGGTTGATTGTTTGTTATCGTTGATATTGATTGCGTTTACGTAAATTTTGAGTCGCGAAACGCAAATTGGTCTCGAACTCATTGTTTTAGAAAATCTGGACACAACTTCGGTTTCCTTAGAATTGGGACTGTTCGGTTAGTCCAAAAATTATGTTTCTGATTGTTTTTGAAAATAGACTTAACGCCGGTCGTTTTGGCATTGGTTTCGTTAAATTTGGAGTTGTGTAGCTTAAGTTATGAGTGTCTCAAGTAATTATGTCAAATTTCTGAAATTAAACTGTGTCAGGTCTTGAGTTCTCAATTGAACTCCGTTTTAAATAATTCTTGTTTCGTTGGAAAGTAGACAAAAAGTCCTTCGAAATAGGCACAAGAATCACTTGATTTTACTGTGTATTGAGAGAGAACAATTAGTTACAAGTTTCACTTTTGTAACAGTAACGATTTTGCACCAGCCACATTGTTTTAGCCATAACTCTCTGAATACTTGTCATATCAGTGTGGGACTTGAACCATTGGAAAATAGACAAAATCCAGAACAAGACTATAAGAAAGTTTAATATTCATTATCTACACATTAGGCACTGGTTTGGATGGTTTTGGTTAGAAATTGAATAAGTTATGCTCATTCAAAAACTGCACAGAGATGCTGTCCAGAATACATTCGGTTTAGAAACGGAACGAGTTCGGGATGAGTTCGTGAGGTTTTCAGAATCGTTTGAACTTCAAGAAGTTTCGGTTTTGTGTGATTTTCATCACACGAGGTGAGTTTTACTCACGTTTAGGGCTTTTGAAGTTTGCTTTGTGTGATTGGGATTGATCGGAGAACGAAACGGAACGGAAAATTGGGCACAAAGTTGAGAAGTTCCTTATGTCCCCAAATCCGATGTTTCGTTTCGACGCTCCGTTCGACTTCAAACTTATTTCAAATCCTTTTCCTAACCACTTATATTATATATGGATGATATTGCTATGTTTTGAATTTGGTTGAATTTACAAATCTCTTGAAAAACCGAAAAATCTAGTATACGTGTGGGAATCAAACTTTTGAATATAAAGTGATGTTTGGACCGTGATAAAGTTTCTTGATTGTTCTAGTATGGTATTATAACATATCATAGAGTGACTTATGTTTCGATATATAAACTATATCGAATATAGGAGACGGCCCAATGCGGGTATGATTTATAAATTATATTGTGTATAGAAGACGACCCAATGTGTAACACCCCGAAAAATAAAATAAAATAATTCAATTAGTTTAATTAATTTGATTAGTTGAGTTAGTAATTTTAGTTGAAGCGTGAGGTAATTAAATTAAGAGGGAAATATCATGCTTTGTGTGGGAGTGGAATCGAGTAGTAGTGGGGGTGTAGCTATGAGCCCAATGCGTGAAAGGCCCACAGCTCAAACCCCAAGGGTTATGCGAAACCCTCATTCCCAACTCATTCAGGGAAGAAAAACGAAATGGAGAGAGAGTGAGAAGGAAGGATAGGGCGGCGCTAAGAGAGGGAGGGAGAAGAGGAATTTCGCAAGTTCTCAAGGCGTCGATCGTGGGTTGCTGTAGTTACTCTTCGGTGTTCCAATCGTCTTCTACGGAGCATACGTTTAAGAGGTAAGGGTGAGCGTTTCGGTTTAACATGATTGAGTATATAGTGGGGTTTTGTGGGGTTTGTGGGATTTGATTTTATGGCTGAGATTGATGATGTTTGATGATTTCGTATTGTTGAAGAGTTTGGTTGATTTTGATGAAATTGATGATGTTTGATGAGATTGATGATGTTTGATGATTTCGTATTGTTGAAGGGTTTCGTTGATTTTGATGAAATTGATGATGTTTGATGAATTGATATTATTGATGAAATTGATGATGTTTGATGAATTCATATTGTTGAAGAATTTTGGTGTTGTTTTGATGAATTTGATGCATTGGAAGTATTTGATGACTGATTTTGGTGAATAAAACGTGCATTTTGGTGTTATGATCTGAAATTCCTGCACAGTGCACTGCTGCTGCCCATTCGCGCCTCGCCTGCGCTTGAGTGGCGCTCCGGGCGCAAGTGCGCTGCGCAGCAGCCTGATGTTCCTGCCCAATCGCGCCCCAGTCGCGCTCGACTCGCGCCCCAGTCGCGCTCGACTCGCGCTCCGAGCGCGAGTCATTGTTTTTCACAGTTTTCTCACTGTTTTCTTTAAAATACTGTCACGTTTTTGAAAAATTGATATCTTGCGAACCGGGAACCCGATTGAGGTGTTCTAAGATGCGTTGGAAAGCTTATTCAGAGACCTAACTGAATATTCTATTTTTAAGGCAAAATAAAATGTTTTGTGGTAGCTGTTATACGAATGAAATGCTGCTGTGTGCCTAAAAGTAAAGTGTTGTAATGTTTTTGAAAAAAATTGATATCTTGCGAACCGGGAACCCAATTGAGGTGTTCTAAGATGCGTTGGAAAGCTTATTCAGAGGCCTAACTGAATATTCTATTTTTATGGTAGAGTAAACTGTTTTGTGTTGCCGTTAATACAAATAAAAATTTGTGATGCTATGTTTATATAAATGAGTCTCGGTGAAATGTTATACTACTAGTGTGCTAATTGACTATGGCTAGACTGTGGTTTACCACTAAGGTCAGAATTTCTTTCACTGGTGTATTTACAAGGGCATCACTGAGAGTCTTGCAAAGGTGGCCAATGCCTGTTGCAAGTAGTATCAGTTACCTGAGTAATCCCATAGTCAATCAGTTCATTATTTTATAACACATTAAGCTAAAAGACAATCAAATATATACATATATATATATATATATATATATATATATATATATATATATATATATATATATATATATATGCTCAATGATGATGAGAAAAAGTATGACTGTGATGATGTTGCTATATGATTTTGACGAATATGACGAGTTCACTCTATGAGTGATTATGATGATGTTGCGATATGATTTTGACGAATATGATGAATACACTCTATGAGTGTTTTATGATGGTGATGATGATAACTCCAGGTGAGTGTTTGATGAATTGCACATGTGTTCACAGAGTCTCATGGGATGTGCATACTATGACGAATAGGCTTCGGCCTCTTATGACGAATAGGCTTCGGCCTCTTATTATGACGAGTATGGTACCATCATGCATATGCCCGCGTGTGGGTTGCATTTTCATACATAATCATGACTGTGAATTGTTGCTGTTTGTGATTGGAGCTGGTGTTGTGTGATTATGATGTGGTGATGATGATGATACCGTGTGATTGTCTGCTCTCATTTCTCTATTATGTATCTGATTATGTTTTATTGAAATTCTCACCCCTTCTGCTTGGAATGTTGCTCCATTGTGGCAACGCTGCAGGTAACCCGAGTGAAGGTCTTGCCGCCTTCTTTGATAGCCTAAGGGATGTCTGTCGAGTCGCTCTCTGATACTGTAGCACCTAGGGGGCGTAGTTTGAAGTTTGTTAGTTTAATTACTCAACTTTTTAATGATTTTGTGGTTGATGTGAGACGTGTCTGAGTGGTTTTGGCGAGTTATGATTTTATTCCGATGTGACGTAAAATTTCTTTTATTAATGAGGTTTAATTTTTATGATTTGTGGTTTCTTCATAGCAAACTTTAATGAGTGCAAATGATGAGGTTTTTGTTATGAAGAGGTAGCATTTCTTTTCTACCAATTAAATTAATATTTTGAAAAGGAAATTACTCTGATAATGACGTGTAAATTGAGGGGTAGAAAAGGGGTGTTACACAATGCGGGTATCATATTTAATTATATCGATTATGGGTGACGACCCAAGAGGATAGTACACTAGGGAGAGGGAAGTCATGAGCCCTCGAGCTAGGCCCATATGAGGTTGTTCACTGTGAGTGGATTGGGTTCACCGCAAACCGAAGAAAAGAAAAATGGTTTAAGGTGTTGTACTAGTTTAATAAAGAGGATAGTCATAACCATCAAGAATTGGGTTGTGAACTATAGTTTATAATTTAAATTGTACATAGTCATCAAGAATTGGATTATGAACTCTAATGTAATTTATTTATCGGATTACCAGTGATTGATTGTGTATTGTAATTCATATTGAATTACTAATAAATGGGCGTACTTAGGTTGGAAGGAAACTCTCAATGCTATTGACCAATTCGGCAAGGAATTGGAGTGCGCCAAGCGCACTTAGGTTGAGAGGAAACTTCCAACGCTATTGACCAATTCGGCGAGGGATTGGAGTGCGTCATAAATAATCTTTTGAAAAGGAAAAATGTTTTATAAATGGACCGAGTGATAGGTAAGGGGTCACGGTAAGACTCACCGAGATTTGTTATCTCACCCTACAAATGTTGTTGTTTCTGAGAGAAACAGGAAAGAAGATCCTTTATGGCACGAGTGGATGGCGTGCTCGAGAAGGAAATGGAAGACGTAGTTCTTCTATTACTAGTAATGATTTTCCTTGTATCTTTGTATTCGATTTATAACTTGAATTTGTATTTGAGTTATGTAATCGTTTCACTGTGGTCTTGTTTTGGGATATTGAACTCTGGACTATATTATGTTTACGACTCTTTGATTTGGATTCGAGAGTTTTTGGTCAAATCAATATCTCAAACAGAATTTTTATACTCTACGATGTATGTCATTAGAGTGCGCTTTAGTATTTCTACTTGATAGAAATATGAGGTGTTACATTTTGGTATCGTGAGCGATTCGGCTAGTCGGACATAGAGACCTTATGGTCAAGAGGGTAGATCGAGTCGGCTAGGGACTTAGACAATTAAATGTCGAAACCTTTCAAGATATTATGTGAAGTATTGGGTCGATCCACTCAATGTTTCATGTGAGTTACTGAGAATGATGACAATTATTTGCCTCACTTTCGAAAATGTCCAAACCCTAAACCATAGGAATTCGCCTTCTTGGTTTATCGAGCACGCAATGAAGCGAAGGGCTACGGATGGTGTTACAAGCAAGCAATGGGAAGCCAAGTTGGTTCGAGAAATTAAGGGCGATCGTTGATTAATGAACTCGGTGCAATTGTAGAATTGCGATGGAAGCTATTGTAGGTTCTACAGGAACTACAATTAAGCAAAGCCTTTGGGCGATAATAAAGCCAAAGATCGTCGTAAGATCTGTTAAGATTAACTGAAACCCCAAAATCCTGACCATTGATTAGTTAATCTATCAGTTACCGACACACCGTTTCACAGCTAACCTTATTGTATGGTTAGAGTAAACCCCAGCTTATGTCACAGTTAGAGACATTCTTTCAGATAACTGCAAGTATTGATCAGGTTCTTTTCCTCAAAGCCACATTTCGAAATGCCATGAATCCGATTTAGTAAGCTGTAGTGCAATTTCAGTATTGGCTACAGAACCAAATGTTGATGGAGTCAGTTCCCGATTACGGTTTCTAAACCAAGTTCCATTCAAGATGAGATTAGTAGGTTATGGTAACCGAAAATAACCTTATTATTACCTTGGGATTATGAGCAAGCCAATCTCGGTCTGTGAGAAATTTTCGTCAGTTCTCCGACTTGTTTTATTTATAACTTTTAATTCGGAACTCCGATTTTTATGTTCCGGGATGCGTTGGAAAGCTAACGAAAATGTCTACACATCTGAGAAGGATTTGAACTAATTGTTCAATGGTATTCTGAAATGTACTTCTGCCTTACTCTAAGTTGTTAAGCCTTAAAGTGTTTATTGGCCATATCCCCATTAGAGGTCCGGAGAGTTGGACAAGGACTTCCAATCATTAAGAATAGATTCTTAGAACCCGGTTTATAATGATAATCATTGTACTTTTCAAAAGGATCTATTTCATGGAAATGGTTGTTAGTAACTGTAGCCTTCCAGTAGTCCTTAGAGTTTTCAAAAGCCAACGACAATGAGGTATTTCACTAGTATACTATAAGGGTAGAACTTCCAATTACTTAAAGTATTGGAAGTGGTGTTTTCCTATAGGAAGACCGAATCATCCAAGTGTTAAACACCTGACTTCTTGTTAGGCAAGACACATTCCTTACCAAATTGTTACTCTAGGAGTTATGGTTATGTTTGGAGAGTTGTGGAGTTTTGAGGGTTGTGGGACCAAAGGAATGAGTAAAATAGTGAGAATTGTTCTCGGAATCAACGCTGGAAGCATTGTCTTGTGCCCGTTTGATTCCGTGGAAGAATCCTTCTATTTTGATTATTTCTTTGATGTTATAATAATTAACTCAACTCCGTTATTAATCCAAATATGCACGTTTCGCCTAGAGTAGTCAACAATACAACATGATGGAACAAAGTTTAGAATTTTCTAGTAAGTCTTACTTAACTAGGAAAACTGTTATGTATCAAGCAAGAGATCTTTATTGTTTAGATCTTCTCATACTTAAGTGAATGAATAGTAGACTCAGTTCGGGAGAATAGTCGGTTGACTTATAGGTTCTGGAAAGCCATACATCTGCGTGAGACCATCCGAATTTAGTAATTGAATTCAAGGACTGAGTCGCGAGGTGAAGATACGTCTTATTAGTATTTCGGGTTAGCGAATAAATAAACTCCTATGGGTAAGTAAGAAAATTATTTCATATTCAAACTTTTTCAAGAAACTTTTACATAACCTTTACCCACTTGTGAGTCAGTTATGAACAATGTAGTGACAGAGTTTAACCCAAAGTTCTAATAGTACTGTACCAAATAAAACTGAAAGGTGATGTTCCCCAGTTTACTACAAGTTGGGGTGCTCCAGTGTTACTTGTTGAAAAGAAAGACGGGAGCAGGAGGTCGTGTATGGATTACCTCTAGTTGAACAAAGTTACTATTAGGAATAAGTATCCTTGCCAAGAATAAGTGATTTGCTTAATCAGCTTCGAGGTGCAACAGTGTTTTCAAAGATTAGTCTAAGGTCGGGTTATCTTTAATTAAAGGTTAGGGCTTTAGTTATTCCGAAGACAGCTTTTCATACTAGATGTAGACATTACAAGCGAGTAGTGATGCCCTTTGGCCTAACTAATGCTCCTATGGTATTCATGGATTACATGAACCGCGTTTTCCACCCGTACTTAGATTAGTTGTTGAAATTTTCACTGATAACATCTTGGTGTACACTAAGACCATTGTGGATCATGATCAACATCTCCGCATTGTTCCGAATGTACTCCGAGAGAAGAAGTGGTATGCTAAACCTTCGAAGAGAGATTTTTTTGGATGTTTGTAGTGAAGTATCTGTGACATGTGATATCCTAGTCAGGAGTGGCAGTAGTTCTTTCACTCATTCGGTTAACTTGTAAAGGACTGCCGTTTGGAAGAGATTTCGATTAAGAAGAACGTTTCCTCTAGAGTTGTAAAAGAGATTGACTTCTGTTCTCACCCAAATTCTTCCGGAACCGTCTCTGGGATTTCAAATATACAGTGACACCTCAAGAAGGTTTAGGATAGGTTATGATGTTGCATCAACAAGTGGTAACCGATGCATCCATGTAAGAGAAGCCTCATGAGGAGAATTGTCGACTCATGATTAGGAATTGGCAAATTCCGGAGTATATAGTGAGAATTGAAGATAGCTCGTAATCGCCAAAGAGGTTATGTTGTAAACCGAGTTTGACCACTAGAGCTTGAATCGTGATCCTATATTGTAAGAGTCTCACCAACTATTGGTACAGGTAGAGCATTGTGGGCGAAGAACTCAGTCCTCGAGTGTATTGTGCTAGTGGTGCGCTGTATAGCTTTACCTTTTGTATTGTCCAATTTACATGAAGTGTTTCTTGTATTCCAATTGAGGAAGTACCTTTCCGATCCAAGTCAACCGTTGAGCTAGAAACGACTGATCTCTGACTGATTCGTCATTTCAGCCTTATCCAAGTTATATCATAGAACATAGAGAGAAAACGGTTTGGACGAGAACGGTTCAAATTGTTAAAGTGGTGTGTGGGAATGGGAGGACGATATGCGGATTAGATATCCGTATTTGTTCTCTTGAGGTATGTTTATTCAATTTTGAGGACAAAATTCCCAAGTTGGGGTGATTGTAACATCCCTAATTTCGTTAATTTCGAATTAAGAAATTAACGAGTGATTTATTACTCGAGTAGGTAATAAATCAAGTCACGGATATGAGGTTGTCGCGGAAACAATTTATAATTTCTAGAGTAGATAATTTAAATGCATTATTGAATGGAAATTAGAACACTAGGGGTATTTTAATCTTTATACCACTCACACTAAATGAGATCCAAAGACCCAAAAATATCCAAACACTCTCTCATTCCACACTTGTGTGAAATAAAGTAAG
The DNA here is from genome assembly GCA_020916435.1 of Oxytropis ochrocephala. Classification (NCBI taxonomy): domain Eukaryota; kingdom Viridiplantae; phylum Streptophyta; class Magnoliopsida; order Fabales; family Fabaceae; genus Oxytropis; species Oxytropis ochrocephala. The sequence goes on from CM037088.1 coordinate 102,404,527, forward strand.
AGAGAAGAATTGAGAGAGAGAGAGAGTATACGGATAAAAAGAAAGAAAGAAAAATTGAGAAAAGGGAAAGTAAGAGAGAGAAAGAAAGGGAGAACCGAGAGAAAGAGATAAAAGAGGAAGAAGAGGAGAAGGGAAGGAGGAGAAGAGAAAGAGATCTTCATCACCACCCATTGCATGTAAGTATCTCCTTGACCATTCCACACCATTTCTGATCCTCTTTCTATTGGTACAAATTTCAGAAACTCACTCCCTCTATTTCTCATTTCACCATTCTTGAGGTTCAAAGCTCATCTTGGCCATTAATGGAGTTTTGGAGCTTGTAAGTGGTTCTAAGAGGTTCAAGGTGCAAGTAGAAGCTCAAATCTGAAGCTACGATGTTGTTTGAGAGCACTTTTGGGATGATTCAGTTGCTGCTCTCAAGATTAGAAGAGGATGGGTTCGGTTTTGAGGCGTTGGGAGTGAGTTCGGGATCGTTCGGGTTCGTAAACACTCGGTATTGCGTGATTTTCATCACGTTAGGTGAGTTTTACTCGCTTAGGGTTTTTGTTTTATGTTGTGCTGACTGGTTGATTGCTGTTATCGTTGATATTGATTGCGTTTCGTAAATTTTGAGTCGCGAAAACGCAAATTGGTCTCGAACTCGCTGTTTTAGAAAATCTGGACACAGCTTCGGTTTCCTTAGAACTGGGACTGTTCGGTTAGTCCAAAAATTATGTTTCTGATTGTTTTTGAAAATAGACTTAACGCCAGTCGTTTTGGCACTGGTTTCGTTAAATTTGGAGTTGTGTAGCTCAAGTTATGAGTGTCTTAAGTTATGTCAAATTTCTCGAAATTAAATCTGCGTATAGGTTCAGCTTTTTCAGGTCTTGAGTTCTCAATTGAACTCCGTTTTAAATAATTCTTGTTTCGTTGGAAAGTAGACAAAAAGTCCTTCGAAATAGGCACAATGAATCACTTGATTTTACTGTGTATTGAGAGAGAACAATTAGTTACAAGTTTCACTTTTGTAACAGTAACGATTTTGCACCAGCCACATTGTTTTAGCCATAACTCTCTGAATACTTGTCATATCAGTGTGGGACTTGAACCATTGGAAAATAGACAAAATTATCTACACATTAGGCACTGGTTTGGATGGTTTTGGTTAGAAATTGAATAAGTTATGCTCATTCAAAAACTGCACAGAGATGCTGTCCAGAATACATTTGGTTTAGAAACGGAACGAGTTCGGGATGAGTTCGTGAGGTTTTCAGAATCGTTTGAACTTCAAGAAGTTTCGGTTTTGTGTGATTTTCATCACACGAGGTGAGTTTTACTCACGTTTAGGGCTTTTGAAGTTTGCTTTGTGTGATTGGGATTGATCGGAGAACGAAACGGAACGGAAATTGGGCACAAAGTTGAGAAGTTCCTTATGTCCCCAAATCCGATGTTTCGTTTCGACGCTCCGTTCGACTTCAAACTTATTTCAAATCCTTTTCCTAACCACTTATATTATATATGGATGATATTGTATGTTTTGAATTTGGTTGAATTTACAAATCTCTTGAAAAACCGAAAAATCTAGTTTACGTGTGGGAATCAAACTTTTGAATATAAAGTGATGTTTGGACCGTGATAAAGGTTCTTGATTGTTCTAGTATGGTATTATAACATATCATAGAGTGACTTATGTTTCGATATATAAACTATATCGAATATAGGAGACGGCCCAATGCGGGTATGATTTATAAATTATATTGTGTATAGAAGACGGCCCAATGCGGGTATCATATTTAATTATATCGATTATGGGTGACGACCCAAGATGATAGTACACTAGGGAGAGGGAAGTCATGAGCCCTCGAGCTAGGCCCATATGAGGTTGTTCACTGTGAGTGGATTGGGTTCACCGCAAACCGAAGAAAAGAAAAATGGTTTAAGGTGTTGTACTAGTTTAATAAAGAGGATAGTCATAACCATCAAGAATTGGGTTGTGAACTATAGTTTATAATTTAAATTGTACATAGTCATCAAGAATTGGATTATGAACTCTAATGTAATTTATTTATCGGATTACCAGTGATTGATTGTGTATTGTAATTCATATTGAATTACTAATAAATGGGCGTAGTTAGGTTGGAAGGAAACTCTCAATGCTATTGACCAATTCGGCAAGGAATTGGGTGCGTCAAGGCGTACTTAGGTTGAGAGGAAACTTCCAACGCTATTGACCAATTCGGCGAGGGATTGGGTGCGTCATAAATAATCTTTTTGAAAGGAAAAATGTTTTATAAATGAACCGAGTGATAGGTAAGGGGTCACGGTAAGACTCACTGAGATTTGTTATCTCACCCTACAAATGTTGTTGTTTTACAGAGAAACAGGGAAAGAAGATCCTTTATGGCACGAGTGGATGGCGTGCTCGAGAAGGAAATGGAAGACGTAGTTCTTCTATTACTAGTTATGATTTTCCCTTGTATCTTTGTATTCGATTTATAACTTGAATTTGTATTTGAGTTATGTAATCGTTTCCGCTGTGTCTTGTTTTGGGATATTGAACTCTGGACTATATTATGTTTACGACTCTTTGATTTGGATTCGAGAGTTTTTGGTCAAATCAATATCTGAAACAGGAATTTTTATACTCTGATGTATGTCATTAGGTACGCTTTAGTATTTCTACTTGATAGAAATATGAGGGTGTTACACCATTATTTTTCCTATTTGATATTTAGCCACAGCAAAAAATATAATATGTTTTTAACCTACAAATTAGTTTTGCACTAATTTACAAATCAGATATATATTGAGAATGCAATCAAATTTTCTGTATGCTCGATCGATACTTTATGTTTGATTGTTATCATTGGTTTTTACCGTGCTTCCCACGCTTGATTTCATTTGTTTTTAATATGGTTCGCTTTCTTCGCTCTGCTTTCGTTTTACGTGGTCGCCAGAGCGCTTTGTGCCGCCGTGGCTCACATCGGTAATTTTCCTCTCAACATCAGCGTAAACTTGACACCTATTGCGTTATTATTTTTAAACTAGGTGCGTAATTTAGACATTGTAATCTAATATCTACATTTTGCAGTGTAGGAATTGATTTCATTGTTGAAGATCATACTGGTAGATCTATCTTCACCCTTAGGGATGAGGCTGCCTTCCACTTTTATGAACGACACCTTCGTGATTACGATATGACTGAACCGAGTAAATACATGGCAACCTTCTTTATAACTTGAACTATGCCAACTTTTATTGCATTTCTCCGCCCTGTAATTTTGTATTTTCTTACTATTTTAGATTTTGGACCCATATGCACTCAATGATCATTGGTTCTGTACATGTGTTTTCAAAATAAGTGAATATGGTCTTAATAGGTGCACTGTTGACAAAATTTGCATGGTCTTAATAGGTTCAGTTTCATTCTGAAACAAATTTATATTCTCTTTGCAGGATCTTACAAAGACATTCAATGACACAAGTGTTTAAGAGATCGGGGAAACTGCAATAGCTAGCAACTACAGTTGACTTAACCTCACCAGATGGTAGTGCTTCCACTGGAAAGAGAGGTCCTACAAGCGACCTAGGTTCATTATCTGGCCTAGTCATCAAGGGAAAAGGATCCCCTGTATTTAAGGCGCGAACTGCACTATGCAGTCAGTGCAAAAATAAACATTTAAAGTCGGTTCGTTGTTCAACCGACTTTAAATGTATGTGTGTCCTAAACATTTAAAGTCGGTTGAACAACGAACCGACTTTAAATGTGTTATTTTTGCACTGACTGCATAGTGCATTTCGCGCCCTAAATACAGGGGATCCTTACCCGTCATCAAGAAGATATTAAGCTTGAGAAGGATTAGAATAATGGGGAAACTACGTTTTCGCTAGGGTCTTTCGACCTCTAAATTTATTTGGTTTCGTTCTGTTTATGTTTAAGTTTGAGTATGCGAATTTTGTTTAAATTTTCAGTTGGTATGAAGAAGTTTTCAAATAATATTTGTTTTCGATATTTATAATAACAGCTTATTCAATATTTAGAGTATCGGCTTTGGTACATCTCGCTCACTATAAAGTATTACTCTAAAATGCTGGTTTTTTACATCTTATATTATTAAAAGGAATGTAAGAAAAGCATTGATCTAATGCTATAGTAGACATCTATTTTTGGTAGACTAAAAATTAATCTACTCAATTTAACCATAGTAGTCAACTGTTGATGAATCCATCGAATCAAAGAATAAAGTTAAGGCAGAAGTAGAAGACTACTATTTGGTGGTTGTTTTGTGTACCTAGATTTTTGGGTTCCGATAAGTATTATAAAGAATTAGCCATGGATATATGATTGAGGAATTATAAAGTATTCCAATTTTTTTTTTGAGAATAAAAAGTATTCCAATTTGGTGATACCAATATGTGAACAAACAGTGCGTCAAAAAAAAAATATGTGAACAAACAGAAGTTTCAAAAATTTCGAAATTTTTTCAAAAAGCCAATGTCTATACTGATTTAAAATTTCTAAAATTTTCAACATTAAAATTACCCAAATTTAATGTCATTTTCGCATTTTTCATAAATGTCAAATAATTTGGATAAAATCATGAATCATGTTGTACGCCTATTTTGAATAACGGTTTTCGCCACTTTGGTGCTGAAGCAACTTTGGATTGAATCTTTTGTTCCCTGTTTGGATTGCAACTTTGGTGCATTATGTGCAAGGTGGAGCTAGGAATTTGTTATCAGGTATGTAACTATTTACTGTATTTAGCGGTTAATTTACAAAATTGTTAAATAAAGATATATGATTTGCAGTAAAATTTTAAAAGGTATTAATAGTTATAAGAATTGGGAAAAAAAATACCAGCTTCTATTTGCAGAATATTTTCAGGTGTTTTATATTTCCTGATGCTCATGTTTCTTTCCCCTTTCTGTTTTTGTTAAGAGGCCTTATCGTTATATAGTTGTATATGCATTCAGGTGTTTTATTTTTGCTGTGACAGATTTCGTGATTGGTCAATCAATTGTCATTTGATTTAACTTAAACGCATTTGTGTTCTCATTTACATATTGTGTCTGTTCCATAGTATTCTCTTAAATTTGTTGATAATGTTACAGATAAGTAAATTCATTTACTTTAAATTTGTATTAATTTTTACGGAGTAATGTTTGAACTAATTTTTGGTATTAACCGAGTATCTATTTGATCATGTTCGAAAAAAAAATTTGCTTGCCAAAAATTGAGTTAACTGCATTTTCATTTGAAATGAATCACTCAATTCATAGATTTTGGTAGTAAATTGAGTGATTCAAAATTCGACTGAGTGATTCATTTCAAATGGAATGGATGGTAATAAATGTGTAATAAGTCACAGTTTTCAAAATTCGATAGACTTTTTTTTTGTTGCAAAATGCCATAGATTTCAATATTAAACAAAAAAGTTCATAATGATATAATATAAATATAATAGTCAAATTGTAGCAATAACGGATAAAAATTGGATAACAATGTGTATTTTAATAGTTATTTGAAAATTTACACTTTTTCATATTTAAATGCCACAAGATAGTATATACATGCATCTGAGTTAGTAAAATTATGAACTCATACATAAACAAATTAGTGTTAGCTAGTTAAGTTGTTCGGGATAAGGAGAGTCACTTCTGAGGCGACAATTCCTACCTGTGTGGGGATCTTGACAGTTCCCCACAGTGGCTAGTGAATGATGAATTTTTCCACGTGGAGACGCGAGCGAGAGAGATAATTCGCCCACTGTCAACTTGGGGAAGAGGATGGAAACAGGGACCATTCCGCTGTTCGAGTGTGCTAGCTGTTATCTTTTATTCTTTATTTTATTTTTTTGAATATCAAAAAATAAAAAGACTAAATTTTATATTAAAATATTAACCTGTGATTTTTTAGTTTAGCAATTGTATTTTTTCCAATTTATTAAATTTTAATTTACATCCGTAGTAAATTCCTGATGATTTTACAAGGTCCCCACGGGGGACTATAGGGACGGGGACAGGGAGACAAACTCTATGTGGAGGAGATTGGGGGAGTACTCCACCGACCACACCCGGCCCACATCATTGTCGTCCGTAATCACCTTCATAAATTTAAGCATGTCTGTTCTCATGTTATATGTCCAGCTCGACAAAAGTACAGGTTGAACTTCACAACAGCAAAAAATCGGCCAGCATCACCATACGTGGTTCCTTATCCCCATTCAGTTTCACTACACCATCAGAATGCTTCAGACCATGATTTGACTCCGACTATTTAGTAGGTACGTAATGGGAAATTTGTATTGCATATCTGTAATCTTTATGTTTATTTGATATTTAATTGTTCATATTATCTCTAAATTATGTTGTGTCTTGGCAAATATCGTTGGCATACTGAATGAAGTTGTTGCTCCGCGTGATTATTAGAAAAATAACACCAAATCTGTGTTGCTATCGATCGACTTATATATCAGGGGATGTGAACGCAATGCATATACGTTTTATACAAATTTAATAGTATGTATTTAATTAAATTTCTACCATAATCAACTAAGATTCATTTTTTTACTAATCATAAATATCGACGATACATATACATAATATTTTAACAAAATAATAATTACAATTTAAATTTTCGAAGTTAACTAAAGAGTAATGTTATTTAACCAAAATATTTTCGGCCAAAAATAGCCAAAAACCACTTTACAACAAATTAACCAAGTTTTTTAAGTCATTAACTAAGTAACCAATTAATCAAGTTTTTAGTTAATGAACTAGAAAACTGTGAAAAGACAGATTGGTTAATAGCCTCAAAAACTTGATTAACTGATATTTTACATTGGTTTTTGGCTATTTTTACCTGAAAGTTTTTGGCTAAATAACATCACTCTTAACTAAAAGGAGTGTCAATTGCGTCAAAAAAAAACTAAAAGGAGTGTCAACAAGAGTTGTAGAGAAAAGATCGTCGGTACTTGTATGTATTATCAACATTTGTAGCTAACAAATATTTTAGCTATACTAATTGATGAGGAAATATTATAGCTGTATATTCCTTTCACTTAAAAAATATTATTTAAAATTGATTTATATGCATGCAGCTATAGTTTATATTTTTTTTTTCTAAATTATTATTTAAACATGATAAAAATCAGTTATTTAAAAACTGCTTGTAATGGACATGAAAATTGTAATTAGTAGCTTAAAAATTGTTCTAATTTGTGATTCACCATTCAAATAAAACTAATATTTTGTAATTATGTTAGATAGTAAATATTTGAAAAATACTCTTTGGGACAAAAAATTGTTCACATGACCACATATTCCACCCGTTTCATGGTTTGATTTTTTTTTTTGACAAAATGATTTGATCAAAATATGAAAAGTTGAAATTCGTTCAAAAATTGCAAAGTGGATCACATTAAATTGAGAATAATCATTTATTATTTATTTTGTGTTTTGATTGAATGATGGTGGTCGTGGGATAGAGTTTGTGACTCAACAAATATCTCTAGTTTTAAATATCCAAATATTTTTTCAAAAAAAAATCCAAATATTAATGTTCAAACTTTAATGTTTTTTTGACTCAATAAATATTCAAACTTTGTTTTTTGATGTAATAATGTTCATACTTTAACCGCTCTTCCTTCTTCTCATATTTTGCCGGTTACATGTTTTCTGCCTATTCATTTGTCGATTCTTTTAACTCAAAATAATCCCAAAATTAAATTATTTCGATTTATTTTTCTTTTTCATGTGGAAATACTGAATATATGCTTCAAAAAAAAAGAAATACTGAATATAAACTTTATTTCCTTGCCATAAAAGTTATAGACTTTGGTTCAAAAAAAAAGTTATAGACTTTTTGTATTCTATATCAAATCATAGAAATATTTAATAGTATTTATATCTTACTTTATTTCTTCCAATTTATTTTCTTTCTTTTATGAATGGTTGAAAAGTCACTACTTTTCAGGCTATAATTTCTGCATATACGTTCACTAAGAAATCAAACAACACAATAATCCTTTCTCACCAAGACTCTTATAAAATGCCACTAAGAAATCAAACAACACAATAATCCTTTCTCACCACTATCATATTCATAGCAAAAATGATACGTTCTTCTACTCTCAACACTCTTTTTTTCTTTTGTCTTTTTTGCTCCATTGTTACACTTTCTCATTCTCTAAACAATGGTTTCACCGTTGAACTAATCCACCGTGACTCCTCAAAATCACCACTCTACAACCCCACAGTAACCCATTTTCAAAGACTCAACAATGCTATTCATCGTTCCATAAACTATGCCAATTACTTCAACAAAGCCTCACAATCCGAACAAACACCAAAAACAACTGTATTCTCCGCTAAAGGTGAATATCTTATGAAATATTCAGTTGGTACACCACCATTCAAAGTCTATGGTATTGTTGATACCGGAAGCGATGTTGTTTGGCTTCAATGTAAACCTTGTGAAAATTGTTACAACCAAACATCACCTATGTTTGATCCTTCAAAATCATCAACATATAAAACCCTTCCTTGTGATTCTAAGACATGTCAATCTGAGCAGAATACTCAATGTTCTGATGATAATAATTGTCAGTATAATATTAGATACGGTGATGATTCAGTTTCACAAGGTGATCTTAGTGTTGATACTCTTACGTTGGACTCCACTGATGGTCCTGGTATTTCATTTCCTAAAACGGTTTTTGGATGCGGACACGAGAACACTGTGTCTTTCCAGGGTCAAAGTTCAGGTATTGTTGGGCTTGGAGGTGGCCCCGTTTCTTTTACAACTCAGCTAAGTTCTCCTATTGGTGGAAAATTCTCGTACTGTTTGGTTCCAATATTGTCGGATACAAATGTTACCAGTTCACTTAACTTTGGAGATTCTGCTTTGGTTTCTGGTAAAGGAGCTGTTTCGACTCCGTTAGTTCACCCTGAAGGTGGCACAACGTCAAACATATTTTACTATTTAACCCTTGAAGGGTTTAGTGTTGGGAACCAAAAGGTAGAGTTTGGAGGATCTGATGGTGGGTTTTCTAAGGGTAATATAGTAATTGACTCGGGTACAACATTGACTCTACTACCTGAAGACTTGTACGCTAGGTTGGAAGCAGTTGTGGTTAAGGTTGTTAAACATGAGCGTGTTCAAGATCCTTCTCAACAGTTAAATCTTTGTTATAAAATCTCTTCTCAAGAGGAATTGCGTGTTCCTATGATCACAGCACATTTTAGTGGTGCTGATGTTGTGTTGAATAGTTTGAACACGTTTGTTCGTGTTGATGATGAGATTGTGTGCTTTGCTTTTGCAATAACTCCATCATTGGAGGTTGGTGCCATCTTTGGGAATGTAGCTCAGCAAAACTTGTTGGTTGGTTATGATATTCAAAAGAAAGCCGTGTTTTTTAAACCCACTGATTGTACTAAGCAGTACTAAAAATTAGCATCTCTGGTTGTTTACTTCATTATCTCAATAAGAGAATTATGATTCTATTGAAATGCATTCTGCTTTATTACTTCTCTTGATTTGTTAGCTTCATTTTATAATATTAAGAGAATTTAGTGCATTTCTGCTTTATACATTATTCTAAGTGATTTTTGGTTTCCCTAAGAGTGTGTTTGGATGAGACAATTTTTGAGGGTAATATAATTTAAGAGTGTAATTCAAATGCTTCAAACCAAATTATCATGTTTGGATAACAAATGTGGAGAATTTTTAAAATGAATGGATTTTATGACGTATTTTAGTAAGACTAAATTTAGAGAATTTGAAATATCACCTAAAAGCGAAGAATTTGAAATTCCATTCTTACCAAAAATATTCTTTAAAACAATGTTTATTTTCACAATTATTATCTTACATTTGCCCACATGACTTTACTTAAACTGAAAGTGCATTTGGTTGATTGATTGAGTGAGGTTTACATCTATATATATATACAAGAGAAATACAATTACTCTAATGAATACAACTACCAACAACCCAATAACTCTCAACCAACAACTAACAACTAATAACAACTATCTACACAATTAATTCAACACTCCCCCTCAAGCTGGAGCATATATATCAGAAGCATCCAGCTTGTTACATATGTATGCTATTCTAGGACCTCGTAAGGACTTAGTTAGCATGTCTGCAAGTTGATCATTAGAGTGTGAAGGAAGTTTTGATGATGCCTGAGAGAATCTTTTCTCTAATGAAATGACAATCGACCTCTATATGTTTAGTTCTCTCATGAAATATTGGATTTGATGAGAGATGTAGAGCGGATTGGTTGTCACAGGCAAGTTCCATAGGACCAATCTCACAAAACTTCAACTCCTGAAGCAAATTTCTTAACCATACAAGTTCACATGTTGCATTAGCCATAGCACGATACTCAGCTTCAGTGCTTGACCTTGCAACGACGATAAATGCTTTTGCTTTTCCATGAGATCAAATTACCGCCAAAGAGAACACAATAGCCTGAAGTGGATCTTCTATCACCGGTATCTCCTGCCCAATCTGCATCTGAATATCCAAGAACATTAGTGTGGCCTTTGTCTGTATAGATAAGCCATTTGCCTGGTGATCCTTTGATATACCTTAGAATGCGAACAACTGCATTCCAGTGACTTTCACATGGTGAGTTAAGAAACTGACTAATGACACTAACCGGAAAGGCAATGTCAGGCCTGGTCATAGTGAGATAATTTAACTTCCCAACCAATCTTCTATATCGACCTGGGTCTGAATAGAGCTCCCCTTGATTAGGTATAAGCTTTACATTTGGGTCCATAGGAGTATCAACAGGCTTACAGTCAAGCATCTCGGTCTCCTTCAGAATATCAAGAGCATATTTCCTCTATGAAATAGCAATACCACACTTGGATTGAGCAACTTCTATCCCAAGAAAATATCGCAAACGACCAAGATCCTTGGTTTGAAAGTGCTTAAACAAGTGTTGCTTAAGTTGTTTAATGCCCTCTTCATCATCACCTGTAAGGACAATATCATCCACATATACCACAAGATAGATCATTTTATTTAAGGGTGAGCATTTGAAGAAAACTGAGTGATCAGCTTCACAACGTATCATGCCAAATTGTTTTAAACCATACAATGACTTTCTAAGTTTGCAAACAAGGTCTGACTCCCCCTGAGCAATAAAGCCAGGTGGTTGCTCCATATAAATCTCCTCCTCTAAATCACCATGAAGGAATGCATTTTTAATATCAAGCTGGTATAACGGCCATAGACAAAAACAAACGAACTGATGCCATTTTCGCAACTGGAGAGAAAGTATCACCATAATCTAACCCATAAATCTGAGTATATCCTTTGGCTACCAAGCGAGCCTTCAACCGATCCACTTGTCCATCAGTCCGACTTTAATCAGAAAAAACCATCGACAACCAATCCGTAGATTTTCCAAAGAGGATGAGGACAAGAGTCCATGTACTATTATATTCCAACGCCGCTATCTCATCAATCATTGCCTGCCTCCATCCCGGATGAGGCGGTGCTTCTGAACATTCTTAGGAATAGTAATAGAGGACAAAGCAGCAATAAAGGCAGAGTGGCAAGGAGATAGCCTGTGGTAGCTCAAAAAGTTATAAATAGGATGAGGATTAATAGTGGACCGCTTACCTTTACGAATCGCAATGGGATGGTCGCAAGTGTCGGGAGGGACCATGAGCAGGAAGAAGGATTGAAGTAGGATCTAAGTCACGAGAATCGGGTAGAGGAGCGAGCTCTAGGTTTCTCTCGACGACGCCATAAGTAATACCAAACCTGTGGTTAGCCTGTGTAGGAGTGACATGTTCTACAACTTGAGGAACATCAAGAAGAGGTACAGGTAGCACAGAGGTGGTGGTTCAATTAGAAGTGATCGTGACGCAAAGAACATTGTGTCCTCAAAGAAAGTAACATCGGCAGATACATAAAAAAACGATGTGTACTAGGGCAAGAACATCTATATCCCTTTTGAACACGAGAATACCCAACAAAGGCACATTTGATGCTCTGCAGACAATTTATCACGACCAGGAGTGAGGTCGTGGACAAAGCAAGTGGAACCAAACACACGTGGGGGAACAACATAAAGTGGATCTTGTGGAAATAAAAGTGCCTGAGGAATTTGATTACTTAGAACAAAAGACGGCATACGGTTAATCAAATAACATGTCAGTAGAACAAAATCGTCACCCCAAAATTTCAATGGTGCATTGGCATTGATCAACAGTGTTCGAGCAGTTTCAACAATATGACGGTGTTTACGTTCAGCCACACCATTTTGTTGTGGTGTGTGAGGACAACTAGATTGATATGTATAATACCGTGAGAAGTCAAAAAGGAGTTAAAGGAAGCAGAGAAATATTCTTTTGCATTATCGCTGCGTAAAACTCGAATTGTCTTTCCAAATTGATTTTGAATTTCTGAATGAAACGTTTGAAAGGCATTAAATAACTCAGAACGGTCTTTTAATAAAAACAACCAAGTGCACCTTGAAAAGTCATCAATGAAAGTAACATAGTACTTATAACCTAAAATAGTAGGAACACGACTAGGACCCCAAACATCAGAATGAACGATATCAAAAGGAGAAGTAGTTCGACTGTTGACACTACTAGGAAAATAAACTCTAGCATGTTTACCAAGTTGACATGACTCGCAATCCAGAGACTGTAGATGTGAAAGATGAGGGACCATGCGCTTGAACTTATCTAAACTTGGATGACCAAGACGACGATGAATAATCTCTGAAGACACTGAAGCAGCACATATAGTGGATGGGGCTGAATGGAGATAGAAGAGACCTCGTGACCTAGATCCAGTTCCAATCGTCTGCTTCGTACTTCGGTCCTGTATATGAACACCATCAGAATTGAAGGTTACTTCACAATTCAAATTATCATCAATGAGTTTGCCAACAGAGACTAAATCAAATGGACAACCAGGTACAAATAATACTGAGTTTAATGGTAACGTTGGAAGAGGTGAAGCCTGACCAACACCAGTTGCATGTGACTTAGACCCATCAGCATAAGTAATGGTGTGAGGTGTTTTAGGAGGAGATAATTTAGAAAGGAGTGAAAGATTACCAGATATGTGATCAGATGCACCAGAATCTAAAATCCATGGTCCAAGGGACTCAGAGTGGGAAAGACAGACCGTAGAATTACCCGTGTGAGTTACAGTTGCAGAAGCAATAGCAGCTGAAGAGGACGATGCTTGTTGTGCTGCCTTAAATTGAAGGAACTCCTTATATGCATCAGTAGAGAAAATACTGTCTCCCTCAGCTCCTGAAGATTGGGCCACATTAGTTGTTTTGTCAGGAAATCCATGAAGAGAATAACACCGATCTTGAGTGTGTCCATCCCTCTTACAATAAGAGCAATGGAGATTTCCTCTACCACCTCTGCCACAACCAACATCTCTACGACCACGACCTCGACCTCCACGGTTAGCAACATCAGAAATCAATATTGAAGACTCTATTGGCGATGGAGTACTAGTGCTACCTGATGCTTCTGGAGAAGGAACTCGGAGCAAACGGTCGAATAACGCCTCTAATGTGGGGATGTAGAATTAGTCAATGTCTGGTTCCGAACCGATTCAAACTCTTTGTGCAATCCATGGAGAACAAACACCATAAGCATATTATCTAGTCTTTCTGTCATCTTCTTCACATCCTCTTTTAACAACATCAACTTAGCTTCCTCACGAGATAGATTGTGCCTTGTTCGGATAGGAAGGCGGATCAAGATCGGACATTTGCAAAGTGTTGTTGCGGATTATGAATTGTCTCATATAACCGCTGGATATCATTCGCATAAACCGCTTGTGCCTTCTTCCAAACCTCATGACACGCCCTATAAGGACGAAAATGTACCATTAATTTAGACTCAACAGATCAAACAATAAAGCCAAAAGTTGATAATCGCCTTTCTTCCATTCCTCTTTTCGGAGGCAACGATGTCTTCCTCCTTCTTCTCAAGATGGTCGACATCCCTTGGCCCAAAAACCATATTTCCACCGCATTACGCCAATCCAAATAATTCCTTCCATTCAACTTCTCTCGAAGTGATGGTAGGAGTTCCGAAAAATGCGAAGGAGATCAAACCCTTCTTCTCGGACTTAGTTTCCTTAGGATTGTCGTACCATAATGGAATAAAAAGCCGAGTTGGAACAACAACCTGCAATGAAACAAAGAACTGCAATGCACTGCAATAGCAACTAAAACACTGCTTTAACAAAGAAACAAAGAAGAAGAACGTAACAACAACCAAGGACGGCAAGATGCGACCACAAGGAAAGGGTAAAAACACCAACAAAACTCGGAACCCAAAGAGATTATAGGGTCAAACAGATAGAGGAGCCTTCAGCGAACACAACAGAGGAAACAACGTCGCAAACGGAGCACAGCAGAGCGGCGCGTGGAGCTCACGCGCTGAAGAGAAGCTGCGTCTGTGGCGGCGCGTGAGAGCGCGTGGTGGCTGAAACGGCGCGCGCGCTTACTTACTGTGGATGATCGGCGGCGTCTCTGCTTTCAATGATGGGGCGCGTGTTATCATGTGAAGGCACGGAGATAGAGGGTCGGCGCTTTCGGTGGCGGCTGGAACCCTAAAAACAGACTTGGAAAAAAAAACAGAAGAAAAGAAGGAACGAACCAGATAGCTCTGGTACCAACTTAAACTGAAAGTGCATTTGGTTGATTGATTGAGTGAGGTTTACATCTATATATATACAAGAGAAATACAATTACTCTAATGAATACAACTACCAACAACCCAATAACTCTCAACCAACAACTAATAACAACTATCTACACAATTAATTCAACAACTTTTAATAGAAAAACATTGTGAAATACAAATGTACCATAGCACACATGACTTTGTGTATATCATCTCTTGTTACCATCTTTGAGTTCTGATTCCTTTGATCAAGATTTGTGTGATAGCATAATATTTTTGTAAGTTATCAATTTGAATTGTGCAGTATAAATATATGAATTGGATTGCTAGTGCAGTGTAATAATCATGTTATATATTCATGGTTACGACATAACACATGTTTTGTTTTTTAAAATAATTAATTCAACATAACAGTCAGTATATAAAATACGAGCTAGCACGAAAAGTCCACGGCTCGCATAAGGCCGAAAAGGGCCTGAGCCAACACAGGCTGGGTATCCTATTTTGCCACCTCTCACTTGGTAGGTTTTTTTTTATATATCAATTGGTAGGTTGGGACTGGTCCACTCCCAGTGGGTCGGGCCCGACATCCGATAGCTCGGTCTCGTTAGTTGTTGAACTTGCTCGTCATCCGACCCTTGAGTATAGTGAAGCATTTTAATTACTCTATCCAAACACTAAATTTTAAGAATGAAAATTCTTAATTATCTCATCCAAACAAATAATTTTGAAAATGAAATGATTTAAATTGATGCATTTCAATTGCCTAGAATTTGAAATTCTATAGAATTTTCAAATGCTCCATCCAAACGCACTCTAACGTATATGCATAGACTACTACCTTAGTTTTAAACAATAAATTAATAACCATTAAAAAGACATTATTGTATACGATAGATAATTCAAGCCAAAAGTCAAAAGTATGTATTAGAAGGGTCTTCTTGCATTCGAAGCAATTTGCGGATTTTCCTTTGCCATAAAATCTGCAATGCTGTGATTGTTCTGTAAGAACCGTTGGTTTAATTTGATGATCGTGTAATTAGTTTATGAGATGATGACAAATACTAATTCATGACATTGACTTTTTTAAAGCACTAGCCCATTACTCCTGAGATTGTATAAGAAGTTTCGTCTAAAATTATTATTCTTTTTAGGGAAATGCAGAGTTTTTGCCAAAATGATATATTTTATGGTTAATATAATAATAATAAATACTCAAAATAGTGGCCTGAGGTCAAGATAAGTGTTAAAGTTTTTTTAGAATTAGTGTTAAAGAGATTTTGGTAGAGAATATATATATATATATATATATATATATATATATATATATATATATATATATATATATATATATATATATATAACATGGTTAATGAATGGTGTCATAATATAATAGTTAAATGAATACCGACATACTTGAAGAAATTGAAAAAATGGTAAGTCCTTCAAATAAATGTTTGAAGATAATATATTTTATTGGTTTGGAGAAACTAATTTTGAAGATAATATAGAACTTGTGACTTTATTTTGGTGACAAAAATATGAGATTTTTTTCACGGGTTTGCGATCGTTAGAAGAACAAAGAATTCTTTATATATATATATATATATATATATATATATATATATATATATATATATATATATATATATATATATATATATATATATGATGATCTGTATACTGCATTTAGTATACATATTTTTTAAATAATTTGTAATTATTTCGGTGTTAAAATATAATGTATATATATATATATATGTAGTGTAGATGTTTATGATTATGTAATGGTACTTTCTGGAAAAAAAGAAGAATACACATTTGATGATTGCTGAGTTGTTAAAATACATAAAGCAACCTGTAATTCGGTAATTCATTTATTTAGTTAGATGAAATATAAAAAAATTGTATAATGTTTGATATGAAATTTATTTATTAGTAAATAAAAAAAGAAGATTCATATTTGATAGTTTTGATGAAATAAAACTGTTAATAGAATGAAATTTGCCAATACCTTACTACAAAAAATGCATATCCAATGTGTATTTTGGATACAGATATATTTTGTAATTAAATCTATGTTTGATTTGTCTGATATTTTTGATTTGTAATATTTATATATTGACATTTTTCCTAATTAAAATTAATTTGACTATCGTTTATAGCACTGAAGAAAACACTTCTCGACGTGCCCCTTTACTTCTTTCATCGCATACACAACTTCTGATTAGGGATTTCCATCAAGTCTCAAATCAACTTCTCTCCGACTTCGACGGTGCAAACAATGGAAATAGAGGATTCCAATGAAGCCTACTAAATGTTGGAGATTGAAATTCAAATTTCACATCAATCATATGTTTGTATCCCTTAATTATTAGATTATAAGCTGATTTATATTTCACTTCAAATTTGAATATATAAATGACCTAAATAAATGCAATGGGGTGTGATAGACATTAAGGACGCATAATTCTATTAGTGTAAATGTAATAGAGTA
Source organism: Oxytropis ochrocephala (assembly GCA_020916435.1). NCBI lineage: Eukaryota > Viridiplantae > Streptophyta > Magnoliopsida > Fabales > Fabaceae > Oxytropis > Oxytropis ochrocephala. The sequence goes on from CM037088.1 coordinate 102,421,700, forward strand.
AATGTAATGGATACAATTTAGTGACTAATTGTTGGATAAAATGTGTTTGGTGATATCTATCTATATTATATACTAGTGCGTATGACCCGTGCGATGCACGGGTATACATCAACTTGTTGAAAAAACTTGAAAATTTAGAGGTATTAAAACTACTTCGATTTACAATTGAAAAACTTGTACACATTTAAATTTACAATTGAAAACTACTTCGATGGATCCCTTTTTGGATTTAAGGATTTGTGTATCTAACTTATCATTTCTATAATTTTACATTTTCAATTCTAAATATATTAATGTCACAAATCTAAAAAATGGGGTAATTAGCAAAGCGTTCAGATAATGATCTCAAGAAGAAATTTGTAATGGTCCTTTTTTGGAAAGCATTTGAAAACTAATTTGATAATGCCGAAAAAGGCAAGAGGTTTTTTGCTGAAATGTAATTCCATGTCAAGTCGATCAATGCAAAAATTAAAAGTTTAATATGTTTCTATTTTAAAAACGTTTGCATATAATTAGAGTTTAATGTAGAGAAATTGATTTCAATGACTTGAAATATTTTTGTAAGGTCTACCAAAATCCAATGAAAATTTGTGATGTCTGTATCTTCTACATATTTGGATAGTTCTAGCAGAGGTAAGGTGAGTGGCCGTAAGTACAGACGCACAGGTCCAGCTCTAGATGAGGTTATTAGAGTCCATATGGATGCATAATTAAGGGATCAAACTCAAACACGTCATTCAACTAAAAGTAAGCTGACACCAAAAGCAAGCATGAATTCAATCGGCTTTAGGTGCATTCTGCATGAGGGAAAGAGCAAGAAATCATCACGTCAAATCCTTTAACAATTAAGGATAAGCTTAGAATTACGGGTGATTTCTCCAAAGTCCATATTGATATGTCTTTAAAATTTGGTTAGATAAAAAAAATTGGATCCAAAATCACTATGCTTATAAACTCTATCGTCAAAATTGGAATTCATAAATCATAATAAGGACTCCATGCGGAGCAGGGAGCTTCCAACAGTTGTTATTCATACACATTGTGAAAATAGGTTGACATCACACTACATATATTTCATGTAAAAGCAAACAAACAAAACTACAATAAATCTATCCAAATTAAAATGCATGAAAACAAAAGATATTGCATGAAAATAAATCTATTCAGTGTACAATGGATTCGAAGTTATGCATGCAAATCCACTAACCTATAGATAGCTACTTAACTTTTGCATTCGGCTTTGGATTACATCACTAAACCAAGTGTTTAGTGATGGTCACTAAATTAATGGTAGCCGTAGGATGATCAAATTTTTAAATAAATTGCATCTAATGGTTATAGTTTAATAGGGGTATTATGGTACTCTCATATATTTATTGTATTAATTAAATTAAATTAACAAATATTCTGATTCCTATTTTCAAGGGATAGTTTTAATTCACACTTAAATTGTTTTAATTATTGTTCCTATTATTTCTTCTTCTTCCTTTTTTTTCTCCTTCATTCGTTCATCCGCGTTGGTTCCTTTTTTTCTTCGTCCTCTTCTTCTTGTGTTCGTTCTATCATAGCGTTCCTCGTTCTTCATACTCCTGGTTCCATTGGAACTCATTGGTTTGTTCACACATCCTTTTTTCTGCATCCTTCACTCCACTGATCAACTTGACAAAATGAGAAGCTAGAAAGATATTTACAGGGAGAAACACTAAAGTGTAAACATATATTTCAAATGGTAAGATGCGATTTTTCATATTTTTTTTTCCCATTTTGCGTTTGTAATTATGTAAATTGGAAAAGTATTATATATTTCTTAACAAAATAAATTTCTAGAAATGGGTTATGAAATTTAAAATATACTAAAACTTTGTGAGTAACTTTTTTCATTCAAAGTAAACTCGGGAAGTGAATGGACTAATTACCTTTGGAGGCCACAACCTGACATGTTGAATTTGAACATCTGGCGATTAAAACCTAAGAGGGAAGGAAAACATCTCCCTTTCACCTTGATCTGATTATCACCTTCTTTCAAAAAGCAGATGACAAAAGAAGCCATTGTCATCTTACCTCGCAAGAGCCGGTTGACCATTTCCTTTTCTCGTCTGCAAAGCATAAGATACGATACAAAACAAAAATCCTTAATCCAATTTCATATAATTTCGCGAAATCTCCATTACACACCCTGAGATATTCTCAATAGCTTTACAAATGAGATATTCATATGATAATCACTCATTAATAAAACAAACTTTATTTGCCAACCTTAAAAAAGACCGTACATAATAAAAAAGGTCTTGTTGTGTACCCCGTGCCTTGATGAACACCCTCTATTCATTCATCAATCACTCTTCTCTTTCGATGCAACCTAAATCAACTATTACAAAAAATAACAAAATCAAATGGTAAAGACACCTATTATCTCATTCAAGTGATTTATAAATTCAATGTTTCAAGCATTACATGGAATAATTGCTATCAAGTGAAACTTGTGATCTTACCACTTCTTTGAGCTTCAATGTCGAGCGCTCGTCCAACATTTTTAGATGCTACACTGTTTGCAAAACTTAATTTTTCTCCTCTTAATTTACATATTTCTCTGTTCAAATAGTAGTTTAGTTCTTAATTTACATATTTTCATCGAAACTGGCCATTTACATTTTCTGTTCCTATATATGCATCAAATCATGAATCACTAAAAATATGCTAAATAGAAAAAGCAGCAGCATATAAGTCCAAATTAGGATTGTTATTTTGCATTTTGCTGCTTCTCTATAAGTAATGTTCAATATAGTATGAATCAAATTGACTATAGCAGCATATGATAATATGTATATCCACAAATAACAATAGCATATATATATATCTTGGTCACATTCCATCAAAAAGGGTATAGAAACATTTGGGAATCAACTACAAATGTTATAAATACATAAAAAGTAAAATCATGGTCAAAGAAATATTCAATAAAGCTAGACCGAAGAGGCCACTATGTAAGGTGAAACCATCTCTGCTTCAGGCTAAACCAACAAAATTATTGAAGACAAAATAGAACCATATTGCCTTAAACTCTAAAGCCCGCTCCATATAAACTGTTAACAATAATAAGCTACCTCAACAAATAAAATCAGGGAAAAAATTAAGGATAGAAAGAAAGAAAGAGAGAAAAGAAGAGAGAGTAAAAAGAAAAAAACCAAAAAGTTACAAATTCACCATCTTCAACCTCCAAGCACCTTATATGGTTCCAACTTCCTCCTACATCCTTCTTCCCCTTGTCCTGTTTCTCACTCACACTTTTTTGAAATAAGAAAACCTAACATGCAGAGAGAAAAAATAAATAAAGGAATCAGTGATCGAAAATCGTAAATCAGAATCGGAGAATGAGAGAAAATATTTGTTAGCAAAATATGAATTTTCAGCTTAAATTTGATCGAATAATATGCTTTTAATGATTTGTTAAAGCTGGCCATTAAAATGTGGTTAATGATTTTTTATTCAAATTTGAATTGCCAGTTTCATTTGGAATTCATACCATTTTTTTAATTTCAAATATCAAATAAATATCAAAGCATTTTATCAGGCCATATAAGATCCCTTTTGGCACCATTTATTTTAATTTATTTTTGATTTAAATTTAATGATAAAATCTATAAGATCCCTTTTATTTCTAGTACTATGACCCGTGCGATGCACGGGTATACACTGCTTTATGTTTAATTTAATATGAAACCAATTTATTATTAAAATATTACGGATATACTTATGTGTATGTAGTGTAGAAGTTTATAATATAATTATGCATATACAGTTTAGAAATAAAAGAATTTACAATTGCAGATTAATATTTTTTGTCCCTTTCACTTTCTGATTATAAGGAGGTGCAAATTGTCTCTTTTGTGCTTATGAGAGTTAATTTGATAACATGTAATGCCTTTTTTTGACAAAGATAACATGTGCCTTTTTTGACAAAGATAACATGTAATGCTATTTGATATCACATATAATATAATTAAAGTGACATATATTATACGGTGCCGGCACTTTTCATAACCTTGAAAAATAAATTAGAACTTTATTATAAAAAGTAAAATAAATGTTAGGCCAACAATTTAATATTTTTAATTGCTATCAAAACAAAAAAGCTACTACAGTACTAAAAACTAATGTTGCTCAGTGGCAAAAATCCTCTCGGTGAAGCTTGTGTTTAAAAAAAAATAAAAAAAGCTTGTGTTAGGACTATCCAAATTTGGAGTGACTTTACCATGCTCTTTGAAAGTATCAGGTGTTGTGGTTGACTCCGAAACAGATCTAGTTATTAATACACGGTACCAAAGATACTCCTGCAATTTGTGAAACTAAATTAGTAAAAAAAGTGATATCATTCATATTCATAATAGTGCAAATGATATTTTTCTAAAAAAAAACCGAATAGAACAAATCTATTACCTTTTTGGCAAATGCTATGAACATTTTAGGTACTGTGATAAAGTGATGACCATTTGCTTTTGGACAGACAACCTTAAAAAGAAAAGATTGCATGAACTTTTCAATAAGACGAAATGGATCGGATATCTACAATGTGTTGAACCAAAATGTTTGTTAAATGAGACTCTGAACCTGTTAAGAAAATAAACATAAGTAAAGAATAATGTTATGAAGCCAAAACTATAAAGCAATTTCACAAACGAAGTAACCATCATCTCCTTTGAGACGAAAATTTAAAAATCCAAAAAATACATTATTTGAAGAATTTTAATGGATAACAAAGTTGATATGGAATAAAAAACGGAAAATTAAACGTTCAAGTGTATACATACATATTATATAGGCCGATTTGGCTAGGTTAACATTCTTGTTAACTAAAAGGAATTCATCAAACAAATGTACTGAAGATTCCATGGTAGCTTACAAATTCGTAAAAAAAATGGAAGTTAAATCGGAACAAATACATATTGTTGAAAATGGGTTTTTCACATAGCTTTTCGCCATTTATATAGAATTCATGTCTGTCAAAATAGGTGGCAAATTATTTTTAAATTTGAAATTTCAATTTCGAATTCATAAAAAAAATGTGACATGAAACTTCATTTGAAATTTGAATTTGAGTTTTCGAAATTTAAATTTTGCAAATTCACAGAATTTATCTCGTGCTAAATTGTTTTAACGATAATGGAAAAGTATGTAATGTCGAAAGCCAATGCAATTTAGTAGTGGTTTTGTTTATGGTTTTAACATTAATTCACATTTTAAAAAATTAGTTTAATGCAAGGAATTGCAATAAAAATGTTGTTGAAATTTTTTAAAAAAAAATTAGTACCGTTTGAGCATTCGCAACCACAAAATCAAGTTGAAGGAATTGCATTAATCATTTCTCAATTATTAATTTCAGAAATTAGAAGAATTTAACCATACAATTATTAAGCACATTTATGTAGGAATATTCTAAATTCCAAATCAAAGCCTAAAATATTTCATCAGGTTGCAATTTAAAATCAGAGAACCAACATAGCAATGGCTATTGAAGTTAGTTTGTCAATCATTAGTAATTTCTTTCACTAACAAAATTTTACAACATTAAGGAGAATCGTAGAAGAGAACTCCCTTTGATAGTGACATACCAAACCTCTAAAACATTTTTTATGCTCAACATGTATTTAATCGAATGGAAAAAGAACATAAATAAAAGTCAAAAAGAAATAAAAATTGATAAAAATAAGGTATAATTGAGTATAAGGAAAGATGTATAACCTGTTGTAGTTCCCACTAAATATTCTCATGGTCTTTAGTGTGATCCTATAACTGACATTAACAACCTGCTTATGGATACATTGGTGAGAAACCATATAACAAAGGATAGCCTAACCAACTAATGAAGTATTGATTTCTAAATATTAAACATGACAAAAAAGCTAACAATTTTAAATAAAACCAAAATTAAAGCTATAAAATCTGTTTTTGGGTATGATAGTTAAAAAGTAGTGAACCCATGAACAGATAAGAAGCACAATTTACTCAACTATCTCAACCAAAAAACAGAGATCATGTTATTAACAATATATAGGAAGAAACAATGTAGAAGAAAGCATCACAACTGTAGCTTTTATCATTTTCTCATCTAGTTTTGATGCATATGATGAAAGTAATGTCAGTGGGTGCAAAATCTGCAACAATGGCATATTAACGCATAACATAATCATTGACAGATGAAATTGAAAGAAATAGTTTAGAAGCCAAAATATGAGGGGGCACCTTAGGCTTTGGAATTGTGCATGTTTGTCAGATAACAGAGGAGAAATACCAACATGGTTAATTCGAGTATTTTTCAACTAAACATCAGATAATGGAAGAAAAGCGTGATGGAGATAAAGAATAACTAGCCCTACGACCCGTCCGATGGACGGGTTGGCTAACAATTTGTTAAAGAGACCTAAACATAAAAACAACAGTAAATAACAACATTAAACAAAATCTAAGTATTTTTTTTACTAAACAAATTCTAAGTATTAGAAAGACATCACATTTAAAGACAAAAGTCACACATATTAGATCAAATCATAACACAAAGAGCTTAAACTTGGAGCATAAACAACAGCCTAATCACACATATTAGATGAAGTCATAACACAATCAGTTTAAAGTTGTAAGATAAACAACAACCTAAAATAAGATTATTCATATTCATCAAATGTAACCATAAAAACTTAACCCATAATACCGTCTTACCGGTTCGAGAGATTATTCTCTAGAGTTGCGCGTAGAGGATACCCAGTTTATACCAAAAATATGTACACATGAAAACTTAACTCATAATTAAAGAGAAAAGAAGACACCATAATTAAAAAGTGAAACACGTACGTAGGTCTCATGTAGAGATTGATTTAAAAGTAAATATCAATTTAATTATGCTTCTAATACTTCTTGATGCGAAATTATCTAAATAAAGAAGAAAATACTAATTTGGACATGTAATTTTTTTCAAGATTCTAAAGTACCCCAAAACACACTGCCTACAATCACACTTTATGTATTTTGCCATCAAATAGATTATTGACGAACGAAGTATTTCAATAGTTAAAAAAATTTCTGAATACTAAAGTAACCCAAAACACACTGTCTAATAACACTTCACGTTACGTGTTTTGCTACAAAATAATCTTGTCCTCATCAAGTACACTAAAGCACACTATTTAGCATCCCACTTTAAAATATAAAAATATAAAAAAAATGTAGATTAGTCATCGGTAAAACTCTGTTGGAAGGATATAATCACACACGCGGACAAAGCCAAGTACCCGTGGCCAGCCAATTTCCCCGGTGTATATTAGTAATCGATAAAGCCGATGAAAACTACACACTAATGAGATGGTAACAAAAAAATAAAAGAAAGGAGAAACAAAAAGCCAAAGTGAAAAAAAAGCCAATTGGCAAAAAAATTGGAAGCCAATTGACCAAAAAATCTTTCCCCCCAAATTTAACATGCATGCCAAGCCGCATACATGTTTTAGATACTTTCCTTGTCACTATAGCGAAATAGTTGGGTATCTATACTCAAATGACATGCCTTAACCTAATTAGTCCATGTGTCAAGTATTTTCCATGTCACTACGGGCCCGTCCGATGGACGGGTTGGCTAACAATTTGTTAAAGAGTAAACCTCTAAAGAAAAGAAGCATAAGAACAACAATAAATAACAACGCTTATCTAAATAAAACAGTAAATAACAACATCAAACAAAATCTAAGTATTTTTTTGACTAAACAAATTCTAAGTATTAGAAGGACATCACATTTAAAGACAAAAGTCACACATATTAGATCAAGTCATAACACAAATAGTTTAAAGTTGGAGCATAAACAACAGCCTAATCACACAGATTAGATGAAGTCATAACAAAATCAGTTAAAAGTTGTAAAATAAACAACAACCTATAATAACATTATCCATATTCATCAAATGTAACCATAAAAACTTAACTTGTAATACCATCTTACCGGTTCGAGGGATTAGTCTCTAGAGTTGCGGGTATAGAGGATATTTAGTATCGGTTGTTTAAACAACCGATACTAAATGTAGACGCGGTGGCAATTTTGAAATTAAATTGAAGTTTTCAATTTTCACGCTTATTTTTAGTATCGGTTGTTTAAACAACCGATACTAAATGTGTGTCTCTAACACATTTAGTATCGGGTTTTTAAACAACCGATACTAAATGTGTGTTATCTCCTTCTCTTCAAACCCATTTAGTATCGGTTTTCTTAACAACCGGTACTAAAGGGCCCTTTTATTTTCTAAACGCGCGTTCTTCTCTCCTTCTCTCCTTCAAACACATTTCATCACTCTCACCACACTCACCGACGAACGAACGCTCTCTCACCCTTTCGAACCTCTCTTCCTCTCCCTCCTTCCCTCGCACAAACACATCGCTGAAACCCCAACCTCATGTTCGTACGGCTTCCATCGCTCTCTCCCCCAACCTGTCACAGTCCCCGTTGCCATCTATCTCTCCTCTCAATCGCTGAAGCAGGAAGAATAACAAAGAAGAACTCACGAAGTAGGAAGAAGAAGAGAACAGAACACTGAGCAGCAATTGAAGAACGAAAACGCTCCATTAAGGTACTTTCTAGGGTTTTCTTGAGCTTTGATTTTGAAACCACCAAATAAATACTTTCAGGTACTTTCTAGGGTTTGCCTGAAAATCGAGAAAGCAACGCTCCAAGATTGATATTCGAGAAGATAATAAAGATGCTGGATTAGTTGAAGAGGTTGGAAAACCTAGAAAGAGACGGAATAAACTATTTGAGAATTTCAAATCATAACTTCAAGTTGAATGATACAAAGATGTTGGATTAGTTGAACGCTCCAACTTCAGTCATCCTTCAACCTCATCTCCAAGTAAGAGAATTTCAACCTATTTGAAATTGAAACAATTAATCTTACTTTTTGTTTTGTTTTATTTTTCGATTTAATAAATTCCTGAAGAAGATAATTTCAAACTTTTGTTTGATTTTTGACACTGTTTTAAACTTTTTTAAAATTTCCAATTTTTGTTTGATTATTTTGCGTAGAAACTGAAGAGAATGGGGTTGATCTTGAATATTTTGGGCAGCTAGTGAGTGATTTGGTTATGTGGAAAGATGTATCAAACCCTTTGGTTTGTGTTTGGGTCTTTATGTTTTACTCAGATAGACCATAGAGGTATGTATGACTATGAGTCCACTTTATGAAGCTTTTGTGGGTGTAAAATCTACTTCTTTATATGCTTAATCTTGTGTTATGCATGCAAATGAGTGCTTGAAATTATGGTTGTTGGAAACATGGTGTACTTTTCCTTCCTTCTGCAATAGCTACACTATTCTATCTAGGAAGCTTATATATGAACTTGCCAGCTCTTGTGTATCAAAGGAAAAATAAGCATATTGTGAACCAAGTGCATCAGTGCTTGAAAGTTGCAGAAGAACCTCAAAATCCATGTTGTAGTTAAAGGCACAAACCAGCTCTTTCATGGTGACATTTTCATGCTTTTCTATTCATGGTCACATTGATAACTTGCAATTGGTAACATAAACTCACAATCATATTCATAGTATGGTTATGCATAACAATGGAAGGAAATTTTCACTCTGATTGGATGCTTCAATTTTTGGATGGTGTCAAAGGGAGTGGTGATGTTTGAATTTAAGCGAAATTGTAGAGAACAATATCCACAAAGCATAAGGGTATTCATATTATAAATTTTACTCAAACTGCTCGTTTTTTATTAGAAGCTTGTGAATTGGTTTTTGATGCAACTATTATTGCTACTTATGGGACAAGGTTACAATTTCTTACAATAATAGTGGTATTATTTTGTTTCCTCTTACCTTCTTTTTCTTGTTCAAATACCATCTTAAACTTCACATACTCCATAACAGAAAGCTCACTCGAGCAAAAAAGAATAGCTCGATTGAGGTATAAAAGCGAAAAACAATAAAAGGAAAAAATAGGATCAAATGAAATTATGCACCTTTCATTGATATTGATATTTTAGTACAGATTCGGACTTATATAGAAAAGAAAATTATGTACCATAGGCAAGAGTACACCTTATTACACAATAGAAAAAGTTCTAAATATTTGTGATTCAGCAAAACTGAAAAATATTCTGCACATAGGAGGGAGTGATCTACAACTGCAAACGTAGGTGTATGTCAATATAATTAATAATTGACAACGAATGACTATAGGTTTTTTGATAAATAAGTTGCCGTGTAAAACTGAATGCTAAGGAGGGTTGCACTATTGATTATTTAGAATGATTTTTTTGTTCAATGTGGTGTTACAAACGATAGAACTTCAAATTGATAGCTATTGTGTTAAGAAGCTATGGAAGGGCTTTATAGAATAAGTGCAGTATCTATGTTATCCCATTTTGGTTTTCTTTTATACTTATTTGACCTAGTTACTAGTTACTAGTTTACTGTTCTTTGTTTATCTGAAGATCGGGTGAGTAGTTCTCTAATTCTCTATCTCAGAGTTTAAGCTCATTTCACCCACTGCCACTATCATGCTTTTTCCTTTTTTTGATCTCTGCTTTGAACTCTCTGTTTAACCTGCTTCTTACATGTTGTTTTAAAATTAATGGGTTTCCAAGAAGTTTTGGCCATATACTATGAGTAGCTATTAAAATATGATTTATCGCTACACTTATGCACATGGTGTAAGGATCCGTCATTGACTACTTTTACATGGTTCTTCTTTGTTACACTTATGCAAAGTGATTTTACTACTTGTATATTTGTTTTCCTTGTTCATTGGCTCCTTTGTTCATTCCTCCGGGTAATCCTTTGTTCTTCTTAGTGACTAACTCAAGGGGAACTATAGGCACCGTTATAATCGGATTCACATGCTTACAACTTCATCATGTAAGTCTAAGCTAATGCAATACTAGCTCTACTATACAATATGTACTAGCCAACATATGAGGTGTATACTCATTGCTCCAAATTATTTGGATCCACAGAAGTTTAAATACATAGCTTCCAAAATACTTTCTTATTCTCATTCATCCAAAGCTTAGCTGCATCAGTTCACCATTTTAGTTCACAACATTCCTACTTATTCTCATTTATTATGTGCTTGTTGTTATCATGTCTGTTCTGTTGTGTTTGTCAGATATTAGAAAACTTGGTAGTAGACTTTGATTTGCAAATGGCATATATTACACATATTAAAGTGGTTGACTCATGAATCGAATAGCATGGCCAATGTAGCTTTAGTTGCTGTTTTTGTTTCTTCTACACTTCCAAGCCAATCTAAAAATTGTATTGTGTTGGTATTCCTGTAAAAGATTTAAATGTGAAAAGTGTTGTGAATGTATAGGTATGTGGTTTCATATAATTTATTGATTTATATGTATGTTTTAATTATTCAGCACAACAGTTGATGCAGTCAACTAACTTGAAGCTGCTTCTATTGACAGGCTGATGGTGACCGTGAGCTACTTTTTCTCTATGAACGGGGAAAGAAGAAACTCATGGACGGGAATAGGGTTGCTTTCAGTGGTCAGAAATCTTTCTCTTATCTGTCCAATTTGTTTTTCATAATAATGTTGTGCTTTGTAGAATGGGTAATCTACAAAGTAATGGCATTTGGGGCATTCAACAATTTGAGCCACATCAATTACTTGACCACATCAATTACTTGATTTTAAAACCCGGCTCATAAAAAAAAAAAAGTTCAAGCTTGATTAATTTAATTCAATAAGCCGATTCAAGGTTTGAGCTTGCACCAACTTGTTTGAATATGAAGCTTGACCAAGGCTTGAGTTTGCTTATGGCTTGAACATGAAGCTTGAGCATGGCTTGAGTTTGCTTATGGCTCAACTATTTATTTCTTTTATCAATTTTACTGCTTAAATAAAAAGTATAATTCACTTGGTAAATGTCATTAGTTAAATTAAAATTCACATACCGAAAGTTAGTCTTGAGCTTTTAAAGTCAAGTCTACAAAGCTTGACTCATTTAAATAATCATGCTTAATTACAAGCTTGAGCATTGCCTGCTTAACTAAACAACCAAGCTTGATTGAGCATTTAGCAAGCGAGCTCAAATGGTTCATGTATAAGCTCGTTTACATCCCAATGGCATTCTTTGTTTGAAGTTGCACATGTTTCTATCAATTTCTAGTGCTTACAAAAAAGTGGTTTGGGAAGGATTTGGTGCCTACCACTTTTTTTTTTTTTTTGGGGAGGGTGCTTTTGTGATACTATTCGTGCATGAGTTTTCCTTTGTTTCAATTTGTAATGATGCTTTTGTTTTTAATTGCACTTGTTTAAATGCTTCATGAAAACGTAAAATCTGCGAGATGGTACTGATCCTTCACTTTATTCGGAAAGATCATCGAGTGTTCTTGGGATTTTGATAATCTGGAATGGAAGTTCTTGCGAATCGGACGTATAAATCAACTCCAAACGAGTTTAATACTTACAAGAAGGTCCAATACCAGCTCTCACTTTTTGATTTCCCTCATCTTTAAATCAGTACTTGGCCTCATCCATTTGCTCAATTTATTTTAGGTGATGCGAAGCATAAGAGACAACATCACAGAGGAGGACTTGTTGAATGAAATTAATGAGATAATTCGCCTTCCTATGTATGCCGATAGGATAAAAATTGAGAGTAAAGCAAATCAACATGCAAATGTTTGCAAAAGCGAAGGTACACTGATGCATTCTTTCTTTCTAATAGGTACCTATTGATGTTTTTGAAGGAATTACTTCATTGGTTCTTTATTGAAAATTTATTCTGCTGCGAGCATTGCTCAAGTTAAGGCATGAGACAAAGTATGAGCACGTCTTTGTGGTTGGAAATCTGGCAAGAAGTTTGAGATTATTCTTGTTAAGATGTTTGGAAATACCACTCATTATGATGTTTCATATCACATGCACCATTTGTAGAATTTATATACTAAGTATTTCGGTTTATAACATTTGTATTGTAAGATATTAAATTTCAATAGAAGTTGAAATATTTTTATGAATTCATTATGAGTCGCTTTGTGGAGATAATTTTGTGAATTTGGAATTTATAAATTGGTCAATTGATATCTATTAATTGATATCTATATATGCAGTGTGTGTGTGGTAAGATGTGAATTGAGAATTTTTTTTTTTAAAAAAGTAGACTTTTAGTATCGGTTATTTAAATTAATCGATACTAAAAGTGACATTTAGTATCGGTTATTTACATAACCGATACTAAATGTCACTTTTAGTATCGGTTAAATAACCGATACTAAATGTCACTTTTAGTATCGGTTATTTAAATAACCGATACTAAATGTCATTTTTTAGACAGCAAACACAATGTTGAAAAGACATTTAGTATCGGTTATTTAAATAACCGATACTAAAAGTGACATTTAGTATCGGTTAATTAAATAACCGATACTAAATGTTACGTTTTCAAGGCATAAAAAACACCAAAAAAACAACATTTAGTATCGGTTTTTTGAACACACGATACTAAATGTCACTTTTAGTATCGGTTATTTAACCGATACTAAATGTCATACATTTAGTATCGGTGGAATTAGTATCGACAGATAACCGATACTAAATGTGCAAAATGACCGATACTAAATGACGTTTTTGCACTAGTCCAAAAAAATGTACACATGAAAACTTAACTCATAATTAAAGAGAAAAGAAGACAACATAATTAAAAAGTGAAACACGTACGTAGGTCTCATGCAGAGATTGATTTAAAAGTAAATATCAATTTAATTATGCTTCTAATACTTATTGATGCGAAATTATCTAAATAAAGAAGAAAATACAAATTTGGACATCTAATTTTTTTTCAATATTCTAAAGTACCCCAAAACACACTGCCTAAAATCACACTTTATGTATTTTGCCACCAAATTATTTTTCCATCAAATAGATTATTGGCAAACGAAGTGTTTCAATAGTTAAAAAATTTCTGAATACCAAAGTAACCCAAAATACAGTATCTAACATTTCGCGTTACGCGTTTTGCTACAAAATAATGTTGTCCCCATCAAGTACACTAAAGCACACTATTTAGCATCCCACTTTAAAATATATATATATATATATATATATATATATATATATAGATTAGTCATCGGTAAAAACTCTGTTGGGAGGATATAACCACACACGCCGAGAAAACCGAGTACTCGTGGTCAGCCAACTTCTCAAGTGTACATTAGTCATCATTAAAGCCCATGAAAACTCCACACTAATGAGATGGTAACAAAAAAAGTAAAAGAAAGGAAACAAAAAAAAAAGCTAAAGTGAAAGAAAAAAAAAAAGCCAATTGACTCCGATGGACGGGTTGTCTAACTATTGATTAAATGAATTACTTTTAAACAAAAACAACAGTAAATAATAATATCAAACAAATTCTAAGTATTAGAAAGAAATCACAATCAAAGATAAAAGTCACACATATTAGATCAAGTCATAACACAACAACTTAAAGTTGGAGCAAAAACAATCGCCTAATCACACATATTAGATCAAGTTATAACACAAACAGCTTAAAAGTTGTAACACAAACAACAATCCATCAAGAATGACTATTCTGCGTTAGTTTGCTCTTGAGGTTGATAGATCCGTCCTGAGCCGGTTGTAGGATTCTGTCGATCATGCACGGTTTGATTTAAAACTAACACAAATTTAAGAATGCTTCTAATACTTGTTGATGCGAAATTATCTAAAAATTAAATAGTTTTCCACCAAAAATTTGCATATTTAATTTAAACATCTAAAAATTTTCAAGACTGTAAAGTACCCCTTAAAATATAAAAAATAAAAATAAAAAAAGAAAACCTACAAATATAAAAAAAGAACTTTGGATGTGGTAAAAACTCTGTTGGGATGGAAGACTTGTGGTTAGCCAGACTCCCCAGCGTAGATTAGTCATCGACAAAGACAATGAAAATTACGTACCAATGACATGGTAAAAAAAAGAAGAAGGAAATAACAAAAAAAAATAGAAGCAAGAAACAAAAGAAAGTGAAACAAAGAAGAAAGAAGAGAAAAAAAAAGCAACAAAAAAAATGAACCAAAAAAAAATCATGCCATAGACCAAAAAATCTTTCCCACCAAAATCCAAATCAATTTATAATGCATGCCAAGCCAAATAAGGTATAAGATGAAGAAAGGCGTTCGCAACACAACTTTCACAACAAACTCGTGAAATGTTTTTTTTTTTATGATATACATATCATATTTTTCTAAATCTGGTGATGCTGAATAATATGCTCTATCAGTCTTCAATGATTTGTTCTGATTGATTATAATTACCTCTAATCAAATCACAACAAATTATCTCCCAATTGTTTGTTTCCATTCAAAAAAGGAAGAATTTATTCTGAGCTTGAATCGTGGATTTAGATGGATGTAATACCCCTTTTGAATGTTAATTAGAACATTTGTTTCTTTAGCTCATTCGATCTCAAAATCTCAAAGTTCAAAAATATAAGTAACGTATCTCAGGTTTAATGACAATGTTTAATGGCACCGTTTTTTTTATTTTATCAATTTTCTATTTATTAATTAAATTAAAAGTAAAATATTTAAATTGCTATTAATGCTTGTTGGATGGTACAGTGATGGATTTTTTTTTTCATTTCTTTTACGTTTTTTTATTTAGATTGATCAACATCAAATATAATTTATGAGTAACCCATGTGAGATTGACAATTAGGCAAATTCATGATGGCATGGACTTATTTTATCCTTGAGTAACCAATGAAAAAGTGACAAATTTAGATTACCTAAAATAATTTATTCACAAACGTATTTTATATAGAAATATAATAGATATAGATTAAACTTTATCCATTTGTCAAAAAAAAAGATTAAACTTTAACCATTTTTTAATTTTTAATGCCATATTATGATTATAATTATAATAGCCTTAATTGCAAATGAGAATATTATGGAGGAAGTTTCATATGGGTGAAAGAGGAAAATGTATCTGGACTTATTTTTTGTGTTAAGTATCATTAAATGATAATAATTCAGGGTGTGAAATACAATTAAATAGGTTATTATGGTGATCCAAAATTTGTCAAAAGCATGTATGTAACATCCCCAATTTGACTAATTTCGTTAATTGAAATTAGCAAGTTGTTATATTTAATTGGTTATTAATTTAAGTAATTTAGCGTATTTGATTATATGTGGTAGCAGATTTAATTGCTAAATGAGGTTAATTAATGGTGTGATTTATTGAATTAAAGTGAGTTATTGGTGATTGTGGAACTAGGTTGCATTGGGGTAGTGTATTTGTAATAAAGGGGAGTGACTAATTTAAGGGCAAACTGGTCATTTCCTTCCTCTTCCCCCTTCAATATACACAAAAACCCATCCAAACAAATTAATACACACACTTTGAGAGAAAACAAAAATTGAAAACAAGAGAAAAGAGAGAGAGGAGAGAACTGTGAGAAGAGAAAGTAGGGAGGGTACAAGAAAATCAAGTTAACCTTACTCTCATCAATTCATGATCAGTTCTCATCTTTTCTTCACTCCATTTCTAAAGCTATGGATAGTTTATTCTTCCATTCTACTTCCTCTTCACCTCCATTTACGCAACTCACAAAAAGGGGAGCTTTTGGGGTTTGATTTTCTAGCTTGCATGTGGTTCAAAAGGAGTCCTAGGAGCTATTGGGCACTTGCATGTCAGTTTTTAGTGTTGATTAGCAAGATTGGGTAGCTACATTGTTGATAGAAGTGATTTGGAGAAAGTGTAGCAGTTGGAATTTGAATTTGGGTAACTTTTGGGTAGCTCTTGATTGATTAAAGTCTACCTTGCCTTTTTGAATTGTGGTTGTTGTGATTATCATCACAAAGAGGTGAGTTCTTTGACCTAAGATGTATTCTTTTGATGTTTTTGCAATTAACATGAGCTTGTTCTGAATTTGAATGCAATGCACGTGTGATTGATGATTGAATGATATGTATGCTAAAGTGAAATTGAGATGCTGAAAATACTGCATAAATTTGTACTGATATAGGTCCGGTATTTATGTAATTGTGAATTCCCTGGTAATCCAAATTTCGTGGGGTTTGTTTTGTTAGAAACTGGACTTGATTAACTTTGTTTTGGCTCTGGTTTCACTGATTTTGGGTGAGTATAGCTAGAGATATTAATGTTACAACTTAGGGTACAGATTCTGTCCTGTTTCGGAACCAGATAGCTTGTTTTACTAAACTGTACCAAATGAAGAATCATTTTGCAACACAAAAATGTGAGTCAGAAAATAGACATCCTAAGCTTTCCGTAGAGGGGTCTTTTGTTGAGTTCCGTTGCCATTTGCTAGGTCAAATAATTTCCCAAAGTTTACGTATGATTACTGAATTTAAAATTGTTTGATTTTGGCCATGATTATGCTAATATTGATTGAAATGAATGATGTGTTATTATACGAACTATCGAGTGAGAACGTATCTAAAGGTATTAATAAAACACTATGGGGATGACGATCCCAGAGGTTAAGTAGCGTACTTGGAATGGGAGGTCATGTCTTCTGAGTTCAAGGCCCAGATGGTTTATCCGAATTGAGCCAAAGCTCAAATTGTTTATTGGGGTTCTCCGCTGAAGCTGACGTTGTTCAGTCTTTTTATGGATTACATTACGACAAGTGAAAAGATGATAACAAGATTACGAGGGGTTATGGGTGAGGGGTCGCGAAAGAGCTCACTGAGATTTGTGATCTCACCCATTATGTTGTTATGTTTTTCAGATTAACAGGTTAAGTTTAAGCAAGGCGAGGAACAATAGCAGTTGTTCTGGGCTACCGAGTCATGGGATCCTTCGAGATCTCGTTTGTTGTTAGACATTGAGTTATATGTATAATAGTGTTTGACACTTTAGGTTTTAAGTTTGTAAGTAAGGATATGTGTTAGGACTAATTCGCTATTTGGATTTGAACTATGTTTTAAGGTATGACATCATGTAAACTGTTTTAGTTATGTCAATTATGTTATCCTTTTGGTATTTATACCACTTTGGATTATGATTATTCAAATCCATTAACGGGTTAGGACTCTGATTGTATTAAAATGGTTAAAAGCCTAGACTTTGTGACGTCCAAAGTTTAGGGTGTTACAATGTATGACTATTTTCTTGTAACGTATGCATTTTTATAATTTGTCATGGAAATAGGTGGTTGTTGTGCTGGCATTGAGATGAGTACACCTTGGTTTATTTAATCCTAAGTGGACCAATCAGATTTTGTTTAGAGGCTTAGTCATCAAAGAGTGAATTCGTGAATGTATTATATATAGATATAGATATAGATATAGATAACCATGAATAGTCCACCAAAGCATCCACGTTACATAATCAAAAATAATATGTCAGCATCCACCTCAATTCCACCTAAGCATCTCCCTTCCACACATACGCCACATCAAACGCATCCCTCATAAGGCCTAATCACCATCGCCTCTAATCCAAGCCGTTGGATCCTGCAACCGGGCAATATAATCAACGGTCTCCACTCAAACAAGCAATCAACGGTCCGTATCAATTTAGATTTCGGCTGGGAATCAATTGAAAAAATCTGTCATGATTAATTGTAATTAATTGAAAAAAACTGTCATGATTAATGCAAAATTTCTCTCTCTTTCACTCTCATAACTCCCACCCGTCTCTTCCTTTTTGATTTCCATCCCTCCCTCTTCTTCATTCACATCTTTTTCTTTCTTCTTCTTTTTGCGATTTCCGTAACGCATAGCAAAGTGATTTTTTGCCCTCAAGTCTTAACCTTTTTCGTTTTTCCATGTTTGGGTTGTTTTTGTTTTTTCAGGACAATCTTCAATTTCATTAGCAGGTAATTTCTAGATCAAATGATTTATGGATCCCTTTTCATTTTGTTTTTGGTCTTCATAGCTTTTGTTTTGGTTTGGACCATGAAACCTCTCCAAAACTTGAACCAAACCCTAAACCCCTCTTCTATTATCATTTAGGTTTAGCTTTTGAATTTTTAATTTCAGATTTGGGTGATGATTAGGACATAATCAATATTTACATCTTTGTTGGATTTCATGATAATATATAATGTTTAAGGGGTTTGATTTGATGCCAAAATTTTTGATTTTTTCCTTGACTTTTTTTTTTCTTACAGAATGCTTCATTTAACTAATCACTGTAGTTGCCATTTTTCATCTTTACATTTTTAAGTAATCAGCGTTCTGGGTGCATGTTATTGTTAGGTGGTTATTGGTAGAAATTAAAGCAACAAGAGGATTGAAATATATCATGCTATTATTTATGATCAAGGAGATTTTGAGAAAGTGCCATTTGCATGTTTATCGAATATGGGAAAAAGTATGGAGAAATGGTATATGTACTCTCTGTTTTGGCATGTGTGTATCTTTTGTGAATTTTTGCATATGTGTCATTCATTGTATGGGCAATCTTGAAAATAATGTGGTGTGAACAATTGGATCTTGAAGAGCTATATTAGGCTGCAAGAGTTATATTTGCAGACTACACGTGCCAAAACAGATAGTGCCCCTTTCCTTCACCCATGGAAAATGAGGCAATCCTTACTAGTCTTCTTGGCTAGATCAATAACCTCGTTTACCACCAAAACTCCATCAAGCAAATTTCTACCTTTTAAAAAAGGAAGATTGGACTGGAGAGATAAGGTCATCCATAACTGAACTGAGGCGGGCCGTCAAAACCTTAACAAGGATCTTATATAGGAATCCTAGTAAGGAAATCAGCCGATAGTCACCTAAGATAAAAGGGCACTAAACCTTAGGGATACCCACCACAAAGTAGGAAGTAAAAGATCTAGGGAGTTTTGCATTGCGGTAGAACTCCTCAAAAAAGGTACCAATATCAGAGCGCAACACCTCCCAAAAGGCCTTGATAAAAGCAAAGTTAAAACCATCAGGTCCAGGGCTCTTATTACCATCACAATCAGCCACCACTCTATCAATCTCATCAAGAGAGAAGGGTTGAGACAATGAAAGAGACTGTTTCGATGAGAGGAAGGGGAAGGCAATACCATCCAAAAGGGGGCGCTCCCAATTGTCAGCAGCGAAGTGATCTCGAAAAAAACAAGTGACTTCAGCACGAATTTCTGGAACCTTATCCACCCAGACGTTCCCTACTCGTAACGCTGAAAGTCTATTCCTAGCCCCCGAGACTTTATACAAGAGTAGAAGAGAAGCGAGTGTTAGCATCCCCTTCCTTTAGCCACCTCGATCTTGACCTCTGGAAAATCAAATAATCCTTACTTTTGAGAAGATGTCGAAGTTGGGAAAAGTTGACCTTCCTCAATGTCAACTCTTCCTGATTTAGGCCAACCACCTCACCTCTAAGGTCAAGAGCCTTAATAGAGTCCACTAACACCAAAATCTTTGAGTCCACTCCCCCATAGGTGTCCTTATTCCACTGCTTGAGGGTGTGTTTCAAACATTTCAATTTCTCTTTAAGTTTGAAGCCCATCCACCCACTTAAGGGAGAGAGACTCCAAGAACTCTTCACAAGGTCGCTGAAGTCCTTATGCTCTAGCCAGTGATTATTGAATCTAAATGGTTTAGGTCCCCAACCCCCACTAGAGTATTTGAGGACCAAGGGACAATGGTCAGAGACATCATGCTCAAGAGCCCACAAGGACCTATCCAATCTGCTCATAGCCGGTCCATTTGGTTGGAACCAAGTGAATTTACAACCCAAAAGAGGAAGATCGGTCAGGGCCATGTCCCTAATAAATCTACAGAACTCTCTAACTTCAATCTCAGCCCCAATATCCTCATTGATCCGTTTTCTTTCTGCTAGATGGCAGACAGAATTGAAATCCCCCACCACACACCAAAGGCCATCCCCAAAACCCCTTCTAGACATAACCAAGTCCCTCCACATTTGTCTCTTATCCCCTAGAGATTGTTTCCCATAAACATTAACCACAAAACAAATTTTACTTTCCGACCCCCACTCGAGGCAAGCCCCTACAAAACCACCCTAGAGAAGTGGAAGAGAAGTTTCCTTTTTGAGGCATCCCAGATAGAGAGCATCCCACCTTTATTACCAATAGAAGGGGTAAACTGCCACAAGCAAGAATGGTTCCCCCACATGTGGTGGCAGAGGGGGGCCTGAATGTCCTCCAACTTAGTTTCTTAATGAAATCCAACTTATGATCTCGGATGATATCACCTTTTCTTTCTCCCTCTCTCTCGTGAACGATCACACAATTCAGAAGCCATAATTTTCTCCAGAAAGATTTCCTTATCGAGATCAATGCCCAAAGCTGCTCCCAAATCAATAATATTCCTACCATTTTGCTCATCTACACACCTAGATGAGTGGCCAGAACATGGTTGAACATCCTTACTGTGAAGATCCATACCAATTGGTACCCTAAACCCTAGGACTAAGGCCGATGGACTAAGGCCGATGGACTAAGGCCGATGAGCATTTTATAGTGTCGAATCGTGCTCATGTTGTACCAATATCTGTAAAACTAATAGCTTTAAATTTCTTTATTTTTTTATTGTCTTTTATAACAATATTTGTAACAATATATATATATATATATATATATATATATATATATATATATATATATATATATATTATTTTTTGACAAGAACTATTTGGTAGAGAATGAGCATATTGAATAGTCATTATTTTCTATTTCTTCATTATTTTATAAAACAAATATTGTAACCATTCAATAATAACTTTAAATTTCTTCATTATTTCTTATAGTGTTTATTATTATTATTGTTATTATTATTATTATTATTATTATTATTATTATTATTATTTTTATAACAATATCTCTACAATATTTGTAGTGTTTAATGACAATATAAAACAAATTGGCTCGCTCTCTGAATTCTCTCGCTCTTTGCTCGCTCGCTCGCTATCTGTGAACCTTGAACCAAATCTCTATACTTTCACCGAAATCCTTCTCTGTGCAACAAACTTTCTCAGCTAGCTCATTCCATGTATGAATAGAATTGGGCTCCATAGAGTTTAGCCATGGTTTAGCCCTATCTTTCAATGAATATGGAAATAACTTAAGTCTAAATGCATCCTCACTAATACCAGGTATGATAAAGTTACTACAAACTTCTATGAATTGCTTTAAATGCTCATGGGGATCCTCATGTGGGGATCCACCAAATTGACCAATTGTTTGTAACATTTGAAACATCATAGGTTTAAATTCAAAATGAGCAGCATTAATATTAGGCCTAGCAATGCTAGACTGTATATGTTGCTGATCATATTGGGCATAGTCCCTCATAGGCCTATCCCTATCATTAATCATATCTGTTGGTCACATTTGAATGAATTGATGTCTGTGATCTTCCTCACCTTTAGGTTGTTGATGTTGAGAATTAGGTCCTCCTCTTACTGAGGCATCATCACTGTGGTGAGACATAGTTCTGCAGTCTTGTTGTCTTTGTCTTTGTTGTCTAAGCAATCTCCTAAATCTTCTCTCAATTTCTGGATCACAATCAAAGTCTGGTGGTCTATTCCTAGGCATAAACTAGTGTTTCCACACTGAGTGTTTATGCACAGAAAAATGTAATACCAAGAGTACTAATATATATATATATATATATATATATATATATATATATATATATATATATATATATATATATATATATATATATAACACTAAATTAACAATCTAAACAACAAAATTTTACTATAATCCCCGGCAACGGCACCAAAAACTTGGTGTGGTGAAATATATGCAAGTATACATAGTCACACAAGTAATAAAGTGATAAGAAAGGTCGAACCCACAGGGATTATGTATTGTAAAGTTTTGTATATTCAGAGTGTACACTTAGTGTATCTACACTCTGCACTATTTTTGGTTTGGAGTTTTCAAAGTAAGTAAAAACAATATAAACAGTAAAGAGTGTAAGGAATCAGTTGGATAAAGTAGTTGAGATGTTTTCACCAAGTAAATCACTTCTAAGTGTTTTAGTGGAGTATGCGTGTAGGAACACCGAATGCAACAGCATGAGTGTGTGCCTGTCAGCACTTTCTTCAGAGTTTCATTACAAGCTTCCTATGTCTAGGCATGCTAAATAGGTTCACTCTTGTCTTTTTAACCTCCCACTGTATCACCCTAGGAACTATGTTATCCTATGTCTAGGACTTAATAACATGGTTTTAACAATCAATCCTTATTAAAACAAGTTTAACAAGTTGATGTTACAAACACTCATTCCTATTAATTCTTGAGTTCATAAATGTAGCCCATGTCTGCTGCCACAAGTTTACCTATTCTAAAGTGATCAATTCCAGAATAAGCTTTGAAAGAAGTATTACACAAGAATTAAAGTGCATACACTACATAAACCATAATAACATATTTAGAAGTTTATTACAAGGTTATAACATCTCAACTTAAGGGAATTTAGCTCATGTTACTCATAATATAATAGAAAGAATCTGCAAAGAGCATAATCAAATGAGTAATATAGCAAAAGAACTTAAAAGGAGAGAGATTACTCGAATAGAAGATCTTTTGCATGAGTTTCCCAAGTTGAAGTACAATATGAGTTCTTTACACAAGTTTCCTTCAAGTAGAAGTGAAGGGAGTGGTTGTCAAGCACCTCCTTACCTTCCTTCTCTTCAGAAACGTAAAGAAAAACTAAAACTAAACTAAACTAAAACTAAGTGATCCTTTCAGAAACAAATGAAGAAATACAAATGAAGGATGAAGGATGATTTTCAAGTGAAGATATGGCCTCTATTTATAGGCACGAAAAGTCGCCCTCCTCGAGGGGTTTCCTTTGGCGCGTAAGATCAACTGAGGGGACCAACCTTGGATAAATTCAGACAACCAATGAAGCAAGTAGCTCAGTTGTGGTCGCTTGCATGTAGAACATAAGGGGAGGTCCATTGGAGAAGTGCCACATGTCTTTTAGATAAGTGAGCCTTGCAACTTGATTTTTATGTTTATCGCCGACTTCTGCAAGTGGCTCTGCTCCAGGTGACTAGGCATGACGTCACAATTCAAGTGTGGAAGCATCAAAATGGTCCTTGGATGTTTTGGTGCAAACTGCTAGATTTTGCAGGGTGTAGGCGGTGTTTCCACTCCTGGTGTTGGCAGTGTTTCCACTCCCGGTGTTGGTAGTGTTTCCACTCCTGCAGTAGCTGCACTGAACAAAAACATCAAACCTAACAAGATATGTGTATTTATGCCTAGTTAATTGTCCTAATCATGTGGATCTCTAAAATGTTGTTTCTTAATAAATAAGCTATATTTATATATTAATGTACTTGAAAATAAGCAATAACCTACATTAAAATAGATGAATAACTCTATATAAAATAGAGTTATCAGTCGGTGGATTTTGGGACCTCACCGTGGTCTATGAACGAAGAACGAAGTGGAGGAAGTAGAGGTTAGGGTTTTGGCATTGTCTGTTGCAGAATCGTGGGGAAGAAGAAGGAGAAACCGGGTCGGGTTAGGTCCATATCCAGTGGGCTGCGTGAAATGGTTAGTGGAGAGCGCTGGGCTAGACTAAAAGGGGGTGTAATCAGAGAACAAGATTTGCATGCGAGTAAAAGACCCAAAATCAATCTTTAAATCATTTTTTTAAAAGCTCATTTTGATAAAAGCAATCATTTTAACACTTCAATAACCCAAAATAATTTCTAATGAAATAATATCTCAAACACTAATATTTTATAAAAATGAGATAAATATATAATAGTAATCATATATTAACAATAGCATACAAAAATATATTTTAAATGTGATTTCAACTAATTTTAATAATCCAAACCCCCAATAAATTAAATAATTTAATCTTATCAATATAAAATAATTCATAAAACAAATACATATTAAAAGAACCTCGAAGCACTAAAATCGGGATGTTACGGTCCACGCCTTTCTAAAGTATCCACCTACATTCGCGAATTATATGCCATCACTAGTGTAGTTAAACGTTGGGGTCAGTATCTCTTGGGACATTTCTTCATCATTCAAACTGATCATAGGAGTTTAAAGGAACTTTTAACACAGGTTATCCAGACACCTGAACAACAATTTTACCTTTCTAAACTGTTGGGATACCATTATGAGATCCAGTACAAGCTAGGTAAATCCATGAAATACCCATTGGCGGACATGCTTGGGTGGTAAAGACTCTTCGAAGGCTTTCTGCAAACTTCTACTGGGACTCCATGAGAAGGGATATAAAAGAGTTTGTTGCTAAGTGCCTTGTATGGCAACAAACTAAATACACTCCTAACAAACCAATTAGTCTCCTACAGCCTTTACCCATTCCTCCCAATGTTTTGGAAGATATCTCTTTAGATTTTGTCACCGGACTTCCAAATTCCGGGGGTTACACAATTCTGTTAGTGGTAGTGGATAGGTTCTCCAAGTACTTGGGTGCACTTCCATCCAATTTTGCAGCTTATAAGGTGGCTGAGTTATTTGTGAACATGGTTTGCAAGCTGCATGGGCTCCCCAAGAGTATCATTTCAGACCGTGATCCAATTTTCATCAGTAAATTTTGTTCGGATCTATTCAAGTTTAGTGGCACTCTGCTACGAATGAGCTCTTCTTATCATCCTCGGACCGACATGCAGACTGAGGTGACTAACAAGACAATTGAACAATATTTGAGAGCCTTTGTTCATTATCGTCCAACCATGTGGCATTGGTTCCTACCTTGGGCAGAATATCATTAAAACACATCCTTTCACTCTTCAACTGGTATGATGCCATTTCAGGCAGTATATGGTAAAACCTCCCCCAACTCTTCCTGATTATGTGAAAGGTTCCTCAAGTGTGGATGCTAGTGATGATCTGCTAGTTGATAGAGCAGATGTTCTTGAGCTGAAACTCAATTACAATTCCCTTAGATGCTGATGTTGTTGGGCCTACTGAGCACAACCCGGGAATGAATCCAAAACAAGGCCCAAATACGCTGTGAAGGTTCCGGATAAGTACATGAATCATATCTTTCAAATAGGATCCCTTTTATTCTAGAAGTTGGTTGTTACGATTCTGTTATGCAGAATCTTTCTCTAGTTTTCCTTTGATATATATGTTGTTATCATTTTGTTATATAAGCTGTACTTGCCACCCATTTTTGGGATCGTCAGTCAAATATAATTTTAAGTCTCTTTTCCCTTTCTTGAGGAGGCCTCTCAGTCCTTGAAATCTGAAAACCATTATTTTGCACTATATAAGAACACGTCTAAAGAATATATTCTATGAATAAAATTGACACCATGAAGAATTCTACTTTCAAATTGGCTTTTTTTATTAGCTTTTTTCATTATCACATCAGGTATATAATACAATTGAATGAATTTTCTCTACATTATTATGTTATGATTTTTCATGTTACAAAGTTTACATGTAATTCAACTATTTCACATGTTTCATACAAAATGTGTTCTTAGGTTCACTTTGTTTGTGTATGCAGATATGTCCATGGAAGAAGTAATGAGAGGCAATCTTGGATCGCGCTGTAGAGGAGATACTGACTGTGATAATACAGATCCTCTAGTTCATTACGGATTACAAGTTTTTCTATATTGTTTGAACCACATGTGTGCATGTTGTCCAACACCACCTCGCACCAATCGTATACGTTTTAGGACCCTCAAATTAGATTGATGAGAAGTGTTAGCAACACTCTTTTTAGTATTCTCTTAGCACCGGTTCATATAGTAATCATATTGTACCACGTGTATGGATGTTTCCCAACACCACTTAACGACAATAGTATTCGTGTTCTACGACTATGATCAAATTAGGTATAGATCGTAGTCGTATTATACGGTTGAGAATAATAAATACAAATTTTGATTCACTATATTCAAAGTTTATTAATTAATTTTTTATTTTATATATTATAATAAGATATAAGATGGCTAGGTAGCCTGTGGTTAGGTATCCTTTCGAGTTCTTGCCTTTGCATTAGTGGATTGGAAATGCTTAATTGCTTGTTAAAATGAGATGTCAAGTCTGATCTTGTTGAGCTGATTACAATGCCAATATGGGGCAATACGCCGGGGTATTAGGAGGTTCCCTAGGCATATTAGGGCGCCAATCAGAGGCCAGTAGATGTGTAGTTCGGGATGACCATATGAGTCATGCCTGCTCAATTTTCAATTAGATGGTGTTGGCGCGAGATTCTCTTTGCAATATGTCAGTTCTGTCTGGGCCAAAAGATCATACTTTGTTGTGTATGTAACATGGACCTAATAGGAAGGTGCGTGACTCCAGATCCTGAAGAGTAGTTGGAGTTCCCACAGTGCTTCAATGCAAATGTGGCATGAATTTTGTCTATGATGAAGGCACAAGGAGAGTGGGGGACCTTGTGATGATAATGTTGTCAACATAAACCAAGGTACATAGCTCAACTCCTTTGTCATGGAGAATAAAGAGGGGGTGGTCATAGCTATTGGCTTTCGTCTTAACTGGCCGGATGCATCAAGTTGTTGAATTATAGTGGGATGATGCAATGACCCAGTATGAATCTAATCGAGAGATGGATAAGAACCATTTGGACCCAAGAACTGCTGGACGTTGGGCTCAGGAGTAGTGATGAGACAATCATGTGGTGCAAGTGATGAATGATAACTATGCAGAGGTTGAGATGGACGAAGCTTGAGTCTTTATTCTTATCTATATAGTGCATAAGTACTTCCCCTCTTTTATGTAGAGGTTCTATGAATATTACTCAGATGTTGAGGAGATCGGCTGATAGTGTTGTTTCTCTTAGCACATTATCAACCCCTTTCCAAACTTGACCCCTCGCCGAGATGCGTGAGGGTCCGCAGGGACCCGAGATGGAAAATGTGAATATTGGGAGTTAGTGCGATGTATAGTCATGTTTCTGAGATGCATCAGAAAGTCAAATCTTGCTAGGCCGATGAGTCGAGTGTTAAGCTTCTATCGAGGTCTTAAAGTAGTCAAGACCATAGGGGAAGGATGGATCATCATAAAGACGAGGGAAAGCATGATTCCCTTTTGAAGGTTACCATGGTCGTTTTTAAAGAGACCGACTTGAAGATCTTTTGCTGATATTCATTTGCTTTTGATTAATAAGACTTCCGAGCAAGGCCGAATCTCAGTTGTAGAGAGGAGATAAAACATCTTTTATAGGATCGGTAAGAGAGTGGACTTGTCGACGGGCAAGGCAAACTTGAGAACTGAGATACTGTCATTGTGAATAATAGAAACCTCCAGAGCTGAGATTGGGAGGTGTGGCCATGAAGTAGGCATAGATGCAAATAAAGTCTGCTACGGAGGCCTAAGGAAAGGCCAAAGATGCTCTGTCGGGTTGATTGTTGCCACGTTGTCGTGATGGTTTCCCGAGTAAGAAAGACTTGTGTGGTAATCCTTTTTGGAGCCTGAAAAGGCTAGAGGTGATTTCTTCCTCGTTTGGTCCAATTTACCAAGAATGCGGCTCCGAGTCGGACCTATGCCTTGTTGAGCAATGATTATAGTGAGGCGTCATTCACTGAATCGAGGGGCCGAGTATGCCTAAATAGATAGATTGAGAGCCTTTGGAGGCTCTAGGCTAGTCTGGTCTCCTTTGGTTCGAACTCTGATAGATTGCTCAGATCAGCTTTGAACCGAGGGGCAGAGTAGGCCTGAATAAATAGATTTAGAGACTTTGGATGCTGTTGGCTAGTCCGGTCTCCTTTGGTTCGACCTCTGAGGGATTGCTCAGATCGGCTTTGAACCGAGAGGTTGAGTAGACCTGAATAAATAGATTGATAGCCTTTGGAGGTCGTAGGCTAGTCCGGTACCCTTTGGTTCGACCCCTGAGAGATTTCTCAGATCGGATTTGAACTGAGGGGCTGAGTAGGCCTGAATAAATAGATTAATAGTCTTTAGAGGCTATAGTATAGTCCGGTCCCCTTCGTTTGACCTTTGAGAGATTGCTCAGATCAGATTTGAATCGAGGGACCGAGTAGGCTTTTCGAGTATGCGGCCCAGACTCGAACCGAAGAGGTCTTGTACGCCTTGGTGGAGCCTGAAAAGGTTATAGGCGAGTCCTCCCTCTTTTGGTCTTTGTTTGCTAAGATCGTGGCTTAAAACCTTGACCGAAGAGGTCGTGTTTCCCTTGACTTTGCCAATCGGCTTTGCTTCTCGACTTTGCCTCTCGGCTTTGCCTTTTGAAGTTATAGGCGAGTCCTCCCTCTTTTGGTCTTAGTTTGCCGAGATCGCGGCTTAAAACTTTGACCGAAGAGATTGTGCTGCCCTCAACTATTCCTCTTGGCTTTGCCTCTCAGCTTTGCCTTTTGTTTGTCTTTCGGCCGCTCGGCTTTACCTCTCGGCTTTACCTTTTAAAGTTATAGGCGCATCCTCCCTCTTTTGGTCTTAGTTTGCCGAGATTGCGACTTAAAACTTTGACTGAAGAGGTCGTGTTGCCCTCGGCTTTGCCTCTCAGCTTTGCCTCTCAACGTTGCCTTTTGAAGTTATAGGAGAGTCTTCCCTCTTTTGGCCTTAGTTTCCCGAGATCGCGGCTTAAAACTTTGACCGAAGAGGTCGTGTTCTCACCTATCATTTTTCATTGGTGGTGTCCTTGGATAGAGAAACAATAGTGGTTTTGAAATGGCAACCCTGTGCACTAATTAGTTTGAACATGGTTGCTATTTTCTTTGTTAACAGATCGAGGTGTTAATCCTTGGTCTATTGTTAGGATTGAAATGAGTTTATGAATTCCACCGCTGACTTTGACACAAGAGTTCAGTTCGGTGCCCTTTGATCTGGTTCTGCAAAGACGAATCACTCGGCATTGGGATCTAATTTAGTGTTGCCTCAAGGTGGTGCTGCCACTAAAGCAGAAACAAGATTGGTGTTGTGAAGATCACGTGCGTTGGAAGGAACTTTGGCGGCATCTGTAACACCCTAAATAATTTAATTAAGAAATTGATTAAATTGTTTAAGTGTTGCACTATTTTTAATTATATTAAGTTATAATATAGTGTTTATAATTTAGTATTTTAATTTAATAGAAGGAAGTGGTATTAGAAATACCGGAGCTGCTATTTTGGGCCCAGGAGCCCAAGCCCAATGACTTAGGCTCCTAGGGTTAGTGCATTCGCACCAAAGGAGGAAAAGAAAGAAAGAAACGAAGGAAAGGGAGAAGAGAGAGAGGAGGAAACTACGCTAAGAGAGGAGGAGAAAGGGAGATTTTGATCGTGCCAAGCAAGGAGAGCTCATCTGTTGCTGTGGTTTTTGCACGTGGCTCAAGGAAAAGGGATTTCTACGGTTAAAATAAGGTAAGGGGAGTCTCACTCTATAATAGAGGATATAATAGGTTGTATAGGAGTCATAGAGTCCCTATCTAGTGTTAATTGATTGATTGGTTGAATTGTGTGGATGAAATTGATGTTTTGCATGCTCAAATCGATTAGGGCTCAAGTTAGGGTTTTCCCTATGTAATTTTCGTGATTTGTGATGTGTTTAATGATTGAGCATGAATTTGATTGTTATAATATGAAATTGGGAGTATTAGAGTGGTTATGGAGTGATTTGAGTTGGGAGAAATTGGAGAATTTGGGAGTTTTGGGCTTGGGGCGCCAAATGGCTAGGATTTAGGCGCCTGGCAATCGTGAGCATGTGATGGGCTATGGTGGTGTGTGTTGCTATTATGGGCGCCACTTTGCCGAGGAATTGGCGCCTGGGTTACTGTTCATGGGCTGGAATGGTGTCCGTGGTGCGGTGTTGTCTTTGCTGGCGCCAAGTTCTTTGGGAAATGGCGCCAAAGGTGCAATCGCTTTGAGTCCGGGAGGTGTGTGTTTGTTGTCCGGGCGCCGGTTGCTAGGAATGTGGCCCTGCACATGCCGCTTCACGTGCACATGTAGGTGTTTGAGTGGAACTCGATGTTCGTGCATATTTCACCGAGCCAAATTTTGTATTCACCGCCCAAACTTCATTTAAAACATTTTGGCTCGAGTGGTTTTTGTTTTTCACGTGTCATTTGGGAGATGTCCTAGAGAGAAATTCGTGGCGCTATACGTGTGCGCTGAGGGTGGGTCAAGTGACACTTGGAGTTCCAAACATATTTTATCAGGCCATATTTTGTATTCACTCGCCCAAAAACATTTTAAAACAATTTAACTCGAGTAGTTTTCTGTTTGCATGTGTCCTTTGAGAGATGTGCTGGTGGGCAATGCTGTGGCGCCATTAGTGTGCGCGCCAGAGGGTGTTTTGAGTGGAACTTAGAGTTCTAGGCATATTTTACCGTGCCATCTTTTGCCGTTGTTCGCCCAAAACCTTTTTAAACATTTTGGCTCGAGTGGTTTCTGCTTAAACGTCTTTGTGTGTGCTTGGTCAAAGTGGGCGCCAAATAGTGTTGCCAGTGCCTAGGCGCGCGCAATGTCCGAGTTTGTGTCCGAGTTTGTGTCTAGGACCGTGGCTTGCCTGCAGGGCGCCAGATTGCTAGAAAAGTGGCGCCAGGCTGGGTTGCCTGCGGGGGCGCCAGATTGCCGAAGCCGCGCCTAGTCTTGTGTGTTGCACCGGGGGCGCTGCAATGTGGGGAAAATGGCGCCTAGTGCTGCCTGGTGACTAAGTGAGTGCTGTTTTTGTCCCTAGGGGCCAGTGTGGTCCCTAGGTGATTGTTTTGGTCCTAAATGGTGGTTTAGGTCCCTGAGTGAAGTTAGTCCTCTAATTATGAATAGTCCTTGGGACTTGAGTATAATGAGCTAGTAACTGAGATGATTGAGGATGCCATGGGGGCATGAGCCATGAGGGCTAGAGCCATGAGGGCTATAACCGAGATTAAATATGAGGTGAGAAAATAATATGTAAATTGATATGGTGAATGTGCTTGTGTTGTGTTCATGGAGTCTCATTCATACATTCATACCGCGATCGCGACGCTTATAAAGCGATTGTGAGGTCGGAGGCCGTGCCCGGGGCGAGTCATGAGGACTCAATTTGATAATGAGACTGCCGGAGGGCAAATGGTACCACATGCATAACTACATTGCATACATTCACATGAACACATTAATATTATTGAGTGATGATTGGTATGATTGATTGTCTTTGTGAATCGTGGATCAGATATATTGCCTATTATCACTTTTATTATATAGTTCGAGACTCACCCTTTCTCGTTGTTGTTTACCACGTAGTCATGAGTGAGGGCTTGCTACCTTCACTACTCCCCGAGTCGGTGCCGCTTCGATACGTAGCACCTGGGGTTGGGGTTATGAACTTTAGTTGTTTTGTTTTTGCTCATTGTTGAGCTTATGAGTATTGTTTTGAGGCTACTGAGCTAACTGTTGAGATTATGATTTATATTCCGCTGCATGATATGAGTTATCCCACGTTTTTGTTATGGTGTTATGTATTGATACCTTTTTATGAGCTGAACCGACTGTTTGAGCATTTTTAAGAGAGGAGCGTAATACTCCAATTAATGAAAAGCGATTTTTTTATTACTCTGATTTTTGAATTAAACTGCCGGGTAGAATTGGGGTGTTACATTAGTGGTATCAGAGCAAAAGTTCGGTCTGTCCGACCAAGTGTGTCTGTTTGTCATGTTGTGTATGACAGTTAGGAGTCTTGCATTAGTTCTGAATGGTTGTTTATGCTGCAGTGCTAGGTTGATATGGCCAGAAGAGTTGATGCTGCACTTGCTGAGGCGTTGCAAGCCATAGCACAAGTTATGGGGACGCAGCAGAATCATCGAGACCCGTAGTCCGCAACATTCCGCAGAGAACCCCATACCTTCGGGGAGAGTACAACCCGATGGTGCATTGACTTAGGTGAAGGAGATTGAGAGGATCTTCGTGGTGATTAGTCGTGACCGATGAGCGAGAAAGTCGTGCACAGCACCCATACTTTATCTCAAGAGGTCACTTGATCGTGGCCGGAGACCAGTGAGAGGTCAGGTGTTGCGCAGAGGAGATTACTTGGGGCCGTGTTCGGCGGAATTCTTGAGGAAGTATTTCCGAGGACGTTAGAGGTAAGAAAGAGCCGGAATTCCTTGAACCGAGGCGGGAAGTATGTCTCATTCGAGTATGCTTTGCCAAGTTCACGAGTTGGCTGTTCTACCCCAGATATGCCGAAGTGTGGTCCAATTCTCAAAGTGCATTAAATTTGAGAATGGATCGAGAGCCGATATCAAACAGTGTAGGGTATCAAAAGATTAGAGTATTTGCCGATTTGGTAGATCTAACTGCAGGATTTATGAGGAAGACAAAGAATGCCCGCTCTAGGGTCATGAGAGACCGTAGGGGGAAATTTCATAACAGGGTAAGCCATATGAGACGTCTGTGACGACAAGGGAAAACAGAGGTATGCGGGTAGTAACAAGTATCTTTGGGAAGCAGTGTCCGCCGAGGTAGGAGGTCTGCTGAGGGCAAGAAGCCAAGTGGGGGAGATGCCCCATCTGATGTTGTGTGTTTCAAGTGTGGCCGGCCGGGTCACAAAGGGCTTTGATTGTAAGTTGGGGGGAAAGATATGCTTCAAGTGTGGGAAAGAGGGTCACATGGCATCCGAGTGTGATCGTAAGGAAGCTGTGTGTTTCAACTGTGGTGAAGCGGGTCACTTTAGCTCCAAGTGCACCAAGCCAAAGAAAGAGAGGTCTCTTCGGGAGAGTATTTGCACTAGCGGTCTCGAGGGACCCAATGAGATTAGAGGTACATGTTTCATCTATGGTACACCTTTAGTTGCTATTGTTGACACGGGTGCTACGCACTCTTTTATTGCTTCTGTCTGTGCTGAAAGATTGAATTTAGTTATGTCTACTATGGAGAGAGGATGGTTATCGACACTCCACTAAGGGTTCGTGTAACTACTTCTCTAATGTGTGCTAGGTGCCTCTCGCGCTTTTGGCGTAGATTTTCCGATTGACTGATTTGTTTACCTTTGGGTGGGTTGGATGTGATTCTCGCATGGATCGTTAGTAGATAACCATGTGCACATCAACCGCTTCAACAAGTCTCATAGCTTTCTTCTTCCCAAGAGGAAGAGTCTGCTTTCTTTGTCTGCACGAGCAATTGCGCGGTAATGAAAGAGGGTGGACACCGCTTTTGTTTTGATGGCGTCTATGTCTGCCGAGAACCAAGTCAGTAGTTGATGGGTTGCGGTGGTGGTGTGTGAGTTCCCTGAAGTGTTCCTCGATGAGATTCCTAGTGTGCCACCGCAGGGAAGTTGAGTTCGGGATTGAGCTTGTGCACGTACTAGGCTCGTGTCTATGGCACCGCACTGGATGTCGGCTTCGAGTTATCTCGAATTGAAGAAGCGATTAGAGGAGCTTCTTGAGAAGAAATTTGTGAGGCCTAGTGTGTCACCATGGGAGCTCCGGTTTTGTTGGTTAAGAAGAAGGATGGGAGTATGCGTCATGCGTGGACTACGCATAACCGAACAAAGTAACTATCAAGAATAAGTATCCTCTCCCGAGGATAGATGATCCGATGGATCGATCACCATGGGTGCTAAAGTGTTTAGCAAGATTGACTTGAGGTCGTATCACCAGATTAAGGTGAAGGATGAAGACATCCGAGCAAAACAATGCGTTGAACGAGGTATGGGCATTATGAGTACTCGTAATGCCGCTTTGGTGTCACAAATGCACCGGGGGTGTTTATGGAGTACATGAACCGAATCTTCCATAGCTACCGGATCGGTTTGTGGTCGTTTTATTGATGATATTCGTGTACTCAAAATCGAGGAAGAGCATGCGAGCACTTGAGGTTGGTGCTAGAGGTCTTGAAAGAGAAGAAGTTGTATGCCAAGTTGTCAAAGTGTGAGTTCGTTTGCGTGAGGTGAGCTTCTTGGGTCACATTATTTCTCGTGATGGTATAGTCAGTGGACCAGCCAAACCAAGGTTGATGCAAGTGTTGCGGTGGGAGAGCCCAAAGTCCGTGGATCGAGATCGGGAGTTTCTTGGGGTTGGTGGTTACTACGGGAGGTTTATTGAAGGGTTCTCTAAGCTAGCCCTTCCATTGACTCAATTGACCTGTAAGGGAAGAGCCTTTGTGTGGGATGTAAAATGTGAAGAGAGCTTCCAAGAGTTGAAGAGGAGGTTGACCACGCTCTCGGTGTTAGTGTTGCTGTGCGGCAGCAACCTTTTGTCGTGGTAATCTTGTGATGCTTCCAAGATGGGTTTGGGAGGTGTATTGATGCGAGGATGGGAAGGTAGTTGCTTATGCGTCCCAACAGCTTGAGGACACATGAGAAGAACTATCCTACTCATGATTTAGAGTTGGGCTCGCTATTGTTTTTGTGTTTGAAGATTTTGAGGCACTATCTCTATGGTACCGTTTCAAGTGTTCGGTGATCACAAGAGTTTGAAGTACTTGTTCGACCGAAGGAGGAGCCGAATATGAGGCGAGGCGTTGGTTGTTGCTTGAAGGATTATGATTTCGGCTTGAACTATCACCCCGCAAAGCTAATGTCGTGGTGATGCTTTAAGTCGGAAAACTTTGCATATGTCGGCTATGATGGTGAGGAATTGGAGTTGATTGAGCAATTCCATGACTTGAGTCCGTTTTGTGAGGTGACACCCCGCAGTGTCGATTGGGTATCTTGAGGATTGGGAATGACTTCTTGGTTAGTATCGAGACGCCCGAAGTTAGATGTGAAGTTGGTTGACTTCTTTGGTTCTTTGGTGAGCAAGTCGTAGATGGGGATTACAGTTGGATTCCCGTGGTGTGTTGAGATTCGTGGACGCAATTTGTGTTCCGATGATCTTTGAGTTGAAGAAGATGATACTTGAGGAGAGCCATAGGAGCAAGTTGAGCATTCATCCGGGTGCTACTAAGATGTATCATGATCTGAAGAAACTGTTTTGGTGGCCTGGTATGAAGAAGGATGTAGCACAGTTCGTTTATGCATGTTTGACTTGCCGGAAGTCAAAGATTGAGCACCGGAAACTGCGGGGTTGATGCAACCTTTAGAGATTCCGGAATGGAAGTGGGACAACATTTCCATGGACTTTGTGACTGGGTTGCCAAACACTGTGAGAGGGTTTGACACTATTTGGGTGATTGTGGATAGGTTGACCAAGTCTGCACATTTTATTCCTATCAACATCACCTATCCTGTGCCAAAGTTGGCTAGTATTTATATCCAGGTGATTGTGAAGCTACATGGGGTTCCGAAGAGTATTGTGTCGGACAGAGACCCGAGGTTTACATCTGAGTTTTGGGGAAGCTTGCAGGAGGCTTTGGGGTCCAAGTTGAGGTTGAGTTCAGCTTATCATCCTCAGACTGATGGTCAGACAGAGAGAACCATCCAGTCTTTGGAGGATCTTCTGAGAGCTTGTGTGCTAGAGCAGGGAGGTGCGTGGGATACACATCTCCCACTGATCGAATTTACGTATAATAACAGCTATCATTCGAGCATAGGGATGGCTCCTTTTGAGGCACTGTATGGGCGGAGGTGTAAGACTCCTTTGTGTTGGCATGAGTCCGGTGAGAGTGTTGTTCTTGGACCAGAGTTGGTTAGGGAGACTACGGAGAAGGTAAAGATGATCAGAGAGAAAATGAAAGAGTCCCAGAGCCGATGAGAAAAGTTATCATGATAAGAGGATGAAGGACTTGGAGTTTCAGTGGTGAGCATGTGTTCTTGAGGGTCACGCCTATGACCGAGTTGGCGTGCTCTCAAGGCAAAGAAGTTAACTCCAAGGTTTATTGGACCGTACCAAATCACTGAGAGGGTTGGAAAAGTTGCTTATAGGGTGGCTTTGCCACCTAATCTTTCGAACTTGCACGATGTTTTTCACGTGTCACAGCTTCGAAAGTATATCCCAGACCCGTCTCATGTGATTCACATGGATGATGTGGAGGTACGTGAGAACCTCACTGTGGAGACTATGCCAGTGAGGATTGATGATAGAGAAGTAAAGGTGTTGAGAGGAAAAGACATTGCCTTAGTCAAGGTAGTGTGGTTGGGAGCTGCTGGTGAGAGTATGACTTGGGAGCTGGAGAGCAAGATGCGGGAGTCTTATCCAGAGTTATTTGACTCAGGTATGAATTTCGAGGACGAAATTTCCTAAGTGGGGGAGAGTTGTAACACCCTAAATAATTTAATTAAGAAATTGATTAAATTGTTTAAGTGTTGCACTATTTTTAATTATATTAAATTATAATATAGTGTTTATAATTTAGTATTTTAATTTAATAGAAGGAAGTGGTATTAGAAATACCGGAGTCATTTGTTTTGGGCGGGGAGCCCAAGCCCAATGACTTAGGCTCCTGTGGTTAGTGCATTCGCACTAAAGGAGGGAAAGAAAGAAAGAAACGAAGGAAAGGGAGAAGAGAGAAAGGGAACTACGCTAAGAGAGGAGGAGAAAGGAGATTTTGATCGTGCAAGCAAGGACAAACTCATCTGTTCTTCGTGGTTTTTGCACGTGGCTCAAAGAAAAGGGATTTCTACGGTTAAAATAAGGTAAGGGGAGTCTCACTCTATAATAGAGGATATAATAGGTTGTATAGGAGTCATAGAGTCCCTATCTAGTGTTAATTGATTGATTGGTTGAATTGTGTGGATGAAATTGATGTTTTGCATGCTCAAATCGATTTAGGGCTCAAGTTAGGGTTTTCCCTATGTAATTTTCGTGATTTGTGATGTGTTTAATGATTGAGCATGAATTTGATTGTTATAATATGAAATTGGGAGTATTAGAGTGGTTATGGAGTGATTTGAGTTGGGAGAAATTGGAGAATTTGGGAGTTTTGGGCTTGGGGCGCCAAATGGCTAGGATTTAGGCGCCCTGGGTACTGTAGCAGTAGGCTATGGTGCTGTGTTGCTATTATGGGCGCCACTTTGCTGAGGAATTGGCGCCTGGGTTACTGTTCATGGGCTGGAATGGTGTCTGCAGTATGCGGTGTGTTCTTTGCTGGCGCCAAGTTCTTTGGAAATGGCGCCAGGTAAATCGCTTGAGTCTTTGGGAGGGTGTGTTTGCTGTCTGGGCGCCAGTTTGCTAGGAATGTGGCGCCCTGTGCACTGTTCACGTGCACATAGAGGGTGTTTGAGTGGAACTCGATGTTCTGTGCATATTTCACCGAGCCAAATTTTGTATTCACCTGCCCAAAAACATTTTAAAACAATTTGGCTCGAGTAGTTTTCTGCTTGCATGTGTCCTTTGAGAGATGTCTTTGGTGGGCAATCTTTGTGGCGCCATTAGTGTGCGCCAGAGGGTGTTTTGAGTGGAACTTAGAGTTCTGGCATATTTTACCGTGCCATCTTTTGCCGCTGTTCGCCCAAAAACCTTTTTAAACATTTTGGCTCGAGTGGTTTCTGCTTAAACGTCTTTGTGTGTCTTTGGGTCGGTGTGGGCGCCAAATAGTGCCGCCAGTGGTGCCTAAGCGGCGCGCTCGTGGTTCGTCGTGTTCGAGTTTGTGTTCAGGACTGTGCTTTGCCTGCAGGAGCGCCAGATTGCTAGAAAAGTGGCGCCAGGGGCCGGGTTGCCACGTGGGGCGCCAGATTGCCGAAGTTCGCGCGCTAGTCTTTATGTTGCACCACGGGCGCGCTGAATGTGGGGAAAATGGCGCTTAGTCTTTGCGGTGACTAAGTGAGTGTTGTTTTGGTCCCTAGGGGCCAGTGTGGTCCCTAGGTGATTGTTTTGGTCCTAAATGGTGGTTTAGGTCCCTGAGTGAAGTTAGTCCTCTAATTATGAATAGTCCTTGGGACTTGAGTATAATGAGCTAGTAACTGAGATTATTGAGGATGCCATGGGGGCATGAGCCATGAGGGCTAGAGCCATGAGGGCTATAACCGAGATTAAATATGAGGTGAGAAAATAATATATAAATTGATATGGTGAATGTGCTTGTGTTGTGTTCATGGAGTCTCATGCATACATTCGGCTGCGGTCGCGACGTTTATAAACTGAATGTGAGGCCGGAGGGCCAGGCCCGGGGGGGCCAGAGTCATGAGGACTCAATTTGATAATGAGACTGCCGGAGGGCAAATGGTACCACATGCATAACTACATTGCATACATTCACATGAACACATTAATATTATTGAGTGATGATTGATATGATTGATTGTGCTGTGAACTGTGACTGTATATATTGCCTATTATCACTTTTATTATATAGTTCGAGACTCACCCTTTCTGTTGTTGTTTACCACAGGTAGTCATGAGTGAGGGCTTGCTACCTTCACTACTCCCCGAGTCGGTCTGCTCTGATACGTAGCACCTAGGGGTTGGGGTTATGAACTTTAGTTGTTTTGTTTTTGCTCATTGTTGAGCTTATGAGTATTGTTTTGAGGCTACTGAGCTAACTGTTGAGATTATGATTTATATTCCGCTGCATGATATGAGTTATCCCACGTTTTTGTTATGGTGTTATGTATTGATACCTTTTTATGAGCTGAACCGACTGTTTGAGCATTTTTAAGAGAGGAGCGTAATACTCCAATTAATGAAAAACGATTTTTTTATTACTCTGATTTTTGATTAAACTGCCGGGTAGAATTGGTAGTGGGAAGGTGTGGAACTTTGCATTTGAGCCCCATGTGCAAGGTTCGAATCCCACGGAAGGCAAAAACTCTACAAGGGGGGTAGAGAAGGTCGTGAGGTACACACGGGCATGAGAGTGGGCCCGGGGTGTTACAACATCGAGATTAGACCGGCCAGGAGCTAGCTTGCTGAGGTCTGAACTTGCTCCGCCATTGGAGTGTGGCTCGAAGAAAAAAAACTCAAAAATACAAAAACGACGCCGTTTTAAGCAGTTAATTTATAAAAAAACGTAAAAACATAATTAGAAACACGAGAGAAATGAGAAGAACATGTCTCTTTCACAATCTCATTTCAAAGCCCTGATCTAAAAAGTAAAAGAGAGACTGGAAACCGAAACACCCACCTAAAGTTCAAAGTTAGATAACATGTAAGTTCCAAGAATTATATGTATGTTGATGGCATTGTGGGATTATTAAATTTGTGGTGGTTTTTTTAAGACTTTCTTAGGCATGATGTGTAATTTTAGCAAATTAAATTTTAGAGGTATGAAATTTATATGTCCTGAAAATTCAAGAATTTTTTAATTAGGACCAAGTCATGGTCATGCGGTTCAACTGTCGACCCCTCGGTCCGACCCTTGACCCAATGACCCTGTACCTTCACCGAGTCGATCACCGGTCCGAGTTTTAAAAGATTGATCAAATGCATGATAATAGTATTGATATCAGAAAAAAGGGTTCTCAGACCAAATGGTCTGTATTAGATTAGATGCTCTTTTAT
The DNA here is from genome assembly GCA_020916435.1 of Oxytropis ochrocephala. Classification (NCBI taxonomy): domain Eukaryota; kingdom Viridiplantae; phylum Streptophyta; class Magnoliopsida; order Fabales; family Fabaceae; genus Oxytropis; species Oxytropis ochrocephala. The sequence goes on from CM037088.1 coordinate 102,461,895, forward strand.
TTCAAATGATCAGAAACAATCCACGGATGGGATTAGAAGGCCCAGTTTCGACCGTTTACGTTTATGGTTTTGTCGGATTCGGATTGTCGAATTTTAAACGGGTGGGCATATACGGGTTCCATGCAAACTCAGAAATGGAGAAAGAACTGAGTAATATGCGAACTCAAAAATGGAGAAAGAACAAAAAAGGGAGAAAGAACAGAAGTTGATGCAAATAAAGAGATGATGAATAGTAAATAGAGATAGAAAAAAGACTAACATAAAAAAAGTAGAAAGAAGACAGTGGAAAGAGAAAGCATACCTACGAAGCATTGGGCAGAGTAATATGCCTTTAATAATATAATCATATAAATATAAAGTATAATAATATAATCAAATAATAGGCAAACATGCTATTCATCGGACGGTTTCGATTTCATTTGGATTTTAAACACAGAACTATCACCGACCATTTCAATCCATAATAATCCGTATATTGCCATTTCGGGTTCCACAGCCCGAATAAACTTAACCGCATGCCTCATGTATGTTTCGGGTGCATCGAGCTGCGGATGGGTTAATGAATTTTGTCCACCAAGGTATGGTTTGCAAATGAGTCTGGTGTGATTGTCTTTGTGTCACATCATGCATTTATTAGCCAATTGATTATAGATTATAAGGAACAATTGTTAGCCAATTCAATTTTAACGAATATATTTTATTTATATATAAAAGTAGAATATAAGGTTGGTGTTTAGGCGGAAAAAAGTCCGCCAAAATTGAGGGTAGAATTGTAATTTAATTATTCGATGATAAATATCTATTCCACTTGTAATTATTCCATCACTAACCTATATCATTTCCAAAGCACACATTAAGTGTTAATGCACCAGTTTCCATTGCATATTAATTATACATTTTTTCAACAAAATAAACACATTGAAAAGAAAAGGGGCAATAATAATCGTTGTCATGATCTCTACATCATTTCCAAAAATATGTGCATCTCCTATAAGGTTATTTCGCAAGCCAAGTTATCACATTTAATTAAAATAGATTTTCGTTGTCTGTGCAACAAATTAATATTACTAATAATTATGCATTAACTCTGGATGCTATCATTACGTGTGCATCATTTACTATGAAATACATTTACTATGCATTCTGGATTGGCCTGAGGGCCCAATCCGCTTGATGGGCCAGAATCGGCCCAATGATGGTCCTAGAATCGTCTAATTACAGGAAATATGCCCAAGTTTTTTGAGAAGTGATTTGGGTAGGAAGTGTCTTCGACTCTATAAATAGGGGTCAGCCCCTGCAGAAAGGTACACTTTTCACACCTAACTCATATCTTGCTTTAACTTCTTCTTCCCTGACTTGGGCGTTGGAGTGTCTTTGCAGGTACAACCTGTTCCGAACTCTGCTCAAGCCAGACCGATCCTCTCCACGGACGCTCAGGTATGGATCACTATGAATTTTCGTTATCAGTGAAACCAATTAATTATTCCAATTATGATTATGATTATGATTATGATTGTGTTAGTTCTGGCTACTGCATGTCATTATGTGTACTCCATCTATTTATGACTTTTCAGTATTTGTGCAATTAATAAATGACTATTCCAACAACATTTAGATACAAATATTTGAATGAAAGTGGGTGTATATTGCAGTCCTTCCATTGTACATGAATATACGAACAACACATTAAAAAAGAGATAGTGAAATAATTGTTTTTTGGTTTCAAAGAGCACATGTATTAATTAGTTGCTGCAAATGACATTGATGCGTAGGGCTCAATGTTGGTTTTTCCAAAAAAAAAAACACACACATGTTTTTTGAGAAGTGATTCGAGTATACGTTTTGTGGCATGAATATCTTTGGTGGCATGAATTAGTGATTAGTCTTACCTTTTAATTCCTTCTTCCATTGTTTCAAAACATCTCTTTATGCATATTTTTCTTCCTTTTGAGAAGTGATTTGAGTATTATGTTTTGTGGCTAGGGGTGGAAATAGGTCATGCCGCCTAACAGAGGCCTCTGACTACCAAATTTATGACAAGCCTGCACTGCACTGCTTTTTTGAAAACAGATAAGGCCAAAGCTTTTTCAAAAGCCTATTTAGCTAAATAGGTCAGGCCATAGGCCATTGAAAATGCCTTTTTGGCCTATCAGACCGGTCTATTTAAATTAATATAACTAATTTTTTTAATTACTAATATTACTTGGTATTGAATATGGTACTTTGTGTTAAGTCATAACTTGACTAACATTTTTTGTTAGTTTAAACATATTAACATACATCAATCTTTGACATAGTTGAAGTTATTATTATAAAATAGAATTTTAATAGAATGTCATATAATGATATTTTCCTAAAAGATTTTTTTAGATCTCAATTAGAACTTAATCTCATTGACCTATTAGCTTGTTAGTATATTTAAATGGCTTACACCATTGAAATGTTGTAGGCATTCTTAAGAAAATAGTCAAATAGACTTTTAAACAGGCTTTCAGGCCTTGTCAGGCTTTCAGAAAGGCCAGACCAGACCTAGCAAAATGAGTCTACGACAGGCCACAGGCCAAGCTTAGGCCTAATGTTTTTCACGTAGGCCAGGCCCAGTCCAAGCAAAGCCTAGCTCGGCCCAACCTATTCCCACCACTATTTGTGGCATGAATATCTTTGGTGGCAAGGTAGTGCTCACCAGTGGAAAGGTTACACCTTTTGGTTCAAATAACACATCTATCTCCATGAAGAATACTTGGCTTTTTTTTACACCCCCCTCATTATCACTCCCACCCCCATAAATACCGTTTCGGACAAAAATGCCCCCAACAATAGTGAAAATTTCGGAATTACCTTAGAGAAGAGGTAAATCCGGTAGGGGGGTTTGGGGTTTTCCTGAATTACCAAAAACTGAGGTAAATCCGGTTCACAAAACAGTTTTTGGTAATTCCGGAAAACCCCAAACCCCCTACCGGATTTACGTGGTTTTTACGGTATTTCCGGAAAAAAATTAAAATTAATTAAAAACAAATTAAAATTAATTAAAGACGCGTTTTTGATGACGAAACGAAATAAGACATGAAAGTTTTGAACGGAAACAACAAAACACAGCAACAAAGAAAATGAAAAGATGGTCCTTCCGGTTTCAACATACAGCTGAATAGGACTCCGCATCTGAAATTTGTCAAAACGGTCTATTAGTACTCGAATGTCATCGTTGTTCTTCACATAAATTGAAACCTACAACCACATATTTTTGATGTCTTGTGTCTACTAGCAGAACACCCAACATCTACTCGACTGTATGTGGCCCGTCTCTCACAGCCATAAACTACCTTATTCTTTTTCCCTTTCCCATTCTCCGTCGTCTCGGTTCGAACAATAACCACAATGATTTCGTTCGCTTTCCCGGTATCTCTAGCCCAACGTGTCATTGCATCTCGAGTGGGAAATATCTCAGATGTCGTAAAAGCAGCGGTTAAATCCATAATAACCATCTATTTAAAAAAAAATATAAATGTTATATAAAAAAAAATTCCGGAAATACATTTTTTAGAGGTATTTCCGGTTCACATACTGTGAACCGAATTTACCTCTGAAAAAAGTATTTCCGAAAAAAATTATATTTAAAAAAACAAAATTTCGGAATTACCTTTTCTGGGGATAATTCCAGTTCAAAAATCGTGAACCGGAAATACCAACTTTCTGCGCTAAATCCGGAAAATTTACCTCCAAATTTTCGGAAATACCTTTTTTATGGTAAATCCGGAAAATCCTATAAGTGTGGTGGGTCTGGTCCGTTTTTTTATAAAATGACAGGGACATTTTGGGGTTTTTTCTATTTATGGGGGTGGGAGTGATAATGAGGGGGGTGGGAAAAAAAGCCATAATACTTTTTCTCAACTATCAAATATTATTTATTTAGACACCTTTCAGTCTTCTCCCTACGGATGGACCGTGGAGATCTAATGATGGGAATACTCGAAACAGCACTGATCTAAAAATCTTATTGAAAATCTTTGTGGAGATCTTTTAACTGGACAAGATTCGTGGTTTTTCCACCTAAAAAGTTTGGTGTCATTTTTCTTCCCTACTATTTATTTTTTACGCTTCCGCATAGTGCCCATTTTAAATTCACAGAGGAGAGAATAGATGCTGTCATTTCCCAACAGTTGCTTCATATTTCAGCCCCAAATTAAAATTATACCTTAACAAGTCAAATAAAAGACCTTACTGATTTCTCATTTATGGTAGGGTACTCTTCTTTAGTTAATTTCTTAACATAGAAAATAATTGTTTGATTTGATTAATGATTTTGTCGTTTTTTGGGTGGTGGGGGTGCATGTTGAAAGCGTAGAGAACTAAGCTCTTTTTTTTTCAATCATGCAACATTTCGTTGATATTGGGCAAAAGCCACCGAAACATTATACATAAAAAGCAACATCAGTTCCACAGAGGGATAATTAACAATCAAATTAGACATAAAGTTGAGACTCCTAAAAATATATAACAGTAAGCACAAGAGCAACACCTGAATCAACTAAGTTCCTAGCAAACTAATAAACTTTAAAAAACATAAACCAACATCAGTTCCACTAATTTTCACTAACATTACTAACACTTTTTTGTTGTTACAAAGAGAAAGAAATAAGACAGAAAAAAGAAAAGGAAACTAGTTCCTAACAAAAGAGACACATATGGCGTCACCACTAACAGCCTATTCAACTCGGACAAGGGGCAAGAAATCATGATTAGGTCCTCAGTATCCTGAGCTCCCAATTTAGCCAAAAAAAATCTGCAGAATCATTTTTCCTCTCTCAAAGTATGATGAATAACAAACTCCCATTCTTTGTCATTAACAAAAGTGGAGCTGATGGGTGCAAGGGTAATGTTTCTTTTATTATTGCTTGCAAATATGGAAGTCTAGCAATGTCTGATTCATCAATAGAAACCTATTACAATATTAGGGTAGACTATGCAAATGTAAACTTGATCCTGCAGGATCCTTCAAACTCTTGTAGTCCGGTTCAGCAGCTACCAAGGACGTATCTAGAAACTTCTTAGTGGGGGCAAAATTATTTATTATAAATATTTACACAAAAATTATATAAATGCATAAGCAACAAAATAATAATGTTATTAAAAATAAGTGCAGTTTTTTTTTAAAAAAAAACTTGAAAAAATCAAGAAATGAGGCTGCTAAGGATCGAACTCAAAAGCAATTCGTTAGAATACACATGCTTTCGACCGCTAGGCCAAACTCTATGCATTGTCAGTTTTCCGCAAATTCTGTATATATTTAGTATTTTTGTTTTAATAGTAGGGCTATTTTAGTAATTTCACATGTTTTCTTAGGGCGGGCCGTGGTCCTCCCCCGCCCTAATGAAGATCTGCCACTGCGTGTGTCATGTGCAGCAACAGATTTCCTTTCACTTTTTTTAATGGATTTTGAGTCTCCCAATGGTACCAATCATGATATTCAGCTTGGTACTATTATTTTAAAAAGGAGCGCTTGGACACAGTGAGGTGCAAGGTCGTGTTTGCTAGTCTTATTTTTAAAAGGGTGCATAGACACAGTCAGAGCGCCCGGTCGTGCGTTCTGTGCAGAAACACAGAAACTCTATTTTTCACTCAGTTTTGGCTAGTTCCTTTGGTACCAATTTGACCCAATCTCGTTCCCAACTCATTAATACAACATTACTACCCTTCAATTCAGTCCAAAAAATATTCCAAACAACAATCCTAAGCACTCAAACAACAATGCATATTAACATTTCATTTTCAACATGCAAAACTTTTAACACTTCATTTTCAGCTCAAATTAGTTTCCAAGCACCATAAATTGTCAAGGACATTTTGAAAGCAACATGCAATCTTTCCATTACTGAATAACCACACAACAAAACATCAAAAAAAAACCCTAAGGCTAAAGAACTCACCTTGTTCAAGTAGCACAACAATCAACCAAGCAATCGTTCTCCAAACTCCCCAATGCTCAACTCTACCCCAAAATGAATTCAACCCTCAAGACCCCTCTTTGAATACTTCAATGGACAATGTAGGTCTCCAATAGTCTATCCCAGCTCCCCAAAGTCACATGCAACAACAATGGAACTCCAATCTCCCCTCTACGCGTCCATGCAACTCAAAAGTTTTCAAGAAAGGGAGGAGGGTTTGAGTTTCTAAATGTAGATGTAAGGTAGTGAGGTTTGTGTGTTTGAGTGGCTGAAGGTGCTTTGGTTTCAATGGAGGATATAGATTATACATGCAACACCTTTCTCCTAGCTCTTTTTCCTTCCTCCCCCCGCCGCCTCTCTCTCTCTCTATCTATCTATCTATCTATTTTCAAAAAAAATGGAGTTATGAAAATGTGGAGGTTTTGGGTTAGACATTCAGCATGTTTTATTGTTTTTAGTGGATGTTCGGGATTGGACTTTCACTTTTTTCCCTTACACACATCTTCCCACCTAAGACCACTTTTAATTACTCAAGCAAGCACAAAATGTGTGTAATAATTTCATTTCTCCTCTAATAATCTACCATACCATCAAACGGAATCAAACAAGATATTTTAAATCACTCAATAATCAAAGTAATTAAAAATAATTACTTTCGGGTGTTACAATATGCAAATATTTATAGCAAAAAAACTTTATTCTATATAGATTCACAGCATTACATGCCGCTATTTTGCAACGAGGCAAAGATTATTCTTCTTGTTCCTAGCATTACATGCCCATACATCATTCACATGGGATATTTGGCAACGAGGCAAAGATTATTCTTCTTGTTCCTAGCAAGTCCCGGCAACCCATCAGTGTCGATGTCTTCACGTACCATCCCTGAAGGCATTTCCCAATCAAATGAATTGAGAAGGTTTGCAGTTATGAGCTCCACCGTGGCAATTGCAATCGATATACCTGGACAAATTCTACGCCCAGCACCAAATGGAATTAACTCAAAATCTAGTCCCTTAAAATCCACGTCATTGTTTAAGAATCTCTCGGGATAAAACTCTTCTGGGTCTTTCCATGTCTCGTTGTCCATATGAATGGCCCAAACATTCACATACACTAATGTTTTGGACTCTATTTTATACCCGTTTAGTGTGAAACTTTTATTGGTTTCTCTTGGTACTAGTGGTCCTGGTGTATAAAATCTAAGTGTCTCTTTTATCACACAAAATTGAAATAAACAAGCTTTTGAATATCAACTTCATCTATGAAATCTTTTTTCCCACACAACTTTCTAACTTCATCTTGAGCTTTCTTCATTGCTCTTGGGTTCTTCATTAGTCCAGTCATCACCCAGACTGATGTTGCTGCACTTGTGTGTATTCCTGCTACAAGTAGGTCCTGTGATCACCAATACCAAGCAATTAATAGAACAAAAAACAAAATAGTGAAACACAATTTTTGCTTATGAATTATTGGCTCAGACACTAGACCTATGAAGTCCGGATACGGGATACGATCCGACACAATACGTGGATATAGATTTTTTTTGAAAATCAAGATACGATACGGCAGGGATACTCCAATAAAAAATAAATTAAAATTTAAAAATATAAAACAAAGATACTTGTGATCAAAATAAGTAAACATAATACCAACAAGAGTTGGTCCTAGTGGTAACTGAACTCGGATCCCACCCCAAGGTCTCGAATTCGAATATTGGATGTGACAAAAACTCTATTGGGTGGAGAGAACCACACAGGCCGACAAAGCCGAGTACTCGTGGCCAGCCAGGTTCCCCGGCATAGATTAGTCATTGGCAAAACCGGTGTAAAATATTGTGCACCAATGACGAAGATTAGTATGCACATAAACCAAATCTTGTGCCCTTTTTGGATCCATTTTATTTCTCTTCAAAGAATGGATAAAAGATTAAGTATCAAGTCGTTTTTGATTTAAAAATAAATTTAAATTTTAGGATACTCCTAGGATACGTATCCGAACATATCCGGTAAGTATCCAATAAGTATCTGATCTCTTTTTAAATTTAAAAATAAACGTAAATTCCAGGATACTTCTAGGATATTAAAAAAGATCGGGAGCCGCAGAATGGATCACGATATTAAGATTTGGATTTGTGACTAAAGTTTTTGATGTATGCAACAAACAACACTACAACTGCAATATAACCATGATTTACATCGCATGAACTTTATTAACGATATTCTGAAATATTAAGAATTGCAACGAGACTAGGATTTGAAATCTTGAACGGAGGCATATAGAATTAGAAAAACTTGTTTGCAAACAAAAAGAAAAAATATTGAAAAATTTCCATAAGGACCATAGAAAAACTTTTTGCAAAATATTGATACGAGGGAGTATAAAAAAAATATTGATAAATGTGAGCACATACCACAAGGATAGATTTTAGGTGATCATCAGTGAGATCAACTGAGAGGCGACTCTGCTTCTTTAACTCAAGTAACACATCAACTATACTCTCCTCTTTCGTTACTTTCTGCTTATTATCAGAATCACGGTGTTCCTTAAGGACTTCTTCCAAAAACATATCAATTCCCTCGAAAGTGTTATCAAGATGAGCAAGTGACCCATTGAATTTATCAATCCACCCGAAGAAAGGAAAATAATCAGAAACAAAGAAGGCAATGATAAGAGCTTGTGCATCATTAAGCAGATCATGGAACCTGCTTTTTTCAGTTCCTTCAACCTCATAGCTTTTTCCAAAAGCAATTCTACATACTATAGAGCTTGCGACAGACATTATGATCTCACTCAAATTAGAAACATTTGAAGAAGAAACATGACTAGATATCTTTTTAATCATTTTTTGCACCTCAGATTTTCTCACATGAGAAAAGGTAGAAATCTTTTTTGTGCTAAAGAAATTGATTACACAGATTTTTCTAATCTCTCTCCAATAATCATTATAAGGGGAAAATATCATATCTAAACCATTGTAAGTAAATTTTTCTTGAGCAATTGAAGTTGGTCTGCTACATACATCAAGATCATGGTTTTTGAGAACTTCTTGTGCAAGTTTAGGTGTGGAAACAACAATTACTTTCTTGAAACCAAATTGTAGGGAGAAAAGAGGGCCATAGATCTTTGAGAAGTTCAAAAATTGTAAATGGGAATTTTGACTGTCAAGTTGGTGGAGATTGCCAATGATAGGAAGTCCTTTTGGACCTGGAGGAAATTTTGATGTGTTCTTAGTGTTTTTGTATTTCAGAAAGAAGATTAATACAAACAAAGGAAGGGATAGAAGTATGTGCAGAAATGACACCATAGTGGAAAGTGTCCCATATATGTGTCGTTAGATATTAACATATTTATTTATAGATAGAGTTTTCCTAAGTTTTACCAACACATAATAAAATATATATTGTTGGTCAAAGTTGGGGGGCATCCACCAACTATTTAATTAATTAATTAAACACATGTCCTATAATAGTTGTATAACAATGACCAGTTTTTAGCAACATGTTGTAGCCAAATAATTTATTGTTCAATTATTCAAACACGTGTTTACTTTTTAATGCCACAAACCGAATAAATTTGGCTTTTTAACCATGAAATGGTTTTTTTAGCGTATATATTAATTATATAATCCCAATATATGTCATCAACACCTTAGACTATTCCTCACGAGACTTTCTTAATGACTAATGAGACTATTCCGGTTTACCAGCTTATTAGACTGAACATTAGCAAACGAACGAGATTGGTTAGGGGTGGCAATTTCTACCCGCAAGTGGGGATCATGATCGCCTCTCAAAATGGGCCCCGTGAAGAAGTGATTTTTCCCCATGAGGATGGGGACGGGGAGAAAATCCACCATGATCAAAAATGGGGATGGGGATGGGGATCATACCCCCCGCCCCGAATATATCACATAAATATTCTTATTATTGGTATATATATATTATGTTATAGGTAATTAATTTTTTAGTCTTTTTATATGTGTTTTTAATTTAATATATTAACAAAATTTTAAATTGTTCTAATTTTTATACTTTCTAACTATTAAAATATAAAAGTAAGACTAACATTTATATTTTTTATATTAAAATGTTAAACTTTTGAATTTTAGTCTTACTTTTTATATATTTTAATTTATATTTTTGCTAACTTTTAATAAACTTTTGGGGTCCCCGCGGGGACCGTGGGGATCTTTGGTTTCTTGGCACCCCCGACTAGAGATAATGATATTATTCTTAATGTAGATGGTAGCAGCATTGGTAATCCTGATCTAGCTGGGTGATAAACTCCAATTTAGTGCATTTTTTAGTGATATTTTTGAGTCACTTTTAGAGCAATTATTATCAATTGTATAAGTTACTAACTTAATTTGTTCTTTATGTTGCAGAAAGAAGAAAATAGTTAAAGAGAATGAAAGTCTAATTTAAAATCACTCTACACAATCAAATATATATGTGTTGGCCAACAAAAAGAAGAAAAGAAGGCCCAATTGACAAATTTGTGATTTGCAGAAAGCAACTAATAAAGGGCTTAAGCCCATGACAAAACATGTCACATGGCCAACGTGAAAGGAATAGTGCCGTGGAATTGAATAGAAAGGTTTGGCACGGAACCCTAGGATAAAAGCTTATAAATAGAGAATGAATTAAAAAGGAAGGGGGGACGCACAGAAGAGTAAACGCAGCCGCACAGTAACAGAGAAGACGGCAACAGTAACGCCTAGGAGAGAGTTGGAGATTTGGGTACCGTTTTTGACACCGTTTCATGACTCTAATTTCTATTTTATTGTTCTTAATTACTATGGATACCTAAATCCTCTTCTAGGGTCTTAGGTGAATCTTGCATGATTAGAGACCCTTTTTAGGTTCTAATTTCTAGTTTGAATTCCTGTTTTTATTTTAATTGATATTGTCCTATTGTTTTTATCACATGATTAGGATTAGCTACCCTTTGCATGTTTATAATCAATTAGTTGATCAGCGACCGTACTGCAATTAGTTGGTGGACCTATAGGACAATTGGGGCTATAATTAGGGCATGACCAAATCATAATTTAGTCTTCCAATCATTCAACCTTTTTGTTCTTTACGCTTTTCTTGAATTTAAATTCTTGCATGACCAAACAAGGGTTAATTTAGGAAAAAGAATATTAATCGCGAATGACCAAACGGATTAATAGTTTTAGTAAAGGGATTGATAATTAAATAAAATAAGGGAATTCAAATAGAAGTAGACATAGGGGAATCGAAGCTTGCAAGTGAAACCGTGACCTTAGATCTCTCTCCATTTATTAAATTTGTATTTTAATTCTTGCTATTTATTTCTTTTTATTTTAGTTTCTACATCACTCAAACTATTTGTTCGTCTAAACATTAAATAATCTCGATTAGTTTAGTACTTGTTAATTAATCCCTGTGGATACGATATTCTTTTATACTACTTCTGCGAAAGAGTACACTTGCTCTAAGTGTGTTTTTAACGCAACAAGTTTTTGGCGCCGTTGCCGGGGATTAATTTAACAATATTAAACAAAAAAGGTTTTTATTGCTTTAGACATTTTTTTTATGCTTTTATTTTAATTTTGCTTTTTTTATTTATCCTATTAAAAAAAAATCAAAAAAAAAATTTACTAATACTTTCCAAAGAGATTGTTGCAGTTCACCTGTTTTGCAGATAAAAGTATAAATCATGGTTAAGACTCTTGGAGATTATATTAGAGAGGCAGAGGAACAAAGGAATTTAGAGAAGTCATATTGGTATATGCCTCAGTGCCAAATCCCGATTTCTCCTCCTCCTTATGACCCTTATTTGGATTATTGGGATGACTATAAGCCACCTCCTTATTCCTCCCACTGAGATAATCATGAGACACTTCACGTGCAAAGGCAAGAGGAGGAGATACCATACACCAATGATGTATCTGGCAGATAAATGCAGAGTTTGACCGCATGGAGGGCCAACTTGAAACCATGACCAACGAACTTAGAAGCTGGAATGGTCAACTATCAAGTATCATTGCTATGTTATCTCAAGAGGTCCAAGAAACTCCTTATTTACAAACTGAGCAATACAAAGAAAATGTTCTTAGGAGTGATGAAGAGTTCTCCATGGAAGATAATATAGAGGAAGAAGCTCTCGAGAAAGATGAAGAGACTCCTACTGAAGGGAGTCAAATAAAAATAATAGCTCCTACTGAAGGGAGTTATATTGAAATAAAAGATGATACTGATGAGAACGTTTGTGAGGAGAATGAAAAAGATCCATTGGTTCATGAGTTGGAGGAAGAGGAGAAAGCCCCAATTTTTGGGCAAGTTGTTTTAACCATTGGTGATGCTGTAATTGAGGTTAATAAGGGAAAGGTAAGTTTACGGAGTGGTAAAGAAGATGATGTTATTAAAACTTTAACGAAAATTTATCTTCTTTAACCTTTCCTTATTTTGATGATGTGGTTGAAACTAACATTGTTAGTGATTTAAAGATGCAGGACCTTTCGGAAAAAATTCTTATTTTGCAGGATCCTAGCATAGTGGTGGATGGAGATAATACAAAAATTCCACAATCCTTTGAATTTCAACCACCACATGGAAAAAGAAAAAACAATGTCAATCACATGGTTAGAAAACTAAGAAGGTGCACTGCGTTAGATGTAAAATTTACTCTTGGAGAGCCACCTGATTGAGCACCAACTATCGTCAGGCTCACGACGTTAAACAAGCGCTTCGCAGGAGGCAACCTGTGTTTTATTTTCTCTCACTTTTGTTTTTTTATTTTATTTAGGAATTAGCTCGGTTTGCAAAGCTCTCTCAGGGAAGTCACTCTTACTCTCTCTCTCTCTCTCATTTATTTCTTTTTGTGCCAATTTGATATTTTGCATTGAGGACTATGCTTCATGCTAGTGTAGGGGAGGAGACTATATTTTGTCATGTGGTCTCTATTAATGCACATACCCACTAAATATGTTGATAGCATTTTTTTGGCTTGTTTTGCATGAACTATGCTTAAATTGAAAAAAAAAATAGAGATTATGTCTTTAAGGGATCCCATAATTAATTTACATGACAGACTTATGCTTAATTGTAACTGTGAGGATGTCCTTAGGAAGCTGATAATTAGCATTTGTCCCTATTGAGTACTTTTTGTGAACTAGCTTCTAAATGTGAGATCTGAGCCTATATAAGGGGATTGATACTAAATCATAAATTTTTACCCATTTTCTTTCTATGAGTGTGTTTTCCAATTTGTTACATTCTAGAATTTGTCTTTTGACCATTTCAAGGCGAAAATTGATTTGCATCATGTAAAAAGATTTGGGGAATTTAGGTATTTTTCTGGCCTCAGAATTGTTTGTTGAATTTATCCCTTAGTTGCCCCCTTTGAGCCTAATTGTTATATTTTTTCTCTTTGGTACCCAGATATTATTTTCTCTTTTTCTTCCTTTGGTAACCAATTGAAATTGAATGTGGAGCAACTATTGAAAATTACAACTACGTCATATATTTTAATGATCTATATTGTCAGGACTGAAATTTTGTCTCATACTTTAGTTGTCTATCTTGTTAGGATGACGAAACAAAATAGAAGTTTTCATGTACTTACCTTTTCCTCCTAAGAAAAAAAAAATATAAAAAAGAAAAGTTGGAAAAAAAAAAAGTAAATGAGGAAAGGACACATAAAAAGAATGAAAGAGCCAAAGGGCAAATCCAAAAAAAAAAAAGGGTCTACTCAAGAGAGAAGGTAAATCAAAGAGAGTTGATTCAATAGAAGAAGAGTGAAGAATGAAAGTGAAATTAAGTTGGAGTTTGGACAAAAAATTGTAAAATAGATAGGAGCTCCATATTTGGTTTCAATGGTTACTGTTTGCTTCTTTTTTTTTCTTTTAGCCACTTGATTATCTCCCTCTTCTTATTTCCTACCCTGCATGAATTCACCCTGGTCCCATTACAACCCATGAAACCCCATCTTTTGCATGCATGTGAACTATTTAGTGGAGATTTGGTCAAATTACAAACATATGGTAATGTGCATTTTGTGGAAACTTGAGTGTATATTTTCACTAGTCCCTAAACACTTAGAGAGATTGTGAGCGAGTGTCATTGTTCACAGAAATGTAATCTTCAGGGACTTGAGCCTCTAATTGGGCAACCTTTTGACACCTCATATGTTCTATACTATCTATTGGTTGTCATTGTGCTTCTAACTTTGGGTTCCTTATTTGGCTATCTCTATTACTTATTTGAAAAGTTTTTGAGCCAGAAAATTTGCTTGAGGACAAGCAAAAGTTAAGTGTGGGGGAGTTGATAAACTCCAATTTAGTGCATTTTTTAGTGATATTTTTGAGTCACTTTTAGAGCAATTATCATCAATTGTATAAGTTACTAACTTCATTTGCTCTTTATGTTACAGAAAGAAGAAAATAGTTAAAGAGAATGAAAGTCTAATTTAAAATCACTCAACACAATCAAATATATATGTGTTGGCCAACAAAAAGAAGAAAAGAAGGCCCAATTGACAAATTTGTGATTTGCAGAAAGCAACTAATAAAGGGCTTAAGCCCATGACAAAACATGTCACATGGCCAACGTGAAAGGAATAGTGCCGTGGAATTGAATAGAAAGGTTTGGCACGGAACCCTAGGATAAAAGCTTATAAATAGATAATGAATTAAAAAGGAAGGGGGGACGCACAGAAGAGGAAACGCAGCCGCACAGTAACAGAGAAGACGGCAACAGTAACGCCTAGGAGAGAGTTGGAGATTTGGAGTGCAGTTTTTGGCACCGAGAGAGAGGCTCTCGGAGCGAGAAAAAAAGAGGCGAAGACTGGAATAATAATTCCTCTAATTTCCTGGGTTATTTTTATCTCTGTAATTCATGACTCTAATTTCTATTTTATTGTTCTTAATTACTATGGATACCTAAATCCTCTTCTAGGATCTTAGGTGAATCTTGCATAATTAGAGACCCTTTTTAGGTTCTAATTTCTAGTTTGAATTCCTGTTTTTATTTTAATTGATATTGTCCTATTGTTTTTATCACATGATTAGGATTAGCTACCATTTGCATGTTTATAATCAATTAGTTGATCAGCGACCGTACTGCAATTAGTTGGTGGACCTATAGGATAATTGGGGCTATAATTAGGGCATGACCAAACCATAATTTAGTCTTCCAATCATTCAACCTTTTTGTTCTTTACGCTTTTCTTGAATTTAAATTCTTGCATGACCAAACAAGGGTTAATTTAGGAAAAAAAATATTAATCGCGAATGACCAAACGGATTAATAGTTTTAGTAAAGGGATTGGTAATTAAATAAAATAAGGGAATTTAAATAGAAGTAGACATAGGGGAATCGAAGCTTGCAAGTGAAACCGTGACCTTAGATCTCTCTCCATTTATTAAATTTGTATTTTAATTCTTGCTATTTATTTCTTTTTATTTTAGTTTCTACATCACTCAAACTATTTGTTCGTCTAAACATTAAATAATCTCGATTAGTTTAGTACTTGTTAATTAATCCCTGTGGATACGATATTCTTTTATACTACTTCTGCGAAAGAGTACACTTGCTCTAAGTGTGTTTTTAACGCAACACTGGGTTTGGCTATTCTAGGGAAACTGTGGTAACTGGATCCATGGGTTTGCAGGTAGTATTGGGCATGCAAACAATATGTTGGCAGAACTTATGGCTTTATTCATGGATTGTCGGTTGCTTGGAACAAAGGCTACCACAACTTGACTTGCTACTCAGACTCCTTGAATGTTATCCAGTTGGTGACTACTAAGACTAATCTCTGGCATGTCTATGCTCCTCTAATTCAGAATATCATTGATCTCCTCAAGCTGAATTGGAATGTGACTCTGCGCCACACCCTCCGGAAGGGTAATGCTTGTGCGGATTGTTTGGCGAAACTTGGTGCTACTGGTGCCTGCGACTGGGTTGAGTTTGTGTCTCCCCCTTCTGAGCTGCGTGTTCACCTCCTAGCGGATGCTAGTGGTGTAGTCTTCCCTCGGCTGTAGTTGTTTTTCCTTTTTTCCCTTGTTTTTTGTTTTGCCTTCATGTACCAAAAAAATATGTCATCAACAGGTAGCACTAGCAGGTAAACCACTAAATTTTATAATGCTATATCAATATCAATTATATCAACCAATAAGAGTTGGTTCGAATGGTATTTGGGCTTGGACCTCACCATAAAGTTTCAGGTTCGAATCTTTGTTGTAGCAAAATCTTTGTTGGTAGGAGGAACCACATGAATTATTCACCAAGAAAATCGGTGATACTACGAACCAACTAACTATGAACCAACTAACTAGAAAGATTAACTAACTGAACCAACTTCAACCAACTAACAAGAGCATCTAAACTAACCATCATTATACTAGGGTAAACTATGGTTAAATACAAAAATAACAATTACAATAGTTTATTAACTCTAATAAATAACACAGTAGAAAAAATGCCAATGGTTAAAAGTACAGTTTTTTTAGATAGACAATTGTTAGTAGGAGTGGGGGCAATGTTAGTTTCCGGGACTTGAACCCTGGGCGTCTTTCTTGCACTCATTTGGTGCACTCCTTCGATATCCTCTAGCTCGTCAGCTGCGCTACAGTTTGACTAATCTATTGCCAAGTTATATCATTTACCCAACAAAAGAACCTTTGTTTCAATAAAATTAAGGAAATTCTTTAAAAAGAAGTAATTGAAGTGGAACTATATTACTGGCAACAAAGAGACAGCGCCTAATGGAGACAAGGCGAATAATCCACAAAGTTTGAATCAACTATTAGGTAAAAAAATAGGCCCATGCTTCGTACAACCCCCCTCTACTCACTAGAACCCCTTTTTGGTGTGAAAAGACTAAAAGCCCTTACTGAAATTTGTTTTTTTTAAGATTATGGACGATTCGGCGCACGGTTGATCGACCCTAGTCGAATCTCGCACCGCCGAACCTGTCAATCATTTGTCAGACACCCCAAATTCAAATTTGACCAGGTTCGATCCAAATGAGGTCGACCAAGCGCGGCGCCAATGATCCACACCCGTCGGTTTGGCGCCTAAAATTCAATTTTTTTGGAAATTGTGTCCAACGGTTATAATTTTAACGGTTCTGATCGTTTTAAATCAACGGCTCTTGGGTTCTATAGGCTGGAAAAAATATTACATTCAGCTAGTTGAAGGAGAAGGTGGAGAGGAAGATTCGCAAAGAGGGAGAGTGCCGCAAAGACATCTCTCGTATATGTTACCGCAAGTGTGTATGTTTAGAAGACGACACACGCCGCTATGAAGCTATAGATATCCGTAGCGACAACGATCTTCGCGCAATGATGGAACATCATTGTAACACCCCATTGGGATGTCATCTCATTGAGATGTTTGTCGAAACGAGACGCACACCGGAAGAGGTAATTTATATTATGGAGAGCACGCTCCCCAAAAATTAGTGAACTCTCTCTCAGTAGTTTCGTTTAATTTTTTTATGTCGTTTATTTTGATGTATGGCTACGCTCTTTAAATAATAAAATTAGTAGTTTCGTTAATTTTGTTATGTTGTTTTATTCTCGTGTATGCACCGGTGTTCACAATGAAAAATAAAACGAATAAAATTCACAATGGACAACAAATTAAAATTACATTCATTAATAATTCAACAGAAATAAAATACAAATACAGAAGGCTCATAACTCATCATCGGAACTGGAGGAGTCATCATCGGAGTCTCCGGACTCACGATCAGAAGACTCACCGTCTGAAGACTCTGTGGCATCGTCGACCTGTTGCCGAGCCCGTTTGTGAATCCCATACTCATCATCAGTAGAGTCTGAGTTGGGATCACTGTTAGACCTCTCTGGACTCAGAGGTCATGTCAGACTCGGGGGCTTCGGAGACATCGAAGCGCGCCCCACCGCTGTAGGTAATCTCCAGAGAGACACTGTCAATCGGGCACCCAAAGCTGTAGGCGCGAACAAACTCCCCAGTGTCAACTGAGATGCTGCCAGTTCCATCATGGGAGCCATAAGAGACCCCTCCAATATCCATCACAAAAGAACATGAATCGGGCAGCTGGTCAAAGTCGTCTGGGACGCAAATCTCCCCTGTGTATCTATCAATTGTGACGTAGAAAGTAGCCATACTTGAAAAAAGAAGGCAAAATACAAAGAATCAGGCACGTCCGGCCTTTCCAGATCCGAATCACTGGTCGGCGCACGCCAGATCGACGTAGATTGGCGCACGCTCGATCGAACAGTTGTGCAAGAGAGCTAAAACTAGGCAACACAGACTGTTCAGCGCATGCTTGGTCGATCGTGTGCGACCTCTGCAGCATCGAACAGTCTGCAAATAGTGAAAAAAATGGGAAAAATGGAAGATAGAGAAGGGGAAATGGATTCTTACCAAGAGGAGGAGGAGGACGCCGGTGGGAGGAGGATGAATGAGAGGGGTGTTTTTTTGGGGTTCTAGTGTGGTGAAGGGGGTTTTTAAAGGAAAAAAACAAAAAAATCTTGGGGGCATTTTTGACATTTTTGGACGATTGGTTCTAAGAAGCATGGGCCAAAAAATAACCCAGAGCTGTCCAATGGAGACAAGACTAATAATCCACAAAGTTTGAATCAATTTGTTGGTGATTGATTAAATGCAAAAATGATATGTTTTCAAATTTGAAAGCTTTGAGGTATGCTTTGTTGCTTCTCCTTTCTTAAATTATTACTTAGTTATCTATTCTTTTTATCTGTAACTTATCTCAGAATCTGTGGGCGATCTTGGATAATTGGTAGTATCTGATCTTGATCAACTATGCACCGATCCAAGGAGGGTTGTACCTGCAAAGACACTCTGACGCTCAAGTCAGCGAAGGAAGGCGGTTACAGGTAAACGTTGGGAAGTGTGCGTACCTTGGGCACTGTGCAGGTGGCTATTTATAGAAGCCAGGGTGTGTTTGAGTTATTCAAGCAGTGTCGTCCGATCTAGGTTTAGAACTTGGCCGTCCATTGATGGATTAAATTGCTGGCTTTGGCCTCAGCGAATTGGCCCAACCAGGCGGTGAATGGAGCTGCAGATTTGGTTCCACCTTAGATGGGTCACGCGACCCAATCCATAATAGGTGCCCCCCAAGTCAAGTCGCCTAGAGGCGACCTCGGCTTGTGAGCTTCTCCGAGATTGCGTATAATTTGAGTTTGATGGTCAACCCAAGAGGTGACCTGCTCTGAGGCCGGGCTTGTACCTCCGAGGGTTTCTGCCCCCAGCCTCGGAACATCAGATCCTCCTAGCCTTGTCATGTAATTTCTGTTTGACGTGTTCAATGTGACCGTTGAGTGACTTGAGTTGTCAGTTTAATGTTGACACTTCGATTCATGTGCCTGCCATCAATACTATTGATTGAACGCGCCGTTTTGGTTTTGACCCAGTCCATGGAACTAGGCCCACTATAAATATCAGCTCAACCCTCGATCATTTGTTTCGAGACTTGTCATTTGCTTCGAGTTTCGATCATTCAAGGTTCTATCCGGTCCATCGTGGCGAGAGTCTCTGCCTTTCAGTGGAGTGAGATCGTCAAGATCCGTAAGGACAATCGAGTTAATTAAGCTACTGATTTCTAAGGTTAGTAACTTAATCTGATTTCCGCCTTTTGCTGGGACTTCCCCTAGTCTATTTTTGTCCATACAGGGTGGGGGTTGTCAGGTCGGGTTCCAACTTAGTCTCGAACCCATCAAGTCTTCCAGTCCTGATATTGCATGTCCCCATTCATGCAGGTCCGATCTGACGAGGACTAAACAAACAACCAGGGTTATCGTAGTTAACCGTCCCAATATCAGTAATGTGGATAATCATGTGAAGAGTAGTATTGTGCAGGTTGCAAGTTTCCAAGTGACGAATGATCTTTGTAAATATCTTGGAGTTCCTACTCTCGATGAGAAGGTCAACATGAGATCTTTCCAATTCATCCTTTTGAGAGTACAAGAAATGCTTAATAATTGGAAAGCAAGCATTCTATCTTTTCTCGACAGAGTCACTCTTACCAAATCAATTTTGTAGGCTCTCCCCTCTTATGTCATGCAAGTGGCGTACATCCCTCGTTTTATTCCTGATGATATTGATATAAGATGTAGGTGGTTTATCTGGGGAGAGTCAAAGAATCACCAGAGTATCCACTTGGTTAATTGGAAGAGGATTTTCTCACCAAAGGATTGGGGAGGCTTAGGCTCGAGGAAGGCTTGAAAAATTAAAGAAAAAAGATTTGATCAATGTTTAATTTTTTTTGTTATTTTTTGAGAAATAGGAACGAAACAATTTAGAAAAAGACTTAAAAAAAGTTTTTATTAAAGCACTTGATGTATGGGCCCCCATCCGCTCCTCCTACGTATCTCCAGGTAGATAATCAAATGCTACTTAGTTCTTGGGTAGAAAATGTTTGTAAGTTGGTGTTTTTTAATTTGGGAGAAAATGATTTTTGATTGAATAAAGGAGACAAAGTATAATAAATGAAGAGAGCAACTAGTGAAAAATAAATAATATTTAAACAAAATAAACTAATTAAAATAAAAATAGAAAATGGAGGGGGAGAGAGTGAGAGAGGGCAAAAGCTTCGTTGGGAGAGAGAGAGAACGTGTTCAATGTTCTTGTTGAATCACTGCTGTGTGTTTTTGTTATGAATTTCAGTGAGTATTTATAGGTAAGGAGAAGGCCTATTGAGTAAGCAAGGTGAAGGCTTGTTGAGAAACTAAGGTGAAAGCTTTTTGAGCAACAAAAGGAGAAGGTTTGCTTAGAAAGAAAGGTGAAGGTTTGCGTAGCGAGAAAGGAGTGGGGTTTATATGTAATTTTGATATTTATGACTTATATTTTCTAAAATTTCGGTTTTTTTTTGTTATTTTATTTATTTACTTGTAACAAAAGAGTTCTATTGGGTCATAATGTTGGAGAAGGCCCAAATAACCATATTAGTGTTTAAACAACTCAAAAAGCCAAAATTTATGGGCCTAAAGCTATACTAATAGACTATTGCTTTTCCCACACCCCTTCCTACTCAAAACACACCCCACAAGGGTGTGAAAAGACCAAAAGGCCAGTCAAAACCTCTTTTTTTCACGAAATTTCACCTGTTCGAATACGGGCCTTCGAACAGGTTCAAATGACATCGTTCGAATGTGTTAAATTTTGACTTCACACTCTCTTTGGGCGTTTTTCACCTGTTCGCATGACCTTGTTCGAACGACATCGTTCGAGTGTGTTAAATATTGACTTCACACCCTTTTGTGCGTAATTTCACCTGTTCGAACGAGGTCATTCGAACGTGTTCGAACAAGGTCATTCGAACAGTCTTTAAACACGTCCTCACAGCGTTTCACACGAGGTTATTTTTGGAATAAAATTTGTTAAGGGGTGTGAAAGAGTAGGACGGGGTGTGGGAAAAGTAAACGCCTACTAATAGAGCATCTTGGTCCTGAACCTTGTAATGAGTTGGGAAAACAATTTTGTTGTAAATAAATTGATTAAAACTCAATACCAACCGGCTTATTAAGTTTTCTAAAAAGTAAAATTAGTTTAAAAAGTCGGACAAAATTGGCGATAACAAATTTTGCACTCTTTATTTATATTTTGCTAAAAAGTTGAAGTGTTTTCAAATTTTCATACTAGGAATAGAAATAAAGATAAAACAAATGCTAATTTTGTCTGATTTGGAGGAAAGTGAGGGGTTTTGAGAATCGACAGATAGTGGTTAACACTTGGTGTATTAACGAGAAGGCAATAAAGAAGGGTAACTGGAGATCTTAAGGACCGATTGGTTTGTAGTACTGATTAGTCTGAAGGATCGTTGCCTTTTCAAGTATTGGCAAAAAGAATCTAAAGGTCTGATTCGGAATCAATGCTTGGCGCGTTGGTTCGAACTAAACTAAAGGAATGATAGGTCTGAAGGGCTGCCTAGGCCTGATGTACGAAATGGTCTGATGGACTGCAACTAGCTATAACACTAGTATCACGGCCTGAGGGTGACCTACGTCGAGCAGTTGTGAGGGTCAAGATCAGGTCTAGAATTGATATGTTGACCGTAGAGGATTTACGCTATGTCATAGACGGACACAACTAATCTGGAATATCTTATGATCTCTGTCATGCTCGGTGGACACGTAGTGATCTGAAGGTAGAGCTTGGAGCCATCGTTTGATGTGTTAATTTGAATTGAACTCAAGGACCGATTTGGTCTGAAGGATTGATGCTAGACTACGTGCTAACATTGCGATCTGGTGTGTGAATAGGATTCAACGCTGGTCGCATTAACTTAAGAAAATATATAAGGGATCGACACTTGAAGTCGATTGAAAAACAATAAAGAAGGATCATTGGGGATCATATTTATGGATAAACATAGTTCTGACTTATGGACCGACATAGGTTTGATTTGTGGACCAATAATAGGTCTGAAGGATCAACAGTTTGATCTTCGAGGATCAACACAATACTTGGTGCTTACGTGGTGATGTTGGATCAACGCTTGGCACATTGATATGTCATAACAAAGGATCAGCGTTCGACACACTTATAAAGACATAAGATACTAAATGTATGTAATGCATGATATGTTTTTGTGATGGCATGCATGAAATGATTGATATGCAATAGATGCAAAATGAAGAACTACATCATGCAGCGACTAGTAAATTGTGGACGCGAAAGTAGATAAGATGTACAATCCTGTAAATTACGAAAATACGCAAAAAATGAATGGTGCAATGAAATGCATAATTTGATGCTAGAATAAGGAGGACATGTGTAACACATGACTGATGGGATGATTTTTGGTGGTGTAGAAAGATGCATTTGTTTTGTTGGTAAGGATATATAACATTGCTTGATGAGAAGCGCGACTTTCGATGCTAGAAGTGAATATTTTGAATTGATTATTCCTTGGAAAAAAATTTGATCACTCGAACTCGAACTCTGGTAAGCAAGTTTGTCATGTTCTTAGATTGCGATGTGTATTTATAGACTTGTTCACATGGTTTTTCATTTGGCTAAGATTACCAATGATGGCTAAACTTTCATGTCTAAAAAGTTAACTTGGGGTAATTATCAAGATCACGTTATTAACTTATGTTATCTCTCATTGAAGCATTGTTTAATAAACATGAATACAAATGAATGTGACAGTTGGCTCGAGGTTCAAGAAATATAGGGTATGGAAAAATGTGACACGTGGGTGGAGTGAATGATGAAGTTATTTGCTCAAGCCCATGAGATATAAGCTCGCCCCAAAGTAGGAAATGTTTGACTATCCCAATTTTGACTTCAAATAGTGGGGAGCAAAGTAGTTTGTCTTTATCTTATGAAATAAATTGTTTGAATGATTGGGAAATATGTCGGTATTGGAGTAACAATTGGCTAAAGATGAATGGAACGGGATGCGAAAGAATTCTTTTGGCACAAGGGATATGATGCCCCAATCTATAAAAAGACAAGGTTACCCTAATTCGAGTGAGGTTGTGACACGGTGCAAAGTTAGAAGAATTGGTTTGGGAACTTGTCTAGTATGGCTATATAGATATGGGTGTAGTATAGGAATGGGATGGACGCCGGAAATATATTCTTAGTTTAAATTGAATGAAAGGTGAGGGTATTGCCCCATTTTGAGATGGTAAGTCAAGTAACTACCATAGTAGGGACTTGTGGTTTTAGTTTGGGAAGATTCCACAAGCTATGACAGTCAAGAGTCTTTGCTCCGATAAAATTTCACTTTGTTAATGATCACTTAATTTCTCCCTAACATTATTATCTCTTTATGAATTTTGAGCGGGCAAGCCATTTTGAGTTTTTCTTTTTTCTTCTTCTTTTTTTAATCTTTTTTTGTGAGCAAAAAAATAATTCTTATCATTTTTTCCTAGAATTAGGACTTTAAGAAAAATGAAAGTAATCAATTATTGATCGGAATGGACTTTTAGGGTTGTAATGCGGCCACTGGTTATTGGTTTATGAAGTAAATGATAACTAGGACCAAAAAAAGTGTTTGAGGGTTGGCTGGGACAAATGATCTTTTATGAGCTTTGTGGTGTGATGTATCAGCTCCAACTTTATACTTTTTTTTTCTTGTTCATTCAAGACTGATTATTTTCAATCCTCTTTTTTTGTCTCGGAATTTCACTTATTTTTTCTTTTTTATTTATTTTCACCATCTATGTCATTGGAGCTGAGTAAACTGATGAAAATAAAAACACCTTCTCTAAATATGGAATTGATCCTTGCAATGGTGATTGAAATGAAAATATATTTCGGCTTGAAGTGGGTAACAAAGGCAAATTCATTTTTTAGGATGTAGAAGAACGAGCAAACTTCACTTCAAATCATGATTGTTTATTATCATGAAATTTTAATAATAGGACAAAACTTCATATTAAACATATTTTCTCTTTTCGTTTATTTCTTTTTATATGCCCTAATTTTTCTTAGGCCGCTCTTACGTGTTTTGAACTTAACAGACCCTTTTTTGTTTTCATCCCCTAATTTTTGCATAGGCTGTACTTACGAGTTTTCAACCTAACGAACCTTTTTTTGGGTTTACTGTTTTACTCAAAGGTCTTGCACTAATCGACAAGAAATCTTAGTGATCACAACTCCGCCCCAGTATGGGCTCAAACAGTTGTTCGTGAAATTTCATCATTGGGAATTAATGAATTAAGTACTAGTGTGGGGACTAGGCCTGTTATGGATAGTTGGGGTTGGTCTTGAAAATGATAAATGGAAAAAAATGGGGATGAGAATAGTATAACTGACTCAAACAGGTTTAAATACACATGTCATGTGAGTTTATTATGCATATGCTTCATTGAGAGTTAACATCAATTAAAAATGTGATAGAACAATTTTATTGTCAAAACCGTAAAAGTTAGCAAAATAGACATTTCAACTTCTTATTACATGTTGATCGAGATATATGGTTTTACAAACCTATAATGGACATTGACTTATGCCTTTGGTGAGGCATTCCTTCCAGGCTAAGGGTCAAGCCTACGGGGAAGGGTTGAAGTGATCTAGTCAATGTTGAATGAACTTAATGGTATAACGGGTTATTGGTCAATTCCTTTGAAGGTAAATTATATAATGGTTAGATGGAATGATAGTTCCATAGGGTGGTAGGTGCATATATGATGCATATGGAGGTGAAGAGTGAGACACTTGATATTGGTGAATTAGGGTAGGTATTTACTCAAACAGTGTGTCCAAAAAAAAAAGTTCTCATGAGTTTTATTTTTTATTTTTAAAATTATTTAAATAAAAGATAATGCATGAAAGAAATGTATAATGATTGCTTGAATGTGATAGAATGATACCTTAAACGGGTATATGATTTACTCTTTTTTTTTTGCGTTTCAACTAAAATAAGAAGCTAACAAAAATCTATTGGACGATGAATAATGCAAGAATAGAAGAAAATGAAGAAATTTCTAATTTTTGGTTTGATGCATGAGGAAGGAATAATGCATTTGAGATGCATGTGAGAGGAATAAAGAACTTTTGATTTTTTTATGATGCATGAAGGGGAGTAACGCATTTAAATGAGATAATGGATTGGATATAATACTTTTATATAATATCAAGGTGATATTATATATATGCAAGATGATGCATTTGAATAAGAATAAAATATTATATTTTTGTTATTTTCTGGACAATGAGATGTGTGGTAGTGTAATGTTAATGGGATGCAAAAGAAGGATTTTATTTTATTATGAATGCATGATGATTTTTGGTTGAAATACTATGTTAATATAATGAGGTTACATATAAACAAATAAAAAATCCGCCTTGTGTCCTAAATGGGTCACACCTAGAATAAAAATTATATACCCTAATGGTTTAAGGTCACTTTGTGAATATTCTTTTGGTTAGCTCTAATCACTTCCTTACAAAAGGCCTCCAGAACTAAAGTCTTTCTTATGATATTATCCACAACGATAGATGGCTACTAGGTGTGGGATATCATAAAAGGTGCACTCCGATTGAGACTTTCGTGATAGTCACATAGAAAATTCAAAATGACTATCAATAATAATCTCCACTCATCCTAAGTTCACACAGACCTGGGTATGGGGACCCGCTCAAAGGTGTGTGGAATTGTGTAAGTGAGGTGTGTGGTGAGGGCAAAATACCTAAACTAACCAAGCTGCGAAAGAGATACAAATACAACAACAAAATAAATTAAGTCGTCTACCCTAAGCTTCAATAAAGTATACAAAACACTCATAAATAAAAAATTAATTAAATAAATTAAATGAATGTGAAGAAATAAGGGTAAAAATAAAACATTAAATTCGAATATGAAACCGCCATCAAAGTTTAGGTTTAAGGGCCCGTTTGGTGCGCAGGATAGGATAGAGATAAGATAGGATAGAAGACAAGATAAAGACAAATAACAAATAGGTCCAAAATCCCCCACAAATAACATAATTCCGCCGAAAACGTCCAAAATCCCCCAAAAAATTTCTGGTGGATTAAATCCCCCACAAATGTCAAAATTCCGCCGGAAATTTTCTGGGGGATTAAAATCCGCCAGAAAATTTTGCCTTGAATTTTAGGTTTTTCTTGTAGTGGATAGACGCTTATCATATCTTGTGTTTGGTACACACATGATAACAAATAGGATAACATTATTTTATCATATCCTGTGTTTGGTACACACCAAATAACGACAGGATATGATATTGATTATAGTTAAATGACAAAATTGCCCTTGTCAATAAATTGTATATTTTTTTAATAAAAATAATAAATTATCAAATGATGTTTTTACTCGACAAATATCTTGACAAGAGATACATATATACATACATACTACTAAATTTTTATCCATATACACCTAATAAATCTATAAATTTAACACCACAAAAATGCAATAGACAAGTAATCTGTCATTAATTCAAAATCCAATTACATATACCAGTAATCTATCATTAATTGCAAATGCAATTACATAAACGAGTAATCTCACAAATGCTATTACATAAACAAGTATCTCACTAATTAATTACTTAGGCTAAAAAGAGACCAAGAACACACCAAAGCTACATAACAAGAATTTCTATACCCAGCATCCACAAGATAATAATAACCTATAATAACAAAAAGTTGTCAAATAATAAATATAACTATTACTATTTTAACACTATTGCAATTTTTGTGCTATTTAATTATTCTAACCTGTTGAAACCAAAACTGAGGCTAGAAAATAAGCTCAAAATTTGATCCATCTAATGAAGAGTGCAGTTACAGGACTTGGTCAACTACCATCAATCATATGCTCAAGATTTCCACTTCTTTTGCTAAATGCCACCACCTCCAATTTTACTAAAAACTATGTTATATTATCAACACTTAACTAATCACCTTTTTTAAAATTCATTTGCATCTTTGTACCTTCATATATTTGTAATGTAACAACTGCGTGATAAACAATCATGAACAAAGTTTAATCTACTTGAGTCTCACAAAATTAGCAACCAATTCATGGGATTTTACAGAAAACCACACAACACAATCAACCATGAACAAAGTTTAATTTACTTCAGTCTCACAAAATTTATGTTTGCACTTCCAAATTTTGAAAAAAAAAAAAAATCTGCACTCGGTTTAGGCATTTTTACAAACAGTTGGTGCACAAACTGAAATTCAATTTGGGAAATATTACAAACACTTATTATGCATCCAACACATAAAAACAACGACATTGGCAAGGTGAGGACAAGAGCAATAATATAATCAACTTCATGATTTAGCATACATATACATGCATTTTATCACAATTTCAACTTCATGATTTAGCATATGTATACATGCATAATCAGAACAAGGAGGAAAACGAAAATTAAGTAAGAAAAGAAGAGGAAAAAGGGAAAAGGAAATCGGAATCAGTGGAGAAGGGGGGAATCAACCACGAAGATGCTTAATTAGAACAAGGAGGAAAACGAAAATTAAGGAAGAAAAGAAGAGGAAAAACACACCTCAATTTGCACAAACGCGAGCGTGAGACCATGGAAGATGAAACGCGATCGTGAGAGTTTCCAGAGTTGGCTTCCGTGTTTTTAGAATTGGCTTTCGTGTGTTCACAGTCCGATAGGATAGATAGTAAGATAGGATAATTCTAACCTAGCTAAACATAAGGATAATAATTACACTATGCTGATAGGATAGGATAACTAAATGGATTATTTAATCATATCCTATTGGTGCAACAAACAAATGATTAGAGTAGGATAGGATAAGTCTATCATATCCTATCTCCTTATCTTGTGCACCAAACGGGCCCTAAGGGGGAAAACATTGATAAATCCCCTGAAAAGGTCTTTATAGACCAAATATGAGTTCGAGAGTCGGTTATGCGCGGGGAATGTATTAGCACCTCGATGCATCCTTCCTAACGAAAGTGACCACCTAATTAAATGTTGATTTATTGATTTATTGCAAATTAAAGAAACAGGTTTTGATGAATGTTTAGATTTTTTTTGTTTGAGAAATAGGAACGTAACAATTTAGGAAAAGACTTAAAAAAAGTTTTTTTTAATGCACTTGACAGAGGTGGGTCCCCCTCCGCTCCTACGTATCTCCGGGTAGAGTGTAAAAGGCTACGTAGTTATTGGATAAAAAATGTTTGTGTGTTGGTGTTTTTTTTTATTTGGGAGAAAATGATTTTTGATTGAATAAAGGAGACAAAATATAATAAATGAAGAGTGCAACTAGTGAAAAATAATTAACATTTAAACAAAACAAACTAATTAAAATAAAAATAGAAAAGGGAGGGGAGAGAGCGAGAGGCGAGAGCTTCACTGGGAGAGAGAGAGAGAGAGTGTATTCAATGTTCTTATTGAATCACTATTGTGTGTTTTTGTTATGAATTTTAGTGAGTATTTATAGGTAAGGAGGAGGTCTATTGAGTAAGCAAGGTGAAGGCGCTTATTGAGAAAGCAAGGTGAAACCTTGTTGAGCAAAAAAAGGAGAAGGCTTGCTTAGAAAGAAAGGTGGAGGTTTGCTTAGCAAGAAAGGAGTGCTGATTTTTATTTTTTTCTTGTAATTTTGGGTTTATATGTAATTTTGATGTTTATTACTTTATTTTATTGATTTTTTTCGTATTTTTTTTGTTATTTTATTTATTTACTTGTAACAAAAAAGTTCTATTGGGTCATAATGTGGAAGGCCCAAATAACCATATTAGTGTTTAAACAACTCGATAAATCTAGGCGTTTACTTTTCCCACACCCCCTCATACTCTTTCACACCCCTTAACAAATTTTATTCCAAAAATAACCTCGCGTGAAACGTTGTGAGGACGTGTTTAAAGACTGTTCGAACGACCTTGTTCGAACACGTTCGAATGACCTCGTTCGAACAGGTGAAATTACGCACAAAAGGGTGTGAAATCAATATTTAACACACTCGAACGATGTCGTTCGAACGGATTCGAACAAGGTCATGCGAACAGGTGAAAAACGCTCAAAGAGAGTGTGAAGTCAAAATTTAACACACTCGAACGATGTCATTCGAACCTGTTCGAAGGCCCGTGTTCGAACAGGTGGAATTTCGTGAAAAAAAGATGTTTTGGCTGGCCTTTTGGTCTTTTCATACCCTTGTGGGGTGTGTTTTGAGTAGGAGGGGGTGTGGGAAAAGCAATAGCCTAAATCTATACTAATAGAGCAACTTGGTCCTGAAACTTGTAATGAGTTGGGCCAACTATTCTGGTGTAAATAAATTGATTAAAACTCAATACCAACCAACTTATTAGTTTTTCTAAAAAGTAAAATTAGATTAAAACAGTCAGACGAAATTGGAGTATAACAATGTGAGTGTACAATTGAAGGATGACTTAAAATAATTGACTTGGACTATCTATACCAACAAATGCATTACCTTTTCGGGAGCCCTGAAAATAATAACTTGATAGTTAAGCATGTTTGACTTGGAGTAGTAGTGGGATGGGTTACCTTCTGGGAAGTTTCCCAGAAAGCGTGTGAGTGAGGACAAAACACACTGAAAAGGCTCGTGTTGGTTTGTAGGGGCAGTCAACAATCTTAAAAAACAGTATAGGTCATTCCAAATGGTATCAGAGCAGACATCTCCCAAGTACGGTGTGGTTTGAGGACGAATCAAGCGGAAGCTGGTGGGCATGTGACATCCATAGATGACGAGGACAGGGAGTGATCATCTGTGCCCAAAAGTTGGCACAGACGAAGAGAGGCTCCTTGCAGCTTAAAGGGAAGGCACACATGAATGAACAAAATACTCACTGAAATGAGAAGGATCCTAAGGCTGTGCAGGTATGAGACTTTACAGTTGAAGGAAGACTTAAAAAAATTGATTTGGACTACCTATACCAACAAAAGTATTATCTTTTCGGGAACCCCTCGCATAAAAACTTCATAGTAGTGGTATGGATAGCCTTATGGGGTTTCCCAAAAAGCATGTGAATGAGGACACAATATGCTGAAAAGACTCGTATTGGTTTGTGGGGACAGTCAATAATCCTAAAAAGCAGTCTCGATTAGGTCAAGAGGCCCTCCTCTCACAAATCCGACCTAAGGAAGGTATGGGGTTGTATGACATAATTATGTTCTATGCTTCTCGCATAACTTCCCACTTCAGCTATACATTCTTCCCCTTATGGGGAATTGGTTAGTTTCTATCAATGACTTTGCCTTTCCCTGGGGAATGATATAAGCCCTACCCTTCTTGATGTGCCATCCTCTTCCTTTTGGTGGTTTGGATGTCCTTTCCTCCATTAACCACAAATTCTCCGACCTTGGCTATGTCTTTGTAAAGAATGGTGGCGCTGCCTATTCTACCTTTCTTGAAGCTAATGCCAAAAGGTCAAGCTCTCTTTCAATCGCCGAGTGTAGCACCATATTGAAATATCTAGAATATCCAAAAATAGTTTACAATACATGATAAAATAACTTCACACATAAACTTAGCTTAGACTTAAAATCAATACATACATAAAAGTAGAAGCCAATCAAATTTTTCAATCAATCAGAAGCGTAAAAATATATAAGTTTCATGAATACCGATGACAACCTATATGACCTACACACTAATGAGGGGGTTCAAGGTTCAATTTGAATGCCCCAATTTTTTTCCTTACCACCCTATATAAATATTTTTTTGACACTACTGAATATTTTAAATTGCACCAATAACCCAAATTTTGTACTCATTTGCACCAAAGACCCAAACTCCACTTATCCAAACATAACACACTCTCAGACTCTCTCTCTCTCACTCACGCAGCTGTCTCTCTCGCGACCCTCACTCACTCAGTCTCAGACACACTTTCGCGACTCTCTCTCACTCTCAAACTCTCTCTCACTCACGCTCTCAAGTCTCATTCTCAACGCAGCTCTCCAGCCTCTCCTCTCCTCTCCTCTCAACGACTCAACGTAGGTCGCAGTCTCTCTCTCAGTCTCTCAGGCTCTAAGCTCTTTCTCTCTCTCACTCACGTAGTCTCCTCTCTCTCTCAGCTTTGAACAAGTTAGATTTCTTAACACTTTGATTGTTTGATACTTTGATTGAAAACCCTAATTGTTTAATTTCTTATTTGGGGAAAGAAAACCCTAATTGTTTAATTTCTGATTTGGGGGAATTTGATAATGTGTACCCACATGTTTATGTTCTTTTGAAGCTGACAATGGTTTTCCCTGTTGCAACAACAACTGTAGAAAGAGCTTTCTCTACTATGATCATTGTGAAGAATAAGTTGTGTAACCGGATGTAGGATACATCGATGAATGTCTGTCTAGTGACATACATTGAGAGTGATGTATTCAATAAAATTGACTCTAAGCTTATTATTCAACGATTTCAGAATATGAAATCACGTAGAGGACAATTATGAAATGTATAATTTATTTATTTAAATATATTACTTTGTTTTTAATTATATTTTTAGCGAATTGTATATTTAAAAATTTTGAACCCTCAACCCCCGCCGGGTCTTGGATCCGCTACTGATGACAATCCATATACAATTCGACTTATATAATTATATAAGTAACAATAAAGTAAGAGCGGAACTAAAATGTAGATCTTTGTAGGTGGAGACTTTACCCACATGTATCGAAAACAAATGAGCAAATAGTGAGATTAGAAAATTTCAATAAACTTGTGCACACATGTTATAAGTTTTATTAGCTACACATGATATTCTAGGCAGTGTTATTGAACCCGAACCGACCCGTTCGGTCGGACCGGTCCGCCCGCGAACCGATCGTTGGACGGGCCGAGCCACATGTTGGATCGGAGTTGTAATTAGCCCGTTGAAAACCGAGTTGACCCGGTGAAACTTTCGGTTGGCCCGGTGACCCGCCCATGTTGGACCGAACAGGCTATGAAAGAGGCACTTTGATTTTTTTATAAATTATTATGCAAAAGTGTAATATATGGGATTCGAACCCATAATAATGCACTTTCCCTGCACTGAATCTAACCAAATGGGCAGAGCGCTGAATTGTGATAATTGATTGCTAGTCATAGTTATATGTATTCTTCGTTGATATTATAATTGTAAGTTCTAACGTGTAATGCATACAGTTAATGCATAGGATTTATTATTATAAATAATTACAATTATATTTATACATTAAATGGTTTATTCATTTTACTTTTAAATACATTGATAAAAATAATTGATCGTACCTTGACCAATGAAGAGTTGAAGTGTTGATTGATTCGTCAAATGGGCCGGTCGTTGAATGAGTGAAAGGACCGGTCCTGGCTGCACGCGTTGAATACCTCGGGTGATACCTGCAAAGACACTCCGACGATCTAGTGAGAGGTCGCTCGGGCGAGATAGCACAAGGTTCGAGCGTGCAAGAAGCCATATGCGAATGGCGTATATATCTTGCGAGGTCCGACCGCTTTGCGAAGATTTCGCCGGCGAGTGCGCTCAAGCGGCGTGTTTGGGGCCGATCGAGATGGGCCGGGCCGCAGTCCAATTGCTGCTGGCGATCCTCGTATTTGCTAATACACCCGAGAACAGCTTGCCCCCGAAGCCTAGGTCGCTTAGAGAGCGGCCGAGGCTTGAATCGATGCCCAGGAGTGAAGTTATCTTGACGAAACGGACGCGGCCGTTCGCTTTCTCTGTAGGGCGGTGTCGACCGCTTGTCAACCATCGGCCGTGCTGTCGTGACGGTTGGTCTTTCCTGACATTTAAGACGTGACGTTTGGTGTTTCCGAGGCTGTCTGGAGACACCCATTGGTGAGAAGGTGAAACGTTGCGACGCTTCGCCTCCCGGTCCCCTTCGCGCCATGATTCTGCACTATAAATAGCCCTTCTGCTGAGTTCATTTCTCACACTTCCAAGAATTGCTCTGCCAGCGACCGACTTGTCCGCCGCCGACTCGAATCCGAAGCTGTTTCTGTCTACTAGCGACCGATCCACCACATCTGTTTAAGGTATGGATCGATCTCTCCCTTTACTTTTTTAAACTTGAGTTTTTACTTGAAAGTACTTCGTGCTTTTCCACGCCTCGCGATAGGGGGTGTCAGGTCGAGGGATGGCCAAATCGCCCCCTCTCACGAGTGCTCTGCTCGACCGACCTGACTCGTTCCCTTTATCATAGGTGTTTTTGCATGCCACGGACGAAATCCCGACGCCGTATTCCCTAAAACCACCGCAATCTTTCGCTACATACATGTCGAGGCCGGGCGAGCCCAATCTCCACGAGGAAGAGTCTAAGTCGTCTTCGGGCGACAAAGGTTCTTGTTCTTCGAGTAGTTCCTCGAGCAGTACGAGCTCGACTTCCCATTCTTCCGGCCGAGGGTCGACCAGTTCAAAGAGCTCTGGGTCAAGGTCCGTTCATTCTGAAGAGCGACCGTGCAACACTCCACCGGGAGGAGAGGAAGACGTTGAGGTGGTGATCATTGATGATGAAGAGCCTAGCGCCGTCCCAGTCGCGGACGAAGAGATGGTAGAGGCCGAAGGCGGCCGAGCCGAAGAAGTCCACGGGGAAGAGGTGATTCAGCCCGAGGCCAGTACTTCTGGTCTGGAAGTAAACATCGGAGGGTCGAACGAAGGGTCGGCCGAAGTCCAAGCTGATGTAGCCCGAGATGTCTCTGACATGTCTTGGGTATCGGAAACTCTTCGCTCTCATAGGAGCATTATTACTGTCGGCCACGATGCTTTGCCCGATCTGCGGAGCCGCCTTGATGATTCACCGGGCTGGAGGGTGAGAGGCATGAAGGACGGCGAAGATATCGCAACTTATTCTTCCAACTTCAAGTTCACGATGTATCGGCTCGTGTTCGAGAGGATGAAGATTACCCTCCTTTTCTCGAATTTCAGCGTGGCGCCCTTCGTCACATTGGGAGTCGCCTTTCTCGACTCCACCCTAACGCATGGGCGTTTCTAAAGACCTTTGAAGTTCTTTTGACTAAGCTGGGTCGGCCGGTGTCGGTCATGCTTTTCTTTACTCTCTTTGAGCTGAGCTGGCTTAGGGAGAAGGCTAACAAGGAGAAGAGGGAGCAAGTCTCCTTTAAGATGCAGAAGACTCACCACCGGTTTTTCAAAGCATTCCAGGAGTCGTTGGGAGCGGCCTGGAAAAGCCAGTATTTCTGGATCGTTCCCACTGAGGAGGCTGGTAAGGCCGTATCGGAGGTCCAACCGGACGGAATGCTCGGCCCACCTTTCTTTCCCATCATGTGGAACGAGGCTCACTTCTGCAGGCGACCTGGGGATTACATTTACACTGTCAAAGACTTGGGGGAGGCCGACCTGCAGTCTCTGGATATGATCAAAGCGCTGGCGGGCATGATGCGTCCAGATCCTAAGGGCGACATACCTTGCCGACCCTTTGTCTTGCTCGAGGGCCAGGACCTGGAGGCCGAGATCGGTTTGCTTTTGAACTTTGCCTTTACATTTTATTGTTAATGCTCTTTTCTAACCTTTTGATTTGTCGTTTCGCAGAGAGAATGGCCGGCAAGAACTGGGAAGTGCTCGAGTCAGTTTTGAAGCCTGGCTTCATTCCAGGGGCCAAGAGATATGACGGATCTCGGCCAGAGGATGCTCCCGAGTCGCCCTCCAAGGTGCCCCACTCCCGAGGCCAAAAAAGAAGAAGCGTGCAGCAGATTTGCCAAGTCGTTCGGCCGCTTTGCTCGTAATGACGTATCGCTCGCCAAGCGGATAAGGCTCGACGACCGGAACATGGACTCCGCCAAGGCCGACCTTCCTATTCTCTCTCGCCGAGGGTTTAGGACAGGTCGAGCTCGATTGGTTCGAGAAGAGGCCGATGGAGGTGCGCACTTCTCTCGTGCGGGGATAGACAAAATCATGGCCGAGGTTGGGGCCGAAGCTGAAGGTACTTTACTTTTTCAGTCCGTTATTTCTTTTGTCTTAGATCGACCGACTAATAGCTGGACGATCTCCATTTGCAGGGGCTCGCGCTGCTAAGGAGTCTTTGACTGAGCTGCAGGTGAAGTACGACAAGCTCGCCAAGGCCAAGAAAGAGGCTCTTCAGCGGGGCGAGGAGGACCGGGCTAAACTTGCCAAGAGGAATAAGGAGCTTGCTGGCCAGGTGAACAATCTGAAAACTGACCTTGAATCCGTGGAGAAGGATAAGGCCAGGCTGGAGGCCGAGAATGCCGAGCTGGCGGCGAAGATTCAAATGGTGGCCCAGGCCGGTCGGGAGGCAGCCATCGAGCAGTTCTATAACGCTCTTGCTCAGGCACGGGCCTTGAATGCAGATCTGAAAATCAACTTCGATGAGAAGATGATAAATCCCGCCCATTACGTTGCGGAGAACAAGATCATGCTGCCTGAGCAAAGAGATGAGCATGGAAACGCCGTCACTCGCCACCGTTCTTTTACGAAACCTCGAAGCCCGCTGCGAGCGGTGTAATTCTTGTAATCGCTTTAACTTGCCTTCGGGCACAACAATTTTCTGCCTTGTGCGCTTTTTAGGTTAATGGGCGCTTCGGCCGACCAAGGCCCCGTGTTTGTAATGACAATTTCTTTTCATTTACTTTGTTTATTTGCTTGGTTTGTTTGCTTGAACCTGATTGTTTCGCATTTATTTTTCTAAGTTTACGAACTTTAGATTTAGGTCGCTCGGCACTCGTTGACGGTGCCCACTCGGTGACACTTGCTTGGGCCGTTTTGATGGCACTCGTTGGGATCATTTCGATGACTTTTCGAGGTAGGTCGCTTCGACGGCCTATCGCGATGGGTTATAACTTAACCCTTGGGCCATTTTCGATGGCACTCGTTGGAGTCAACTCGGTGACCGTTGCTTGTGCCGCCTAGGCGGCACACGCTGCGGATCGTTTCGACGACCCGAGGTTCGTGGGTTATCTAACCCTTGGGCCATTTCGATGGCGCTCGATATAGATCGTTTCGACGACCTAACGTTGTGGGTTGTTACTTAACCTGGCCATTTCGATGGCTTCGAGGTAGATCGCTTCGACGATCAAGTTTGATAAATCTTCGATCGCTCCTTTGCCACGCAACCTTGAGCGACCGGCCATACATTCTTGCGAGAAAGTAAAGAACACATCATGTTTCTAAAGGTCGCCTCTCTGTAAAAACCCGATGGGAAAAGAGCGCTGCCGCTTTTCATTAATAGGTCGGTCATTTATTACATTGAAGTCGTTCGTTACATTCAAACGTAATACTTTCTAAGTTTTTCTCGCATTCCATGTTCGGGATAGTCGCCCCATCCATGGTTTCCACTAAAGTAAGCCCTTTCCAGTCTTTACGATGACCTGTGCACGGACCTTCCCAATTTGGTGCCGCTTCCCTTGGCGTGCATTCTTGTTTTCCTCGCCGCCCGCCTTAGAAACGAATCGACCGACCGTGAAGTCTCTCTTTTGCACGCGAGTATTGTATCTGGCGCGACCTTACGCTTGATCAATCGCTCTCTCGGTGACGCTTGGTGCGCAGCTTTCTTCGATTAGGTCCAATTCTTCTCGAATAGCCGGTCCGTTGTCGACCACCGTAGGGGATTTGAGGTTCTCCAATCCAGCTCGCCCATCTCTATGGGTATCACAAAGATCGCCCCATATACTAGTGCGAATGGGGACTCCTGATCGTTGAGTGAGGGGTCGTCCTGTAAGCCCATAGAACGGACTGCAGCTCTTCAACCCAGTTCCCTTTCGCTTCATCGAGTCTTCGCTTCAACCCACGCAGAATTACTCGCTGGCGCCTACTTGGCCGTTAGTGCGAGGGTGCTCGACCGAGGTGAAACGCTGCTTTACCCTAAGTCGGCCAACATTTCTCTGAATCTCTTGTCTGTGTGAACCGGGTGTCGTTGTCGTTATCGCTTCTTTGAGGATCCCAAAACGGGCCAACACAGACCGGCCGAAGAATTTGCTTACCTTCGCCGAGGTGATGGTTGCAAGAGGCTCGGCCTCGACCCACTTAGTGAAATAATCTACCGCCACGATCAGGAACTTGAACTGGCCTGGAGCAGGTGGGAACGGGCCTAGCAGATCCATGCCCCACCAAGCGAACGGCCAAGGTGAGACAAGACTTTGCAACTCTGTGGAAGGTGCAATGTGGACATTAGCATGTATTTGGCATTTCTTGCACTTCTGGACGAGCTTCTTGGCATCCTCGTCCATGGTCGGCCAATAATAGCCGGCCCTGAGAGCCTTCTTAGCTATGGAACGAGCGCCCTGGTGACTCCCACAAATACCTTCATGAATGTCCCTCAGCACATGGTCGGCTTCGACCGACGTAAGACACCTTAACAATGGAGAGGAGAATCCTCTTCTATACAACTTTCCTTCTATAACCGAATACTTGGTAGCTCTGAGCCTGACCAACTTAGCTTGCTTCGGATCGCTCGGTTCTTCCCCTTCAACAATGTATCTCAGGATAGGGGTGATCCAATCTGAATCCGTGTCGACACACAGAACGGCCAACGACTGACTTGGCTTGGTCGATACGCTCGGCCGATTTAGAGTCTCTTGAATCACACTTCTGTGATTCCCCGGAGTTTTGGTACTTGCCAGCTTTGATAGTATATCGGCTCGGACATTTTCGGTCCGAGGCACATGGGTCACTTCGCCTTGGCCGAATCGCTGAGAAGCTCTCTTACCCTGGCTAGGTAATTCTTCAGCACGTCGTCCTTAGCATCATATAA
Source organism: Oxytropis ochrocephala (assembly GCA_020916435.1). Lineage (NCBI taxonomy): Eukaryota > Viridiplantae > Streptophyta > Magnoliopsida > Fabales > Fabaceae > Oxytropis > Oxytropis ochrocephala. The sequence goes on from CM037088.1 coordinate 102,499,938, forward strand.
TTCTTTGATCTGCGAGACGACCAGCAAGGAGTCCGACCGAAGTTCAACTCGGTCGACATTGAAGTCTCTGGCGAGCTGCAGGCCGGCTATACACGCCTCATATTCGGCCTGATTGTTCGAAGTGTGGAATGCAAAGGATAAAGAGACCTCCACAGCCAGGCCTTCAGAATTTTCTAGTATTAGGCCGGCTCCGCTTCCTTTGCTATTAGACGACCCATCTACATGCAAGATCCAGGTCGTTCCAGCTTGATCTTCTGGGGTAGGAGTCATTTCCGCTATAAAGTCGGCCAACACCTGCGCTTTTGCGGCCGATCTGGATTCGAATTTGATGCCAAATTCACTGAGCTCCACCGCCCACTTTATCATTCGTCCCGCCAGGTCTGGCCGATGAAGGACTTGCCTAATCGGCTGATCGGTCCTTACCACGACCTGGTGGGCCACAAAGTAGGGTCTCAACCTTCGAGCAGCAATCAGGAGTGCAAGAGCAAACTTTTCTATTTTCTGGTATCTCAGCTCGGGACCTTGCAGCACTTTACTAATGAAGTAGACCGGATTCTGCTTTAGATCGCTCTCTCTAACTAGCACAGCACTTAGAACTTCTTCTGTTATAGCCAAGTACAGATACAGCGTCTCGCCCGGCAACGGCTTGGTCATGATCGGCGGGCTAACCAAAGCTTGCTTTAATTCATCCAGCGCTCGCTGGCATTGGTCGGTCCACTCAAAGTCCACCTCTTTCTTCAAAGATCCTAAATGATGGAAGCGACTTGCAGGCCGCTTTGGGAATGAACTTGGATAGAGCGGCCACCATGCCATTCAGCTGTTGTATTTCTTTTTTCGATGTTGGCGGCCTCATATCGGCGACCGCCCTGCACTTCTCAGGGTTTGCTTCTATCCTCTTTCAATCGGTGGAATCCCAAAAATCACGCCCTCACCCCAAAGGTACACTTCTCAGGATTCAGTCTAAGTGAGTTCTTCCTAGCTTCTTCAAATATTTCCCTGAGGTCGTTCACATGATCTGGGTCGGTTACGCTTTTGATGATCATGTCATCCAAGTACACCTCTGAGATTCGACCGATCTCGCTTCGAAAATCTTGTTCATCATCCGCCGGTAGGTCGCGCGGTATTTTCTTGAGCCGAAAGGCATCACCTTGTACTGAAAATTTCCCCGATCTGTCATGAATGTTGTCTTGTGTCGATCGGGGGGATACATCGTGATCTGATTGTACCCTGAGTAAGCGTCTAGAAAAGACAGTAATTTGTAGCCCGAGGCCCCATCGACCACTTGTCGATGTTGGAGTGCGGGAAGGCATCCTTCGGGCATGCCTTATCGAGATCGGTGTAGTCTACACACATCCTCCATTTGCCATTCTTCTTTTTGACCAACACGACATTGGATAGCCGGTGTCGTGTACTTGATCTCTTCTATGAAATTGGCCTTTATGAGGTCCTCAACGGCCTTTGCAAATGCTTGAGATTTTTCCTCGCTCGAGTCGTCTTCTTTGAGCGACCGGCCGACCCCTTCATCGATCGAAAGTCGATGGCGGCTACTCGATAGGAATGCGGGCATGTCGGCGCTGCCATGCGAACAGTCGGCATAGTCTCTCAAACATTGCACAAGGTCTTGCTTTACTTGCTCCTGTGGGTCGCTCACGAGCTTGACTATCTTGGTTGGGTCGTCTCCCAACTGCACATCTATTAGTTCTCTATGAGGTTCTGGCCTTTTCAACCTATTTTTCGGTTCGGGCCAAGTCATCATCGTTATCCTCCGGTCGTTGTGCGGATCATACCGAGCATCCAAATCAGTGACATTGACTTGGTGGCCTTCACCAGTGCTTTGAACGTTTGGGCCAAGATCTACCTCATTGCAAATTTGCTGATACAGGTCGTGGCTTCTTCTTGCTTTCTAGGTCGGCCGCCAGGGTAACTACCTGGTCGTCTTTGCTGTAGAATTTCATCTTCAGGTGTACTGTTGATGCCACGGCCTCTAGCTTGCCCAGTGGTCGGCCTACCAATGATGCAATCGATAGCATGATTTGAGGGGGAGTACAAGGAACGCCGTGCGGACGTCCCCGCACAAAGTGCTATCTCGGTCGTCACCAAATGTGACCATGAGTTCGATCGTCCCCAACGGGTAGGTGACTGCTCCATTGAAGCCCGTTAGGGGAGTAGGCTCGGCCTGGGGAATTATCTCGTTTCGATCGACCTTGATCTTGTCAATCAAGCCTTCAAACATGATGTCGGCCGAGCTACCTCGGTCGACTAGAATCCTTTGAACTTCGTATTGGCCATAATCGCCTGATTACCAATCTAACATAATCGCTCGCCTACCATCGTGTAGGTCGCTATCTCCAAACGAGATGGGGGGTCTATTCGAGACCGGTGGGACTGCTGATGTTGAACCGACCATCAGGAGCTCGTCCCACTTCCTCTTCGTGGCTTTATTTGATTCTCTACGGTCCAACGGATTTCCACCGTGAATGACCATTGCGACGTTGCGACCCCTGGATCGTGGAGCTTCTCGATCCTCAGACCGGTCTTTGTCTTGGGTGCTTGAAACAACTAGAGCACCCTTCCCTGGCCCGGGTCGCCTTTCTCGCTTCTCTTGAGGTCGGTCGCCTTCCTCCGACCTCACATACTTTCCCAACTTTCCTTTCTGGATGAGTTCTTCGATATCATCTTTGAGGGCCATACAGTCGTTAGTATCATGACCCTTGCTTTTATGGTAACGGCAATACCTTTTAGTCGGCCGTGCCCCCTTCTTGAGCACGAGTGGATCGGGCGCTTTACTCCCACAAATTCATTGTTTTGGCACTCATTGTAGATCTCGTGCAATAGAGGTGTTCAGAGTGCGATGATCGAACTTCTTATCTCGAAAGTCAGACCGATTGTCGCGGCGACCTTCATGCCCTTTGGCCGGCTTGCTATTTTCTTCTTTAGGTCGTGCGCGGACGGCCTTCCTTGCTGCCAAGGTTTCTTCATACGCCATGTGGACGTTAGCCTCGTTAAGAAATAGCCGAGATCTTGGTAATGGTTAAGAGTGAATTCTTCTACGAACCGGTGGTCCTGGTCGAATACCACGCCGGATATTTTAGCTTGTCCTTGTCCGACAAGTCACGAACGGACTCGGCCTCGATGTTGAACCGGCCGATATATCTCGTCTCGTCTCTCATTGTCGCCTTGAACAACAGAGTCCAAGTATTCTTCATACCGATATTGGCGGCGGTTTGCGGTGTAGTGAGACAAGAATATTCGATCGTGTCGTCCCACGAGGAGATGGAATTGGGTCGCAGAGACTCCCACCATTCCAATGCTCGGCCGCCCGATGGATCGGGAAAAAGCTCGCATTTCATGGTCGGTCCCAATTCCCTATAACAACGAAGAGTTATTGAAGTAGCGGAGATGTTTGTCTGGATCTCCTCGGCCGTCAAACTTGTTGAGATTGGGCGGCTTGCGGAGATCTCTCGGGATTTTGTAACGCCTGATCTCCCTGGAGAACGGGCCGTGCTCATTCTGAATGCCGTTCGACCCAAAGGGTTGCATTGCGAGGCATGCCTCGTTGCCCGGCATTCCATAGAATCCTCCGGATGGGCCAGTTGGTGGAAGATGAGGGGGCCTTCTGGGTCGCTCGCTTTGACCTCTCCTTGGCCGATGCGAAACGTCCCTGATTCTTCCATCTCTGTAATCTTCCAGCTCTTCTCGAGAATCCCAAGATCTGCTTCTCGACCGACGTGACCCGGACGACTCATTGGAGGAGTACCTGGTGGGTGAGCGACCGGTGTCAGGACGGTAGCTAGAATCTTCATAGTCATTGGACATCGAACGGCGTCTACGCGCGTTCCTGCTCGGGGGCGACCTATGCGCCCTGCTTCGTCTTGCCGGAGAGCGGTGGGTGGTGCTCTCCCGGCGAGAGATGCTCCTTCGTGGAGGAGGAGCGGTGTCTTCGCGCCCGGCCGGGCGCGAAAGCGTTCTCCGTCTCCGCCTTCCGCGACGCGGCGCCCGAATCGACCTCTTTCGTGCGAGAGATGAGCGCGCTCGGTCATGCGATCACCGATTTTTGTTTTGCGTGATTTGCAAAAGCGGCGAGTGACATGGTCCTGGCAGAGGTTCTCGAATGCCCGCTTCAATCACTCGGCGGCAGTCGCCAGAACGGGCGGTTGAATCTGCTGGAGGATAGGTCCGCGACCGTTGTGCAACGAAGGCTCTTGTCGCGGAAGTCCTTGAGACTCGTGGGACCGTGGACGCCACGCCCGGTCTCGCTTTGCCGATTCGCGCCGAGAGGGTTGAGTCGAGAAGTGGCCCGCGCCGGGGCGGTCGCGGGGGAGCCATGAAGGAGGTAGGATAGCGCACGGGCCTCCCACTGTGGTCGCCAATTGATCGTACCTTGACCAATGAAGAGTTGAAGTGTTGATTGATTCGTCAAATGGGCCGGTCGTTGAATGAGTGAAAGGACCGGTCCTGGCTGCACGCGTTGAATACCTCGGGTGATACCTGCAAAGACACTCCGACGATCTAGTGAGAGGTCGCTCGGGCAGATAGCACAAGGTTCGAGAGCGTACCCGAAGCCATATGCGAATGGCGTATATATACCGCGAGTCCGACCGCTTTGCGAAGATTTCGCCGGCGAGAGTGCGCGCCCAAGCGGCGTGTTTGGGCGTCGAGAGATGGTGGGCCGCAGTCCAATTGTTGCTTGGCGATCCTCGTATTTGCTAATACACCCGTGAACAAATGGTTTATTCATTTTACTTTTAAATACATTGATAAAAATATATGTATACGTAATATGTAAAAATACATATATATATATATATATATATATATATATATATATATATATATATATAGTAACTTCTATATTTTTAATTTATTTAGCAAGTCTAGTTATTATTACTTGTAATTTTTAATAGGGCCGGTCATGCGGTTCAATAACTGGCCCCTCGGTTCGACCATTGACCCAGTGACCCAGTGTTGTGACCGGGTCGACGACCAGTTCGAGTTTAATAACATTGATTCTAGGTTATCACAAAATCATAGTAGATAATGAAAATTTATATTTTTGTGTGAATTTATATTTTGGATTTGTAAATGAAAAATTCTTTTTTGGATACACTGTGTTATAGCCCAATTTTGTCCGTCTTCCTTTTTGTTTTAGTCGTATAATTTATTTTGCGTAATGTATAATCCAAGAGTGTAAAAAAAAATACAATTTAGGAGTGTCCAAAATGTCTCAATCTCTAAAAATACAAAAAAAAAACAATAATAAAAAATACAAAAAATATAAAAAAACGAAAATTAAATAAAAGGAGCGGCATCTCAGTAATCTCTCAGGGTCTGCTTCTTGCTCTCAAGATCGCCTTTCAAACAAGCCCATATTATCGATCTCGCAAAAGCCTACCAAAAACAACAAATAATAATTAATGCTAAACCTAATTTCTACCTATAAATAAACAGTCAACCTAGAGTCTAAAGGGGGAGTCAGCTGAAAATATTACTGAGAAATAAGGATTAGGGCTTCACATCGAAACCCTAATCACAAAAACACTGGGTTCGTTCTAAAAAGGGAGTTCAATTAGCAGTGGCAGTGACATCAAAACGACAATACTGAAGTAGAGGAAGTGACAAGCAGAGCCTAAAAACGAGACACTTCTTATGCATCCAACCCATCGCGCTTTAGGTATGTTCAAACCATTCATGTGTTAAACAACATGTTCTTGTTTTTTTTAAATATATTCTGATCATAATTATTATAGCTTCAAGTATGTTGTTTTCTTTTCGTTGCTTGTTTTAAATCACCATCATCATCCATCAAATTTTTAGTAAAATATGTCATATATCAATGACCAATACAGTAGAAAAACATAGATCTGAAACAAGACAAGAACCACAATATTTGGATGCTGGAACGGACTTTGGTCCTTCTCTCTTCTTTTTTTATCTTATTAGGAATCATGAAGCTGATTACAAAACAAGACCAGAAATTAAGAATAGAAGAAAGAATCTAAAACAGAAAAAGAAAATCAATCAATCCTCGATCCTCACCCCAAAAAAGAGTCCGTGTCGCGGAAATCAACGCCGCGCACTCGCGGCGTAACGCCGGCCATCCTCCCGCACGAACCCCTCTTCGCCCGTCACCACCAAGTGACACGGCCACGAACCTCCACGTCGCCACCAAGCGACGATGCCGTTCTCCCTCTCTGGCGGACTCCTCTCTCACCGGCGAACCTCCTACCGTGGGCTATTCCTCTTCCACCTTTGTTCGTCGTTCATCTCTCTCATCGTCTTCTCCCTCTAAAACACTATCTCTCTGTCTCTTCTTTCCTTCTCTCTCTCTCTCACCGAAAATAAGGCGAGATTTTCGCCATCTTTCTGGGGCTGGAAATGAGGCTGCGGCGCAGCCACAAGGGGGGAGAAGAGAAGTGAGTGTTGTTTAGGTTTAGGGTTTCTATCTTGGGCTTATATAGTGTCTTTTATTTTTTGTTCAGAATACTATCTGCACCCCTTCAATTCACGCGCACCCCTCCCTCACTTAAGCCCAGTTTCACATTCTGGGCTCCCACATGCGAACTGGGCTTCTTTTTTACACCTCCTATTAATTATACAACCCCCTGCGACTAATAAAACCTCAATTTACAATTTTCACCCCCTGTTTTTCTTTTTAATTCTTTTTCAAACATAAATAATTTTTCTCTCGAAGTTAAACAAACGGCTGAGTCGGTTGTACAACCGGGTTAGTCATTATTTTAGGACCAATGAGCTGTACAGTTCAGTAATCCTGAAAACTTAATAAAATACGAATAAACTATTTTTCCTAAAAATAGGGGATTAAGTCGGTTGTACAACCGGGTTAGTCAGCGTTCTAGGACGAATGAGCTGTACAGTTCAAGAGTCCTAGAATACCTATTCTAAAACCAACCCACCTCATATCAAACCAACTTCTTTCAAAAAACTCAAAAATCATTTTCAAAAAGTAGGGGACTAAGTCGTTTGTACAATCGGGTTAGTCAGCGTCCTAGGAATCAGTGAGCTGTACAGTTCAAGGAATCCTAGGACCCCTACACTAAAAAACACCAACCCACAAACCTTTTTTAGGAAGAACTACGTAGCTTTGATTCCTCCATTGCATCCGGAGGTACGTAGGAGCAAGAATCCACTCTTGTCAAGCATTAAAAATTAATAATTTTAATTAAGTCTTCTTTCCTTCACATTCAAATAAAAGGGTAAATATTAAATTAAACTACAATTAATTAGACCAAAGGATGTTGTGGGGTGCTAATACCTTCCCCACGCATAATGACTCCTGAACTTTTAAACTCGCCTTGTCCAAACTTAAAAGGATTTCCCGAATTTGCCCTTAAACTAGAATTTCGGTGGCGGCTTCCTTTGAACCTTTCGAAGAATCCTTTCCCGGATTTTTCGGTCGCTACAGCTGGCGACTCCACTGGGGACTTAATTTTCTTTAGAGAGTCAAAACCTAGTCTAATTATTTAGGATTAATTTAATTTTTACCCTTCCTTTATTTATTTATTTTATTTTTCGCATCTTATAATTTTATGTGATTTATGAACCGTAGGATAGAAGATTATATTTGTATATATGTTTGTTTGTCTGTTTGCAGCTTTTGGGTTGTTTTTTAAATTGCTCCTACACACACTTCACAATTACACTTCTGCACACACTTGTGAGAAAAGTCGTCTACCCGGACTTGAGTGCAAACCTAAGTTAGAACGAGATTGTGTAGTGATGGCCTGCGGGACGTACGTCTCGTTGGATGGTCACGAAAATCTCACTTAGAGTTTGATTCCTTTTGAGGATGGTATTCCTTCTAATAGCTTGCCTATTGTTGGGGTCAGTATTCTTGACTGGAGTCTTTGGCTCTAGGAACCATGTGTAGGATTCTTTAGAACTACCTTTGTGAGGTCCACTATAAAAGAAACTTTAGACCCACTCCATAGGGTACCCTTCTAGGGTCACGAAGGAGCTCTATACCCTTGCATTCAAACAAACATTAACGCATACCGTCTTTTATCCAAAAAAAATTAAAATTGTTATTTCCGCAAAGTTTTTTTAGAAAGTATATTACATGCATTTTTTCTTTTTTTGCATTACAAAAATATTGAAATAAGTGTTTTATATTACATGCATTTTTATGACCGTCAGGGAGTTAAAAGTTTTATTTTAGAGAGAAGCCATGCATGCTAAAGTCAAAATCAAATTTTGTTCTTTACTCTCCAAATGAAAGTTTATAACTCCCCGATGTGATAAAATCAAATCATATGTTATCATCTCATACACATAAATTTCATGCGCATACATTACCATTTCATCTACATTTCATACTAACATCATGCATTGAAAAAAAAATAGAAAAAAGGCAAGTTGGTTCATCAACATCGTTATTGGATTCGCTCTCAAGCAAGGAACATGACCGAAAACCAAGACAATCAGGTGTTGAAGGATGAGATTGAAAAGCTGAAGGAACAAATGAAGGACAGCTGGGTTTGAAGGATCAGATGGCTGAGGTTTTGAAGCTTCTCACCGAAAGAATGCAGTAAAAACATCTCGATTGGGTGCACCAATAATCAAAGCTACGAATGTACCTCGCCCTCACAACTCTCAAGACACACAATGGCCTCATTGGGTCTACCATCGGATTACACACCTCCAACCGAGGGTGCTATTTTTGAAGAGGATACTTCGGGGTTGTTATGCGAGAATCAAGGTGGAACAAGAGGGAAACAATGTTGGTGACGAGAGACAGAAACAAATTCAAGACCAAACTCCCGGCATCACCTAAGGGCTTTCCTAGGTTCTCGAACTGCTTCAAAATCATACTCGCCAAAGGCCTCGTCCGTACCACAATATGAATAGGCTTCCTCATGGTTACCAAGCTGAAGATCCTCAGGCTGAAAATAAGCTACAAATACTAGAGGAGCGCCTAAGAGCTGTGGAAGGATCCAATGTAGGAGTAAAGGACGCGCATGACCTACGCCTCGTCCCCAACGTGGTCATCCCTCATAAATTCAAAGTGCCATATTTTGACAAGTATCAGGGGGCAACATGTCCTCTTAGCCACTTGACCATGTACTGCAGGAAGATGGCTCAGTTTGTGCACAATGACCAACTCCTAATTCACTACTTCCAGTGATGTACCTAGTCAGGGCAAAGATCGAGTCGGTATATGCAATCGAGCGCACTCGTATCCGTTGTTGGAAAGACCTAGCCAAAGCTTTAAGTAAACAAAGATAAGTATAACATTGATATGGCTCCCGACGCAACACAACTTCAAAGTATGACCAAAAAGACAATGAGTCCTTCAAGGAGTATGCTCATCATTTGGAGAGGGTTAGCGCATTGTAGCACCACCTCTATTAGAAAAAGAAATGGTTGCCATGTTCATGGAAACTCTTCCATCACCCTACTTTGACAAATTGATAGGGGGAGTATCCTCAAACTTCTCGCACATGGTTACCCTAGGAGAAAGAATAGAAAGTGCAATAAAGAAGGGAAGATCACCCATAGTTCGATGGACCTCCTACAACTTTCAAGAAGAAGAAGAAGGAGAAATCAACGCCTAGATCAAGGAAAATCACACCATCATCAAGGGTCATCCCAATACGACCCCATCCCCGTGTCATACACCGACTGCATGCACCAACTTGTCACCCACGATTTGATTTCTCCTCGTCCGGATGAGACCGGCCACCTCCATCCATTCCCAAGATGGTACGACCCAAAAGCCAAATGTGAATTCCATGTCAGCGCGAGAGCCACTCGACCGGTGTGTTATCCCCAAAGCGCATCGCTTCAAGGCCTCATTGATACAAAGCAAATAAAATTTAAAGAAAATGACGATGGATCAATTAGCGGTTGATCAAGGTACCAAAGACAACACCGCCAACTTAGTGTGTCTTTGTCCTGAAGAGTTCAAGAACTAAGAGATTGTTGATTGTCCTGTGTTTTTTAATTCAAAGTTAAGTTTCTGTAATGCAAATCCTATGGCTCTGCCCAAGGCCTTAGGACATCTCAATAAGGGCACACATGTTTCATTCAGTATCATTATTAATTAAATAACATTTTTGAATTCTCTAGCAAACTTCTTTCTTCCTTTCTCATTCATTCGCTTCGCTTTCTTTTCTATCCCCTCTCACCTTCAACTAATGCAGATAAAAAGATTTTCTTGAAAATAACAATGTCGGTAACTCATATCACAACCTTGATCACCACATTAATCAAACTGAAGAAATATGGAGTATAACTGGGGGGTCCCCATGAGAATTCAACAGGAATCAACTGAAACAACTAACTTGGGCACAGAAGAAGACAAAAAAAAAGAGTACAACAATTAAAGACAACAAACAAAGAAAACTCACTCGAATCTTGTCTGATTGGGTCGATGTCATGGCATGGATACATCAAGTCATAAGAGGCTATTAAACGCCCACCGGTGTAACGAGATCTTTGATTGCTAAAGTTCATAAAAATTTAGTCAGCCGTTACGGTTTTCCAAAAAATCGTCACAGCATAATGGTGGCGTAGTTTGTTTGAGACCTCGTGTCGTGCTTCATAGCCCTCCCCATACCACCCAAAGATGAATGGGGCAATTGCAGCAACAAACGAAGAATATCAAAGAGATCCCGCAGAATCAGAATGCGACAACAACCCACAAACACTCCCTTTGACCTCATAGGGAGGTCAGGCCTCATTTCACACTTCAACAGGGCCAACCCCACATAATGGAAGTAGTACTTCCATTAAAACAAAATGTTTGCCCTATGACATGACCAATTGTATCAGACAAGAGCAAATAAAGCTTAATAGAAGAAGGCCCTTCTTCGACAATTTCAAGAAAGAGACCTGGTGCCCAAGAAAATCTCACTATTCAAAAGAATTCTCGAGCTCGAATTATGAAGAACCTTATATGGTGAAGGAATCGTTCTATGAAAGAACCTTAATTCTGGCGATGGTGAAGACCTCCCACTCCCGATCAACTCAGATGCAACCAAGAAATACTATGCCTGAAAGAAATGATATAGAAAAAAAAAAGAAAAATGAGCCAAGCAAGAATAAGCTCGCTAGGTCGAAAACCCGAAAGGGCGACCTAGGCAAAAGTTAGAGCGACCCGGTGGATCGAGAACCCAAAAGGGCGATCCAGGCAAAAATTAGGGTCAAGAAGTTGGACTAAAATGTTGAGGCAAGCAACACTTTCGGAAGTTAGATAATGAGCGATCAAGGTTGTAGTATGGGTGACTGACAGCGTTACCTCAAGGACACTAGCTATCAACGAATCTGCTTAGCATTTCATCTTTTCTTTTCCTTTCATTACTGATGTAATCTCCAGTCAGTGTGCCTCCTGCATACTCGGCTTCCAATATAAAATATCAAACACTTTCCCTTCTCTTTTATTCTCCCTCGTTTTTCAAATGGTGTTTTATGATAAGTGATACTGAGTTGTGAAACATGTGGCATATCATAAGCATTAAGATCGTTACGAAATGTTTGGAAATCATAGAAAGGACGTAATCTCTCATCACATGAAATGAACAAATGCACTTAAGATCACTTCAAATGAATCATCAATCACCATCACGTTGATCCAGCAATACAAATACACAAGAAGGCTTCATCTCTTACACCGGAAGTTCCACGAGTTGATGAAACCAGTCAAAAAGAGATTGTCAAAAAAAAAAAGAATGCCGAAAAGAATCAAAAGGCAAAAGAAAGGAAAAGCAAAAGAGAAGTGTCATCCCGCATTTCATTCATCATCCCACCACATGTCAATCATTACATGTGCATACATCACATACAAGCATATCAATTTCATTGCATTATTAAATACGCCAAATGGAGATTACCTTTTCATTTTTGAATGCGCTTACTAAGTGTTCAGATTGACATGCTAAGTGCCGGTCCCTATGTTTCATTCCCAAATTAATCCCATATCATATTACAGATCACAAAGCTGATCCTTCAGACCCTGAGTGGTCCTTCAGAGCACTACGCTCCTTCAGCGCCCTAAGTGGCCCAGGTCGCAAACGTCGTAGTCGAGCCCGACGGACCTTCCAGACCCCGCGTGGTCCTTCAGACTAGCTGTGTCAGCCTAAGACATAGTGGACGTCCTCTATTGGTCAACATATCAGTTCCGAATTTGATCTTGACCCCTGGCCGCTCGAATATAAAGGCCCCTCAGACCGTTTTACTAGTACCGTAGCTAGTAGCGCTCCTTCAAACCACGATGGTCCTCTATTAAGGCCTAGGCAACCTTCTAGGCCCCGAGTGGTCCTTCAGAGCCTTAGTGCTCCTTCAGATCCCGAGCGATCTTTCATTTTGTTCTCGGTCAATGCGCCAATTGTTAATCGTTCCTCCTCCATTCTCAAACCCTTCGCTTCCTTTTAAACAGACAAAATTGACGTCTATTCTATCTTTATTTCTATTTCTACTACGAAAATTTGAATACATTTCACCTTTTCTAGTAAAATATAAATAAAGAGGGGCAGCTGTTCTTGCTCTCCAAGACTGCTCAACAAGCCCATATTATCAGATCTGCAAAAGCCCAGTCAAAAAACAGTCAAATAATAATTAATGCTAAACCTAATTTCTACCTTTAAATAAACAGTCAACCTAGAGTCTAAAGGGGGATTCAGCTGAAAATATTACTGAGAAATAAGGATTAGGGCTTCACATCGAAACCCTAATCACAAAAACACTGGGTTCGTTCTAAAAAGGGAGTTCAATTAGCGATGGCAAAGTGACATCAAAACGACAATATCAAGTAGAGGAAGTGACAAGCAGAGCCTAAAAACGAGACGCTTCTTATGCATCCAACCCATCGCGCTTTAGGTATGTTCAAACCATTCATGTGTTAAACAACATGTTCTTGTTTTTTTTAAATATATTCTGATCATAATTATTATAGCTTCAAGTATGCTGTTTTCTTTTCGTTGCTTGTTTTAAATCACCATCATCATCCATCAAATTTTGTTTAGTAAAATATGTCATATATCAATGACCAATACAGTAGAAAAACATAGATCCGAAACAAGACAAGAACCACAATATTTGGATGCTGGAACTGACTTTGGTCCTTCTCTCTTCTTTTTTTATCTTATTAGGAATCATGAAGCTGATTACAAAACAAGACCAGAAATTAAGAATAGAAGAAAGAATCTAAAACAGGAAAAAGAAAATCAATCTGAATCCTTGATCCTCACCCCAAAAAAAGAGTCCAGGTCGCGGAAATCAACGCTGCAGCTCGCCGGCGTAACGCCGGTCATCCCCTCCGGCACGAACCCCCTCTTTGCGTCACCACCAAGTGACACGGCCACGAACCTCCACGTCGCCACCAAGCGACGATGCCGTTCTCCCTCTCTGGCGGACTCCTCTCTCACCGGCGAACCTCCTACCGTGGGCTATTCCTCTTCCACCTCTGTTTGTTGTTCATCTCTCTCATCGTCTTCTCCCTCTAAAACACTATCTCTCTGTATCTTCTTTCCTTCTCTCTCTCTCTCACCGAAAATAAGGCGAGATTTTTGCCATCTTTCTGGGGCTGGAAATGAGGTTGCGGCGCAGCCACAAGGGGGGAGAAGAGAAGTGAGTGTTGTTTAGGTTTAGTGTTTCTATCTTGGGCTTATATAGTGTCTTTTATTTTTTTGTTCAGAATACTATCTGCACCCCTTCAATTCACGCTCACCCCTCTCACTTAAGCCCAGTTTCGCATTCTGGGCTCCCACATGCGAACTGGGCTTCTTTTTTACACCTCCTATTAATTATACAACCCCCTGCGACTAATAAAACCTCAATTTACAATTTTCACCCCCTGTTTTTCTTTTTAATTCTTTTTCAAACATAAATAATTTTTCTCTCGAAGTTAAACAAACGGCTGAGTCAGTTGCACAACCGGGTTAGTCGTTATTTTAGGACCAATGAGTCAGCATGCAGCCAAGAATCCCGAAAACTTAATAAAATACTTAATAAACTATTTTTCCTAAAAATAGGGATTAAGTCGGTTGTACAACCTGTTAGTCAATGTTCTAGACGAATGAGTCAGATGCAGTTCAAGAGTCCTAGAATACCTATTCTAAAACCAACCCACCTCATATCAAACCAACTTCTTTCAAAAAACTCAAAAATCATTTTCAAAAAGTAGGGGACTAAGTCGTTTATACAATCGAGTTAGTCAGCGTCCTAGGAATCAGTGAGCTGTACAGTTCAAGGAATCCTAGGACCCCTACACTAAAAAACACCAACCCACAACCTTTTTTCAGGAAGAACTACGTAGCTTGATTCTTCCATTGCATCCGGAGGTACGTAGGAGCAAGAATCCACTCTTGTCAAGCATTAAAAACTAATAATTTTAATTAAGTCTTCTTTCCTTCACATTCAAATAAAAGGGTAAATATTAAATTAAACTACAATTAATTAGACCAAAGGATGTTGTGGGGTGCTAATACCTTCCCCACGCATAATGACTCCCAAACCTTTAAACTCGCCTTGTCCAAACTTAAAGGGATTTCCCGAATTTGCCCTTAAACTAGAATTTCGGTGGTGGCTTCCTTTGAACCTTTCGAAGAATCCTTTTCCGGATTTTTCGGTCGCTACACACTGTTATACTAACAAAATATTTATTTGCTAAAAAAGGCAAAATATTCATGTTAAGATTTAAAAAATTAATTTTATGGTTCGCAACATTGCTGGCTATCCAATACTCGTGCTTAGGATCAACACCGTGTTTTTCCACTTCGGGAGTCGAACCCCAAAACACTAGGTTGATTCCATGTCCCAAGGTAGATTAAGCCACCGGCCGCCCAACGATATTGGTTAGATTTCAAAAATTAATTAATATACCACCTATAAAAATAAAAGAATAAAAAAAATACAATAAGTGGACCTAAAATATAGTCGAACCCCAAAACACTGGGTTGACCCCATGTCCCAAAGTAGATTAAGCCACCGACCGCCCAACAGTATTGGTTATATTTCAAAAATTAATTAATATACCACCTATAAAAATAAAAGAATAAAAAAAAATACAATACGTGGACCTAAAATATACTACGCACATTTTTTTTGACAAAAAACTACGCACATCTTAATCAAATAAAATCATAGAAATACTATGTAATAAGTTTATTATAAAAATAAAAAACTGATACCAAAATGTAACACCCTCATATTTCTATCTAGTAGAAATATTATAGTGCACCGTTTAACATACATCAGAGATACATTTTCCTGCTTAGATATACATCTTTACAAGAATAGCGGAAACGATTACATAACTTAAAATAAATTCAAGTCATAATCGGATACAAAAATAACAAGGGAAAAACATAAATACAAGAGAAGAACTAAATCTTCAATTTCCTTCTCGTGCACGCCATCTACTCGTGCCATAAAGGATCTTCTTTCCCTGTTTCTATGTAAAACAACAACATATGATAGGGTGAGATAACATATCTCAGTGAGTCTTACCGTGACCCCTTACCTATCACTCGGTCCCATTTATAAAACCATAATCGATGAATTCAAAAAGAATTACAATATACAATCAATTACTTGTGACTTGTCACCAACAACCTAAAGAAGTTCGAGTGACAAAATCACAATATACACCTTTTAGAAGTTTTAGCACATCACCAACTCCGCAAGCTAGAGTGAACCCCATCTTGGCTAATAGGAGCGCAAATCCTATTAGCAACATAACATATGTTTACCGGGGCCTAGGTCAAGGGCTCATGACTTCCCTCACCTAGCATGCTAACAAAAATAGGGTCGTCACCCCGACTCGATATAATTTATATATCACACCCGCATTGGGCCGTCTCCTATATTCGATATAGTTATATACCGAAATCTAATTCAATCCATGACATCTTATTATATCATATTCTCACAAATATGAACCTATATAATCAGTTCAAACACAATTTTGTTCATAAAACAATGGTTGATGAAACTCTTACAATATAAGATTACCAGATTCAAACTCTAGTGGTCTACTCATTTTGACAACATAACCCTTTTTGGCGACTCTGAGCTATCATCAATTTTCGCTATATACACGGAATTTGCCAATTCCTAATCATGAGTCGGATAGTTCTCCTCATGAGGCGTCTCTTACATGGATGCAACATCATAACACATCCTAAACCTTTCCGAGGTGTCACTGTACATTTGAAATTCCAGAGACGGTTCCAGAAAAATTTGGTATTGATAACTCTATTTAATATAGAGTATTTCATATGTTTAAACTTGGTAAATTGCTCTCTTTCAAGTAATAATAAAGAGTTTATATAGTATTTTGTGTGATATATGATAACTTGAGTGATTAGAATGGTTATAGTTGTTATTAGGCCATTTTGGATATATTGTGGTATGTTTGATGTTTTTGTTCAGTGCAGTCTACAGATGCTTTCTACGTCAATGCTCCTGCATTGATCCTGCATCAAATCTGCACTACTTGATGAATGAGCAGCTAGCTACATGTGCATCCACTTGCAATTGCTGACCTCATGCTTGGTCCCCTAAAGCAGAACCACTTTATATTGTAGGCGCCTACCATTCACACATAGCCATAGGGATAGCTTTGAAGAGTCATCAACATAGGGACACATGTTCATACATCATTGGACCTCCCTATACACTTAGTCAAAGATTTCAACTTGGGATCAACCTCTGAAAAGCAACTACAGCTATAATCCACTCAAGATTACTTCAACATGAAGGAAGGAAGCACCTCTCTTGAAGGCTATAAAAGGACCTCACATCTTCATTTGGAAATATATCACAATCCATAAGTTAGATCAAAATTTCAATATACATAGTTAGTTTTTATTTTATAAGAGGGAAAGGAAGGAATTAACAAATCCTCTTTAACTCGATTTCATAGTGTTTGTATAGTGCTAAGGAGTGATGCTAGTGCATTACAAGGAGAATTCATACAAAAGGGCTTCAACTTGTGTAACTTCTATCTTGTTGTTTCTCTTTTGTGATTTCAATTATATAAACATGGTCTATTCAGTTTATATATACCTTGCAATGTCTATTGTTAGCTAAATCTTTCTTAGTTGGAATGTTCTAATCATTTAATGAGCTTTTAAGTAAGTATGATGCATGTATGTATGTTTGTACTTTAGTTCTTGCTTGATAATGTTTTCAACACTTATTTTATGATTGATCACTTAAAATAAGTAGATTTGTAAGAGCAGACATGGCTTACAATTAAGAAATCAAGAACTAATATGGGTGAGTGTTTTACATAAAGGAAACTTTGTGAAAACCATGCTAAGTCCTAGACATAGGATAGTATAGTCCATAGGGTGAAGCTGTGGGTACTTTCAAAGGCAAGAGTGAACTTATTTAAAGCATGCCTAGATATAGGAGCTTATAATGAAACTCTGAAGAAAAGTGACTGAAAGGCACATAACTATTGCAACAACATTCAATTCAGCTGCATCACATACTGCATCAAACACTTAAAAGTAAATTACTTGATGAAGACATTCCAACTATCTTCTCTCATTTGCATTATCAACACTTATACTTTGCTTTCTTTCTAACTTAGTTGTGATCACATAAACTCCAATATTATTTGTTACTTAGTTACCTTACACTTTATTACTTTATATTGTATTTTAAAAGTGAGTTTTTCAATCTCTGTGGGTTCGATCTTTTTACTACTTGTTTTTGGACTGTGTATACTTGCACAAGTGTTTTTTCCAAACACCAGGTATTAGAGCAGTTCGACCTTGTCAGACTTAGAGACCGTATGGTCAAGAGGTTAGATCGAGTCAGCTAGGGACTTAGACAATTAAATGTCAGAACCTTTTAGTATATTATGTGAAGTATTGAGTCAGGATCCACTCAATGTTTCATGTGAGCTACTGAGAACGATGACAGTTAGTTGCCTCAGCCCCGAAAATGTCCAAACCCTAAACCATAGGAATTTTGGCCTTCTCGGTTTATCAGAGCACGTATCGGAAGCAGAGGGCTACAAATGGTGTTCTGAAGCAAGCAATGGGAAGCCAGGTTGGTTCGAGGAAACTATGGGCGACTGTTCAGCCAATGAACTCGGTGCAATTGTAGAATTGCAGTGGATGCTATTGTTGGTTCTACAGGGAACTACAATTAAGAAAAACCTTTGGGAAGTAATAATGCCAGTATCGTAAGATCTGTTAAGATTAATTGAAACCCCGAAATCCTGACCATTGATTAGTCAGCCTATCAGTTACTGAAATACGGTTTTACAATAACCTTACCTTATGGTTAGAGTAAACCCCAACCTATGTCGCAGTTAGAGACATTCTTTTATATAACTGTAGGTATTGATCAGGTTCCTTTTTCCTCAAAGCCATATTTCAGAATGCTATTAAGTCGACTTAGAAAACTGTAGTGCAATCTCAGTATTGGCTACGGAACCAAATGTTGATGGGGTCAGTTCCCGATCACGGTTTCTGAACCAAGTCCTATTCAAGATGAGATCAGTAGGTTATGGTAACCGAAATAACCTTATTATTACTCTCGAGGTTAAGTGCAAGCCAGTCTCGGTCTGTGAGGAATTTTCGCTAGTTCTCCGACTTGTTTTATTCATAATTTCTAATTCGGAACTCCGATTTTCATGTTCCGAGATGCATTGAAAAGCTAATGAGAATGTCTACACATCTGAGTAGTTTGTGAACCCTGTTTTCAGTTGTATTCTGAAATGTATTTCTACCTTACCCTACGCGATTGTAGAACATAACTTCATTTGAGGTTTGGGAAGTTGAAAGAGGACTTCCAGTCAGTAAGATTAGATACCTAAACATCGGTTTAGAATGATAATCATTGTAGTTTCCAAGAGATTTATTTCTCAGAAATGGTCATTAATATCTATAACCCTCAGCAGTCAGTGGAGTTTTCAAAAGCCAACGACAATGAAGTATTTCACGAGTATACTACAAGGGTAGAACTTCCAATTACGTATAGTATTAGAAGTGGCGTTGTCATATAAGAAGATTGAAACAACGGAGTGTTAAACGCCTTATTTGTCGTTAGGCAAGACACATTATCTACTGAATGGATACGCTAGGGGTTATGGTTATGTTTGGAGATTTGTGGAGTTCGAAGGGATGTGGGACCAAAGGAATGAGTAAAATAGTGAGAATTGTTCTCGGAATCAATGCTGGAAGCATTATCTTGTGCCCGTTTGGTCCCGTGGAAGAATCCTTCTATTTTGATTATTTCTTTGATGTTATAACTAACTAAACTCTGTGATTAATCCAAACATAAACTTTCCGCTTAGAGTAGTCAACAATGCAGTATGATAGAACGAACTTCAAAATTTTCTGGTAAGTCCTACTTAGCTAGGAATGCTGTCATGAATCAAGTGAGAGATCCGTATCGTTTAGATGTTCTCATGCTTGAGGATTGAGTAATAGGCCAGTTCAAAAGAATGGTTGGTTTAGAATAGTCGTCTGACTTATAGGTTCTGGAAAACCGTATACCTGTGCGAGACTATCTGGATTTAGGAATTGAGTTTCAAAGATTGCTTCATGAAGTGTGAAGATACACCTTGTTAGTAATTCGGGTTAGCGAAGAAAGTAATTCTATGGGTATGTAATAAAACTATTTTATATTCAAAGGTTCAAGAAATTTTTCCACAAATTTTACCCATTTGTGAGTTAGTCATGAACACAGTAGTGACAGAGTTTAACCCGAAGTTCTAATAGTACTGTATCCAATAAAACAGAAAAGGTGGTGTTCCCCAGTTTACCACAAGTTGGGGTGCTCCTGTGTTACTTGTTGAAAAGAAAGACGGGGGCAGGAGGTCGTGTATGGATTACCTCCAGTTGAGCAAAGTTATTATTAGGAATAAGTATCCTTTGCCAAGAATAGGTGATTTGCTTAATCAGCTTCGAGGTGCAGCAGTGTTTTCAAAGATTGGCCTAAGGTCGGGTTATCTTTAATTAAAGGTTAGGGCTTTAGTTACTCCGAAGACAGCTTTCCATACTAGATATGGATTACTAGAGAGTAGTGATGCCCTTTGGTCTAACTAATGCTCCTGCGGTATTCATGGATTACATGAACCGAGTTTTCCACCTGTACTTACACTAAGACCAGCGAGGATCATAATTAGTATCTCCGCATTGTTCTGAATGTCACTACGCCAGCGTACAAGGTTTGTCAGCGTTTTTTTTGGGCATTGGTAGCGTTTTAAAACGCTAGAGAAGCTGGCGCTACTAATGCGTACACCCCATTAGTAGCGTTTTAAGAAACGCTAGCCATTTACCCAGCGTGTTTTAGACATACGTAGCGTTTTAATAAAACGCTAGCCATTGACCCATCGCCTTTTTACAATTCCTAGCGTTTTCTGTAAAACGCTAGGGATCCCATAGCTCATTTTATTACCATTCCTAGCGTTTTAAATAAAAACGCTAGGGATCCCATAGCTCCTTTTTACTACCATTCCTAGCGTTTTAAATTAAAACGCTAGGGATACTATAGCCCTTTTTACTACCATACCTAGCGTTTATAAAAACGCTGGGGATGCTATAGCACCTTTTACTAGCATTCCTAGCGTTTTATATAAAACGCTAGGGATGCTATAGCATTCCTAGCGTTTTATATAAAACGCTAGGGATGCTATAGCACCTTTTATTAGCATTCCTAGCGTTTTCTGTAAAAACGCTAGGGATCCTCTAGCTCCTCTTTACAATTCCTAGCGTTTTATCTTTAAAACGCTAGGTATTGAATGAACTTTTAACTTCATTTCTAGCGTTTTCACTCTAAAACGCTACCTATTGACTGAATTTTTTTTTAAATATTTTTTTTATTTTGGTTTGTTCTCCATTTTAATTACAACCTATAAATTCATTCCCTTTTCAACAAATTCAGAAAATACATTCCAATCCAATATATCATTCAAACAAAATTCAGTCAACAAAATTCATCAAATAATATTTCCAATCCAATATATATCATTCTAAGAAGTACTTACAACATAATATAAATCCAATATATACAACATAAATAATAACTAAACTATTATGAATCTCAAAACTTGCTACAAAAAGCTAGAAACAAAATGGCACCACTCCCCACGATCACTGTAAGTTGTTCAAATGAGAGTAATTCTGGATTTTTTGAAGTTGGGAAAATATCTTGAAAAAAATGAAATAAAATTAGAATTAAAATGTTTATTAAATGTGAGTAAGTATTATAATATCAATATAAAAATAAATCTAAGTAGTTACCTTGGTTGGGATTATTACTTTGTCATGAGTGATAATCTCTTTCATATACCTCATAACATAGTACCCACAATCATTGCTATTTGGTTGTTTAGGACACTACAAAGCAAAAGATTATAACTTAATTGTCACATTTTTATGACCAAAAAATCAATTAAAATTATAAGAATGATTCTTAAAAGCTTACGCTTATGGGTAGCCATCTTGTTTTAGTCGTAGATAATCCCAAGTATTCTTTCAAAGCAACAGTAACGCCATACATATATATATAACGTTAAGTTGAACAAAATACATATATTAAATTATACAAATTAAAATGAGAGGGTTACACATACACACCTCTCAACCATCTGTACGAAGTCTTCGTAGACGTTGTAATGGCCTTGAAGTGAATCCAGATAATAGACAACATTTTGCTTAGGGTTTATTGCAAAGAGTACCCAATGTTGCTGCAAGTAAATGAAGAACGAATGAGTACACATTAATTTACACTATAATACAATCCTCAAAATAATTAAACAAGTGATTGAAGACTAAATTTCTCACCCATTATTGAGTGGTGCCAAAAATAAAGAGTCGCCCTTCAAATGCTTGGCTTCCATGAAGCGTGAATGGATATAACTTTGTACTTCACTCTTAATCACAAGTCGTTCCTCTGTATTACCTTGCTTAAACACAACGATACACGCGGACACAAGAAGAAATACTTACGTGTCCGCTGAGAAGGGACCGTAAGACGATTGTACAAAAACCTATAAATAATATATATACAACTTTCGGATCCTCATATATATACTCTAATATAAACAACTATTGTGTACAAATAATTTTATACATACCTCTGTATACTCTAATATCGATGGCGATGGCCCAATCCATCTCAACTATAGCTTTCATATCCTCGATGTTGATCATTACCAACTGCTCCAGCCCACAATGTTATCGGGCGGTAAAAAAATTTGGTCGTCTGGTTCATTTTTTGAATGTGGACCTTTAGAGAATCGATGTAGTTCGGAATTCATCATTGGGAAATTGACCAACATGTTGGACCTGGTCAGATAGAAGATGGTCGGAGAGTTTGGTAGTGGAAGGGGAAGGTTGGGACACTTTCATGGAAGGGGAAGGTCGGGACACATGGGGTACCTAGTATATATTAAAAAAATGATTAATTAGCTAGTTAGTTAACACACATTATAGTCATTTAATTATTAACAAAAATATTGTCACTTACAACGACAAGTTGTTCGTGCCATGCCACAAAAGTACTAAGTGCTTGATCCACATGAAATATATCCGCATTAGCAATTGGAATGCAATGGTGCGCACTTCTCTATTGAATAGTCTACCCTAACTCTCAAATGGTTTTCGTGCATGGCCTTGATTGTGCGATGTGGCACTCAATTGGTTACATATCAAACCCACTCGCAACCTTTCGATGTGGGTTTGCAATATATAGCTCACATTCACGCTTATCCTAAATCAATTATAAAGAAAAATAAATATACATGATAATTTTATCAAATACATATGTACAAAAACAGTCGAGTTTTGTTAAATACACGTGTTGAAGGGATGGTGCAAATATCTCGGGCGCTATGGGGGGTGCAAGCAGGCTCAATAGGTTCAAAGCAGGGGTGGTGCAGCGGGGATGGTGCACCAATCCTTTGTGCCAAGAGTCGCTTAAACATCCTGTCTCTCTTCCATTAGCACAAAGAACATTCTTGGATAGCTCGTCATACTTTTCCGCCATGACTTTACAATCCCCGCACTCTTTGCTTTGGCTCTTCTTTGGCCCAAACACGGTTGTCGGAGGAATCCCATATCCATAACCTCTAATCCGACTGTCTCTCTTCCCTTCCCAAGGCACGAGCAAGGACATCTTGGTGACCATCACAATCTGTTAAATCTCCTTGTGATACTGATTGTGATATGCTTTGGTTGATGCACAAACATAAATAACGGATAAAATTAATAAACAAGTGTCAAGTGAAATTTAATCGACAATAAAAATATGTCCACGTGTCAAAAAAAATCGAGTAACGGATAAAAATAATAAACAAGTGTCAAAGAAATTTAATCGAGAATAAAAAATATGTCCACGTGTCAAAAAAATCGAGTAACGGATAAAAATAATAAACAAGTGTCAAAGAAATTTAATCGACAATAAAAATATGTCCACGTGTCAAAAAAATCGAGTAACGGATAGAAATAATAAACAAGTGTCAACGAAATTTAATCGACAATAAAAATATGTTCACGTGTCAAAAAAAAATCGAGTAACAGATTAAAAAATATAGTCGCACACAAATTCCAACTTGCAATTTTTTCATGAATTTTGGAATACTTACAATTTTGTCCTTGACCTCCTTAGTTTTCGGTTCCACAATCTCCCCATCCTTGTTTTGTCGGGCCTCTAACTGCATAATCGCATTTATCAAGGATTCTTGAGTTGGATCTTTCCCCTCTTCCAAGAACTATTTAAGTTTAATAATTGTTAATCAACTGTAAATTAAAAGATTCATTAAATCATAATAAATTAAACTAATTGTGTCTTACCAATCTTTCTTCGAGAATTTGATATCCACTAGAACCTCCTCTATAAGGGTACTTTCTGGGATTAGAAGCTCTTTCTTTATTCGCTTTGCTCTTTTTCTATTTAAAAAGATAAGTATACATTAATGAATGATATCTACTTGTGAAATATATATATAACTTAAATAATTAATATACTAACCAGAAATCCGGATCTCAGAGTGCGTATATCTACAAATTTGGTCCAATCCTCCTTAGTTATAATTCCGCATACAATCTTTGGAGGCTCTGTCCGATGGTCCCATCGGGGCGTTTGAATACTTTTTCCCACATCGCTTCTGTAAGCCCTATGCAACCTTCCCGCTTCCTTCAAGATCCAATCTCTTCGGACTCATCGACATCAAAGTGTTTCTAGTTATACATAAAAATGGATTAAATAAATATAACTAAAAATCACTAAATAAGATTATTAAAGAGGTCTAAAATTATATACACGTATTAAGTCCCAAAAATCATCTTTCAGTTTAGGCAAAACTCGATTATCTTTCTCATTCCAACTTTTAATTGAAATTGGAAAGATTTGCTTCACCTTAGTACCAATAAAGCTAATTAAATTTGTGCCGTTGTTTCCAATTGGCAAACCTTTAACACTCCATCGGACCTTAAATAATTAAATCATTAAATAATTAGATAACTTGGAAAGGTAGAGAACAACATTAATAATTAGTAATTAACTTACCTTATATTTCTCGTGTCCTTTACTTATCCGATTGACGATATTCTTTTTCGATGTAATTCCTCGGGGAGTGAACTTCTTTGTGTTTCTATCACCCCCATCACCACCCTGACTACTCTCGTGATCACTATGTGATGCCATCTGACTTGCAATGACCCAAATGAAATAGACTCAGTGAGTTTTAGCTTTAAAATTGTTTAGAACCAACAAACACTTAACAAAATATAGAAGAAGCCATGCACTAAGTAACAAATGAAAGCCATGCACTAAGTAACCTAGAGTAAACATACAGAGGAAAGCCATGCACTAAGTATATAACCTAGAGTACTAAACATATATAGGAAAGCCATGCACTAAACAGAGAAAGTCATGCACTAAGTAACCTAGAGTAAACAGAGAAAGCCATACACTAGGAAAGCCATGCACTAGTCAAGTTAATAATGCTATAAGCTAGACTAATCTAACAACTAATTAGATACAACATTGAGCTAAGTAACAGAGAAAGCCATACAAAAGATACATAACAAACCATAAAAAACCATAACAAATAGTCATTGCGGTGAGAGAGGTGGAGAGTACGTGAGTGCGTAAATACCTTTTGAAAGGGAGAGAGTGCGAGAAAAAGGAAACAAATGGGAGTGAGCTGCGTGGTAAGATAGCACCAACGAGAGAGAGGATGAACGAAGAGGATAGGTTTCTGCGTTTTACGTTTCCTGGGTCGCGTTTATGGGTTTCTGGGTCGTAGCACCAAGGAGATGAACGAAGATGAACGAAGAGGGTTTCCTGGGTCGTGGAGGTTCGCAAAGGTACGATGAACGAAGATGAACGAAGATGAGTTCTGGGTTGTTCGTGGAGAAAAGTTAGGTAGATGAGTTCTGGGTTGTACGTGAGTGTGTGAGGGAGATGAGAGGGCGCGCCTTGTAAAAATTTTAATAGCATTCCTAGCGTTTTTACATAAAACGCTAGGGATCAACTAGCGCGTGTTTACCATTCCTAGCGTTTTCTGTAAAACGCTAGGGATGCCATAGCACCTTTTTACTACTATTCCTAGCGTTTTAAGTAAAAACGCTAGGGATGCTATAGCGCCTTTTTACAATTCCTAGCGTTTTCTGTAAAACGCTAGGGATGCTATAGCACCTTTTACTAGCATTCCTAGCGTTTTATGTAAAACGCTAGGGATGCTATAGCACATTTTTACTAGCATTCCTAGCGTTTTATGTAAAACGCTAGAGATGCTATAGCACCTTTTATTAGCATTCCTAGCGTTTTTACAGAAACGCTAGGGATCCTCTAGCTCTCTTTTACAATTCCTAGCGCTTTTAACTTTAAAACGCTAGGTATTGAATGAATTTTTAACTTCATTTCTAGCGTTTTCACTCTAAAACGCTACCTATTGACTGATTTTTTTAATTATTTTTTTATTTTTGTTTATTCTCCTTTTAATTACAACCTATTAATTCATTCCTTCCAAAGAAAATTCATCAAATATCATTCCAACAAAATTCAGCCAATATCATTACAATCCAATATATAGATACACACAAAATTCAACCTATTAATAGATATTTTTGTTTACAAATCATACAACATAATAAGTAACTTACATTATGAAACTCAAAAGTAGCTACAAATTAAAGCTATACCATATATAACATAAATGACTACTGCCTTGACCACTAGATCTCATGATCACTAAGTGATGCCATCTCGACTGCAATATAACATAATCCATGTTATTGTTAAATTTACAAAAACAATATAATAATTATCTATTAATAAAAATAACGAGAAATCATTAAGTCTATATTACCTTTTCCTTTTCCTAGATAAAATTTTGTTTGCAATTCGCGTCTTGGTATTTTTTTTTTTCCGACGAATAAAAATTCCATCATTATGATCTTTTCTAAAATATACAACATCCTCTATAGAAGTATTTTCCCTATTATTGGTTCTCGATGTTCAAGAACGGGTCGTCCTCAACACCAACATCATCGGGTGCTTCATCATCATCGTTGTTATACACAAATTTTTTGTCGACCAATAGAACAATAGACCAATTGATATTAATCGGATCGATGACATAAAACACTTGTTGAGCTTGCGATGCTAAAATAAAAGGTTCATCTTTATATCCTAACTTGTTGAAATTCACCCGCATGAACCCTAATTCATCAATCAGAAACCAAGATTATTGTCAACCCATTCACATTTGAACACGGGCTCTCAAAAACATATTGTAATCCAACTCCCATATGTGTTCAATGAAGCCAAAGTAAGACATATTCGCATATATGGGATTTCTATCTTTGCACTCGGATGCATGCATAGAATGAGCTACAAGAGTCACCCCACTATTTTGCATTTTACTCGATCATCTTGTTCTTTTGTATAGAAAGTGCACTCGTTCATTAGATAGTCATTGTAAGAGAAGACATGTATATTTGGACCTTTTGCTAACCATCTCAATCTTTTTGAAATCGAAGTAGGATTCAAACACACTCACCATCAATGTGATGTTTTAGCTACACTATGAAACTCCTATTGTGTTCTTTTGCTAACCAAACTTGCTTCTTTCCCCGGAATTGACTCTTAAGAATCTCCTTGTGCTTGGCAACATATGAATCAACCTCACTATCATTGTGAAGAACGCATAAAGTGTGCTTGCTCTAGTTCTTTCCTTGATACCATCACTAATTTATTTCCTGTCATCCCTTTACTAATTCTTCCCCGCATGACGAGACCTTGCAAATCCCACGAGAATATTCAAGACTAGATAGATAGCCCGTGCAAAACTCAATAGCCTCTTCAACTATGTAGCGCTCAACAATACAACCTCAGTCGTGATCGATTTTTCACATATCCTTTTAATATCTTCATGTAACGCTCAAACGGATACATCCATCTCATGTAACATGGGCCACACAATTGTGTCTCTCTCTAACCGATGAACTATTAGATGAATCATTATGTCGAAAAAGGAAGGTGGGAAATACATCTCAAGCTCACACAAAGTGACAGTAATTTCTCTTTGCAATGTTGGCAACTTTCCGTGGTCAATCACTCTACTACAAATCGCTTTAAAGAATAAACAAAGTTTGGTTAAGGTCCGACGCACTTTCTTAGGCAAAATGGATCGTATACCAATGGGTAGCAAATTCTCCATGAGAACATGACAATCGTGGGACTTTAGAGACTTTAACTTGAGGTCTTTAATCGATACAAGAGTCGCCACATTTGAAGAGTATCCTCTGGAACTTTAACTCCATGAAGAAACTCACAAAAGACAGTCTTCTCCTTTCTAGATAGAGTATGAGTCTGCGGAGGTAGATATGTACGTGTACCCTTCTTTACTGGACCCAATTCAGGTCTCAAACCCATACTAACCAAATCCAACCTTGAGTTGATGGTATCTTTAGTCTTACCCGCATATTGAGTAAGGTACCAATGACACTTTCAAGACATTCTTTTCAACATGCATCACATCACCAACGAAATGCCTTACATATAATGACTTCCAAAGATGGCAACTCAAAGAAAATCGACTTTTTCTTCCACCCCGCTTAGCAATCTCTCCCCGCAAAAGGCTTCCCAAATTTAATGTTCAAATCTTCCACCTTTTCAAATACTGCTCAGTCACAAAGGCGGGGAGCTCTACGTGTTCTGTATTCCCATCAAATGCCTTTCTCCACAATCGATAGTGATGAGTTGATGGCAAAAATCTACGATGACCAAGATAGATATTCTTCTTACCATGTTCCAACCACATCCAATCGTGTTATCTTCACATATAGGGCATGCACACGCCCTTTGTTATTCTATGCATCTGCATAGATTGCCGTATGCAGGAGAAAGTCGTTAATTGTGCCAAAGATCATAGCCCTCGGGTGAAACTTTCTTCTCTGAACCCATCATACACCTCTACCCCGCCTCCCACATTTGCTTCAAGTCTTCAATTAAAGGAGCCAAGTATACATCAATATCATTTCTGGTTGTTTGGGCCTGAAATTAACAAAGACAACATCATATATTTGCGTTTCATGCAAAGCCACTACGATAAGTTATAAATCGCCAAAATCACGGGCCATGTATCGTGGGAGCTACTCGATACCGTGCGGGTTAAATCCATCACAGACAATGCAAGGCGTAGGTTTCTCGGGTCATCCCCAAATTAGGATACTCAATATTGATTTTTTCCATTGCGGAGAATCTGCGGGTGTCGTAGCATACCATCTTTTATCCTTTCATCCTCATGCCATGTCAAGTGTTTTGCATCTTACGAACTACGATACATGCGCCTAAATCGAGGAATTATAGGAAAATACCACAACACCTTTTGTGGAGCGGACTCTTTCTTCTTATACGCGGTGCATTACATTTAGGACACGACTTTAACAACGCATGTTCATTCCGAAATAAAATGCAATCATTCGGACAAGCGTGTATCTTCTCATAGTTCAAGCCAATAGACTCCAACATTTGCTTTGCATCATACGTCCGAGAAGGAAGCACATTATCATTCGCAACATTTCTTTCGTAAGTGAGAGTAAATCGGTAAAGCTCTTATCCGTCCATCCGTGGCGAGTTTTCAAGTTATACAACTTGATCACAAACCAATAATTTTGTGAATTCATTACAACCCGCATACAATGGTGTCTCTCGCATCGCTTATCAACTTCTCAAACATTTCAGACAATCATTAAGATCCTCTTCAACCACCTTTGCCATCTCTTCAAATTCGTTCGCATCAAATGAATGTGTTCCGGTGTCAACCGTGGCGCATATCTCTTACTAATATCATTCATATTTGAAGATTCACCTTTTTCTCACCGTGCATTATCCAACAAGTGTAACTTTGATCAATTCCATTCGCCTTTAAATGTCGTGCCAACTCCTCTCAGCGATGGCGATTTTACATAACAACACCTTAAACAAGGACATTTCATACCACTAGAAGTCCTAAACGTTCAACAAAGACAAACTCACAAAATAATCCACTCCAATAAGATACTCCTTGGACAGAGACGATTGGCGGACATCCAATTTCTATCCATAATTTCCAAATTATATTTATAATAAAATCCCGAGAAGAGAACTTTAACATATGACCCATCAAGCAATTCGAATATAATGAAGAATCAATTCATATAAAAA
This sequence comes from Oxytropis ochrocephala, assembly GCA_020916435.1. NCBI lineage: Eukaryota > Viridiplantae > Streptophyta > Magnoliopsida > Fabales > Fabaceae > Oxytropis > Oxytropis ochrocephala. The sequence continues at coordinate 102,529,578 of CM037088.1, forward strand.
CAAACAAAAATTCCTCTTTTAAAATTTTTTCAAATCCACTCCTTATTTTCCCAAGCTATATCTATATCATATTATAGTCTTCCAAATAATTAATTTATGTTTAACAAGAAGAGGCTAGTGGTAAAAAAAAGAAGAAGAGTCTAGTGTGCACAAGTGACAAAACTAATATATTTCTAAACTAGAACCCATAATTAATATCTAACAAGAAACAGAGCAAGGAACAAAAAACTCACCAATGTTGTCCGAGTGAGAGAGATGATGTTCAATCGAGAGAGATGATTTTCGTTGAGAGAGATGATGTTAATTTGAGTTAGGGTGTTAGGGTTTTGCGTTTACGGGTGAGTGATTTTGCGTTTACGGGTGAGAGTGTTAGGTGAGAAAGGAAGTAGCTCAATGGGAAACAAAAAAATATTATTTAACCATACCTAGCGTTTTCTAAAAACGCGCTAGGATCTATCTAGCGTGTTTTCTAAATACCTAGCGTTTTGGATAAAAGCGCTGAGGATCTGTCTAGAGTGTTTACTAAATACCTAGCGTTTTATAAAAACGCTAGGGAACTATCTAGCGTGTTTTCTAATTGGCTAGCGTTTTGAAAACAAGCGCTAGGGATCTGTCTAGAGTGTTTTCTAAATAGCTAGCGCTTTATAAAAACGCTAGGATCTATCTAGCGTGTTTTCTAATTGGCTAGCGTTTTTGAATAAAAGCGCTGAGGATCCGCTCTAGCGTGTTTTCTAATTTGCTAGCGTTTTAAGTAAAAGCGCTAGGGATCTGTCTAGCGTGTTACCTAATTGGTAGCGTTTTAAAGTAAAACGCTACTAATGGTGTAGCGTGTTATTAAAATGGGTAGCGTTTTTTTATAAACGCTACTAAAGGTGGCGATCTCTTTTTACAATTCTGGCGTAGTGTGTACTCCAGGAGAAAGAGTGATATGCTAAAACCTTTGAAGTGTGATTTCTTTATGTTCAAAAAAACAAGATTTTTTAGATATGGGCAGTAGGGACAACTCTCATATATTTTTTTTAGATAAAGTCAAATAGATTTCTTTGGATTTTTATTCGCTTCCATTTTTTAATAATAACTCAAATTGTTTCTTTTTAAGAACCAAAAAGAGAAAAGAAAAAAGAAATATGTAATAAATTTATATATTACTTTATTTCCTCTAATTTAATTTCTTTTTCTTTTTGACCAAATAAATTTCTTTCTTTTATGATCATTAAATAGTCATATTACTTTTCAGGCTATAATTTCTTTAATGCGTTCACACCTGAGCCTACTTTTTGATTCCATCAACAGTGATCACTCACTATTATAAATGAAACAAAACGCCACTATCATATTCATAACAACAGTTTGTCAAATAAAAATTCACAACAACAATGATACATTATTCTTTTCTCACCACATTTTTCTTCTTCTGTGTTTGTTTCTGCATTGTTTCACTTTCTCAGTCTCTAAACAATGGTTTCACTGTTGAACTAATCCACCGTGACTCCTCAAAATCACCACTCTACAACCCCACAGTAACCCATTTCCAAAGAGTCACCAACGCTATTCATCGTTCCATAAATTATGCCAATTACTTCAACAAAGTCTCACAAACCGAACAAACACCAAAAACAACTGTATTCTCCGCTAAAGGTGAATATCTTATGAAATATTCAGTTGGTACACCACCATTCAAAGTTTATGGTATTGTTGATACCGGAAGCGACATTGTTTGGCTTCAATGTAAACCTTGTGAAAATTGTTACAACCAAACATCACCTATGTTTGATCCTTCAAAATCATCAACATATAAAGCCCTCCCTTGTGATTCTAAGACATGTCAATCTGAGCAGAATACTCAATGTTCTGATGATAATAATTGTCAGTATAATATTCAATACGGTGATGGTTCAATTTCACAAGGTGATCTTAGTGTTGATACTCTTACATTGGACTCCATAGATGGTCCTCCTGTTTCATTTCCTAAAACGGTGTTAGGATGTGGACACAAGAACACTGTGTCTTTCCAGGGTCAAAGTTCAGGTATTGTTGGGCTTGGAGGTGGCTCCGTTTCTTTTACAACTCAATTGAGTTCTCCTATTGGTGGAAAATTTTCGTATTGTTTGGTTCCATTATTGTCCGATACAAACGTTACCAGTTCACTTAACTTTGGAGATTCTGCTTTGGTATCTGGTAAAGGAGCAGTTTCGACTCCGCTAGTTCAGCCTGAAGGTCGCACAACTTCAAACATCTTTTACTACGTAACCCTTGAAGGGTTTAGTGTAGGGAATGAAAAAATAGAGTTTGGATCCGATGGCGGGTTTTCTCAGGGTAATATAGTAATTGACTCTGGTACAACACTGACTTTATTGCCTGATGACTTGTACTCTAGGTTGGAAGCAGCGGTGGCTAAAGTTGTTAAACATGAGCGTGTTCAAGATCCTTCTCAACAATTGAATCTTTGTTATAGAATCTCTTCAATAGAGGATTTACGTGTTCCTGTGATAATAGCGCATTTTAGTGATGCAGATGTTGTGTTGAATAGTTTGAACACGTTTGTTCAAATTGACGACTATATTGTGTGCTTTGCTTTTGGAACCGCTCCAATGGATCTTGGTCCCATCTTTGGAAATATAGCTCAACAAAACTTGTTGGTTGGTTATGATCTTCAAAAGAAAATTGTATCTTTTAAACCCACTGATTGTACTAAAGATTGAGTCTCTGGTTGTTTTATCTTAATAAGAAAATCATAATTCTATTGAATTGCATTTGTGCTTTATTATTTCTATCGATTCGTTTGCTTCATTTTATTAATAAGAGAATTCAGTGTATTTATGTTTTATTATCTAAGTTTTTTTTGTTTCCTAGGGAAAAATTCTATATGCATAGGCTATCTAGTTTTCCTACCCCGAGTCTTTTTCCCACTTGATTTTGGCTCAGGAAGATTTTAAGGAGGCCCTCTCCCTTCCATTTATGTATATGGGTTGGCGCACTCTGCTCCCATTAATACAATTATTGCTTATAAAAAATAGATTAATAGCCATAAAAAAGACATTATTGTATACGATAATTGAAGCCAAAAGTCAAAAGTATTGTATTAGCATTTAAGTTTATTTATTTCTTTATAACAATATTTGTAACGATATATTTTTTTATTATAATGCCAACCACTACAACAGATCTAGTAGAAGGGCAACACTTTTTTTCATCCATGTGCAGTGCTTTTGAGCGCTGCTGAACGTGTCGTTGCTGATTCCACTCCAACAATGGCCAGCACTCCCTAAAAAGCGCTACCCATTGCCAAACACATAACCTACTCCTCTCCTTCAAGGAAACACAATGGCTTTGGCTTATTCAATTACTTATATATCCTTAATTTTTCATTGATAACTCATTTATCAAAAGTAATAGCATGCCAAAAGTTTAAGCACATAATTAATGAGTTCGCTCAGACAACTAATCAAATAGTTGGTAGTAATAAATACTACAAATACTTCTCTGAACATTTTTCCTCCTAAAAACATCCATTTTAACAATAACCAATCATACAAAGTGGGTTATCTTCTCTCACTATCCACAATGTTTCAAAATTAGAAACCAAAGTTATGAATAATGAACAGATGGAGAGGAAGGAACTTTGTGGATAGTGAGAGAAGATAACCCAATTCAAGCCATTGTACTTGGACGTTACAAAGTAAATAATCAGCAAGCATAATTTTTTAATAGTCTACCAATTCAAGCTTTGAGGTTTGAATAGCTTGTTGCCAACAGAATCAACAACTCCAAAGGCACAAATACAAAATTTCATCACAGTTCTAGTAACTAAAGCAATTGACTATCAATAAGATTAGTTAATCATAACAAAAATGGAACACTTCAACACTCATATTCTTACACTACATAAACAACAGTAAAAGATAATCAAAAAATGTTAAGAAAGAGGACATAAAAGCATGTCAAACAATCTTAATAGGCATAGCAAAACAATCTCAGCTTGACTTTTAATCAAACAGCTAGCATGCAACCATATTTATATGGATCAAGTCTTAGCCAAACTATGCATACTACGACACCAATAAAAACATAGTAGAAGCCAGCACCAAGAATGAAGCAATAACTAATAGAAATAACAAACAGAAACATTGTGTAAAGAATAAACATAGAAAAGCGATTCAAAAGCAAAAATGATAAAGTTGCAAAAATCATCACTAACTAACCTCTGGTTTGAAATATATTCAAGATTGAAACGAAAGCCGCAAAGTACTGTGAGCTACCGCATGAGAAGACGAAGTCTGAAACTGCGACACGAGAGAGAAGAGAGTTCCTAGAAAAGACGAGACCTACTCCAATCACTAATGTGAAACTGGAAAGTTATCCACCAAGGTTAGGGTTGTTGATGTGAAAAGAGTAATGATGTGAACAGAGAAGATGGAAAAGAGGTGACGACGTACGATGGTGGAGGAGGGAGGAGGAGGCAGAGGTTGAGGGAGGAGGCGGAGGTTGAGGGCAAAGAAGTGGTTGTGTGAGGGTTTGAGAGAAGAGAGGTAGAGAAAGTGATGTGTGAGGGTGTAGCTATACTCAGCATTTTTTAAGAAGCGCTGGGTATTGGGAGAACGTGTGAAGCGATGGGCAGCGTTTTTTAAAAAGCGCTGGATATTTGGAGAACGCGTGAAGCGATGGACAGCGTTTTTTAAAAAGCGCTGGGTATTAGGAGAACGCGTGAAGCGATGGGCAGCGTTTTTTAAAAAACGCTAGGTATGGCTAGTTCGTTTAAAGGCGATGGACAGCATTTTTTTAAAAAGCGCTGGGTATGGGTTAGCTGTTTTGGCCATCCGTGGCGTTTTTACTTAAAGCGCTGCTTATAGGGGCGCTCTTTTTTGACAAATCTGGCGTAGTGAACTTAGCTTAATCTATCTTGTGACACAGGGGTTAATCTGGTGCTCCCAAGTTCTATTTCTGTTGTCGACAAATTTTGTGTTGGCTAATGCGAAGCTTAATTCCAAATATGAGTGAATATTAACTTTTCGTTGAAAAGCATTAAGATACCCTGAATAGATAGCCATGGTGCAAACCAAAAACTTAGTTTGATTTCATGACCATTAATATTTTAAATGAACCGTTGGTTTAATTTGATGATCATGTAATTAGTTTGTAAGTTGACAAATAGTAATTCATGACATTGACTTTTAAAAAGCACGAGCCCATAATTTTTTTTCTGACTTGTGTCTAAAATTTTTATTCTCTTAGAAAATGCAGAGTTATTGTTAAAAATGATATATTATATGGTTTATATAATAATAAAAAAATACTCAAAATAGTGACCAAAGGTCAAGATACGTGTTAATTTTTATTTATTTATTTAGAAGTAGTGTTAAAACTTAAAAGAGATTTTGGTAGCGAATGAACATATATAATGGTCTAACGAATGGTGTCATAATAAAACAATTAAATGAATACCCAGATGGTTACTTGAAGAAATTGAAAAAAATAAAATAGCGAGCACTTCAACAAAATATTTGAGGATAATATTTTGTATTGGTTTGGAGAAACAAATTAATTTTGAAATTTCGAAAAATTTCCACTAATCATACTATAGAATTTAATTGTGGCTTTATTTTAGTGACAACATGGTTCTGAGTTCCGAAGGAAACAGCAGAAAGGCGCGAGGCACTTAGTTTGGATGGCTACGGTTTGGGTGATTTGGGTTAATAGAAACCATATAATCTTTAATGAGGGTAAACTTAGTGTGTCTAATATGGTTGATCATGTAATTAGACACTCATGGGGATGGTTTATAAGTAAGGTAGGGAGACACCTAACAATTGAATTTGAGGGGTGGGTTAACAACCCTTTGGCATGTATTGAACTAATCTCATGAATTGTAAAGGGGATTGAGGTACCCCTTGTGCCCCTTAAATGCATTTTTTGACTTATAAAAAAAAAGAGACAAGAATAATACAAGATTTTTATCATGGGATTATGGCCGTTAGAAGAGCAAAGAATTCTTTTGATATGCTCCAGATAGAATATAATGGTGTTTGGGTTGGGGCCCAAAAGCTAGAGAAGATGATTGCTAACTTTTACAACGATCTTTTTCAAGAGGACTCGGCGACTGAGGGTGCTTGCATTAGCGGTGACATCCCTATCTATGGAGATTATGAGCCAGTTATCAAAGGAGATAACTAAGAGTGATTTGTTCAATGTGGTTCACCACATGGGCCCATTCAATGCTCCCGACGAGGATGGGCTTCAAGCTGGGTTCTAGCAAAGCCAGTGTAAGGTTGTGGGGATTCCTTCTGTGACCTTATTATGGGTATCTTCAGTGACCCTTCTGAGGTTAGGGTTTATTAGTACACTCATTACTGTTATTCCTAAAGTAGAAAATGCCTGCCACTATGTATAAGTCAAATGACATACACCAAATCTGAATCATTAAAATTAAGTGATCCTAATTAAATCTAAGAATGTCTTAAAAAATCTAAAAAAGCAGCACGACACTGAGAATCTGATTACTTACTAGAAATTGGAGATCAGTTAAAAAGATATGACATGAACTCATTACATTTTTTCTCCTTTCCGCAACCTCTTATTTATCATATAATTCTTCTTCTTCTTCTTTGAAATACATTAACATAGTTATAAATCTCTCAATTGTTTATCAAGACTCCTTTGTCGGTAATAATATAGTAGCATATTGGAAGAGACTCGATCGAGAATGATAGAAAAGTATGAAAACACATGTCTTTTGTAAAATATCGGGGATAATGGACATATATCAATTCTATTTGTGTAATATCAACAAATATGCAAGGAGTCTGAAATTAGAATATGTGACATCTATACTATTAACAATCGTAAATAAACTCATTAAATATTTTGACACATGGCATCTCAATAGCATTTTGACAATGAATGTTATTCTCATAAAACTTATCTAATACACAAACCATCTACTCCTTTGTACTACATAATGTACTATACAATTTTCATTTAGCTTCTCTAATACACAATCAATCCACTCATTTGTACTACATATTGTACATCACCTTACCAAAATGGACTATATAATACAGATCCCACAACCCAAACTGTCAAATTATTTTTACAAGAAATTTAGAATTGTCATCTATCCTGCCCATATATCTCCTGTTCAGCCAAAGACATGGAAACGTGTTCTACTGAAAACAACTTTCTCATACTTTCTCCTTTGGACACAATAAATCGATGCAAAAGGATTCCTCCAATTTCTTTCAAATTCAGCCATTTCTCATCATCTATCTCGACCACCGCACAAGCTCCATCCATACAATTCAGAGTTCATTCAGACATCTTTTTCAATTAACATTATTTTTTCCTTAGCTTTTTATATTCAACACATTCAATAATTTGATATGTTTTATTTTTTTTATTATTGTTTCCAGGAAATGAAATACTTATTCAAATGTTTTTATGGAGAAGACAATGAATTTTGTAATATTGAAGACTTTGATGAAACTATTGCAAATAAGAGTTTTAGTTACTATTAGATTTATGAATTCAACATGTTATCATTTTTTAAATTTTGTTTATATAATAATGTATCTTTTATGCACTACAATTATTTTAATACACAATATGATGTATTTTTTTTGGTACGGTACACAATATGATGTATGTAATCGTTCTTTTTATTATCAATCCAATTACCTTCACTATTTGTCATTCGGTAATTGAGATGTATTATTAGATTTACGTTTAGATTATTCAATATTTAATATTAATTTATTTATAACTGAAAAAGTATGTTATCGATAAAGTTTCATACAAGAGAAAAACAAATTATAACCAATATAACTCAATCTAATTTTTATTTTGAAAAAAAAAATATGAATATATCTTTAATGTATATTATGTAACTATTAGACAAACACATTTAATATTTTTTTAATATTAATTATTAAAATTTATAGTTGATAATACTAATCTTAAAATAATTTGTCAAAAAAGACTACTAATCTTTTTTTGAAACAAAAGACTACAATCTTAAAAAATATAAATGCAGTGTATAAAAATAAAACTAAACTGAAACTAATTATCAATAAATATGAATAAATACTATATACTCAATAATTCAACCGTTTATTTTAAGACCGTTACTTACAATATTATTAATTTATTTTCCAACTTAATTATATTTTAAATTGAATACAAATGGTGTGTCATTATGGCAATCAAACTACTTTGAAATTCAAATTAATCCGCAATAAATCATTTACCAATAAATCTTTCACTATTTGAATTTGAATTCATATTTATTCCTATACATGTAATTTGCATTTTGTGATTTATTTTTATTTTTGACAACATTTTGTGATTTATTATTAATTACTAATACTGACTATTACAAATTAGTGCTTATAAAAGTAATTTTATAAAATAGAAATGCAATGAAAAATTGCATTTTTTGATAGTCTTATTAAATATGTAATCAAGTAAAATTAAACTCAAACCCAATATGGATGATATATGTTTTTTATAATAAAAATACAAGCATATACGGATGATATGTGTATTACATAAATCTATTTTAATGATCGTTATAAATCAAATAAAAAAAATTGGTCATAAAAAATAAATCAAAAAAAATTATACTAACGAATCTTTAACTGTATATGAAAAATGTTTGACTCATTGTACTTACCAATAAATATAATTCAATTTTTAAATAACTTAATGATCCAAATTCAATTTGTGACCGTTTATGTCAATAGTACTAATTTATTTGTCAAAATAAATACATTTTAGTTTGGATACTATTTATTTGTTGGTTTAATTTGAATATAGACATTAGCATAACATTCTCCTTATCAAATTTTATTTTCATGTATATGTGTAACTACTTGATAGTTGATTATAATCAAATTGATTGATAAGGGTTATTCTGAATAATGTATAAATTCATCATTGTCGACATATTATAGAGTTTATTTTTTTTTCTCAATCCTATAATTTTTAAAATGGGATAATAATGTTATCACTTCATTAGGGATTAATTCATTCAACCTTTTTATTTTTTGCATTGATGACATAATGTTTTACGTTTAAGTTTTTTTTTTTTTGACCGGATACGTTTAAGTTTTTAAAGCCTTTTATTTAACACATTGAAAACCAATTAAGTGTTTTATCAGTAAACCTTTCAAAAGATCATTATATTCTTCACACTCATAAGTATTAAATGTATCCACTATGCTCCATTTTCTACTTCTTTTGTCCTCTCCTTTTTTTTTGGTCCGTTTGGTTATGATATCTCCTTTGGATGATGTATATTATTATAAAAAAGTCTTTTAAGAGATGTTCTATTCTACTAAAACTGATCTCATGAATCAAGATTTTGATGTGATTCTAAACCTTGAAGCCTTGACTATGTTGGAAATTTCTTTACTGTGAAACAATCTTTTTTTTTGCTTTTGAATCTGCGATGAATGAAGTACAAAATTATTTGTTGATACTATGTATATTTGTTATGCCCTTCTCTCATATTTCCACAGAGGTGAATGAATGGAAATCTTCAAGTAAAGTTGGCCTAATTTAGTTTTCCGGCTGAATTGTTAATTATGTTAGCATCAATTTTGTTTTCATTATATTTGATTTGAGAATGCTGCAAAATTTTAATTGCAAAGAATATGGTGCATAAGACAATGAAGTCACTCTCCTCCTAAATCCAAGTGAGTTCCTTATGATTTAGTCTACATTTAACAAAAATTAATTGCAAAGAATATGGTGCATAAGACGATGACGCGTATTAATTCGAATGCAATATTTATGATATATTTGATATAATCTTTATTATTTTCTCCATTAATATGTTATAAAAACTGTTTGATAAAAACTTATAAATGGAGACATAATTTTATTGAATCAGACATAATTTAAATAACAAAATATTATTTTTTAACTTACTATTGATGGGTACTTTAATAGAGTTTTATAATGATATAATTTTAAAAATAAAACTGATATTATTGCTATACATATTATTGAGTTTTTTTCTTCATTCTTTTCTTTATTAGGATTAGACTAAATTATAGTCTTGGTCCCCCTATTTATACAAATCCAGACATTTGATCCCCTATTTAAAAACTTAGACATTTGGTCCCCATATTTTAAAAAAATTCAAGCATTTAGTCCAAAGAGGGGTTTTTAAGTTTTCTTTGCTGATTTGGAGGTCTGTCCAAAAAATAAAACTGATGTGGCATTCACTTAATCCACATGTACATGCCATATAATATTAAAATAATTTAAGTTATTAATAAAAAATTAAAACAAAAAAATAAATGACAAAAGCAAATTAGAAAACCATAACCCTTTTTTCTTCGTTTCCCTGTTCTCTAATTTCGACCCCCAAGGCACCAAACCACACCTCCCCCACCTTCCTATCTTTCCTTTTCTTTCGAAAATGATCTCAACGTGTCTTATTTATGCGTTTTTACGGTTACGGGTTTTGTTTTTTTGTTTTTAGCTTGAAGAGAATTGAATTTTAGGGTTCATTCATTCATTTTCCTAGGTTTGAACACCAGATCTCTTTCCATTGAATCGGTCATGATGAATGATTAAACTTGAAGAATCAGTGATGATGAATGATCAATGATAAAACCAAAAGCATCAGCGATTTTTACTGTGTTTTATTGTTTTCTGAGATTGAATTGTTGGTTTGAAGCACTGTACGATAGATTGTGGCTGTTCATTTTTTCTGAGATTGAACCAGAAGCATCAGTGTTTTTCTCTGCATTACAATCAGAAGCAATTGTTGATTTCATTCTGGGTTTGAAGCTATTGTTAGTTTCAAGAGAGATTTTGATAAGAAGAGCATTGAAACAACACCTAATGGAAAAGCACCTCCATTGTTGCAGTCATCAAGAGATCGCGTTCAAATGCTTCCATCATGGTGATTCTCGATACGTGGAAAAATAATTCTGGAAGAATCAAAAGATCATGAGTTATGGTTTGGAGATAATAACATTTTAGGAGATGTTGGAATGAGATTTGTTAAAAATGGAGTTGTGAAAAAGGAAGGTGGAGGAGGTGTGGGGTGTCTCAGATTTCGTAAGGAAGAGCTGCGGTGAATCTCACTATATAATAAACCTTTATTTTTAATTATTTAAAACCATTATTTGACAATGTTTAATTTTAATATTTGAATTAATACTATATTACCTGGCATGCTGACTAGATCATTAAATGATGTGGCAGTCACATGTGGAGCCAACATCAGGCGCCACGTTATTTAATGAGGACCGCGTCAGCATTTCAACACAAGGGGGGACTAAATGTCCGAGTTTTAAAATAGGGGACTAAATGTCTGAATTTTTGAAAATAGGGGGACCATAACTATAATTCAGCCTTAAGATTATTTATGTATATACTATTTTTTGTACATGATATAATATGTAATATTAATATTTAGGTGGATTTTAGGGCGATAGATCAACTAGGCTTATTGGTGTACCAATAAATTGACTGTAGGATTTTGTAAAAAATATTATGAATAATTGAGATTTCGTATTGGTTGATACCACCTCAACCGCTCATAGCATTTTGTATTGTATCATACGATCAATTTGACTGGTACCCTGGTGAATGACTTCCGTGACCCCTCACCTTATATAAGATAGCAACTATTTCGTTTTTTTATTTTTATAATCATCTGGTCTTTAATTTGTTCTGTATTATTATAAAATTTTATATTAATATAATTTTAACATAGAACTTACATGTTTTTGAGTCAAAAATCATAAAATTTATAGTTTTTTACTATATACCGTGCGTAGCACGGGCCTACATATTACTTGATGTTTTTTTTACTTATATTTTTTTGAGTTAAAAAACATAAAATTTATAGTTTATTGGTATATGTACTGTGCATCGCACGGACTGACATATTTTCTTATTTTGTGATTTTACTTATATTTTTTTGAGTGAAAAAAGATAAATTTATAGTTTTTTACTATATACTGTGCGTAGCACTGACCTATATATTACATAAAATTCCAACACTTTTTAACCTACAATGTCTTTGAATAATATATTACTCAATATAAATTTTTAACATACTTTTTCCCGTGCATCGCACGGGGATACTAGTATTGTGAATAATTGGATGTCTCCTTACATTCCTAATGCTCTTGTAACTCTTAGTAATAAAAGACATTGATTCATTGTATATGTTAAAAGCACATTATGTTAGGCCTTAATTCACTTGTAGGTTACAAGACTTGAATCCTTTTAGTATGACTCACATGACATTGTAGAAGATACCTTGAAAAGTACAATACAATAGTTCTATCATTCTCTCATTTTCCTATTCTTGTTCTTGCTCTATTTTGGTTTATTTCATAACACGTTATGCTCTAACCAAAATGACGACTTCATCAGTTTGGATGCTATTTTGCAAAGATACATTTTCTTCTATTATTTTTTCATGTGAGTTAATCTAACTTATCTTATCGTGTTCTTTCTTTTAGCTTATATTTTAACTTGTTAATCTTTTATATTTGGTGCATAGAAATTTTATTGAGAATTGTATTTAGATATTACCACAGTTATTATGATTTCTATTCTTGATGAATTCCCGAAGAATTCAGCATTCAAAGCATCCATGTTGGATTGCATAAGGACAACTATCATGTTTGTCCATTCTTGATGAATTCCGGAAGAATTCGACATTCAAGCATCCTAGAAGGATTGCACAAAGAATTCAATGAAGAGATAAAACTTAATATTCAAGAACTGAAAGAAAAAATACACAATATAGTTCAAAGCATTTTTTTTCAATGCTTAGTCTTGTGATATAGTTCTTGAAGAACTAAAAGAAAAAATACACAATATTCGAGCATCCCTGTAGGATTTCTGTTATACCCCAATTTTGCCCGTCTTCCTTTTTTTTTTTTTTTTTGTTTTAGTTGTTTAATTTATTAATATATAGTCCAAAAGTGTAGAAAAAAAAGCTAATTTAATTTTTATTACAATTTATGAGTGTCCAAATGTTCCAATCTCTAAAATACAAAAAAATAGATAATAAAAAATACAAAAAATAAAAAAACGAAATTAAATAAAAGGAGCGGCATCAGTAATCTCTGGGGTCTGTTCTTGCTCTCCAAGACTACTCAGCAGGCCCACATTATCAGATCTGCAAAAGCCCAAAAACAGCCATTAATGCTAAAACCTAATTTCTACCTATAAATAAGCGGCTAGCCTAGAGTCTAAAACACACAGAAACCAAGGCAGAAACAGACTGCAAAAATCACCAAAAATAGGATTAGAGTTTCACATTGAAACCCTAATCCACTAAACACGGATTTTTCAAGATCTGAGATCTGAGAAAGAGTTGGGGTAGAAGCAGTGGCTGTCAAAGGTTCAAAGAAACAGATACACAAGTACAAAAGTCACAAACAACAATACTAGGAGCCACAAACAGAAGCTGGAGCGGAGGTTAGTTCTCTTAGTCTTATTGTTTTCCTAATGAAATATATGTATAAACAGAATCGTAATATAAACAAAATTAAAATCAACATATCAGTTTTGAAATAGGAAGACACCATCGCACGATTAGTATAAAAGCAGATTAGTAAAATGGATTAGAGGCTAGTTAGGATGCTTTGTTCAGTATGTTAAAAAATTTGTAGAAATCGAACCAAGCACAGGGGAATAGATTTCAGAGGCTATAACAAGCATGAGTGAGATGTGGAATCAAAGCTTCCTCTTCCTTTTTTTGAAATGAACTTGCTGTTTTTTTTATATAAAATAAATCTTGAGGAGCACAAAAACAAACACAAGCAGATTAGATCAGAAAAACACAAAAAAGGGAACTCACCAGTTGACTCGACCACCACGGAAGGTGGTCGGCCGCCTCGACGCCACCACCGTTCCTTCCTTCCGTGAGCCATCCAACCACCAAAACTGCAGCTTTCCTTCAAACCCAACGAAGCCTCCCCCAAAACGAATCCAAGCTAAAAAAAACATGCATGTTAGATCTGCTTTATTCTATGAACAACAAGGAAAGAAAAGAAAAATAAAAATAAGAGAAGAAGAGAAACAAGGAAGAATGTAAGAGAATGAAACCCACCGCTTCTCGCCGGGCGGAGTCCGTCGCCACGCCACCACCATCATCACCGAACGCCAAGTCGTTCTCCCCTCTCACCTTAAGAACAGATCGGCGCTTTCTCCTCCTAAAACCGCGATATTTTTCACGGATCTCTCTCTCTTTTTCCCCGAATTTTCGCTGAAATGGCGCCCTCTCTCTCTCAGTTGCAGCAGCCTAGATGGAAGGGAGAGTAAGGGAATTTTTAGGTTTAGGTTTGTGTTGTTGGGCCTATACAATACTGTTTATTTTTTTTTTTTTTATTATTTTCGAATACTAAGCGCACCCTCTTATTCACGCACACCCTCCCCTCATTTAAGCCCGCTTTGCATACTGGGCTCTCCTATGCTTGGCCGGGCTTTCTTTTACTGCACTTCTATTAATTATACACCCCGACTAATAAAACCCCAATTTACAATTTTCACCCCCTTTTTTTTTCATTTTAGTTCCTTTCCAATTCAACTATAAATAATTGTTCCCTCGAAATTAAATAAACGGCTAAGTCGGTTGTACAATCGGGTTAGTCATTGTTTTAGGACCAATGAGTCATCTGATTCAAGTAATCCTACAAAAAATACTTAATATAAATAAATTATTTTTCTTATAAATAGGGGACTAAGTCTCACAGTACAATCGGGTTAGTCGTTCTAGAACTAATGGGTCAGATAGTTCGGAGTTCTAGAATACCTATTCTAAAATCAACCCATCTCACAACTCCTTTCAAAAATTCAAAAATCATTTTCAAAAAGTAGGGGACCAAGTCGGTTGTACAATCGGGTTAGTCAGCGCCCTAGGAATCAGTGAGCTGTACAGTTCAAGGAATCCTAGGACCCCTACATTAAAAAGCACCAACCAATAAATCTTTTTCAGGAAGAACTACGTAGCTTTGATTCCTCCATTGCATCCGGAGGTACGTAGGAGCAAGACTCAAACTCTTGTCAAGCACTAAAAACCAAAAACTTAAATAAGTCTTTTCTATACAAATAAAAGGGTAATAATTAAATAAATCTTAAATTAATTAGACCACGGATGTCGTGGGGTGCTAATACCTTCCCCACACATAACAACTCCCGAACCCTAACAATGCCTTGTCCTAAAACCTAAAGGGATTTTCCGAATTTGCCCTTAAACTAAAATTTGGTGGCGGCTTCATTTTCGACCTTTCGAAGAATCCTTTCCCGGATTTTTCGGTCGATACAGCTGGCGACTCCACTAGGGACTTATTTATTTTTAGAGAGTCAAAACCTAGTCTAATTAATTTAGGATTAATTCAATTTTTACCCTTTTATTTATTTATTTGCTTTTGCATAATTATGTTATTTATCTGTGTAAACCCTAGGGTAGAAGACGATATTTGTATATATGTTTGTTTGTCTGTTTGAAGCTTTTGGGTTGTTTTTAAATTGCTCCTACACACACTTCACTTCTACACTTCACACACGTGAGAAAAGTCCTCTACCCGGACTCGAGCATAAACCTAAGTTAGAACGAGATTGCGTAGTGATGGCTCATGGACGTGCGTCTCGTTGGGTGGTCACGAAAATCTCACCTAGAGTTTGATTCCTTTTGAGGATGCTATCCCTTCTAATAGCTTGCCTATTGCTTTGTCGATGTTCTTGACTGAGTCCTTGGCTCTAGGGACCATGTGTAGGATTCTTTAGAACTATCCTGTGAGGTTCCCTATAAAAGAAACCTTAGACCCACTCTGTAAGATACATTTCTAGGGTCACAAAGGAGCTTTATACCCTCGCATTCAAACAAATATTTATGCATACCGTATTCTATCCAAAAAAAAAAATCATCAAAAAAACAAAAATCTTTTTTTTACTACCTTTTTAGAAAATATACCACATGCATACAACAAATAAACATGTCTTGTTGCATGCACTTTTATGACCGTCGTGAATTAAAATCTTTACCTTGGAGAGAAGCCGCACGCATTGAAGTCGAAATTAAATTTTGTACTTTACTCTCCAATGAAAAGTTTATAATTCCCCGACATGATAAATAAAATCATATGTTATCATTTCATGCACATACATTATCATTTCATTCACATTTCATGCACATACATTATCATTTCATTCACACTTCATGCACATGCATTATCATTTCATTCATATTTCATGCACATTCATTTGCATACTTACATCGTACATTATAAAAAAAAAATCAGCATAATATTAGGAAAAATGTGATGAGAGGTGAGGCATTCTTGTGAAATAAATCATTCTTTTTGGAAAAAGTTTAGTCATACTTCGTTGCAAGCTCAAGTTGTTTCAAGTCACTCAGTTTTTCAAATTTTTAGCTTGCTCACATTTTTTAACCAAACGTTGCATCTCTTCCATCCCATGATAAATGACCGAAATGCCCATCAAAAATTTCTATCATGTTTTAAATGTTAACTCTCTATGAAGCATTGTGTAGAGACTGGGGTAACATGTGTGTTTATTTTTGTTTGAGTCAGTTAGCGTCCCTACCTTGTCGTCATCCCCTGTCAAAGTCTAATCCCACCCCGACCGCCCATAAAGTACATACTCCCCACATCTGTACATAGTTGACGTTTCTGGTTGGTTCCCCTAAGTGAAATTACACTTTAGGCCCTCCATGCTGGGGCAAACAGGTGATCTCTAAAATACCTTGTCAACGTTGTATTCCCTTGGTGCAAGTCCTTTACCAAAAAAAAATATAAAAATGTCCGTTAGGTTGAAAACTCGAAAGAGCGGCCTAAGCAAAAACTAGGGCATAAAAAAAAAGAGAAATAATTAAAAAAAAAAGAGCAAATATATAAAAGTAAATAAATTATTGTCCTTAAGTTAATTTTTGAGAAAACTAGCAATCATGTTTTGAAATGAAGTTTGACCATCTTTCCCTATCTTCAAAAAAATCCTTTGCCACCCACCTTAAGCCAAAAATCCCAAACCCTAGACAAAGGTCGATTCCGCATCAAAAAAATGGTGCCTTAGTTTTATCAGCTCACTCACCCAAAAAGAAACAAAAATCACAAAAGAGTGAAGTCAAAAAGAGGATTAAAAAAATCCCAAAAAAAAAAACAAACAAACAAAAAAAAAACAAAAAAAAACAAAATAGTACAAATCGTGAGCTGATACTTCATTACCATCAAAGCACAAGAGATCCTTGTCTGAAATAAACCCGCAAACACTTCCCTTGTCCTCAATATCCTTTCCTTCATAAATCATCACCCGTTAGCCAAGTTACATCACCAAATTATTCGTCCCATCAATCATCAAACACTTCATTGAGCCTAATAACCCCTTCTTTCACAAACCATTAACCATTAGCCAAATCATACCGCTCAAAAAATCATCCGTCCCATCAATCCCCAAACACTACTTTGAGCCCAATTATCATGTCCCTCATAAACCATTAACCAACAACCACATTACAACTCCGAAAATCCATTCTGATCAATGACCGATTGCTTTTGTTTTCTCAAAATCTTAAATTTAGGACAAATAAGTTTATTTATTTACGATATGTTTGCTAAAAATATATATATGTCTCTCAAAAAAACTCTCAAATAAAGAGAAAATCAAAGGACTTGCACCCCAAAGATTCATTCAAGTTCTGTCGACATCAAGACAAGGTTTAGTGATCACCAAGTGGTGTTGTCATCATAGCGAAAACTCAAGACTATCATAAGTCTGGGAATCATTTTATAGAGAACCAAAAGTTTATACTAGGATCGTCATCGATATCCTAGAGTGGGGCATCCCTTTCACCATCTATTCCATTTGAACTTGGGGAAATTTGTGCAGTGTCCATCCCATATCACACCCAAATTTATACTGCACCAACTCGAAAAACCCATAGCCCTAACTCACATCACCTTTCCCAATCTCACTAAAGCCAACCATTCAAATACCATTCCAAGTGGGGCAATTCCGTCGCTCTTCACTCCACCTTCAAATGGGAAAATTCACCTTACACCCATCTCATCCCCTTGCCATATTCGCAGCCAAAAAACCATACCGGGGCAATTTCTCAACTCACTATCCTAAATGTTTCTACTCTAGTCGGGGCAATCTTGTCCTTGCCATAATTAGGGAAACATCAAACTCTATGGGTCGAGACAACATCTCCTACTTGCCACCTTTCATTCCAGAGCCAATGCATTCCCAACTCATCATCTTCTACACCCCTAGCTTGTCACCACTAGACAGGGGCAGACACTCACCGTCATCAAAACTAAATTGGGGCAGTCCTACATTCCTTGGCTTGGGAAAACCTACCTTTCATGACCTTGACAAAGACCATTCAGTCTTTCACCCCTTCATGTGCCACAAATGCCCACACCCTAGGTCTTTAGAACCCCAAGTTAACTGACTCATTCATCTATATTCGCACTACTGTACATCTTCACAAAACAATGCTTCAGAGAGAGAAAACACAAGTTGATCATATGATGTTGGAAATCCACTTATCTAGTGTGTGGGCCAAAACTTCGGTCATCATGGGGCATCAAAATGAAAGAGAAAATGAGCGAGCTTGCAAATACTTTTTCACATCGTTGTCTCAGAAATAACAACATTGAGATTGTCAAGTATTGAATCAAAACTATTTTTTTCAAAGAATGATCAATATTCACCTCTGCTTCTCGCATCTAAAGTCTCACATCTCATCATTACCAAAAATGTTTCTATACCCCAATCACTCATATCATATCATATCATATCATATCATATCATATCATATCATATCATATCATATCATATCATATCATATCATATCATGTCATATCATATCATATCATATCATATCATCACCTCATGCACCATAGCATTTGCACCCGAGCATTTCATTTGCATCATATTCACATTTGGCATTCATCATTTTTCAAAAAAAAAAAAAAAAAAAAAAAAAGCAATAAGCAAAAAGAGAAAAAGGAAAAAGTCATTCCACATCCTACCAGATACCAATCATTGCTTGCACCATTAATTGCTTCATCAAACGTAGATTGGTTTTCCCTTTCTCGGTAGATGCATTTGTTAGGTGTGCTCGGATAAACACGATCAGTGTTAGTCCCTATTTTGTTCCTCAAGCGTTGATCCCGTTCGCATCACAGATCACCAAGCTGATCCCAGACCCCGAGTGGTCCTTCAGAGCACTACGCTCCTTCAGTGCCCTAAGTGGCCCAGTGTCGCAAACGTCGTAGTCGAGCCCGACGGACCTTCCGCACCCGCGTGGTCCTTCGGACTAGCGCGTGTCGGCCTAAGACATGGTGGACGTCCTCTATTGGTCAACATATCGCTTCTGATCTCGATCTTGACCCCTGGCCGCTCGAATCTAAAGGCCCCTCAGATCGTTTTACTAGTACCGTAGCTAGTAGCGCTCCTTCGCACCACGATGGTCCTCTATTAAGGCCTAGGCAGCCTTCTAGACCCCGAGTGGTCATTCGTGAGCCTTAGTGCTCCTTCCGGATCCCGGCGATCCTTCATTTTGTTCTCGGTTACGCGCCAAGTGTTAACAGCCTCCTCTGTATATTCTTAAACCCTCTGTTTCCTCCTAAACGAACAAAATTGACGTTTATTCTATCTTTATTTCTATTTCTACTACGAAAATTTGAATACATCTCACATTTTCTAGTAAAATATAAATAAAGAGGCAAATTATTATACCCCAATTTTGCCTGTTCTTCCTTTTTTTTTTTTTTGTTTGTTGTTTTAGTTGTTTAATTTATTAATATATAGTCCAAAAGTGTAGAAAAAAAAGCTAATTTAATTTTTATTACAATTTATGAGTGTCCAAATGTTCCAATCTCTAAAATACAAAAAAATAGATAATAAAAATACAAAAATAAAAAAACGAAATTAAATAAAAGGAGCGGCATCGCAATCTCAAGGGTCTGCTCTTGCTCCAAGACTACTCAAGAGCCCACATTATCGATCTGCAAAAGCCCAAAACAAATGCCATTAATGCTAAAACCTAATTTCTACCTATAAATAAGCGGCTAGCCTAGAGTCTAAAACACACAGAAACCAAGGCGTAAATGATCGCAAAAATCACCAAAAATAGGATTAGAGTTTCACATTGAAACCCTAATCCACTAAACACGGATTTTTCAAGATCCGAGATCCGAGAAAGAGTTGGGGTAGAAGCGTTGGTACAAAAGGTTCAAAGAAACAGATACACAAGTACAAAAGTCACAAACAACAATACTAGGAGCCACAAATGTGTTCGCCGGAGCGGAGGTTAGTTCTCTTAGTCTTATTGTTTTCCTAATGAAATATATGTATAAACAGAATCGTAATATAAACAAAATTAAAATCAACATACCGGTTTGAAATAGGAAGACACCATCGCACGATTAGTATAAAAGCAGATTAGTAAAATGGATTAGAGGCTAGTTAGGATGCTTTGTTCAGTATGTTAAAAAATTTGTAGAAATCGAACCAAGCACAGGGGAATAGATTTCAGAGGCTATAACAAGCATGAGTGAGATGTGGAATCAAAGCTTCCTCTTCCTTTTTTTGAAATGAACTTGCTGTTTTTTTTATATAAAATAAATCTTGAGGAGCACAAAAACAAACACAAGCAGATTAGATCAGAAAAACACAAAAAAGGGAACTCACCAGTTGACTCGACCACCACGGAAGGTGGTCGGCCGCCCTGACGCCACCACCGGCCTTCCCTTCCGGCCGAGCCATCCAACCACCAAAACTGCAGTTTCCTTCAAACCCAACGAAGCCCTCCCCCAAAACGAATCCAGAAGCTAAAAAAAAACATGCATGTTAGATCTGTTTATTCTATGAACAACAAGGAAAGAAAAGAAAAAATAAAAATAAGAGAAGAAGAGAAACAAGGAAGAACAGAAGAGAATGAAACCCACCGTTCTCGCCGGCGGGAGTCCCGTCGCCGGCGCCGTCACCATCATCACCGAACGCCGAAGTCGTTCTCCCCCTCTCACCTTAAGAACAGATCGGCGCCTTCTCCCTCCCCTAAAACCGGCGATATTTTCGCCGGATCTCCCTCTCTCTTTCCCCTGAATTTTCGCCAGAAATGGCGTCCCTCTCTCTCAAGGCTGCGCAGCAGCTAGATGGAAGGGAGAGTAAGGGAATTTTTAGGTTTAGGTTTGTGTTGTTGGGCCTATACAATACCTGTTTATTTTTTTTGTTTTTTTATTATTTTCAGAATACTAAGCGCACCCCTCTTATTCACGCACACCCCTCCCCTCATTTAAGCCCAGTTTTGCATACTGGGCTCTCCTATGCGAACTGGGCTTTCTTTTCTGCACCCCCTATTAATTATACACCCCCTGGACTAATAAAACCCCAATTTACAATTTTCACCCCCTTTTTTTTTCATTTTAGTTCCTTTCCAATTCAACTATAAATAATTGTTCCCTCGAAATTAAATAAACGGCTAAGTCGGTTGTACAATCGGGTTAGTCATTGTTTTAGGACCAATGAGCTGTACAGTTCAGTAATCCTACAAAAAATACTTAATATAAATAAATTATTTTTCTTATAAATAGGGGACTAAGTCGGTTGTACAATCGGGTTAGTCAGCGTTCTAGAACTAATGGGCTGTACAGTTCAGGAGTTCTAGAATACCTATTCTAAAATCAACCCATCTCACAACTCCTTTCAAAAATTCAAAAATCATTTTCAAAAAGTAGGGGACCAAGTCGGTTGTACAATCGGGTTAGTCAGCGCCCTAGGAATCAGTGAGCTGTACAGTTCAAGGAATCCTAGGACCCCTACATTAAAAAGCACCAACCAATAAATCTTTTTCAGGAAGAACTACGTAGCTTTGATTCCTCCATTGCATCCGGAGGTACGTAGGAGCAAGACTCAAACTCTTGTCAAGCACTAAAAACCAAAAACTTAAATAAGTCTTTTCTATACAAATAAAAGGGTAATAATTAAATAAATCTTAAATTAATTAGACCACGGATGTCGTGGGGTGCTAATACCTTCCCCACACATAACGACTCCCGAACCCTAACAATGCCTTGTCCTAAAACCTAAAGGGATTTTCCGAATTTGCCCTTAAACTAAAATTTGGTGGCGGCTTCATTTTCGACCTTTCGAAGAATCCTTTCCCGGATTTTTCGGTGGATACAATTTCTTAATGAATTTTTTCTTTATCAATGTTTGTGATGATTTGTTATATAGTTCTTGAAGAACTGAAACAAAAAAAAATTCGAGTATCCTAGAGGGATTACTCGAAACTTGAAGATTTTTAATAGTTCTTGAAGAACTTAAAATAAAATTCTTTATACCTTAATATTTAACCATCCGTGAAGGATTGTTCAAAGAATGATGGTAATCATATAAACTCGTGGTCAAAATCTTGAAGAACTAAATCTTATAATATTCAGTCATCCCTGAGGATGCTTTCAAAAATGATGATTTTTCTTGATCATCATTAATGAAAAGTTTGTGGTCAAGTTCTTGAAGAACAAATTAAATCTTTATACCATGATTGTAATCGAAAAGATCTATTTGAGTTTAGTTTAATTTGAAGCAAAGGAAAATAAGGGACCGGAAATGCATTTCTTAATCCTACTCGAATATGCTCCTGGAGTAGCAAAAGTGAGAAATATTTTTAGAATATTTTGAAAATTTAGTCACAATAGTGATTGAACAAATTACTTATGAATGATTTAAATGTGAAAGATTACATAATGGATTGAACTTTAATCCCAGAAGTGAATAAATTACGTAATGATCAGTATTTTATTTCCTTGTAGGATTGCTAAAGCACGATTTTTCTTTGGTCATCGTTTAGATGTGAGATATAGTTTTTGAAGAACACATGATTATAAAATATGATTTTATTTGATATCCCTTTATAAAAGTTTGTGGCGAGTTCTTGAAGAACATGACATAAAAGTCTGTTTTTCCCCTTTGATAGTCCATTATAATTTTCTTTGCATTCTATAAAGTCGTTTAGATGTGCTACATGTGAATGATGATAAAAAAAATTCATTATTATGAGTTATAGTTATTTTTGACATATATGATTTATGGCTATATTCTTTACTATTTCTCATAATGGTGTAGCATTTTTCTTTTTGAGCAAATAATGATGTACGTAGTCATATACATATTACAAAGTTTAATTTTTCTAAGTGTAACTTCTCTTTCACTGGTGGTGATAGGTTAAAGGCTTACATTGGTTTTTCCTCTATATATGCTTAATTGTTACTCTTCTTTTTTTTGAGATTCAAAGGGGCTAAAAAGCCCGAAAAAGAAACTATACGGAAATTAGCCGAGGAGTGGAGACTCCCATTACATCAACATCAACAAGGAACTGAACCTCAATTGGTGGATGAGGGTAAACAACAATACCATCCTTAAAGCTGCGACCAATATTAGCAAGTTTGTCAGCTACCTTGTTGGCTTCACGAAAAGTGTGCACAATCCGCACCTCAGCAAAAAATGACATAAGATATCTGATTCTTCTCACAAGACTCCGATCAGAAATGCTTCCAATGTCAAATACACCGAACCACAGAGAGAGAATCCACACGAACCTCAACATTCACACAACCCAAAAGAAGAGCAAGTTGTATACCTTCCAAGACCCCCCACAATTCGGCCATGTAGGCGTTGGGAACCCACAAACGCTTAGCAAAATCGGAAATCCATCTTCCATCAGAGCTCCGAACCACACCCCCGCAGGCAGCCTCCCCAGAAGAGATTTTGACCGCCCCGTCCGTGTTAAGAGCAACCCAACTATTAGGAGGAGAATTCCACTGCACTTCCACCAATCTTCTATCCATCGTCATCACCGGAGCTAACATACTAGCGCCTTATTTGTACTGGACCACGTACTTCTGGATAATATTAGACGGATGAAGAGGCCTCACAAAATCACTGTCATGAACATGCTTGTTTCGCCACATCCAAAGATGGTGACAAGCGGCAGCCCAAAAATTCCTCCAATCCAGACCATCAAGCTTCACTTTTGACATTAAATTAAACCGGACCCAATCCACGGTGTTGAGACCAAAGAAATTGTTCTTGATAGTGTCAGGCACCAAGTGTAGCCAAACATGCATGGCAAGAGGGCAATCACATAACACATGAAGAATCGATTCACTAATATTATTACAATTATGACAGCTAAGACAACCATCAGTCCATCGGCCTGTGTACTCCTTCGTAGCCAGCCTTCCATAATTGTTACTCTATGTGACGGGGTAGGAACATTTTGTGATAATATTGGGAAGCTCTAATGACTGTATGCTTTTTATCGCTATTTTTGTGGTACTCTTTTTGCTTATTGGGTCTTTTTCTCAATAGGTTTTGCACTACAAGAATTACGTAAAATACCGGCGGCAACTTTCCGGCGGATTGTATCCGCCGGTAAATTACCGGCGGCTTTGGTATGTTTCCGGTGGATTTTATTTACCTGTAAGTTACCGGCGGTTTTTAGGTGTTTTCCGGCGGATTTATTTCTGCAGGTAACTTACCGGCGGATTTTTTGTCTATTACCGGCGGATTTTATGTAATATATCCGTTATTTTATTAATTTTAAAAATGGGGCCGCCGGTAACATACTTAATTCCGCCGATAATTTATAAAGCCGCCGGTAATTATAAAGCCGCCAGTAATTTATAAAGCCGCCGGTAATATTATAAAGCCGCCGGTAATTTATAAAGCCGCCGGTAACATACTTAATTCCGCCGGTAATGTAACGTTTCCGCCGGTAATGAGTCTTGGAATTGGTGCTCACGGATATTGAAAATGAGCAATAAATCCGCCGGTAGTTTCAAAGCGTCCGCCGGTAATTTACAGATTTGAAATTCAGACCGTTGGTGTTTCTCTACTTATACAACCGATTCCTCTCTTCACTTTCTTCACTTCTCACTTCTTCTTCTTCTTCTTAATTTCTCTCAAATTCTCTCTAGTTATTCATAGTTTGTATCATAATCTCTCTTTTTTTCTACGAAATTAGTCGAGATTGATTTTGAAGGTATGTTCTTTACATAATATAGTTAATTTTGACAATTTGTATTAATATGAGTTAGTCCTTATTGATTCTGATGTTATTTATTTAGCAATGACTTGACGTTGGATTCTTCTCTACTGTGGGTGGTTGAAGTTGGAGAGTTTTTTTCACTACTTATTCAGTCCGTTCGAAGCTATTAGTGTAAAGTCAGAAACTTCTCGGCATTACTGGTTAGTACGTACTTACTATTCGATTTGTTACTAATAATTATTATTTGCTGATTTGGTACTAGTTAAATAATTAGATTTAAAATTACTATTACTATAACTAATATTATTTTGTTTGTTTAAAAATTTAAATTCAAAAATGTTTATTTTTTAAAATAATACGAATTTTTATAATGTTATTATAAATATTTCAGTTAAAATAAAAAAGTTAAAAGACTATATAATAAATTATTAATTACTTTTTTTTTGGTCCAAAAATTATTATTTACTTATACGATATATATTTTAAATATTTTGTATAATATTTAGATTAGATGTTATTTAAAATAAAATTGGAGTTTATGATTTTAGTAATACATTAATATGGTTATTTTTTTGAACAATGTTAATTGGGGTTATTTTTTTGAGAAGAACATTAATATAGTTAATAAATATTATGTGATAGTAAATATTATTTGACATAATAAATATTATGTGATACAAAATAATATTTGATGTAATATACTAAATGTTATTTGATGTATTTAATTGAAATGAAATAATTATGATGATAGTAAAAAATAATGTCATATCAGTCAGAAGAAATGTCCAATGTAAATGAAGTGATTGAAGTTGAGATCATTACTCGTTTACGTGATGAGTCCAACGCTGCTGATGAAGTTAATGAAGACGAAGATACAGATCATGAGGACGCAGTCGATCACGTCGGTGTATCAGGAGTTGACTTATCTGATGATGATGGTGATTTTGAGAAAGAATGGGATTCTAATTAAATAATGTCATGTTATCTGTTATTTAAATAATTTGTTAGTTTGTAATATTTATATTTATCAGACTTGATATATATTTGCCTATGTTATTCATCATTAATATTATTTGTTGTCAAATAATATTTATATTTATCAGACTTGATATATATTTGCCTATGTTATTCATCATTTATATATGTTATTAACTTTATTTTATAGCTAGAGAACAGTTATGGCATCGTTAGCAGATAGTGACTCACCACATGATGAGGACCCACCCGTGCCGCCTCGGGAAAAAGGAAAGAAGATATGTACTTCTTTACGTGGCCGTAAGCGTAAGATAGTTTATCGACTTGTTCATGTCAACTCTGTGAGTATGCCTTCATCAGACGAGCTCGAGGGCGTTGAACCCGTGCCGCCTCCACCCGGTACTATGGCACCCCCTGCTGATCCAAATAGGCCGCCACACGTGTATGATGCGCAAACCGACGTGGTTGATGTTTTGGAAGACGGTCGTATCGTTGTGGAGGTTGTTGGACACCTGTAAGTATTTATTATATATATATTTGTATTTGTATTTTAAATTTGTCTTTTTAAATTAATATCATTTTAATTTTTCTTTCTTATGTACAGCTTTGATCCTGGGAGGATTGTGTCCCGCGCGATAACAAGTATTATCAAGACAAATTACACAAAGTCCTGGATTGATTGGTCGGAGGTTAAAAAAGATCCGGAGTCCAAAATGTGGAATCAATTTAGGGTAAGCTTTTTTACTATTTAATTAATTTTGATTTTTTCCAAATTCTTGAATTCATTAAGTTGTTTTTTCTAACAACTTATTGTAATTTGTGCAACAAGGCAACATTCGCATGGAAACCTGAGGATGACCATGCACTTAAGAAAGTCTTCAATTCAAGAGCTTCTCACCGTTTTTCTGAAATGCTGAGGAAAGAGCGTGACAAGACTGATGGAGAGCCGTCGGATTGGATTGGTCCGCCTATATGGGATCAACTCCAACTGAAATGGGCGCATGATGATTATCAAAAAAAATGTAAGAGAGCTGCTGCGAATCGGGCTTCTGAGAGAGGTGGTTGCGTAAATCTGGGCAGTTCTATCAGCTCATATGAACATGCTAAACGCCTGGTAATATTTTAAAATATATCTTTGTTTTTAATTCTTCAAATTTTATATTTTATTAAATACTAATATTAAATTAATACTATATATAGGAGGTTGTTCTTGGTCGGCCACCTACTTTGCCGGAGTTACACGTGCAACTTCATATGCGCGAGGACACCGGTGATTTTCCTGAAGAGCGGCCAAGGATGATTCAGGAAGCATTCTCTAATTGGCAGCAGTAGTATCGCCAAACACAGGAGAGTAGCGGGATTGAGGTTGATCCCGTTGAGGAGGGCCGATTGGCCTTAGCAAAATGGAATGAACTTGCTGGTCCATCGCCAAGAAGAAATGATCGATTACCGTGATCCGGTGGTATGGGCCGACATTCTTTTCCAAATTCCATTGTTCCGAATTTCGTGTCAAATTCCTCTTCAACAACAAGTCTTCGGACGCTCTCATGTCCCCACTCCCAAGAGCGAGCCGAGGTTGCGGTATTGACCGAGAAATTGAGCAACTACGAGCGTGAGATTCGGAGATGCGAGCGACAAGTCGAGGAGCGCAGTCGGCGGTCAAGAACGCAGAATCAATGAGGAATTCGAGAAGCAAATAATGGATAGTATGTCTCATGCAAGGCCATCTATGCCATCATCATCATCATCATCGCACCTTATCCACCGCCAGGGATGCAAATTTCTACGGAGTTGCTTTCAGCCAGACCCTTGTGCCTTTTCACCTCCCTTCAACTATGAGCACCGCTTCAACTGGTCTGCCATACCCATATGGTCACCGTGCCTCGATTTAAACTCTCCACCGCAGACCATTCTAGCCTCGGGCCCATCGCCAGCTTTCAATCGCACTCCCGCCAACAACAATTTCGCACCCACCACGCCGGCCACACCATGTCTCCTCATAGCTAGCCCCAACAACCGTCCCCAAAGAATTTCTGACCCGGCCACAACACAACATGTCTCCCAACAAAGAAGAGGATGAAGAAGATGATTGGGCGACGAGCTTTTTTACATACTGGATCCCAACAAAGAACCCAACCCCAAATAGGCCTTATATTAGTGGTTTGTTGTTGGATAATTTAATTGTGACTTTGTTGGTTTGATTAGTTCTTGTTTAATTTGTATGGATAATTTAAATTTAATTACTGCATTGTTGGTTTGATTATTTATCTATTGATAACTTATTTCTCGTTTAATTTGATATTCAAAAAACGTTTTCAATTTTTTAAATAATTTTCGAATAATCAATAGGATTAAAATATTTTTTAAAAAACGTTTTTTAAATTTTAAATTATTTAAAATTAAATTATTTAAATTTGAAATTTAATTTTAAAATTAAATTATTTTACGGTCTTTTAAATAATTTCAAAATAATTACGGTTTTTTAAAAATAATTTTCAAATTTAAATAATTTAAATTTAAAATATTTAAAATTTAAAATATTTTAAATAATTTTCGATTTGTTAAAAAAGATTTTAAAATTTAAATATAATTTTAAAATTATTAAATATTAAAATTTTAAAATTAATTTTAAATTTTTTTTTTTAGAAAAATATATATTACCGGCGGATTTACTACAATTTCCGGCGGATATTTATGTTATTTTAAAAAAAAAAACATTACCGGCGGATTAATCACATTACCGGCGGCTTTTTTAAAAAAAAAACAACAAAATTACCGGCGGCTTTATTGTTGTTACCGGCGGCTTTTCCGCCGGAAATTACCTGCGCCTTTTTCCGCCGAAAATGACCCTGAAATTACCGGCGGCTTTTTCCGCCGGTAACCGTTACGTACGGCGTTTTAACCGGCAGAAAATCCGCCGGAAAGTTCTGCTGGAACCCGTCACTTACCGGCGGTTTTTTGACATTAGCGGCGGCTTCTGTCTGCCGGAAAACAGTTAATTTCTTGTAGTGTTGGTTCCAGAAAGTTTTAACAAGACCCCTAGTACTTGTTTGGGTTAGAATACCCCTTATGCTCTGTTCAATCACTACAAGAAATTTAACTTTTGCCTACAGACAAAAATTGACACTAAATGTCAATTTTCCGTAGGCAAAAGTGTTTTTGGCATTTCCACACGGTCACATTTTCCATAGAGAATGTACGACATTTAACAACACATATCTGTCCGGGGGTAAAAGTTTTGCCTACGGCCTAGTACCTTTACCTACTGTTGTTTACTGTCACTATATCTTTTACATGTAAATTGAAAAGTTTGAATTTTGACATCTAGCTACGGTATTGTCTGTCACAAAAAAATATTATTTCTATTAAATTAAATTCTTTTTAATATTATTATAAATTATCAGTTATTACCAAATTTATCATTTAATTATGATTTTTGTCAAAAAAAACATTTAATTATGATTTACATAGTACTTATACGAAAAATAGTACATATTGGCTTTTATAAATTATAACTTATTTTCCTGTAAAAATATTACTATTATTTATAATATTACCAAATTATAATGATTGTTATTTATAATCATATAAAACCATTGTGGATCTTCTAGACCAAGATTGGTGAAGTCAAAATTTAAGCAATTACAATATGATGGCTCGTTTGGGGTTCGGGGAAAGGTGGAGGAGATGGAGGTGCGCATGTATTTCATCCAACTCAGTCTCCGTTTTGGTTAATGGTAGTCCAACGGAGGAGTTTGTGGCACAAAAAGGGTTGAAGCAAGGGGATCCAATTGCACCATTTTTGTTCTTGATTGCGGGTGAAGGCTTAGCGGGTTTGGTTAGAGACGAATAATCTTAACGGGTTCAATATCAACAATTCTCTTTCGGTTAAACTCTTCCAATTTGCGGATGACACAATCTTCTTTAGTGTTGGGGGAGAAAAGAGCATATGGTGTTGGAAGGCTATCCTTAGGAGCTTTGAATTGGTCTCGGGTCTAAAGGTAAATTTTGCAAAAAGTAGTGTCATGGGATTAAATGTTGATGCTAATGTCATGGAATGAATATCTAATTTTTTAGCATGCAAGGTGGGATCGGTTCCATTTAAATTTTTGGGGATTCCGGTGGGAGCCAATCCGAGACGTGTAAATACGTGGCAACCAATTGTTGATTCATTAAAAGCAAGGTTAAATAATTGGAAGAGTAGGTAACTATCAATTGGGCCGGGGCCGTGTTTCGCTCATCAACTCGGTGCTATCAGCTCTTCCTTTGTATCTTTTCTCGTTCTATAAAGCGCCAAAGAAAGTCATTGCGAAAATCACTAAGTTACAACGAATGTTCCTTTGGGGGTGACGGAGAAAGTAATAAGTTGGCATGGGTGAAGTGGGAAACAATTTGTTTGCCTAAGGATCAAGGGGGTTTGGGTATCAAGAATTTAGCAGTCTTTAATGTTGCGTTATTAACAAAGTGGCGTTGGAGAATTTTGGTTGAGGGAGGTAATCCTCTTTGGAAAGAGATCTTGATGGAAAAATACGGTATAGATGGTAGATGGCCCGAGATGGAGGAAAGTAGAAGAGGGTGGGATAAGAAGTCTATATGGTGGAGGGATTTGTGTTTACTTGGTGAGGACATAAATTTGCAAAATAATTGGTTCAACGAGTTGGTTAAAATTAAATTGGGTAACAGAAACAAAGTGTTATTTTGGACTGATGTTTGGATGGGTAGGGAGCGCCTGGCAGATCTGTTTCCTCATGTTTATAATAGTTGCAGCTCTAAGGATGTTACGATGGAGATGTTTGGCAATTGGACTGATACAGGCTGGTCTTGGCAGTGGGAATTGGGCCGAAAACTTAGTGCAGCAAAACGCACAGCTGCTGCAGGCCGTGGCAGATTTACAGCAGTTGTTGATGCCTATTTCCTTGTCACGCAGCGAGGACAAATGGGTGTGGTCCTCGGATACAGTTGCTGGTTTTTCTGTTAATAAATGTTATGGTCTGCTGTTATTGTTTTCTGCAGGTGGTAATTCGCTGGTTCAGACCAAGGAAGTGGCAGCATGTAAGAAGATATGGAAAAATGATGTACCATCCAAAATTTCAATTTTCGATTGGAGGGTGATCTTGAAGAAAGTTTCCACACTAGTAGCATTGTTTCGAAGAGGCATACTTCAGTCACAAAACGATGTAAGCTGTGTATTGTGTTTTCGCGAAGAGGAAACGGTGGAGCATCTCTTCTTATCTTGCGGTGTATCCAAATTAATTTGGAGTAGCATTTTCTCTTGGATGGGGACTTCGGTGGGTGATACAGAGGATGTAACTACTCATTTTGTGGAATTTGGTAAAAAGGTGAAAGGTAGAATCAAAGAGGGGTTAAACACCTTATTTGGATGGCGGTGGTGTGGAACATTTGGCTAGCTCGAATTAAGGTAATATTCAAGGGGGAGATGGTATCCGTTTCTTCCATCCTATTGGGGATCAAGGACTTGGCATGAAGTTGGTTCAAAGCTAGGAGATGGAGGAATTGTAGGGCGAGTTGGGCGGATTGGTACAATTGTCCAATGGGTTGTTTTTCTACGTTGTAATTCTCTCATGTAGTGATTAAATCCAAATGTATTTAAGACGAGGGAGAAACAGTGGGTTAGGTTGTTTATTCCCACTGTTGTACAGTTCTGTGCGAGGTACTCTTTTTCCTTTCTGAGTCTTTTTCCCAAAGGGTTTTGGCTCAGGGAGCTTTTGAGGAGGCCATTTCCCATTGTATGGGTGGGCACCCCTTGTGCTCCCTTCAATGAAATCTCTGCTTATCTAAAAAAAAATCCCCAAGTATGTAGGCATGGCAACAAAATCCGAACTCACGGGTACCCACTCGACTCCGAGCGAGTTCAGGGATGTCGATACCCATCCCGCTCCCACCCTAAACCCGCTCAACAACACATTAATTATTTATTTCATTTTATTTTATGCAATATATTCATTGATTTTGTATCGGTGATACATTTTTAAAAAGAAAAGTCTATTTTAATATTTTAACTTTATTTAATCATTGTATAATAAGTATTATTCTATTAAATTAATTTTCGTAAGTATAATTTTTTTTTTTTTGATGAAGTTATTGACAAAAAGGGTACCCGTGGGAAACTCAATCTCATTTGGGACGGGGATAGGGGATATAAAACCGAACCTCGTTAGAGATAGGGGCAGAGACGGGGGATCCAAAACCCGCCCACGACTGCCATGTCTAATGGGGTGGAGATTTACAAGCAATAGAAACAAGACCAACCATTAAATACAAGCTACAAAAGATGCTAAATCAGAAATTAATAAGGGTAGTTTAACAAACTAGACAACTCCCACTTCTTTTATAGCACCGTCTAGACATATCTTCGTATGAAAATTGAAAACGACCATCATTATTGGTTTCATGCGGGAAATATCCTCCAAACTAGGCATAACTGTCTAATTAAAATTACAAACAAACTACTATCTAGAAGTGCCCATCTTGTAGAAGTGCTTATTCAGAATTTTTTTTGCTTTCCTTGTCATTCTCAAGGGCCTTTTCCTTTGCCATGCACCATTATTCTGCTCCTCGTACTCTGTATTGTGACCTCTAAAAAAAGTTTACTATAATTAGCCACAACAAAAGCAATTATATATATATATATATATATATATATATATATATATATATATATATATATATATATATATATATATAAGTGGGGATCAACTTACTCCAAGAGTAACTCTTGTAAACTTACTCCACTTAATATCTCTTTGTAGATATCAAATTTTACCGATCCAACCGTTGAATACTTTCATATTATCATGATGATCATGCATACCAAAAACTATTGAAATTGAATATCCGTAGCTATAGACTCTTATAGTCCCTATTTTACTTGTATTTTTAAAATCATAATACACGTTGAATTAAACTTATTTGATCAAGTATCAAACATTTTTATAATTTTATAAGAATTTGCATATTTGATCTACTCAATTAGAACTATGAATTTAACGATTGGATCGCCAAAATATAAAGTGGGTGAAGAGATATTAAGTGGAGTAACTCTTACAAGAGTTACTCTTGGAGTAAGTTGATCCCCACATTCAATAGGAATTGATCAGCAGCTCAATCATAGGGATACTTGACAATTAGAAGGTCCACATTCAATAGCAATAAGCAAATTTCGATTGTCTAATATTGGGGATTAATAGAGAAGATCACTATATTTGTGGCAATTCGAAAAAGACTATCAAACTACCACATGCAACTATATATAACTAGGATTAGGATCCTTGTTCTACACATATTGTCAACCCTAAAAAGCAATATATCTCAATACTATTAATTCGAGAAAAAGCACATAAGAGGAAAATTGCCTCCTCCTCCAAAGTCGCTGCCTCTCCCCAAAATGCTCAACCATTAGCCATTATCGAACCAGTGCAGTACGAGTCATCCTCTGTCATGGTCAAGTTGTTCTCGGCGGTGGTTCGTGTATCCTTTGTACGGTGGCAACTCACCTATTGCGCTTGAGGTTGTCTTCGTAGATAATGATTAGCCTCTACGTTACGCCAAAAGAGTATCATAGAGAGAAATCAATATTTGGATAAAAGTACAATAACACTTAATCGGACATTCCTAATATAATGTATGTTTACTTAAATTTCTTCTAATTTGGTTTATTCCTTTAGTTGATAATATTTGGTTGCGTGAAAGACTAAGTCGGGTCTCTTAAAGCATATAGAGGCAACATAAAATTTGCAAGGAAATTGTTGTTTCAATTGATAAAAACAAACTTTAATATGCAAACTTTTTTCACCCATGAGGCAACAACGAAGAATTACATCCATATGTTATTACAAAGTTTTTTATTAACGCTTTATGAAAACTAATTGGGATTTAAGTGATTGATTCACTTCATCAAATTGAAATTGATAGGGTTTTAGGAGGGATGAACAACGTGTAAGGATGATGAATACTAAAATGGGCGATTATATCTTTTTTAAAAATTCGACCCACTTTTATTTTGATTTTATATAGCAAACTTAAAAATATAACTTTGTTTAATATGATCAATTTTTATTGAGTGTCATAACCTTAATCATTACATCGTTAACTCCATATTTTTTATACATTTTTCTAAACGCCTTTTTATATCTAAGGGTCAATTAGATGAGTCACCTAAATTGGTCACCAAAGTAGATGGTAGCTTTGCATCAAGGCCTTAATTAGGTTTTGTTCCTTTAATTGATAATATTTGGTTGCAGTAGGACTATAAGCTGGTCTCTTAAACAATATAGAGGCAACATATTAAACATGCAAGGAAACTGTTGTTTCATTTGATCAAAAACAAACTTTAATATGCGACTTTTTCACCCACGAGGCAACAACGAAGAATTACAGATATGTTATTACAAAGCTTTTTATCAACACTTTATTAAAACTAATTGGGATTTAAGTGATTGGTTCACTTCGTCAAATAGAAATTGATAGAGTTTTAGGAGGGATGTATGGATGATGAATACTAAAATGGGCAATTATATCTTTTTTTTTTAAATCAACCCACTTTTGTTTTGATTTTATATATAGGGACCGTTTGGATCTGCTTATTTGGACTTATCTACTGGCATAAGTACTTGGGATACTGTTTGGGAGAGCGTATGCAAACAACTTATGTCATGTTCATAAGCTGTTTACCGTTAATTTCCATAAGCTCCTCAGGATAGCTTATGAAAATAGCTTATAGAAAAATAGTTTTAACATTTTATTTATTTATTTTTTGACAAAGTTTTAACATTTTTTTATATTTTATTATGAAAACAACTTATGCATAAGCGCTTAATTAAGTTGTTTATCCAAACAGACCCATATTTTAAGTGTATGACCATTTAAGTTGTCTGCTTGAAATAACAGGGAACGAAGATACAAGGCAATATTGACAGGATGGACATCTACTATCACGATAAGAACCTTCACGAAGGTCATGTACCTCATATCAAAATACGTGGTAGCACTGAATGAGGGGAAGTTTCATGCCACAAGGCACAATTACATGTAGAACCTCAACATGAAGACCATTATACGCCCTGCTGCCTATAGCGACTTGATCCCGGATCCCAATTTTATCTTCACCCCACCAGCTGATTGCTTTGAGTTGGGTTTAACCAAGATTACTTAGTTGGTATGGTTTCTCTCCTAATTAATTTAATATTTTGATGATGTTTTTGTGTTTGGCATTAAATTGTGATCTTTAAAATTTCGTATTCGTAGATATTGCATGTATCCTGATTAGAGTGCAGGCCGAGTATGAGTTCACCAACCATCAAGCAAATCTTCATGAAGATTGATTTGGAGAACCTAGGGTTAGAATTTTTTTACAATATTTAATACATTGTGTGGTTGATGGCCATGTATGTTTCTAATTAATACGCAGTTATCGTTTTACCGTCACATTATTCGGAGAATATGTTAGGTCAATTAAGGAGTTCATCTTAGCTAGAGAAACAAACAATGTTGTAGTTGCACTGTTGTGGTGCAAAATAAATTTTAAGCCTTTAGCATAGCATTAATTTGATATATATATATATATATATATATATATATATATATATATATATATATATATATATATATATATATATATATATATATGTTCATATAAATTGCAATTTCTTTTTTCGTTGAAATAATGCTATACACTACAAAAATATTCATTTACATATAATTTTGTCAACTTATTACCAAGATATAATTTGTATTTCTTTTACAAAATTGCTACAATATAAGTCCAAATGATATGTACACTCAGCAAAAGCACATGTGATACATACTAGTATATATATATATATATATATATATATATATATATATATATATATATATATATATATATAGTATATTAAACCATGAATCTTCCACCTATACATCCACATGTTCTTCCACGTCACTAATTACGTCACCTTCCTTTTAATCCATGTCAAGATGCTATTTTGAAATATATCACCAAAAAAGAAGAAGCTGCGGATCGAACCCATTCCCCCATGCTACCACCTTCTGACGCTGACCATTTGAGCTACCACAATTTCATGCTACTAAAGCGTATCACATAATGTTATCTTATTCTTTCTTTTATTGAAAACCTTTTACCTACTTTTATATCTATTTATTATTTATTTTGATACATATATATTTGTTATTATATATTAAATTTATTTATTATATTTACTTGACATCTAATATTTTGTATCACATTCCATAGATTTATTCTATATATTTACTAACTAGAATGTTATTAAATATGAGTAATTTTATTCATTTCAACTTTTTTTTAATTCTCATCTTATAAATAATGTTATATATTAAAAATGTTTGTCACATATTTTTGTATTCAGATTGATGCACATACAATTAGAATCAATATACAACTTTGATCAATTAGTATATTTGTAGTTTACAACGTTTGTGTTTAATATTATTCTATTCACTACGTTGCACTTAGAAAACAAGTAGAGAGAATAAACTAGATGACAGAGAACATTGATTCTGCAGTTGTCAACGTCAATCACCTTAGTCAAAAGCAAGCTAAATGTCCTTATGCAAAGGTATATTTGCTATATATTTGTAAGTTACTATTTACTATTACTATTTTGGACCGTATAATACTTATAACTAATCCCTGTTGTAATAACATCTTAATATGAAAATACCCCTGAAATTATATACCCTGCGGTTGTCACTACTAAATTTTAGAGTACTATTATGGCAAAAACATTGATCATGTGGGTCTCTCATAATATACTGTGGTACTCTTGCTATTTGGAATTTGAACTTAGTGGTACAAAGGAAAAAACTCTCTTCTCCACTAGCTACTTTTGCTATTTACATGTTAAAAGAGTGGTATCACAAAAAGTATAGATTTTGTATTCTTTAGAGTCTCTCTTCTCTTTCCATTCGTTCCCTTCCCCAATTTTTACTTTTGAATCTGTTCAAACTACTAACATAACCATTTTTTTGAATTTGTTTTTATCCTCCAATGTAATTTTTCATCTTTAGGTATAAATATTATTCATTTGGGGTTTGGTCATGTGCCAAAATCAAAGACACCTGTTCCTGGGTGTATTAGCAAATACGAGGACTGCCAACAGCAATTGGACCTGCGGCCCAGCCCATCACGATCGGCCCAACACGCTGCTTGGAGCGCAATTCTCGCCGGCCGAAATTCTCGCAAAGCGGTCGGACATCATCAGATATATACGCCATTCGCATACGGCATCAGTGCGTTCTCTAACCTTGTGCTATCTGCCGAGCGACCTCTCACTAGATCGTCGGAGTGTCTTTGCGAGTACCACCCGAGGTGCTCAACGCGTGAAGCCGGGACCGGTCCTTTCAACCTCTCAACGACCGCCCATCGACGAAGCAACAAACACTTCAACTCTTCATTGGTCAAGGTACGATCAATTGGCGACCACGCTGGGAGGGCCCGTGCGCTATCCTACCTCTCTTTATGGCTCCACGCCGACCGGCCCCGCACGCGGCCACTTTCGACTCGACTCAATCCTCCGGCGAGAACCAGCCAGCTGCACCGGGCGTGGCGATCTATACCCACGAATCTCAAGGACTTCCACGACAAGAACCTTCGGCACAACTCGGTCGTGGGCCGGTCCTCCAGCCAGATCCATCCGGCGTTCTCGAGACCTACCGCCGAGCCGATTGAAGCGGGCATCCGTGAACCTCTCTGCGGACCATGTTACTCAAGCCGCTTTGCGATCTTGCAAAACAAGAATCGTGTGATTGCGCATCGAGATGCACTCATCTCCCAAGATGAAAGAGGTTCAATTCGGGCCGCCGCGCGCGCGAAGACGGAGAACCTTCACCTTTCGCCGACCGGCCGCGCGAAGACACCGCTCCCCTCTCGCAGAGCATTTCACGCCGAGAGAGCACTACTCATCGTTCTCCCGCCGGAAGAAGCGAGGGCACGCAGTCGCCGGCGAGCAACGCGGACGCCGCTCGATGTCCGATGACTATGAAGATTCTAGCTACCGCCCCGACACCGGCCGCCGCCCCACGAATGCTCCTCTAACGAGTCGTCCGGGTCACGCTCGGTCGAGAAGCGATCTTGGGATTCTCGTGGAAGAGCCGGAAGATTACGAGAGATGGAAGAATTAGGGGCGTTTCGCATCGGCCTAGGAGAGCCAAAGCGAAGCGACCCGTAAGGCCTCTCGCCTTCCACCAATCGCCCATCCGGAGGATTCTATGGAATGCCGCAACAGCAGGCATGCCTCGCAATGCAACCCTCGGGTCGAACGGCATTCGAATGAACATGTCCCGTTCTCCGTGGAGATCGGCGCTATAAGATTCCGAGAGATCTCTCATGGCCGCCCAATCTCAACAAGTTTGACGTAGAGGTGATCCGCACAAGCACCTCTGTTACTTCAATAATTACTCACTTCTGGGGAATGGGGCCGACCATGAAATGCGTGCTCTTTCCCGATCCTCTGCGACGGCGGGCATTGGAATGGTGGGAGTCTCTGCGACCCAATTCCATCTCCTCGTGGGACGACTGATCGAGAATCTTCTTGTCTCACTACACCGCCAACAAAGTGCCAATACCGATACGAGGAATACTTGGACTCGATGCGTTCAAGGTGAGAATGAGACGTTGAGGCGATATATCGACCGGTTTAACATCGGCCGAAGTCGCTTGTGACTTGTCAGATAAGGACAAGTTGAAATATCTGAAGCGTGGCATTCGACCGGACCACCGGTTCGTGGAAGAGTTCACCCTGAACCATTACCAAGATCTCAGCTACTTCTTGACGAGAGCAAACGTCCATATGGCTTATGAAGAGACCTTGGCTGCGAGAAAGGCCGTCCGTGCGCGGCCTAAAGAAGAAAACAGTAAGCCGGCTAAGGGGTATGAAAGTCGCCGCGACAATCGGCCGGACTTTCGTGACAAGAAGTTCGATCATCGCACCCGGCTCAACACCTCTATCGCTCAGATCTACAGCGAGTGTCAGAATAATGAATTTGTGGGAGTCAAGCGACCTGAACCACTCGTGCTCAAGAAGGGGGCACGACCGACCAAAAGATACTGTCGCTACCACAAGAGTAAGGGGCACGATACTAACGACTGTATGGCCCTCAAGGATGATATTGAAGAGCTTATTCAAAAAGGCAAGCTAGGAAAGTATGTGAGGTCAGAGGAAGGCGACCGACCTCAAGAGAAACAGAAAGAAGCCGATCCAGACAGAGGAAAGGGGCCTCTGACCATAGAGGGCACCCAAAACAAGGATCGATCCGAAGATCGTGACACTCGGCAGTCCAAAGGCCGCAATGTTGCGATGGTTATTCATGGTGGAAACCCCCTGGATCGCAGGGAATCTAATAAAGCCACTAAGAGAAAGTGGGACGAGTTGTTAATGGTCGCATCCACTTCAGCGCCACCACCGGTCTCGAGCAGACCCCCTATTTCGTTCGGTGCCAGCGACCTATACGACGGCAAGCCCAATAGTTACGTTCCATTGGTAATCAGGGTTGTCATGGCAAACACAGAAGTGCAGAGAATCCTGGTCGATCAAGGTAGCTCGGCCGATATTATGTTCGAAGACTTGATCGACAAGATAAAGGTTGATCGAAGCGAGATAATTCCCCAGGCCGAGCCTACTCCTCTAACAGGTTTCAATGGGGCGACGACCTACCCGTTGGGAACGATCGAGCTGCTGGTCACGTTTGGTGACGACACTGGAGATAGTACCATGCAGACGGTCGGAGACGACGTTCCTTGTACTCCCCTCAAATCCTGCTATCAATGTATTATTGGTAGGCCGACTTTGGGTAAGCTAGAGGCCGTTACTTCGACGGTGCATCTAAAAATGAAATTCTATAGCAAGGACGACCAAGTAGTTACCTTGGCGGCCGACACGAATCAAGAAGAAGAAGCCATGCTCTATACCAAGAAATATGTGACGAGGTAGATCGTGGCCCGAACATTCGAGCACTAGTGAAGGCCACCAAGTCAATGTCGATTTGGGCGCTCGCTATGATCCGCATAAATGACCCGTAAGACAATGATGATGATTTGGCTCGAGAAGCCAAACACAGTGATAAGACCCGAGCCTCATGGAGAGTTGGTAGATGTTCGGTTGGGTGACGACCCATCCAAAATAGTGAAGCTCGGTGTGAGCGACCTACCGAAGCAAGTGAAGCAAGATCTTGTCACGATGGCTTAAGAGACTATCTTGACTGCTCGCATGGCGGCATCGAGACATGCCCTGTATCCCTATCGGCGTGGCTCGCCATCAACTTTCGGTCGATGAAGGGGTCGCCGGTCGCACAAAGAAGACGCACTCGAGCGAGGAAAAATCTCAAGCCGCGCAAAGCCGCTGAGGACCTCATAAAGGCAAATTTTATAGAAGAGATCAAATACACGACACTGGCCGTCCAACGTCGTGCTAGTTAAAAAAAGAATGGAGAATGGAAAATGGAGGATGGGTGTGGACTATACTTGATCTAAACAGGGCATGCCCGGCGGATGCCTTCCGCACCCAACATTGACAAGTCGGTCGATGGGGCTTCGCTACAAACTCATCGTCTTTTACGGATGCTTACTCGGATACAATCGGATCACGATGTATCCGCCCGATCGGCACAAGACGGCCTTCATGACCGATCGGGAAATTTTCAAGATAAGGTGATGCCCTTCTTGATCAAAAACGCTGGAGCGACCTACCAAATGGATGATGAACAAGATTTTTAAAAGACAGATCGGCCGCATCTCAGAGGTGTATCTGGACGACATGATCATTAAAAGCGTAACCGACCCAGATCACGTGAGCGACCTCAGAGAAATATTCGAAGAAGCTAGGAGGAACTCACTTAGACTAAATCCTGAAAAGTGTACCTTTGGAGTAAGGGCCGGCAGATTCTTGGGTTTCCACCTGACTGAAAGAGGGATAGAAGCAAACCCTGAAAAGTGTAGGGCGGTCGCCGACATGAGGCCGCCCACATCGAAGAAAGAAATACAACAGCTAAACGGCATGGTGGCCGCTCTGTCCAGGTTCATCCCCAAAGCGGCCTGCAAGTCGCTTCCACTGTTTAGACTGCTGAAGAAGGAGGTGGACTTTGAATGGACCGAGCAATGCCAGCGAGCATTGGATGAATTAAAGCAAGCCTTGGTTAGCCCGCCGATCATGACCAAGCCGTTACCGGGCGAAACGTTATATCTGTACTTGGCCATAACAGAAGAAGTTCTCGATCTTTGTGCTAGTTAGAGAGAACGATCTAAAGCGAGATCCAATCTATTTCATAAGTAAAGTACTCGAGGGCCCGAAATGAGATACGAGAAGATAGAGAAGTTTGCCCTTGCACTCCTAATAGTCGCTAGAAGGTTGAGACCCTACTTTATGGCCCACCGTGTCGTGGTAAGGACCGACCAAACCTATCGAGCAAGTCCTTCATCGGCCAGGACCAGGCGGGAAGAATGATAAAGTGGGCGGTAGAACTCGATGAGTTTGGCATCAAATTCGAATCGGATCGGCCGCAAAAAGCGCGGTGTTGGCGACTTTATAGCGAAATGACTCCTACCCGTAAGATCAAGCGAACGACCGGATCTTGCACGATGGGTCGCCTAATAGTAAAGGAAGTGGAGCCGGCCTAATTCTAGAAAATTCTGAAGGCCTGGCTGTGGAGGTGTCTTTGACTTTCGCTTTCCACACGTCGAACAATCAGGCCGAATATGAGGCGTGTATAGCCGGCCTGCAGCTCGCCAGAGACTTCAATGTTGACCGAGTTGAACTCAGATCAGATTCCTTACTCGTAGTCTCGCAGATCAAAGAATTATATGATGCCAAAGACGACGTACTGAAAAGTTATCTAGCAAGAGTGAGAGAACTGCTCAAGCAGTTCGACCGAGCTGAAGTGGTACATGTGCCTCGGACCGAAAATGTTCGAGCAGATATCTTATCAAAGCTTGCAAGTACCAAGGCTCCAGGGAATCATAGAAGTGTGATTCAAGAAACTTTAAATCGGCCGAGTGTGTCGACCAAGCCAACCCATCATCGGCGTTCTGTAGGTCGATTCGATTGATTGGATCGCCCCTATCCTAAGGTACATTGTTGAAGGCGAGGAACCAAGCGACCAGAAGCAGGCAAAATTGGTCAGGCTCAGGGCGACCAAATACTCTATATAGAAGGAAGGTTGCATGCAGAGAGATTCTCCTCTCCATTGCTAAGGTGTCTTCACGTCGGTCGGCCGACCATGTGTTGAGGACATTCATGAAGGTGTTTGTGGAGTCACCGTGGCGCTGCTCCATAGCAAAGAAGGCTCTCGTGGCCGCGCTACTATTGGCCGACCATGGACGAGGACGCCAAGAAACTCGTTCGAAGTGCAAGAAATGCCAAGTACATGCCGATGTTCACATTGCACCTTCCTCGAAATTACAAAGTCTTGTCTCACCACGGCCGTCACTTTGGTGGGGCATGGATCTTCTAGGCCCGTTTCCACCGCTCCGGCCGCTTCAAGTTCTTGATCGTGGCGTGAGATTACTTTACTAAGTGGATCGAGGCCGAGCCGCTTGCAACAATCACATCGGCCAAAGTCGCCAAGTTCTTCTGGACGGTGTGTGCTAGCCCGCTTTGGGATTCCCAAAGAATTGATAATGCATAACGGCACCCGGCACCCGGTTCCGCGACAAGAGATTCGAGAGAAATGTTGGTCGACTTAGGGGTGAAACAGCGCTTTCACCTCGGTCGAACACCGTACTAACGGCCGCCAAGCCAAGCGGCAACAGGTAATTCGCGTGGTTTGAAGCGTAAGATCGGATGAAGCAAAGGGAACTGGGTCGAAGAACTGCAGTCCGCTTTCGTGGGCCTATAGGCGACCCTCATTCATCGGCCCGAGTCGCCTTCGATTGGTATACTGGCCCGATCTTGTGATACCCATAGAAATGGGCGAGCTGAATTGAGGACTTCAAACCCCTACGGTGGTTGACAACGGCCGCTATCCGAGAAGAGCCGACTTAATTGAAGAATCATGAACCCAAGCTTCGCTAAGAGAGCAATTGATCAAACAGGTCGCAGCCAGTGTACAACGCCGAGTTCAAAAGAGGGAATTCTCGGTCGGCCACTTTCGTTTCTAAGACGGTAGACGTGGGAAACAAGAATGCACGCCAAGGAAAGCTGGCGCCAAATTGGGAAGGTCCGTATCGGGTCATCACGAAGACTGGCAAGGGGGCATACGAGCTGCAAACCATGAATGGGGCGACTATCCCCAGAACATGGAATGCAGAAAAACTTAGGAAGTATTACGTTTGAATGTAACCAAGAATTTGAATGTAATAACGACCGATCTATTAATGAAAGCAGGCAGGCGCTCTTTTTCCCACTGGGTTTTTTACAGAGGCCTGACCTTTAAAAACATGGTGTTCTTTACTTTCTCGCAAGAATGTATGACCGGTCGCTCAAGATTGCCCGTGGCAAAGGAGCGATCGACGACTTATCGAAACGGTCTAAATCGAGCGACCATCGAAATGGTCCCAATCGAGTGCCATCGAAATGGCCCAAGGGTTAAAACCCGCAAACCTTAGATCGTCGAAACGATCTGAATCGAGCGACCGTCGAAACGGTCCCCGTCGAGTGCCATCGAAAATGGCCCGACAATGCTAGGTCGCCGAAACGATCTACATCGAGTGCCATCGAAAATGGCCCAAAGGTTAAGAAATAACCCGTCACGGTAGGCCGTCGAAACGACCTACCTTAAATGCCATCGAAAGGGCCTGATTGAAGGTCGCCGAGCGATCCAAGGCCCCGTTGGGATGTTAACTTATCAAAGAATGGATGCTTCCAAAATAAGCGCGAAAGACGACCGAACGGTCTTAAAACTCAAAGACTTAGAGAAAAATAAACATACAAGGCGCGCCACCAAAAACGAGCGCTATCGAAGTAGCACGAAACGGCCGCCGAGCGACCCACAAGTTCAAAATGAATAAGGCGAATAAATGCAAGTACGCAGACATAGCAGTATAAATTCGAACGGGCATAATTAAAAGCAAGTAAAGATTGTCATTACAAATATGGGACGCCCGGCCGAAGCCGAGCGCCCACGAATTAAAGAACTGCACGAAGGCAGAAAATTGTCGGGCCCGAAGGCAAGTCAAAGTTACAAAATTACACCGCACGCAGGCGGGCTTCAAAAGATAACGGTGGCCGGGCGAATGACGTTGCCCTGCTCGTCATATTCCGCAGGCAACATGATCTTATTGTTGTCGACATAATGCGTAGGCTTGATCATCTTGTCATCGAAATTGATCTGCAGATCGGCATTCAACACCCGCGCCTGGCCAAGAGCGTTGTAAAATTGCTCGATTGCGGCCTCCTGACCGGCCTTGGCCACCACTTGGATCTTCGCTGCGCAGCTCGGCGCTTCGGCCTCCAACCTCGGCCTTCTCTTT
This sequence comes from Oxytropis ochrocephala, assembly GCA_020916435.1. Lineage (NCBI taxonomy): Eukaryota > Viridiplantae > Streptophyta > Magnoliopsida > Fabales > Fabaceae > Oxytropis > Oxytropis ochrocephala. The sequence goes on from CM037088.1 coordinate 102,574,046, forward strand.
CTCGACGGATTCAAGGTCAGTTTTCAGACTGTTCACCTGGCCGGCAAGCTCCTTGTTCCTCTTTGACAACCTGGCCCGGTCTTCCTCCCCCCGTTTGAGGACCTCCTTCTTCGACTGGAGGAGCTTGTCATACTTCTGCTGCGCCTCAACCAAAGCCTTGCCCTTCCCTGCGAAATTCAGGTCGAAGGTTGGTTAGTCGGTCGAACAAAGGTAAGATAAAGATTACAAGACTAAGAAAGTAAAATTACCATCAGATTCGGCCACCAGCTCGGTCATGACTTTCTCGACCCCCATACAGAGAGAAGCGCAGAGCGCCATGGGTTTCCTTCAGATCGCTTCCTCGGATCGGCCGCACCCAAGTTTTCGAGCTGAATGATGGGAATCTCCTCCGTTTCAGGGACCGGGACCCGACAATCACGCCTGGCCCGCTTGGGTGAGCGATCGGCACTGGGAGGAGGCGACCGAGGCCTGCCGACCGGCTTCTTCCCTTGGCTCTTAGGGGTGTGGGGCACTTTGGAGGAAGGTTCAGGATTATCCCCCGACCGAGAAGAACCAGGTCCCTTAGCCCCTCCTTCGGGCTTCGTGGCGGAAGCGGCGCAGTTCCGCTTTTGCGGACATCCTTTCTGCAAAATAACGAGCTATGGGTTAGAATAAAAGATCGACAAGGCCTACAGCAAGAATATAAAGAAAAAGTTCAAAGGCAGACCAATCTCGGCCTCCAGGTTTCGCGCCATTGCAAGACGAAGAATTCGGCAAGGTATGTCGCCTTTGGGATCTGGCGCATCATGCTCGCCACTTTAATCATCTCCAAAGACTCGGTCGGCCTCCCGGATCTTTGTGAGTAAATGTAATCGCCGGCCTCACGAAGAAGTGGGCTTCGTTCCACATGATTGGGAAGAATGGGGACCGAGCATCCCGTCTGGTGGATCTCGTAAATGGCCATCCCGGCCTCCTTGGTTGGAACGACCCGAGTAGTGGCCTCTCCAGCCGCACCGAGCGACTCTTGGAAAGCCTTGAAGAATCGATGATGAGTCTTACGCATTTTGAAGGAGACCTGCTCCCTCTTCTCTTTGTTTGCTTTCTCCCCAGAGCCACCGAGCTCAAAGAGAGTGAAGAAGAGCATGATCGACACCTACCACCAAGCTTGGTTAGCAAGACTTCAAGGTTTTTGAGAAACGCCCGAGCGTTCGGATGGAGCCGAGAGGGGCGACCCCAATATGGCCACGCAGGGCGTCCGTTGGAACTCGGTGAAAGGAGGAACGATCTTCATTTTCTCGACCATGATCCGTACATACATGGTGAATTTGAGCGGGAGAGTAAGTGGCAATATCTTGGCCGTCTTTCATACCCCTCACTCTCTCGGCTGGTGAGTCGGGCGAAATAACGCTCAATGTCAGGCAAGGCGTAATGATCGGCCGTCAGCATACTCCTGTGCGCCCGAAGAGTGTCGGAGACCCAAGACATATCGGAGGGGTCTCGGGCTATATCCGGCTGAACATCGGCCGCTTCTTCATTCGACCCTCCTTCGTTGTTGGCCTCCTGGCCTGAGAAACTAGCAGCGGGCTGGACAACCTCTTCATCAGCCGCTTCATCTCGGCCGTCCCCGGCATCAGGCATAACCTCGTCCTCGACCTGGACGGCTCTCGGTTCCTCATCATCATCTAGGTCGATCACCTCGACATACTCATCTTGTTCAGCGCCGGGGGCATCGACCGATGGTGGTGAAGAGTTACTCGACCGAACAGTAGAGTGAACGGAAGAGTGGGAGCTAGAGTTGGTCTTTGCTCCAGAGAAGTCTTGCGCCGAAGAATCAGCATTTTTGTCACCCGAAGACGACTTAGAGTCCGCTTCAGGGGTATTGGGCTCGCCCGGCCTCGACATATATGTGGCGAAGGACTGGAACGGTTTTCCGGGAATACGGGCAGTTAACTTTGTCCGTGGCATACACAGACACCTGTGATAAAGGGATCGAGTCAGGTCGATCGAGCAAAGCACTCGTGAGAGGGGGCGAGCTGGCCATCCCTCGACCTGACACCCCCTATCACGAGGCGTGGAAAAGCACGAAGTACTTTAAAGAAAAAACTCAAGTTTAAAAGAGTAAAAGGGAGCGTTCGACTCGTACCTTAAGCAGGTGTTGAAGATCGGTCGCGAAGAGACAGAAACAGCTTCGAATGCAAGTCGGCGGCAGACGAGTCGGTCGTTGGCAGAGCAAATCTTGAAAGTGTGAGAAATGAACTCATCTGAAGGGGTATTTATAGTGAAGACCCATGGCGCGAAGGGGACCGGGAGACGAAGCGTCGTAACGTTTCGTCTTCTCACCAATGGTTGTCTCCAGACAACCTCGGAAACACCAAACGTCACGTCTTAAATGTCAGGAAAAACCAACCGTCGCGACAGCACGGCCGATGGTTGACGAGCGGTCGACACCGCCCTACAGAGAAAGCGAACGGCCGCGCCCGTTTCTTCAAGAGAACATTCCTGGGGGCATCGATTCAAGCCTCAGCCCGCTCTTAAGCGACCTAGGCTTGGGGGGCAACTGTTCCTGGGTGTATTAGCAAATACGAGGACTGCCAACAGCAATTGGACCTGCGGCCCAGCCCATCACGATCGGCCCAACACGCTGCTTGGAGCGCAATTCTCGCCGGCCGAAATTCTCGCAAAACGGTCGGACATCATCAGATATATATCGCCATTCGCACATGGCATCAGGTACGTTCTCTAACCTTGTGCTATCTGCCCGAGCGACCTCTCACTAGATCGTCGGAGTGTCTTTGCAGGTACCACCCGAGGTGCTCAACGCGTGAAGCCAGGACCGGTCCTTTCAACCCTCTCAACGACCGGCCCATCAGACGAAGCAACAAACACTTCAACTCTTCATTGGTCAAGGTACGATCAACACCTATGTTATTCGTCTCATTCATGATAAGACTGAACCCAATTACACAATTTTATAAATATTTAATTAAATTATATGCAGCAAACAATTGTATTTTCTTTTGAAGCAGCAAGCAATTGTATTGGATAGTAGAGATCACTATATATAAACACTATTTTATGTTGTTGGGTTCCATCTATAATTGAGAAATCGGACTACATGAATGTATTCTGTCCTACCATTTTTAATCTAAAGTATGCAACATGAGCCATTTTCGCAAAGAAATATACGATAATCCTTTTAAATTGCAACGCACATATTTCTTGATAGATTTTTGGTGGATTCTTTTTTGATAGATTGTAAGCCATATATACAATGTAGTATAACCCTTTGAGGTATTGTATTGTGATTGATGGATTTTTTTTAATGAGCAAAGTTATATCATAGCGGGTATACGGGGTAGTCAAACCCATTTATTAGATATCATGCTAAATTAGAGTTTATTATAGCGGGGATATAAATATATTAGAGTTTCGCGCTGCTATTTCAAAGTAGTGTGAGGAAGTCTTTAATCTTTTGATTGTTTGTTTTTCATAAAACAAAATAAAGGAGGGTACACAATCCCTTAATGAGAAACTAACACCGTTAGATTTAACGATATAATCTACCATCAGAGAGAGGGGTCGTCCTGATCCTCTCAAGGGTCAGGGGAAATGATGTCAAACATATCATATTAATTTTTCTTAAATTAATTATTAAAATGCATTTTTAAACAAAATAAATGTGGACACAAATATTTTATAAATTCTTAAAAAATTAATTTGTCATTCTTAATATGTTATATGAAAATATATTTTTAAAAGTGATGCCCAAATGTCTATTTAAGAATATGGAATCAAAAATAAGATTAAAAATAATTTATTGGGCATTTTTAAGGTATGCCAAAAAAAAGTGACTTGAGATTTTATACATAGTACTATGCCTATTTTTATCAATCATTAGTACTGTCACGGGTCATGCAGGCTAACTAATGATGCATCGGTCCCCACCATTAACCCAAAGGTGACACGATGATGATCGACGGTCGATCACCGGGTCGGTTTTAATAACATTGATAAAAAATATAGAATTGTATTATTTGATTGTTCCAAATTAGCTTACGGATTTCAAATATTTATTGTCATATGAATTACTTAGCCAATATTTTTGCAAGCACATGATCATGTTGGATTTCAACATATTTGTATTATATGTTTGCATAGTGTATCCAAGCTATATGCATTAACATCGGAGTCAAGAATAGATAATAGCTATTAACAGATCTCTCCTTGAAGGGTCTGTATACAACATCTCTAAATTTGCAGTAGCTCTTAATTCTGGGAAGTACCGTGCAAGTGGCACGAGTACAGGCTGAATTAGAAGTTGCAAGCTATCATTATTTTTGTTTTCCATGTAGGTATTTTCCTCGAACATTGATTAATACAATTCGAGAAAAAAATATATAAATATTTATAAATATATGTTAATAATACATTTTCTAAAATTATTATACAACATAATAGCTAAATTTTAGATAATGTCCAAAATATTTAATATCTCACACAATGCACTTAAATTTTAGATATTGTCAATTTTTTAAGTTACAAGTGAATGCCGACCCGTGCTGGCACGGGTGAATCATCCTAGTATATATATATATATATATATATAGAGAGAGAGAGAGAGAGAGAGAGAGAGAGAGAGAGAGAGAGAGAACATGGCATCCATGGAAGATTGGAGAAGAAAACTCTAAATGACTCTTATATTGATAAAGGTAAAATGATACAAATGAGAAAAGTTGAAAATGAAATGATTACAATAAGTCTCTTTATATAGGCAACTACTAACTAACTCACTAATTACAAAAGCTATATCTCTAATACTAAAGTTATATCTCTAATAGTCACCCGCAAGCTAGAAGGTGTTTACAACACTTCTAGCTTGGGATGAGCAAAAAGAAAATACATCAAGTCAAAAGAAAATTACAATAAAAAATGCCGGAAATACATCGGCAGAAATCAAAGCCATAAGCCAAATGCTTTAACCATCATGTAGAAGTCACAACTGAAGACTATAACCACTCGGAGAAAGTTTTCCCTAGATAAATAGTTAAAGAGTCGAGCACCTCCTAAGGTAGTTGCTTTTGCATGGTGTGTCCTCCTTAATAGGCTCCCAACTGAGACTAACCTATTTCATACGTGTGTTATTAACGACATGTCCGCTGCTGGTTGTGTTGTGGAGACCCTTTGGAGGAAGAGAGTCATCTGTTTTTGACGTGTGAGTTTGCTGTAAGGTTGTGGTACTTAGTGTTTAGATGATTGGGTTTGGTGGTGGTTCTCCTGCCAAATCTCCCTACTTAGTTTGTTTTCTATCATCTTTACTGGGTCAGTCCAAATAAAAGGAGGAATGAGCTAATTATGATCTGACATTCACCCTCCGCTATTTGGGAGTCTAGGAATGGAATGATATTTGCTAATAAAACAAAGGACCCTTTTGAGACCTTCTTTTTGATTAAGTTTTACATTACTCATGAAATTAGCTTTTGGTTAAGGTTAAGTCTAGCCATTGCTTGTTCTATGAGTGGTGTGTGGCCCCTGGGAGCGTGTCTCTAGGGGTTAGGATAGGAGCAATTGATTGTGTGGGAATTAGGATCTTCCACGATGTGGACCTGTATAGTTTGGTTTAGACCGATAGTTATTGGTTTTGCTTCTATGATGTGGCCCTTTTTGTCACACTTCCCGTATCCATATGTACATAAGTTCTTGTGTTCCTAAAAAACACATCACACTATAGTTTGCTGTTTTAAAAAAAAATTACGGAACATAAGAAAATGATTAGAAATAGTAAGGAAAACAACAGTGGAATAGTATGTCTAGAAGTCAAAACTATAGTTCTTAACTAAACAAGAACAAAGAAGTAAATCCCAACAACAAAACAAATGAAAAGTGTTTAATCAGAAAATAACTTCTTTCAAGAATCTTCAGCGATGATTAAGAAGTCCATGAACAGATTTCCTATCAGGCATACTGGGAATGAGACTCGTTTGACTTGAAGAAAACTCACGACGAGGCTCGATTGAAGGATCTCAAAGCCAAAAACTATTTGTTCTAGGCGATCGATAGAAACACTCTTGAATAGATCTTGAAGGTTGATTCCGCAAAAGATATTTGGGATTCTCTCAAGCAGAAACATCAAGGATCTTCGAATGTTAGATGAACAAAACTCCAGGTGCAGAGGCGCGAATTCGAAGTGTTAACGATGAAAGAAGGGGAATCGGTGAATGATTACTTTGCAAGAACGTTGTCAATTGCAAACAAGATGAAAGGGCTTGGAGAGGTTATGAACGAAACCATGATTGTTGAAAAGATCTTGAGATCCATGACTGCAAAATACAACTATGTAGTGTGTTCAATCGTCCAATCAAACGATGTTGAAAAGATATCAGTTGACGCACTACAAAGTAGTATACTGATTGAGGAGCAACGTATGAAGGGTCAAAAGGAAGAGGAGCAAGCTCTAAAAACTACTGGAGGTGGAAGAGGAAGAGGTAGAGGAACCGGAAGGGGAAGAGAAAGACAGAGCTCGAAGGAGAACGTTGAATGCTACAAGTTCCGTAAATTGGGCCATTACCAATACGAATGCCCCACCTTGGAAGAGAAATCAGCAAACTACACCGACTTTGATGATGAAGAAGAGATGTTGCTCATGGCTTTCAAGGACTCCAAATTTGCAGAACAGGTAATAATTTGGTTTCTAGATTCTGGGTGTAGCAATCATATGTGCGGGGTAAAGGACTGGTTCTTTAATCTTGATGAAAACTATAGAGAAACAAAGAAAAAATTAGATGATCATTCAAGAATTGAAGTGAAGGGAAAAGGTAGTATCAAGCTTAGAATTGAACGTAGGATACAGATCATCATTGAGGTGTATTACATTCCCAATTTGAAAGACAATTTGCTAAGCATTGGGCAGCTACAACAAAAGAGGTTGAAGGTTGTGTTTGAAGATGATGAATGTAAAGTGTACCACAAGGAAAATGGGTGATAATGAGTTACTGTGATGGCTAAGAACAAGATGTATGATGTGAAAGCAACACCAATCAACTCAAAGATGTTTGAAAACTACTAGTGAAGATATGACGCATTATGGCACAAGAGGTACGCAGGCGCCTCAAGACAAGGACTCAAGTTGCTTCAAAGAAAAAGACATGGTTAGAGGGTCGCGTAAATACAAGATACTTGATAGGGTGTGTGCAGAATGCCAAGTAGGGAAGCAACAATGGGAATCAATGTCAAGACAGAGCAATTCGAGGGCATCAAGGAAGCTTGAATTGATTCATTCAGATATCTGTGGACAAATCACACCTCCATCCAATAGCAAAATGAGGTATTTCATATCTTTCATAGATGATTATAGTAGGAAGAGTTGGGTTTATTTTCTCTCGAGAGAAGTCTGCGCTTTTGATACATTTAAGAAGTTTAGATTGATGATAGAAAAGGAGTCCCAAAGCAGATATTAGTTGCCTTAGAATCGATAGGGGGAATTTAATTCCATTGAGTTTAATGAATATTGCACCGAACATGGAATTAAAAGGCAATTTATCACGCTTATACTCCACAACAAAATGGAGTGGCAGAGAGGAAAAATAGGACTGTTATGAATATGGTTAGAAGTATGTTGTGTGAGTCTAAATTGGAGAAACAGTTTTGGCCAGAGGCTATCAAGTGGTCATTTTATATCCTTAATAGATGCCCCACAATTTTTGTGAAAGATGCTACTCCTGAGGAAGCTTGGAGCAGTCTAAAACCCTCTGTTAGGCACCTTAGGGTATTTGGCTGTGTATGTTTTGTGCATGTCCCTGATAATCATAGAAGAAAACTAGATGACAAAAGTGTTAAATGCATTTTTCTTGGGGTGAGTGAGGAGTCTAAAGCCTATAGACTCTATAACCCAACCACCAAGAAAATTGTAATTAGCAAAGATGTCACCTTTGCTGAAAATGAGACATGGCAATTTGAAAATAGTGAGAATGGGAGTTCTGCAGAATGTGATTTAGATGGCAGTGAGGCTAGTGGTGCTAATATTTGGGAGGAAAATCATGAGGTGCAGGACACACATCCACCACGAGGAGAGAGTACTGATGCTGTTGTGAGTGATGATGTGAGTCAAAATATTGATACCACAGCTGCAAATGTGAATGAGGCTGATGCAGGAAGTGTGAATGACTCCAAAGATAACAGAACTCGAGTGAGATTGCCTCCAGCTTAATTAGAGGACTACATGGTTGGGTGTGCTACTCTAAGTGATGATGATGATGATGACACTGGGAATTTGGATTTGTATAGCTTGATAGTCTGTGCTTCTGGTGATCCTCTCACATATGAAGAGGTTGTCAAGCATGACAAATGGAGGATGGCAATGGATAGTGAGATTGTCTCAATTGAGAAAAACAATACATGGGAATTGGTAGAATTTCCAAGTGGAGGGAAGAAAATTGGAGTCAAGTGGGTCTACAAAACGAAGTACAATGAAGAAGGGAAGGTTGAGAAGTATAAGGCTAGGTTGGTAGCCAAAGGATATTCTCAAGAGCTTGGGGTTGACTATTCTGAAGTTTTTGCTCCGGTTGCTAGGTGGGACCCTATAAGATCAATATTGGCAGTAGTTGTAAATGAGGGATGGAAAGTTCATCAACTAGATGTTAAAAGTGCCTTTCTTCATGGTGAATTAGAGGAGGTTGTTCATGTTGATCAATGATAACTCTATTTTATATAGAGTATTTCATATGTTTAAACTTAGTATTTGCTCTCTTTCAAGTAATAACAAAGAGTTTATATAGTATTTAGTGTGATATATGATAACTTGAGTGATTTGAATGGTTATAGTTATTATTAGGCCATTTTGGATATATTGTGGTATGTTTGATGTTTTGTTCAAAGCAGGTCTCAATGCTAATCGCATCAAATGCTCTGCCGACCGATCCTGCATCAAATCTGCACTACTTGATGAATAAGCAGTCTGTTTCATATGCACCACTTGCAATTGATGACCTCCCGCCTGGTTCTCTTGATGCCATCCCACCTTGTATAGTAGGCGCCTACCATTCACACATAGCTATAGGCATAGCTTTCAAGAGTCACCAACATAGGGACACATGTTCTATCATCATGGAACCGCCCTATGTGATTAGTCAAAGATTTTAACTTGGGATAAACCTCTGAAAAGCAACTACAACTATGATCCACTCAAGATTACTTCAACATGAAGGAAGGAAGCACCTCTCTTGAAGACTATAAAAGGACCTCACATCTTCATTTGGAAATATATCACAATCCATAAGTTAGATCAAAATTTCAATATACATAGTTAGTTTCTATTTTATAAGAGGGAAAGGAAGGAATTGACAAATCCTCCTTAACTCGTTTTCATAGTGTTTGTATAGTGCTAAGGAGTAATGCTAGTGCATTGCTAAAAGATTTCATACAAAGGTTTTCAACATTTGTAACTTCTCTCTTGTTGTTTCTCTTTTGTGATTTCTATTATATAAACATGGTCTATTCAGTTTATATATATCTTGCAATGTCTCTTGTTAGCTAAACCTTTCTTAGTTGGAATGTTCTAATCATTTAATAAGCTTTTAAGTAAGTATGATGCATGTATGTATGTTAGTACTTTAGTTCTTGCTTGATAATCTTTCCAAACTTATTTTGAACTTGATCACTTAGAATAAGTAAGATTTGTAAATGACCAGAAATGGCTTACAATTAATAACTCAAGAACTAATATGGGTGAGTGTTTTACATAAAGAAAACTTTGTGAAAACCATGCTAAGTCCTAGAGATAGGATAGTATAGTCCATAGGATAGTTGTGGGTACTTAAAATACAAGAGTGAATTTATTTTAGCAACTTGGATAATTGTTAGGAGGCAAGATAGGCATTGACACCCTTTTCTTTCTTCGTGCATAGAACAAGGATCATAAGAGCTGGTAATGATACTCTGAAGAAAGTGACCGAAAGGCACATAGCTAATGCAACAACATTCAGTGCAGCTGCATCACATACTGCATCAAACACTTATAAGTAAATTACTTGATAAAGACATTCCAACTAGCTTTTCTCTTTTACACTATCAACATTTTTTACTTTGCTTTCTAACTTAGTTGTGATCATCAAACAAAATCCAAAATTATTTTGTTACTTAGTTACTTTACACTTTATTACTTTATATTGATTTTAAAAGTGAGTTTTTCAATCTCTGTGGGTTCGATCTTTTTACTACTTGTTTTTGGACAGTGTATACTTGCACACAAGTGTATGTGATTTCCATGCACCAATCAACCCAAAGGTTACATAAGAAAAAGGCAAGAAAATAGAGTGTATAGATTGAAGAAGGCCTTGTATGGCCTAAAACAAGCTCCTAGAGCTTGGTATAGTAGAATTGAGGCACACTTTGAGAAGGAGGGTTTCAGAAAATGTCCTCATGAACATACACTCTTCACTAAGCAAGATAGCAGAGGAGGTTTGCTAGTGGTCAGTTTATACGTTGATGATGTTTTGTTCACTGGAAACAATGAATACTTAATTGAGGAGTTTAGAGGTTCTATGAGAAAAGAATTTGATATGACTGACCTTGGGGGAATGAGACACTTTCTTGGAGTTGAGGTGATACAAGACAAGGGCACCATCTTCATCACTCAACAGAGATATGCTAAGGAAGTGGTGAATGTTTCTCTATGACAGATCGCAAACCCAGAACTAGTCCCGCATTGGTTGGTAATAAGATTTGCGAGAGATGATGAAGGAAAACTTGTGGATACTACAATGTTCAAACAATTGGTTGGAAGCTTGATGTACTTGAATGCCACTAGGCCCGATCTCACTCATTCAGTAAGTGTGATCAGTAGATATATGGATATACCCACAGAGAAACATTTGATGATAGCAAAGAGAATATTGAGGTACTTGAAGGGAATTTCAGAACTTGGGATCTGCTACAAGAAAAGATCAGCAGCTAATTTCTTACTGCGATAGTGATTATGCAGGCGACTTGGACGATCGTAAGAGAACTTCTGGATACGTTTTTATGCAGAGTAATGGTGTTGTTTCGGTCCTCTAAGAAATGCCCATTCATTGTAACACTCTCACGACCGAGGCGCGCGAGTTTGTAGCATTTGCTTCATTGTGTGTGCCAAGGTATTTGGCTAAAGAGAATTCTAGAGGAGTCAAGTTGAAGCGAGAAGATGTTTAATCGTTTTTGTGATAATAGTTCCACCATCAAGCTATCAAAGAACCCCGTTATGCGCGGAAGAAGCAAGCACATCGACGTGATCGAGTTCCACTTCGAGGAATTTTTATGTAGAGAAGGTCTTGTAGAGTCAAGAAATCGCTTACCTGATTTGCAAAGATGTTTGATATACTGACTAAGAACTTGAAGACTGATAGTTTTGTAAAGCTTAGAAAGTGTTTGGGAATTTGTTCTCTATCTGATTGTAATTTTGATGTAAATAATCTGCAAACTTAGTAAGTTTCAGATTAAGGGAGGATAAACTCCAAGCTTGGGTGCAAGTGGTTAATGCACTCCATCTAAAGGGACTGATTCGGCTAGTACCCGAGTTCGATCCTGGATGGAACAAATTGGAGCCAGCTTTACTTACCTCCCGGCTGAACTCCGGATTATTCAGGGCCCCTTTCCCCTGGACACCGGAGTGGGGTCAAAGACCCCTAGACCAAAAAAAGATTAAGGGAGGATATGTTAGTAGTAGTTTTAATAATTGGGCCTGTTTGTTGCAGTGTTGTGGGCCTTTTTGTTAGTTTCTGTTGGTCCAATTGTTCGGCCTTATTCTTGACCCGTTTAGTGGTTGACTTGTGTAAATGTACTTAAGTCACTTTGGTCAATGGAATAATCAATGATTCAATTGCAATTCTATGTCTTCTTACCTTTACAATTTCCCCCCCCCCCCCTTCTCCCACCACCACCATTAGACACCATACCCCCACAAAAATCATTTATCCCTATTTTACCGATTAAAAAAATGTAAAACGTATTTTTCTATTATTAGGATAAATCCGTTTTGCAATAAAAATTGAAACCGGATTTATCTATTATCTGCAATTTTCAAAACTGGATTTATCTATAAATCTAGCCTCAATTTTTCTTTATGCAAAACGATTTATCTATTTAATAGATAAATCTAGTTTTAAAAAATTCAAAATCCTAAAAATAGATAAATCTGTTTTTCGAAATAAAATAGATAAATCTGTTAAAAAATTATAATTATTTTCAAAAATAAAAATAAAATAATTATTTTTAAAAAATTGCAAAACGAATTTATCTATTAAAATGATAAACGCGTTTTGCATTTTTCCTAAAAGGGGTAAAATGGGAAGTGTGGGGGTATGAGGTCTAGTGGCGGGGTACAAAAAATGTTATCGATATATTTTTTTCTTTTAAAAATATAATTATCTGTTATAAAGGAAAGGAACACTGGATATACACTGTATTTCCTTGCCATATAAGTTCAAGACTTCGGGTATGAAAACCATAATTATGGTTGTATGAAAACATCAAATTATTTAAACTACTATTTTAAAATGACAATTTGTCTTGATAATATTATTCTTCCAAGTTAAAAAAAATTCCTTACTATACTTATGTGTGAATTTATATTTTTGATTTGCAAATAATTCATTTTGAATAAAGAAATAATTATGGTTGTATGAAAACAATAAATTATTTAAATTACTACTATTTTAAAATGACAGTTGTGCTGATAATATTATTCTTCCAAGTTAAAAAAATTCCTTACCATACTTTTGTGCGAATTTATATTTAGGATTTGCAAATAATTCATTGTGTATAAAGCTATAATTATGGTTGTATGAAAACATGAAATTATTTAATTACTATTTTAAAATTACAGTTGTGCTGATAAGATTGTTCTTCCATGTTAAAAAAAACTTGGTATAAATCGGGTATCCTCTGCGCGCAACTGCAGAGACTAATCCTTCGAGCCAGGTAGGACCACAATTGGCGGCAAAACTATCCCTCAAGAGATTTAACACTGCTGCATGCCCAAGGCTGGATTCGCAAAAAATTCATTAGTATACTTTTGTGTGAATTTATATTTTGGATTTGCAAATAACTCATTTTGTATATACACATAATTATGATTGTACGAAAACATCGAATTACTTAAATTACTATTTCAAAATGACAGTTATGCCGATAAGATTATTCTTTCCAAGCTTAAAAAAAATTCCTTACTATACTTTTGTGTGAATTTCAATTTTGGATTTGCAAATAATTATGGTTGTATGAAAACATTCAGTTAATGAAATTACTATTTTCAAATGACAGTTGTGTTGATAAGATTATTCTTCCAAGTTTTTAAAAAAATCCCTTACTATACTTTTGTGTTAATTTATATTTCTTGATTTGCAAAAGAAAACTTCTCTATTGAAATATATATTTTTTTAACAAAATCATTTTTAGCTAAAAAAAAAGAAAAAAAAATTATGCTGAGATTTCAAATATTAATTAATGCCATATATATATATATATATATATGGCATCGAGATCAAATCAAATCACACAATAAATAGGTAATAATATCTATATTTTACTTTATTTCCTCCAATTTTATAACTTCTCCCATATGTTCACATCTAAGTCTACATACATTCCCATACCATAGACAGTCTCACTCACCAAGTCTCCTATAAAAAATGCTACTTTGAAATGAAATAAAACAATAATCTCACCACTATCATATTCATATTCATAGTACGTAACAATGACACGTTATTCTATCCCCACTACACTACTTTTTTTCTTTTGTCTTTATTTCTGCATTATTTCTCATTCGCATTCTCTAAACAATAATAATGGGTTCACCGTTGAACTAATTCACCGTGACTCGTCAAAATCACCACTCTACAACCCCACTGAAACTCAATTCCAAAGACTCAACAATGCTATTCATCGTTCCATAAACTATGCCAATTACGTCGTCAGCAAAGTCTCACAAACTGATCCACAAACAACTGTAATTTCTGATAAAGGTGAATATCTTATGGAATATGCAGTTGGTACACCACCATTCAAACTCTATGGTATTGTTGATACAGGAAGCGATATTGTTTGGCTTCAATGTAAACCTTGTGAAGATTGCTACAACCAAACATCACCTATCTTTGATCCTTCAAAATCATCAACATATAAAACCCTCCCTTGTAATTCTAACGCATGTCAATCTCTGGAGAATACTCAATGTTCTAGCGATAATGATTGTGAATATAATATTCAATACGGCGATGGTTCAATTTCACAAGGTGATCTTAGTGTTGATACTCTTACTTTGGGCTCCACAAACGGTCCTCGTATTTCATTTCCTAAAACTGTTTTAGGATGTGGACATGAGAACACCGGGACTTTCCAGGGTCAAAGTTCAGGTATTGTTGGGATTGGAGGTGGCCCTGTTTCTTTTACAACTCAATTGAGTTCTCCTATTGGTGGAAAATTCTCATACTGTTTGGTTCCAATATTTTCGGATATAAATGTTACTAGTTCACTTAACTTTGGAGATTCCGCTGTGGTTTCTGGTAAAGGAGCTGTTTCGACTCCGTTAGTTCAACCTCAAGGTGGCACAACTTCAAACGTCTTTTACTATCTTACCCTTGAAGGGTTTAGTGTAGGAAATGAAAAAATAGAATTTGAATCCAACGGTGGGTTTTCTGAGGGTAATATAATAATTGACTCGGGTACGACATTGACTCTATTGCCTGATGACTTGTTATCTAGGTTGGAAGCAGCGGTGGATAAGTTTGTTAAATATGAGCGTGTTCAAGGTCCTGATCAAAAACTAAGTCTTTGTTATAAAATCTCTTCTCAAGAGAATTTACAAGTTCCAGTAATTACAGCACATTTTAGTGGTGCGGATGTTGTGTTGAATGGTTTGAACACATTTATTCTTGTTGAGGAAGGGATTGCGTGCTTTGCTTTTACAACAGCTCCAGCGGGACTTGGCTCCATCTTTGGGAATGTAGCTCAGCAGAATTTGTTGGTTGGTTATGATCTTCAAAAGAAAACAGTGTCTTTTAAATCTACTGATTGTACTAAGCAATAATACTAAATAAAATCAAGTGTTGTTGTTTAGTTCATTATCTTAATAAGAGAATTGTAATTCTAAATCTATTTTTGCTTTAATATTTCTATTGAATTGTTTTCTTAAGAGGAGAATTTCTTCTTTTTTATTTCTTAAGAAAAAAATTCATATATGCATATACTAGATTGGTTTTAAACAACTAAATTAATAACCATATGAAAAAGACATTATTGCGTGTAGGCATGGTAATCGGGCGAGTAGGGGGTAGATTTTGCATCCTCCTTTTCTGCCCGTTTCTTTATCAGGGTAAGGTTTTGCATCCTCCATCCTCATCCCAAACAGGGACGGGTTCCCCGCGTATACATGTTTTCGCCACAAATTTGTAGGATAAATTAAAAAATATATTTATGATAATTAATAAAATAAAATCATAATTATTATACAATGATAAACTAAAGTTAAAAGAACTAAAATAGACTTTTCTATTAAAAAAGATCGAAATTTAAAATAAACAAAACTTATGAAACCAAATGAATGAGTGTACATGCATAAAATAAAATAATTATTAATTAATATTTTGTCGAACGGGCGCGTGCGGGGTGGGTATCGGCATGCCCGAACCCCACCCCATCCCCGTCCCCAACCAAAGCGGGCTTTTCCAGTAAAACTCGGGGCAGAGCGGGTGGGTGCCCACGGGTTCGGGTTTTATTGTCATGCCTAATTATGTGCAACCTTCACAACAATTCAAGCCATGAGACAAATGGATTGAACTAAAAGGATCTTCAGCATTTCTTGCATTAGATGTTATTCGCGCCATTCCTTTTCCATATAATCTATTAGGATTCAGATCCTCGACAACAATTGTCTACAACAATTTCCTAAAGCAATCATTTCAACCATTAGATTAAATGATTGGTTGTAATGTCGAATGACAAAACGCCAAATTTACATTCTAACACTCTCACTGTTAAGAGTCTCACATCGGATGAGATATGGCCTGAAAAAGAGTTTATAAGTGGGTGGCATCCCTCACCTTACAAGCCGGTTTTGTGGGGTTGAGTTAGGCCTTAAACCACATTCTAAGATGGTATCAGAGCCAACCCAAGATCCGTTGGGCCACCCGCTATCGGGCCACTCGGGTCACGCTCCAGTTGTCCAGTCCTGGGCGTGAGGGGGGTGTGTTAAGAGTCCCACATCGGATGTGATATGGCCTGAAAAAGAGTTTATAAGTGGGTGGCATCCCTCACCTTACAATCCGGTTTTGTGGGGTTGAGATAGGCCTTAAACCACATTTTAAGATGGTATCAGAGCTTATATACTAACCAACTAATGGGTCTTACTACTAACTAATGGGCTTACTATCGATATTTCAACACTCACCAAACTCTGCATTAGTTTCTTACACACCAAATCTATTAGAGAATCTTATTTTGCATTATCACTGTTGGACTCATTGCTTTACTCAACGTTGCTGCTAGCTTCTTCTTCTTCATTGTTGGAAGAAATTTTAGAATTTAATAGTTTTCAGTTTCTTTATTTTTAATAGTTTTTCACATGGAGAAATAGATGAAGGATAAATAAAGCGAAGTCATAAAAATAATAAAAAGAATAAAAAATAGAGTAAAAGAATTTCAATGATACCTGGATGGGTTAGAATGAAGCTGGAAGGTTGTAACAATGGAAGGGATGAAACGGAGAGTCGAAGATGAAAAAAAGTTGGAACATAGGAAATCAATAAAAAAACATGAATGGATAGTCTCTTATTTTTTTTATTCTGTTATTTTTTATTACTTTTCATTTAATATCACAACCATTCATTTAATCTAATGGCTAAAATTTTTGATTTAGAAAACTGATGTAGACAATTTTTGTGGTGGATCTGATTCCCTGTTGTTTAGTGTAAAAGAGGGTTAGAAACTGATCTGTGATCAATTGGAACTTTGGTGCCCCAATTTGTGTTTTAATGTGTTTTTTAGTATGTTCTAACATGCGATGCTATAGCATCAGAGTTTTGCGTCAGGTGAAAGAGAAAGTGCTAAAAGCGCTAAAGTGGTAGTACTTCTACTTTATGTCGCATATGTGCAGAGTAGGTGCACACTTTTTTTGCTACAGCCACCAACCAATAAGCTTAATGAGGACACTTGTCTACTTTGGAGTGTATGAAAAATAGTTGGTGGAATGTCTTATCAACTCTTTTTGGAGATATTTGGAGAAATATAGAAACTTTATCTTCTCCATCATGCACTTTCATGTTGGTTCAAATAAGAGAGAGATAGACATATTTTTCCTCCATTATTACTTACAAGCAACAGTTCATCATCATCAAGTGGAAATTCTTAACTGCGATGCTGCAAGCAATGCTACAGCATCTCTGGAACTGTTACTACAAGGAAGTTTGTATAGTATATAAAATCTCTTGTACTATTTTCTTTTCTTTGTATTTCAGCAAGATGACTTTAAATTCCATCTTTTTTTATATTTTATTGTTGATTCTCATCATGAGCTAAACCTTGCATAGTTGGGATGCTATAACTATGTAACAAAGTTTAATTGTGATGTTTGATGTTTAGTATTATCCTTTCGAAACAATGTTTCAAACTTATTTTAGAACTGATCATCTAAATATAAGTACCATTTATAGATTCAGACACGGTTTATAAATTGATCTCAAAGGTTAATATGGGTATCGGTTGTTAAAGGACACTTTAACATATCCTTACTTCAAACCTAGTCATAGGAGAGCAAAGCCCATAGGGTTAATACTGTGGGTATTTCATATACAGGGGTGAACTTATTTAGAGCTTAGACATAAGACTTGTAATGAAACCCTAATCATAGTGACTGAAAGGCGCGCTTCAGTGCTATAGCATCAGACATTGCATTAATTTGTTTTAATGGATTTACATACTGAAAGTTAATCCAACTCACTTTCATTTTGAATATCTACCAACCCTCTACTGTTATTATTACATTTCTTTTGTTTACATTATATGTTTCAAAAACTTGTTATTTTATTTTTGCTTCTCTCAATAATTTGCAAACCAAATTAAACTCTAAAATTAACATCAATTCCTGTGGGTACGATTATTACGTTTTCACTATATTACTTGTTGTGGTTGTGTACACTTGCTCATTACCTTTTCACACAACATGAGGTTTTAGTGGAATTATTCTTAATTGCAGACCACTCTCCTTCTTCTTTAGCATATATGAAACTAGTTGTAACTTCCTATCCTAAGGTATTGCTTCAAAAGAAATTCACTTCTTGGACCTAAGGTATTGCTTCACCTCACTACGTGTTACATGAATGATGATTTGATTTCTCTATGTCTGATTCAGCTTTGGAAGGGATTCAGGAGAGGGGACAAGCCTCATCCACATTTGGGATCTAGCAAGGACTATAATATCGATTTGAACCTTAAGGTTATTTATCTTTTATTTTCTTTGTTATTGATTCATCTGCTCATGACTTGCACACTACATATAGACATGATTCTCATTTTGTCTAACCAATTTTTCCTTTCTGATTGAATTAGTTGAAGCTGGAATACTAGGTACCTATGTGTCCATAGATCCATTGCTAAAATTATCGAAAGGTTAGTTTTAAACCATAGCGGAAACTTCCTGCCAACTTAAAAATCCGCAGGAAATAATTATTCACGAACGAAATAATCGGAACCTTAATCCATTGAAAAATCCATGAGAAACTAATGAAAATCCACAGAAATGGCGAAAATTCTAGTAGTGAAAAGTCTTTCCTTGCCTAAATTGGTTTTTCACTTGTCATTAGCGGTGATTGTAAAAATAATGACATTAAGTTTCATTATTTCGTTTAATTGAGTTTTACAACAATACTTAAAATAATATATTTTTTATAACCCCACCTGTTAGTAGTTTAATTTGGTTTCTGACGATTAATTTATGTTCCAGCAAGGGCTAAAAATCCCCACACAGATTGGGCTGGGCACAATTCGATCCACAATAGCAACACACCGCGCTCACACCACAGTTTCTCGTGTCCAACGGTCAGGATCCGTCGCACAGATCTGACGCTCAGGACCGGCCATCTTCTTCTATTAATATGGGTGCTACCACCCATTTCCCGATACGCTTTCCACTCTTGCACATTCTGCCTCATTCAAATACTGATTTAGGCATCAGAGTGTCTGGTACCCCCACTCAACGTGGGATTGCGGCCACCTCGAGACAACCGAGCTCAATCTTCATCATCCAGGTCCACGAAGCAGGAAACACAAGTACCCCGAATCAGGTAACTCCCGAGATCCAGTACCGAACATTGGCGACCACAGTGGGAGTTTAATCGTTCGCTTCCGCTCTATCTTGCTTTTTCCTCTGATCTTCGACAACTTCACCTCGTCCCATGTCTCCATGAGGAAGTCCCCCAACTCGAGCGCAGTCCTGAGCTCAGGCCGCAAGCGTCGTAGCTCCCTCGCAGCCCGACGAGACCCTTGAAGGACACGTTCAAATGTTGTCATACGAAGAAGTTTCGCGCGTGCCCATCCCAAATGAGACCTCCTTTTCTACCGAGTGAGTTTCGCCGTGACCACGCTCCAGCATTACAAGTTGTCAACCACCTACTAGATGTACTAGAATGCCGCAGCTGAGATTTGGTCCATTAGGGACAATCCAGGATGGAAATGGCCGCACTAGCTAGAGTTCGTACTGTTCAGCCCTCGGGACGAGTTCAACCGGGTTCCCCTCAAACTGCTGTCTCTCGCCGACGCCGAGTCCCCGCATGCTTGCCCGACCCTACGACTCACCCGTCCGAAGAGAGAAGTAGCGGGGAAAACCTCCGACTCCACCCTCCCCACCTGGTTCTGAATCTGATCAAGATGACTCCGGCAACTCCTCCTCGGATTCCTCCTCTTCCCAGAGCCTATCTCCTAAGAAAGCCTCTCACAAGAAGAAGTCTACCGGAAAAGGACGTCGGTCACAGGCAAGTCCCTTTGTCCCGAACATAGAACATTACAAGATTCCAAAATCCTGCGAAAAATCGCCGCCTTTGAATGCATCTGATGGAAAGGGTGACCCCGACGAGCACATGGACGATTTCGACCGCACGCTGGATTACCGTGATGCCCCTGAGAAAGTACGATGTAAACTCTTCCCTCTCACCTTCAAGAAAAGCGCCTCAAAGTGGTACAAGGATCTTCCACCGGCCTCGATATCATCTTGTGACTAGTTTACCAAGCTCTTCATAGCGCGATTCACGACATCGAGGCTCAAACACAAGTCAGTGGACATTCTGCGGACAATATGCCAAGGAGAGAAAGAAACCCTCAGAGAGTACATCGAAAGGTATAACAAATAAGTCGACGAAGTGCACAATGTTACAAATGAGGTACAAATGATGTTCATGAGGCACAGCCTCAAGAAGGGTACCCTCTTCCACGTCAACGTCGGACTACGTCCTCCAAAGAGTTTGGACGAATTCCTAAGGTGGGCTCAACGCCATATCGATTATGAAGAGTCCAACGACACGATAGAGCCAAATGCGCCCTCTGCCCCGGGAAAAGGGAAGGAAGCAAAAGAGAAGTCTAAGAAAGACAATGGCTCCAACTCCAAAGAGTGGCACTCGAGATTCACTGATTACTCTCCTCTAAATGCATCAAAAAGTAAAATCCTCCAAGAGTGCGCGAATGCCGAGTTAAACGATGTTAAATGGCCGGCGCCAATCCCGCAGAGGCACACCACCAACAAGAAGACTTATTGCAGATACCACAAGAGTCTCGGGCATAATACTGAGGATTGCCGAGTCCTAAAGGACGACATTGAAGACCTCATCCAGCGAGGCAAATTGAAGCAATACCTCAAAACCGACGAAAAGAAAAGGGAGCGTGTAATGCCCCAAAATTAATTACGTGAATTATTTAACTAATTTAATTAGGTGATTATTTAATTAATTTAATTAAGCGATTATTTAACTAATTTAATTAAGTGATTATTTTAGTTGCCTATATTAAAATAAATATAGGGTAAGTAATTAATTTAAGGAGAGGTGTGGTAAATAAATGAGGAGTATTTTAGTTAAATTGGGAGGGTGTGTGTAAGTATCTAAGGGGTGTAAATAAGGGGCCCAAGCCCACTAAATAGGCCCAAAGTCATGACTTAAGTTAGGGGTAGGGTTTTAGTCTCCTTAGAACAAAGAAAACAAAAAAAAGGAGAGAGGGGGCTGTTGTGAGGAGGGTGCGGCTGTTCTAGCATTAGGGGGAGGAGAGAAATTTCATCTCTTGATTTGGGTAAGTGTTTTTGGTACCAATCTTTCACATTTTTCTTCCTCTATCAATTAGTATAAGTTTCCTACACTAATTCCTTCCCATTTTCCTTTTACCATGGATGGGGTTTTGGAGCTCAAAATGTTGGGGGAAGCTATTTTGGTGGTTTTTGTGTTGTTGAAGGAGAGAGTATTTGGGTTCTTCAATTTTGAGGTATGGGGGCTCTCTTTCATGGTTAATAATTTATAAACCTTGAAATCATAGAGATTAGGTGTTAGGGGTATTTATTTGGTTGTTTTATAATGTGTTTGAATGATTTATTTGAGTAATTGAATGAATATGTAATTATATTAATTGTTGTATGGAGAATGAAATGCTATTGTATTGATTGATGGTGTTAATGCGAATTACATGAATTTAATGCAATATGGTGTGTGATAAGTGTTAAATAATATGAAGATTGATTGGTTGTGGTATTTGAAGTTAAATTTGGTGATACTATGATGCTTGATGTTGGAAATAAATGTGTTGTTAAATGTGCATGCAATGTATTTGATAAAATGCTTCAATGTGATGAGATATGAGAATAAGTTGATTTAATGATGTTGATTAAATGTCTAAGTGATGTTTTGGTCCCTAAGTGTTAAATTGATCCTTATGGTGCCAAACTAGTCCCTAGGTGTCAAAATAGTCCCTAGGTGCTAAAATAATCATTGTGGTGTCAAAATGGTCCCCGAGGTGTCAAACTAGTCCTTAGGTGCTAAAATGGTCCTTATGGTGTTGGATTGGTCCTTAGGTGCTAAAATGGTCCTTATGGTGTTGGATTGGTCCTTAGGAGGTGATTTGGTCCTTAGGTGTGGGATTAGTCCTTGGTGCGACATTTAGTCCAATATGAGGTGGGTTGTGTTGTGGTGATGATTAAGCGGTGTGTGGGCTTCGGCCATTGCGGTGTATAGGCTTCGGCCAAAGCGGTGAGTAGGCTTCGGCCAAATATTGTGAATAGAGGTGAGGTGTGAAATGAAAAGTGGTGAGTTTAATAATTGTTGTGGTAGATGTATTGTGTGTGATGCATTGTCATGGTGTCACATAAATCATGTGCATACAAAGAGGTGATGTGGCTTCGGCCAAAGAGGTGATGTGGCTTCGGCCAAAGAGGTGATGTGGCTTCGGCCAAAGCGGTGAGTACCCTAAGGGGTTATTGAGGTGATGATGGATCCACATGCATATTGCATTTCATACATTACATGCATACTCTGGTGATTGATTGGGTGTTCATGAATTAATGGTGTGTTTGGTGTAAATATATTTGGTGTAGCTGTATATGTGACGAATCAGATATTGACGTAATCTTGTATATTTGGCGTGACTGTAATTGGTGTAACTGCATTAATGATGTATTTGAATTGACTGTATTTCTGGTGTGCCTATTCTACTGTGTTTCCTGTTTTATTTATTATTATCTATGTATTGGGACTCACCCTCTGCGTCGTGTTGCCTCGTATGTCGGCAACCTGCAGGTGATAGCAAATGAAGTAGTCTAGTGATGGTCATGCTCTGATACGTAGCACCGGGGGCGGGAAGTCTTAGATATTTAGTAATTTATTTGATGTATACAGTCTGATATAGGATGTTGTATTAAATACTTTGAGACTGGTTGATGTTCTGCTGTGCTGGTGATTTATAACCAGGATGTTGTAAATAACTAAATAAGTGTTTTTGAGGGTTCGCCCCATTTTGACGTGCTATGTATCACGCACAGGTTTTATATGAAAATTCAATTCGTCGTTTTATGTCATTGAAGAATGTAGCACTCTCTTTGAGGTGCGTGGAATATTTTTGAAAACTCTGATTTTAAAATTGACTAAATGGTAATTTAAGAAAGGGGGTGTCACAGAGCGCTCGCCCTGTAAATCAAAAGCAACAGTAAACGAGGTAGCTAAATCCCTCTCTGATGACAGCGAGTCGACGGAGGACACGTCGAGGTCGCAGCAACGCTCCGTCGCGATGGTGATCATGGGGGATACACCTTTGAAGTCGGAGAAACGCGCTGATCCATGAAAAGAAGATGGAACGAGATCCTCAGTATCGGGAAGAACTCAGCCCGAGTCATAATCAATTCCAACAAACCGCCTCTCTCCTTTAACGCACCGCCCCTCTCCCCCAACTCCGACACCGAGTTGGCCACTCGGTGGACGACGGGATGACGTGAGGCCGTCAAAGAAAGTCATCCACGATCCCAAGCTCATACGCTCCGTCGTGGGGCACTGGCGAGGCCCACAGCGGCTCAGACCCATAGCGACCCTCTTTCTTTCGCCTCATGCGATTGTGCCTTCCACTCTATTGTCTGAGGTACTCATCTTCACCAGACGGCGAAGGAAGAAGTCCTTGCGGCTTCACCCCCCTTTTTCCCCGTGCGATTGTGCCTTCCCTTTTTGTGTCTGAGGTACTCATCTCCACCAAAAGGCGAAGGACGAAGTCCTTGCGGCTTCATTCAAAGTGAAGGCCCAGATCCATAACGATCTCGGTACCAAGATTTCTCTGATGTCAGAACTCAATGTTCCATCAGAGAACCCGGCGGAAGCCCACATCGGCTTCGGAGCAAAGACAATAAGGTAACTCACTCACTTTCAACTATTTACTACGGCGATATTCCGGTTGTTGCGGCTATGGCCTACTCTTTCTTGAACCTCACCACGCGAGTATTGCCTGATCCGACGTCGGTGCAGAAAACAGAAAAGTAACAATTGTTGAATGTAAAGAAGTCGATTTATATTTTATAACAACTAATGGTCTTTACATCAAAAGTCTTTACATTATATATAGCAAGGATAAGAAGAAAAGTACAAGAACTTAATCACTACTAACAGATTGAGATTCTTCTAAAGAATCATAGTCGGCACTTTCCTCTTCTTCTGACACAGGTGAGGCCTCAAAGACTACCTCGGCATCTTCCAGAGACACCCCCGGCTTGTGGCTTCATGATCTTTCCTTCGTGTGCCTCGTAGCAGGGATCCAAATACTCTAGAGGGACCTCAGGATGAACCGCTCGTATCAGATCTTTGCAACGGTCAAACCCAAGTCGGGCAGACTCCGACACTTGGTTGGCCAAAGTGGTCTTCTCGGCCTCAATTCTATAAAAATCAGCCTGACCAGCACTCATCTGCTCCCGGATTTGTGGTGCTTCCGCCCTCACAGAAACAAGCTCTTTTTCTAGGACGTCGTTAACGACCATGCAAAAATCAACGAGTGCTAATGTTAACAAACAATTACTATAAACGGAAATGGTAATTGCTTAACAAAATAACGATTCCTACAACAAAATGCCTCTACATCGGAGGTCTGTAATTACAAAATTAAGTTACAAAATAAACTTAGAATCACTAAGAGTCTCAGACCCCTCGAGGGAATCGGACTCAGCGACTTCTTCATCCCCATCTGGCCCACTAGAGTACTCAAAAATGACCTCGGCCTCCTTCAAAGAAGCGTCGTGCTTTGGCTTAACAACCTTCCCTTCATAAATCTCGTGCTCGAGGTCCAGTAAGTCAGAAGGAAAGTTGGGGTCAATTAAGACCACTAGCTCTTTGAAGTGACCAAATCCAAGTCCAGTAGACCCTGCTACTTGGGGTGAAGCACCATCTTTTTCACTCTTAACCCTCTCCAGCTTAGCTCGACTGGCCCCAACCTCCGCCTCAATCTCTACTATTTCGGCCTCGATTTCGGCAAGCTTTTGTTCATAAGCTAAAGCTTTGTCGGTGACCCTCTTGTTAGCAGTAAATTGAGCTTCGAGCACGACAATTTGTTCATCAGTCGAGGCTAGAGAATCCAACCTGATTCTCTTCAATAAGCTCCGAAATTCTTTCATCCAGGCAGTACTTCAACTTATTAGTCTGGTCCAGCAATTATGCCTCGAACCAAAGGTTTTTTGTCCTCGACTCGTTAAGTCTGCCTTCGAGCCAAGAAACCGTCGGATCTAGCTGTTGTTGCTGAAGTTTCTGGTACAGCTCCATCCCGACATTCGTGATCCGCTTACAAGCCTTGAGCTTGGCCACAGAAGGTACGTTGATATCGGCATCATCAACAAGCATTTTTGGTTTTTTGAGGGGGGAAGGACTCTCCGAACTGAGGGTGGTAGTCCATTTCCAACTAGAAGTGCTCTTCTTCACCTTGGAGGAACAGGGTCTGACCACTGATAAGTTGATCCCGGCCTCGCGCATGTGGAGGTTGAAGTCAAAGTACTCCACCAATTTATCTACACAGAACAGGAAGGTCAGATAAATCAACACTAAAACAGTTACAAAAACAAGTATCAAAAAACTACCAAGGGTGCTCTTCAACATCTTTGCAGATTTGGCCTCGGCTAGAATTATAGGACCACACTCAAATTTCTTGCCAGCGTCAACCAACTTATCACCCCATCTCACAAGGAGATTGTAGGTATTAGTTGTCGTCTTCATGGCTCAAGCGACCCTGGCTTCACGAAATAACAGTTGTCGTGAAATAACTCTCAGACCACGACAATGGGAAGTGCGGCCTAATTAGATCGACACAGTCATAATCGTCGATGGCTCTCCGGCTTCATGGACTTAAACCCCTTGTTCGAGTCATTAACTGGCTTGAAGTAAGCTCGGTCTTGTGATCTATGAAGACAGAGATGACCCTGTTGTTGGTCATCGTCCTTGCTCGGTTGCCGGAAAATATCAAAGATAGCGAAGAAAACCTTCACAGAGGGAGTCTGTTCCATGGCCATCACGAGTTTAGACGCTTTAATATAACCCCACGCGTTGGGGGCCAACTGCGTAGGGGCTAACCTCAAGTACTCCAACACCCATTGCTGGAAATCGGTCGGCAGAATTCGGATTCCCATGTGTCTAGGAATCTACCATAGAAAAAGAAACCGATTTCTTTTCCCTCTGGAAGCTTGGTACAGATTGCTAGTTGACTCCAACCTCCATCGTTGGCCCACCGAAGCATCGATATACTTCTCAAAAGAAACTAAAGTTGCATCCTTCTTGAATTTCGCCTTAGCGCCAACAACCTTGGAAGACACCCAATAGTATGACTTCGGATCATCGAAATATTTCTTGAACTCGGCAAGAGCTGCATTATTTTCTGATGTGGCCCCGAGTCGTTAATCCCAGGAACCTCAGTGCTTCAATTCACTGACATTGGAAACTGAACTGCAATTTTTACAACCCTACCTCGGTTTCCCAAATGTCACATCAAACAATAACCTGCTCACAGGATGACACGTGGCGCAACGTCGTTACTCTCTCCTCATAGGCATTAGGTAACTCGAGCCGAGGCCGACCTCATCCTCTGGCCGACCTCGATTTGCGGGGCCACTGTTCCGGACTGGGCCAAACCCCACAAGACTTGGGCCAGGCCCAATCCAGCATTGGCTACGGCTCAATATGCGCTCAGTTATCAAGCGTTCCCATTCAATGGTCCAGATTAAAGCGGCCGCATCCGACGCCTCAAGAACGACACATCCTTCTATAAATAGAGGTGCACCCCCTCCATTTTCAGCTACGTTCTCATTCTTTGCATACCTCTCCATTTCCCTTGCTGATTTAAGCATCGGAGTGACTGCAGGTACCACCCTCTCGGACTTTATATACATTGAATTTCCTTGCCATAAAAATTCTAGACTTCTCGTATTCTCATTTTGTTTACAATCATAATTATGGTTGGATGAAAACAACAAATTATTATTTTAAAATGATAGTTGTGCTGATAAGATTATTCTTCTGTGTAAAAAAATTTACTTTACTTTTATGTGAATTTATATTTTGGATTTGTAAAAGAAAAATTCATTTTTGGAATACATTGTTATACTAACAAAATATTTATTCGCTAAAAAGAGTAAAATACTTATGAGATTACAAAATAATTTATATGTTGGATTTGTAAGAGAAATAAACTTTTTTGGAATACATTTTTATACTAAGAAAATATTTATTCGCTTAAAAAAAGTAAGATATTTATGTTGAGATTTTAAAATTTAATTAATACCATAAATAAGAACAAAAGAAAATTGGTCAAAAAAAAAGAACAAAAGAATTAATTGTGCCAATGAAGGTTCAGTCGGGAAGAAGTTGGCTCACACCCTACAAGGGCGTGAGTTCAACTCCTACTGCCAGCGTGATGTTCTCTTTGATAGGTGATCTGTATGTACATTTATAAGCATTCAAAAAACCTTGAGACCTACCTAAACTTGTAAAAAAAAAGAGGCAGTTATTTTTCGTACCCCCCTAATTCCCTACGACACCCCCATATTATACGTTTTGGACAAAAATGCCCCTAGGAAAATATAAAATTTCGGAATTACCTGAGTGAATTGGTAATTCCGGAAGAAGATAAAAAGAATTTCGGAATCACCAAAAATTGAGGTAATTCCGGTTCAAAATTAGAACCGGAATTACCTCAATTTTGCAATTCGAAATCCTTTATCTCCTTCCGAATTACCTAGTTTTGAAGGTATTTCCGAAAAAAAAAATTATTTAATTAAAAACCAATTAAAATTAATTAAAGACGCGTTTTCGATCACGAAACGATACAATACATGAAATTGATGAAAAAAATAACATAACGCAACAACAAACGAAATAAAAACACGGTACAAACTAGTGAGATGGTGGTTGGAGACGCCGAAGGATCTCAAAGAACGGTCCTTCGGTTTTCGGCATACACGGTTAATAGGACTCACGATCCAAATATGTCAAAAGTGTCCATCATCACTCGAACGTCATCGTTGTTCTTCACATCCATGGTGGACCACTGAACACGATTATTATCGCCCATAGTCGGGTAGCGATAAATGATCCGGGTGACTTCTCGCTCGTCACCCTCCAGCTGCACCTTCGTTGTTATTTTTTCTTTCAGAGCTTCAAAGGTGATGTCGTCCTTAAGCCTGCATAAAATGGGGTTTGGACTCTCGAAATAGACCACCATTTTCTCTGTTTGTTATTGTGCCCTGATGGTGAAGGCGGTGAGTGCGTAATCACGAGTATTGTGTATTCAGAGTATCCATGAGAGTGTTGTGTGTGTGTGAAATAAGTGAAATGGAAGGGTGTATTTATAGGGAAAAAATGAAACCCTTGAATGAATTTCCACCGTTGATGAAAAGTGGTCGGCAAAATCTGGACCCTTTAAAGTGTTGGGAAAATCTAGATCGTTAAAAGTTGTCGGCAAGATCTAGGCCGTTAATTAGTAATAAAAAATGTTTTATTACTTGAAAAAATGACTTTTTACCTATGTTCTGGTCAATTTTTACCATGCGTAATTTTTTTAAAATTTTTTTAAAAAATTACAAACTTGTAGAAAAAGTATAATACTACGATATTGAGGTTAAAAAAACGAGATACAAAATTATTTACGACCTGTAATTGTACACCAAAGTGGCCTAAAAACATGTTTTTAGTGTTAAAAATGACTTTTTGACACTTGTTTATTATTTCTATCCGTTACTCGATTTTTTTGACACGTGGACATAATTGTTTTCGTTGATTAAATTTCTTTGACACTTGTGGATTATTTCTATCCGTTACTCGATTTTTTTTGACACGTGGACATATTTAAATATTCTACGACTGTTAACGTGTACAAAAAAACCAACAAATAATAATGTGAAATTATATAAACAATCAAGATGTGATATCTACATAATCATATGGTGTCATTTGAACATAATCTGGAACATAATCAGGAACAAAAGAAGACCATAACTGCATGCGTCCAACGTATGGATATTGCCACGATCTAGCTTCATCTGAGACGTATCGACCCCAAGAAGGATGTGCAGGAGGGATAGGGCTAGTGTGGTTCAACTTGACAAGAATCCAATGATTCCTATGGATGAACCCAACACAAACCAACTGACTCTGACTGGAAATACAATCTCCCCTCAAAGGGAAGAATGTCCAGTTCTCATGAGGCGACAACATAACCACGGGTCTCTGATATCTAGTAGCTATGACATGTCCTGTGTCTGCATGGTCATCCACTTCTCAATAGGTTGTTCTGTGCTGTTTTGGGATAGAAACTAATGAATCTCTAATGTTCTCAACATTGTCACCCATCAATCGTGTGTCTTTGAAACCAGTTGTCATCCATCTCACTAATTAAATCATTCCAACCATCTCGCCAACTGTGTTCCGACCAGTCTAGTGAAGTAGAGATGCATCTAAAGCCACAGTTTCCATCCCCCGCGACATTGATAATGTCGTCAATATACCTATGTAAGAACTCTGGAAAGTGACTTACCAAGTGGATGTCATGCGTGCAGGCTCCTTTGCTTGACCTCTCCGTGACGGTAGCTCGATGGTACTTGTGATGCTAGCCGTAAGGACCGTCGGGAGGTATCTTTGAAGGTCCATCTCGATGGTACTTGGAAGGACCGTCGGGGGAGGTATCGTGTGGATTTTTCTAAAGATGCATCAACGCGTGCTCCCACGCAGATGGATCTCTCTTCACGCCATACTCTTTCTTCTTCTTCCCCTTCTTGGTGCACCCCTAGTTTTGACTTTGTGGCTAGGTGGAACCATGGATGTAGTGCCTCTCGAATACATAATCATCAAGACCTCTCTTCCAAACACATCTCTCCTCAAGGTGCATGTCATTCCACCGCCTCCAAATCTCCTCTCTTCAGATAGCTTAAGTCACCTCCTTCGACGCTTTCTTGATCCGCTCCTCATCCATTGCCTCCAAACTCGGTCTCTTCCAATGAGAGTCAATAATGTCCAATGGTATTGGTAGTCCCATTAGGTGTAACCTACCAAGTTCACAAGAACAAGGTAACCCATGAGTAACTTTAATGACACAACCAAAGACACTTTTTCTTATCCGTGCCCACACCATCCATCATGTTATCAAACTCCCCGGCAATATGATTCAACGCCTCAATAGACACCAAACCGTGTAGATTCTTGTAGAATGGAATGTTGTGTTGGGCATCTATACGGTTGATGCTCTTTTGAAAAGAATCCACAATTTTATTAATTTGTGCATTGATCATCCCATTAATTGACTCCCACTTTTTTGCATAAATCACCACCACTAGAACCCAATGATCTCTTCAATGCCCAATGGGCAGCCTCAACCCTATGGCACGTAAGGCAAAATTAAAACAAAGAAACCACAATCATATACTTAAGGCACATAAGAAAAAAAATTGCGTACCTATTAGTCGTGGTATTTCCATAGTGTCTTACTTTATCCGCCCACGGGCCACAAAATCTTTCCTTGTGAGGATACAACCATTGCTTGTTCACATATGCAATAAGTTGGGGTATGTCAGTAGACGATTGCTCAAAATCATGCAAAGCCTCACTAAACTCATCTCAAATGTAGCATCAACTACATGATGCCAAAGTGTCATCAGTGACTCCACTCTTTCTCCCTTCACCACCTTCTTAATTTGAGCATGAACATTTTTGTTGATATGATATCGACAAAGCAAATTCACGGCCTCCGAAACACAACCTTGATAGCGATCATCAAAGCCTCCTCACAATCGGTGAGGATAACTCGAAAACACAATTCACACGTTCTATTAGAAATGGAAAAAATAAAAACAAGCTTATGTAATGGCAAAACTAAAGTCGATTAGCATTGACTTACTTGAGGAAGTACAATATCACACAAAGATCAAATCTCGTGAGGCTCTGCGGCACCCGTGTAGTCATCATAACGCTCATGAGACGGATATGCAAACGCAACAGAAATGTCAACTCGGTGGAAGTGACACCAACAATCTCCAAAGCAGAGGCAATGCATACTTGTTGGTCTTAAAGGTACGATCCATAATCAAAACGATGGGAAACATCCTCAATAACTTAATACTATCGAGGATGTGACCACATGATCTCCTCAACAATATCACTACCTTTAAGTCGCCTCTGCCCAACACAAGTAATGGTTCGCCTGAATCGAGTGTCATAAGTCTGCGCATCTCGGTCATATTACCTCTCTTTCCCTTCCGAATATTGGCGCGGGTTCTATACAACTGAGTAATGTTGCTCAAGTTGTTCTTAAATTTGTTCTTTAATGCTTCAAGACTTTTGGATGCTTTCACTCCCAAGGACAGATGCTCCCCAACAATTGATCGCTCGTCCTTGCTAAACTTACCAAATATAGCTGCTCCAAACAAAGTCTTATGAGGCTCATGATTGTGAATCCCATCCACCACTCTCACCATCCAATTAGAACTAGGAGGCAACATTGGTTTAGCTTTCAATCGAAACCTACAACCACATCTTTTCGAACTCTTGTGTCTACCAGCCGAACACCCAACATCTACTCGACTGTATGTGCCCCGTCTCTCACAGCCATAAAGAACCTTGTTCTTTTTCCCTTTCCCATTCTCCGTCGTCTCTGATCGAACAATAACCACAATGACTCCGTTCGCTTTCCCAGTATCTCTAACCCAACGTGTCATTGCATCACGAGTGGGAAATATCTCAGATGTAGTAAAGGCACCGGTTAAATCCGTAATAACCATCTATTTAAAAAAAAATTAAAATGTTAAAAAAAAAAAATTTCGGAAATACCTTTTTAATAGGTATTTCCGGTTCACAATTTGTGAACCGGAAATACCTATTAAAAAGGTATTTCCGAAAAAAATCTAATTTAAAAACACAAAAAATTCGGAATTACCTTTTCTGGAGATAATTCCGGTTCAAAAATTGTGAACCGGAAATACCAATTTTCTGCGCTAATTCCGGAAAAATCACCTACAATATTTCGGAAATACCTCTTTTTTTTGGTAATTCCGGAAAAATTTTTTTATGTAGGGCCAGTTCGTTTCTTTTTTAAATGCCAGGGGCATTTTAGGCATTTTGATACTTATGGGGGTGTGGTCGATAATTAGGGGGGTACGAAAAATAACTGCCAAAAAAAGAATACAATACATCAACTTAATTTTTAATAATAATTATTATATTTTACTAAATGCACATCCGAGTCAAGTCAAATCACATAAATATGTAATAATATTTATGTTTTACTTTATTTTCTCTATTTTAATTTCTTTCTTTTATGAATTATTGAATAGGCACTACTTTCATGCTATAATTCTTTTCCCATAAGTTCACATCTAAGTCTACATACATTCTCCTTCCATCAACACTGATCACTAACTAAGACTCTTATAAAATGCCACTAAGAAATGAAACAAAACACCAGTATCGTATTCATAGCAACAATGACACCTTATTCTATTCGCACCACCCTTTTTTTCTTTTTTCTTTGTTTCTTCAATGTTTCTCATTCTCGTTCTCTAAACAATGGTTTTACTATTGAACTAAATCCACCGTGACTCACCAAAATCACCATTCTACAACCCCAAAGAAACCCAATTCGAAAGACTCACCAACACTATATATCGTTCCATAAACTATGGCAATTACATCAACAACATTTCACAAATCCAACAAAAAGGTGAATATCTAATGGAATATTCAGTCGGTACTCCACCATTCAAAGTCTATGGTATTGTGGGTTGAGACTTCTTTCTGAAGTAGTGTATTGTTTATCGTTTTGTTGCGTTGTTGTTGTTTTTTTTGTTCTCTTGCTTTCGTTTATTTGGGCCGGCTGTCTAGCCCAAGTGTTGTTTGTATGGTTCTTTTCGGTAGGGCTTGGACCTCTTTTTATAAATCCGAATCTGAAGTTCAAAAAAAAAAAAAAAAAAAATGGTATTGTTGATACTGGAAGCAATATTGTTTGGCTTCAATGTAAACCTTGTGAAAATTGTTACAACCAAACATCACCTATTTTTGATCCTTCAAAATCATCAACATACAAAACCTTCCCTTGTAAGTCTAGCGTGTGCCAATCTGTGGAGAATACTCTTAATTGTTCTAATGATGATAGTTGTGAGTATGCTATTCAATACGATGATGGTTCAATTTCACAAGGTGATCTTAGTGTTGATACTCTTACGTTGGACTCCACAAAGGGTCATCATTTTACATTTCCTAAAACCGTTTTAGGATGTGGACACAAGAACATTATGTCTTTCAAAGGTAAAATGTCAGGTATTATTGGGCTTGGAGGTGGCCCCGTTTCTTTTACAACTCAATTGAGTTCTCATATTGGTGGAAAATTCTCGTACTGTTTGGTACCATTGTCGAATAAAAATGTAACCAGCTCACTTAACTTTGGAGATTCGGCTTTGGTTTCTGGAAAAGGAGCAGTTTCAACCCCGTTAGTTCAACCTCAAGATCGTACAACTTCAAACATATTTTACTATCTCATGAAATAGCGAAAGCAATAAAACATAGTAAAGCAAAGAGTAATGTTGCAGAATACTGCATAACTGATAAAGGACCAATGGAACAGTACCAAATATGGATTAAAGGGAATTCATTATTTTTCCAT
The DNA here is from genome assembly GCA_020916435.1 of Oxytropis ochrocephala. NCBI lineage: Eukaryota > Viridiplantae > Streptophyta > Magnoliopsida > Fabales > Fabaceae > Oxytropis > Oxytropis ochrocephala. The sequence goes on from CM037088.1 coordinate 102,607,673, forward strand.
AAAAGAAAGGTACAAGCCAGTACATCTATATAAAGCTAAGACTGGTGGTGTATCATGAACCACCAATTAACCTAGAGCATCCTAGAAAAGCAATAAAGGAAAAAATATCTCAGAATTAACGTATCTTCACCGACACGAATAGTAATGCAATGGTGAGAAATCACCAAATGTGTGATCATATGAAACCTAAGACATTTCTCTCTCTTCCCATGTGCCATGAGCCAAATACAAGTAGTGGAGGGAATATTCTTCTCATTCCACACGCCCATCTTGCCTTGTATGATGCTAATCAAGAATAAAACTAGTAGCGATAAATGCATCAAGACATTTATCGCTTATTGTACCATTGCCTTCCTCACTTGTTTCAAAGGTATTCACCTCACCACATTCATCACTCTTCTTTGTTTCTAATAGCCCTTGCAAAATTTGGACCATGATAAATGTTTATCATTCCAAGCTTGGAAATGAAAGAAGAGAACATAGTAGGACTTAGAGCTTTGGTAAAGAAGTCAGCAACTTGAGCTTTTGATGAAACAGGCAGTAACTTCATGAGCCCCTTGTGCAAATTTTCTCTTACAAAGTGGCAATCAATCTCCAAATGCTTTGTCCTTTCATGAAAGACCGGATTAGCAGCTATATGAATAGCACTCTGGTTGTCACAATATAAGACTGGTGGTCTGTCACAGTTAACTTTGAGTTCATCTAGCAGAAACTTTAACCATTGAAGTTCACAAGTTGCAGTTGACACTGCTCGGTATTCTGCCTCAGAAGAAGACCTGGAAACAGTTTGTTGCTTTTTAGTTCTCCAAGACACAAGAGATGATCCCAAAAAGAAGCAATAACCAGATACCGATTTCCTTGTATCAACACAATTTGCCCAGTCAGCATCCGAGAATCCAAACACCTGTAAAATAGAGTCTCTAGGAAAAAACAGACCTCTACCAGTGGTACCTTTCAAATATTTAAGAATCCTACATGTGGCAGTATAATGTGTAATGGTAGGAGAGTTCACATGTTGGCTTAGTTGTTGCACAACAAATGTGATATCCGACCTGGTATTAGTCAAGTATAGTAATTTACCAATGAGTTTTCTGTATAGTGCAGTGTCTTTGAAAAGGACAGCATCATCTTGGTAAATTTTGGAATTTGCATCTAATGGAGTGGAGGATGGTTTAGAACCAAGGTGGCTCATGTCACTTAGGAGGTCCAGGCAATACTTCCTTTGACTAATAACAATTCCTTTCTTTGAATGAGATACCTCAAGACCAAGAAAATACTTCAATTGACCAAGGTCCTTGATTTTGAAAGCATTGTCCAAAATAGTCTTAATTCTGTCAAATTCCTGCAGAGAGTCTCCAGCCAAGATCACATCATCAACATACACCACAAGAGAGTCAGTAAAAGTGTCATTTCTCATCACGGATGAAGAGAGAATGGTCTCAAAACCGATTGTTTGTATCCCTCACTTAGTAGCAAAGTGGTTAATTTCTCATACCACTTTCTACTAGCTTGTTTTAGACCATACAAGGACTTTTGAAGTTTGCAAACTTGATTTTCTGTAGCACCAGTGACACCTTTAGGAATTTCCATATAAACATCTTCTTGAAGGTCACCATGAAGAAAAGCATTGTTCACATCTAGTTGATGTAGGAACCAGTTTTTCACAGAAGCAAGTGCAAGCAATAACCGAACTGAGGTGAGTTTAGCCACAGGACTAAATGTGTCAAAAAAATCCAATCCTTCAATTTGGTTGTACCCCTTTGCAACTAATCTAGCTTTGTACCTCTCTATAGATCCATCGGCTTTTTGTTTCACCTTGTACACCCATCTGCAACCAATTGGTTTGACATTTGGGGGAAGGGTAACCAAGTTCCATGTATCATTGTTCTCAGAATGCACAGAGTTCCTTATCCATAGCATCTATCCAACACTTATGTTGACAAGCTTCCTCATAAGATTTTGGTTCAACAATAGAGCTCAAGGATAGAGCAAATTGTGTTTGAGAATTGGAAAGCTTTGAAAGAGAGTGATAATCAGAAATAGGATAAAGAATACCTGGAAATGATGCTTCGATATGATCTGTTGAGTGATTAGTGCAGATGTAATCAGAAAGGTGATGGGGTTTATGTCTGTCTCTGGAGGATCTCCTAAGTGAAGGAGAGGCATTTGTAGGTACAGGGGTGTTGTTTGGGTTGGTATTTTGGGTAGCGTTTGGCTCTGCAGGTGAGAGATTTTCTGCGCCGGTGAAGCGCCAAGGAAGTCTTTAGTGAGGTTCGGTCTGGTGTATTATGTTCATGTACTGATATGTCAGGTTCATCTACTGGTATGGAGGGAGGCTGCACAGGTGAAGAGAGTCCAGTATCTAGGTTCAGGTCACTGTGTGAGTGTTGTGATAATTGAGAATTAGGAGAAAAGTAACTCCACTTAGACAGTGTTTGAGGACTAGAATAAGGGAGTATAAGCTCATGAAAAGTTATGTTTCTAGAGACAAAAATTTCTTTATTCTGGATATCTAGAAGAACTGCACCCTTAACCCCTGACTTATAACCCAAGAAAACACACTTTCTAGCTCTAGCATCAAGCTTAGTTCTATGAATCTTTAAAGTAGAAGCAAAGCACAAACAACCGAATACTTTAAAAGAATCAATATCAGGTTGCTTGTTATGTAGCAGAAAGTAAGGGGAATTGTTTTTCAAAAAGGGGGTAGGTACTCTGTTTATAACAAATACAGCATGTATTACTGCATAAGACCAATATTGTTTAGGCAATTTGGCTTGAAAAAGAAGGGCTCTTGCTACATTTAAAATATGTTGATGTTTCCTTTCAACTCTACCATTTTGTTCAGGAGTTTCCACACAAGAGGTTTGATGGATAATTCCTTTAGATGAATAAAAATCAGGTATAAGAAACTCTGGTCCATTGTCTGTCCTTACTGTTTTGACAGATACATCATTCTGTTTTTCAATGTGGTTAATGAAATTTTTAACATGATTGCTAACCTCACTCTTGTTTTTAAGCAGAATTATCCATGTATATCGACTATAATCATCAAGTGCAGTCAGAAAATACTTGTGATTGTGAACTGAAAGTGTGGAAATAGGCCCCCAAATATCAAAATGTATTAATTCATAGACTCTTGAAGCTCTACTAGAACTTAGACTATATGACAATTTCTTTTGTTTGGCATAATGACATATATCACAAACTGACCTTTCATCAACATGAATAGAAGGGTAAACATTATGCATTAACTTCATTCTTTGACTAGATAAATGTCCTAGTCTAAAATGCCATAAGGCTGAGTTGGGTAGGGTTAAGTTTTCTGGCTTTTCAGTGATGTTTGCAGCAACTGTTTGGGTTGATTCTGATGTGTCCAAGTACACCAATCCCTCAAAGATCATACCCGAACCAATCATCTCCTTGGTCTTCATATCCTGTATAGTAGATTTAGGAAGATCAAAGAGCACACTGGCTTGTAAGTCAATCATCAACTTAGGCACAGAAATAAGGTTCAAATAAAATTCTGGTACATATAGAACATCTACAATGTACAGTTTTGGACTGAAAACTACAGTCCCTTTGAATGTTGCAAAGGCTTTTTGACCATTTGGTAGTTTTATACTGACTGGTTTAATAGGAACATAGCTTCTAAAATATTTGAGAGATGAGCAAATATGCACACTAGCACCAGAGTCTAATATCCATAACCCCAAAGAACTAGAGTACAGAGAGCAAATTTGAGCAATAATACCTGATAAATTATGATTTGTAGGATAAGAGGGGCCTCCAATCATGTTGACAGGCTTTGAAGAATTTGAATTCTGAGCCACAGAAACACCTTGAATCATGTTTATCAGCTTATCATATTGTTCCTTTGTGATACTGACATTTTTGCCTTCATCATCGTTTTGCTCTTCAGTTTCTTCAGAGACATTGGAAGCTGATTTCTGCCAACTTGGAGGTAATCCATGCTTCTTGTAACAAGTTTCAATAGTGTGGCCAATTTTGCCACAATGAGAACACACCTTGCTTCCATATTTTCCTTGGTAACCTCCTTTTCCTTTGTAAAAGGACTTCTTGTTATCAACAGCTGCAATCACAGTCTTGTTATCTTCATTGCTGCAGAATTGTCTCTCATGCTGTATCACCATGGAGAACACCTTGTTCAATTTCGGCAGAGGATCCATGATCAAGATTTGAGACTTGATCATAGCAAAGTTCTCATTCAAACTAGTTAGAAATCTGATTATTTTGTTCTGAGCATGATGTTGCCTAGCAGCTTGAATCCCAGTTGTGCACACACACCTCCTTGGACAACCACAGGTTGGTTCTGGTTGATAGGTCTCTAGCTCTTCCCAAAGCACCTTCAACTCAGAGAAAAATTCTGTAACTGTTAATGAACCCTGCTTCAAAGCATAGATCTCGCACTGTAACTCAGAAATACGAATCAAATCGCCTTGAGAAAATCTTTCTTTAAGCTCATTCCACACATCAAAGGCATTCTCTAAGAAGACAATGCTCTGTGCTATGGATTCAGCCACAGAATTCATTATCCAAGAATGAACCAACATGTTACATCTACTCCAAGCCTTATAGCTAGGGTGAAAAGGATCTGGAAGATCTAAGCTTCCATCAACAAAATCGAACTTATTTTTACCCCCTAAGGCTCTCCTCATAGATCTAGCCCAGGTATGGTAATTAGTCCCATTAGTGTTCAAAACTGGTGAGACAGCAACTGATGAAGGACCATCACTAGGATGGACGTAGTATATGCTAGTTGGTTCTGCTGCAGGATCCTTATTTTGATCCCCATCACCTGAACCAGTAGCCTTTGGAGCCATAATTGAAGAAAAGAAGAAATTGAGATAATAGGAAATAAGAAAGCAAGGTAATCAGAGCTTTTGATGCTCTGATACCATCATGAAATAGCGAAAGCAATAAAACATAGTAAAGCAAAGAGTAATGTTGCAGAATACTGCATAACTGATAAAGGACCAATGGAACAGTACCAAATATGGATTAAAGGGAATTCATTATTTTTCCATAAAAGAAAGGTACAAGCCAGTACATCTATATAAAGCTAAGACTGGTGGTGTATCATGAACCACCAATTAACCTAGAGCATCCTAGAAAAGCAATAAAGGAAAAAATATCTATAACTAACGTATCTTCAGCTGATACGAATAGTACAGCTGGTGAGAAATCACCAAATGTGTGATCATATGAAACCTAGGACATTTCTCTCTCTTCCCATGTGCCATGAGCCAAATACAAGTAGTGGAGGGAATATTCTTCTCATTCCACACGCCCATCTTGCCTTGTATGATGCTAATCAGTAAATAAAACTAGTAGCAGTAAATGCATCAGTACATTTATCAGTTATTGTACCATTGCCTTCCTCACTTGTTTCAAAGGTATTCACCTCACCACATTCATCACTCTTCTTTGTTTCTAATAGCCCCTTGCAAGCTGGACCATGATAAATGTTTATCATTCCAAGCTTGGAAATGAAAGAAGAGAACATAGTAGGACTTAGAGCTTTGGTAAAGAAGTCAGCAACTTGAGCTTTTGATGAAACAGGCAGTAACTTCATGAGCCCCTTGTGCAATTTTTCTCTTACAAAGTGGCAATCAATCTCCAAATGCTTTGTCCTTTCATGAAAGACCGGATTAGCAGCTATATGAATAGCACTTTGGTTGTCACAATATAAGACTGGTGGTTCCTGTGATTACAGTACACTTTAGTGGTGCAGATGTTGTGTTGAATAGTTTGAACACGTTTATTCCTGTTGATGAAGGGGTTGTGTGCTTTGCTTTTTCAACAGCTCCGGTGCAATATGGTGCTGTCTTTGGGAGTGTAGCTCAGCAAAACTTGTTGGTTGGTTATGATATTGAAAAGAAAACAATGTCTTTTAAACCTACTAATTGTACTAAGCAATACTAAATAATATCGAGTCTCAATGTTTACTTCATTATCTTAATAAAAGATTTGTGATTCTGTTGAAATATATTTTTGCTTTATTATTTCTATTGAGTTGTTTACTTCATTATTTTTGTTGAAGAAAAGAAAAAAATTCATATATGCATAGACGCTTGGTTTTAAACAACTAAGTTAATAATCATAAAGCTTACATTATTGTGTGCAACCTTTGCAGCAATTCAAGCCATAAGACAAAATGATTGAATTAAAAGGATCTTCTGCATTTCTTGCATTAGATGCTATTCGCGCCCCAGCTTTGCAATATAATATATTTATTTGATATATAGACACAATAAGTGTATACGTATTTTACACTATTTACTGAATACAAGTTAACGCATCATTAAAAAAAGTTACCCATTAGTAATCACTTTAATATATAATCACCTTTACCCACTCACTCACCCAGTATCTCACTCTCACAGCAATCCCGTAACTTTGAAGCTTGGTTGGTTAATGTAAAGTGGCTGGTTAATGTTGTTGACAAAAGCTTGGTTGAAGAACAGAACGATAGCCTGAAGAACAGAACGATGGCCTGTTCTTTTTTTCAATTTTTTTGTTTTAAATGATTTTAATAATAATAATAATAATAATATAAGTAATATAAATAATTAGTTATTAATATTAATATAAATCTGACGTGGCTGATCTATGTGGCACCATTAAATGATGTGTGCAAGTTTAGTCAGCTGCCACCTCATTTAATGACTGCCACATCAGTGTTTTTTGTTTGATCAAATTCCAAATCAGCCAAAAAAACACAATAATCTCCTTTTGTACTAAATTTTCCTAGTTTTATAAAATTAGGGGACCAAATCTCAGACTTTTAAAATAGAGGGACCAAATGTCCAAATATTTTAAAACAGGCGGACCCAACCTATAATTTAGCCTTTAATTTATAGACACAATAATTCAGCCTGCAACAGTCAAATCAGCCTGCAACTTTTAGATATTAGTGAAGGACTTGAAGTTCTGTCGCTAATTCCCTCGCTAATGGTCACATTTAACGAGGACCCGTATTCCCTAGCTAATTCCCTCGCTAATGTCTGATTTTGCGAGGGACAAATTTTCCCTCGTTAATTCCCTAGCTAATCCTCATTTTTTTAGTGTAAGTGTATACATGTTTTACACTATCTACGGATTACAAGTTGACGCATCATTAAAAAAAAGTTAGCCCATTAGTAACCACCTTATATGTCAACCAATTCATGAATTGTTGTTGGCGGTGATTGTAAGAGTTTGTACATTGCATGTTTGCATAAATTAAACTCGTGATCTATTAATATGCTTATTTCGATTGTTCTGTGGACATAAGCAGAACAATCAAAATAATCAGTTTTAACTTTATCTCCAAAAAGAGTTGATAAGACATTCCACCAATTATTTTCATACACTTCAAAGTAGACAAGTGTCCTCATTAAGCTTATTGGTTGGTGGCTGTAGCAGAAAAAGTGTGCACCTACTCTGCACATATGCGACATAAAGTAGAAGTACTGCCACTTTAGCGCTTTTATCACTTTCTCTCTCATTTGACGCAAAACTCTGATGCTATAGCATCGCATGCTACAACGTACTGAAAAAACACAAAAAAACACAAAATGGGACACCAAAGTGCCAATTGATCACAGATCAGCTCCTGACCCTCTTTTAAACTTAAACCAGGAATCAGATCCTCCGCAACAATTGTCTACATGAGTTTTCTAAAGCAAAAATTTTAGCCATTAGATTAAATGAATGATTGTGATATTAAATGAAAAGTAATAAAAATAACATAATTAAAAACTAATAAAAGACTATGCATTCACATTTTTCTATTGATTTCCTATGTTCCGACTCTGTTTCATCTTCGACTCTCTGTTTCATCCCTTCCATTGTTACAACCTTTCAGCTTCATTCTAACCCATCCAGGTATCATTGAAATTCTTTTACTCTATTTTTTATTCTTTTTATTATTTTTATGACTTCGCTTTATTTATCCTTCATCTATTTCTCCATGTGAAAAACTATTAAAAATAAAGAAACTGAACACTATTAAATTCTAAAATTTCTTCCAACAATGAAGAAGAAGAAGCTAGCAGCAACGTTGAGTAAAGCAATGAGTCCAACAGTGATAATGCAAAATAAGATTCTCTAATAGATTTGGTGTGTAAGAAGCTAATGCAGAGTTTGGTCCCGGCGTCGCGGGGGACTTCGGCGTCGGCGAGAGACAGCAGTTTGAGGGGAACCCGGTTGAACTCGTCCCGAGGGCTGAACAGTACGAACTCTAGCTAGTGCGGCCATTTCCATCCTGGATTGTCCCTAATGGACCAAATCTCGGCTGCGGCATTCTAGTACATCTAGTAGGTGGTTGACAACTTGTAATGCTGGAGCGTGGTCACGACAGAAACTCAACTGGTAGAAAAGGAGGTCTCGCTGGGATGGGCACGACAGAAACTTCTTCGTATGACAACATTTGAACGTGTCCTTCAAGGGTCTCGTCGGGCTGCGAGGGAGCTACGACGCTTGCGGCCTGAGCTCAGGACTGCGCTCGAGTTGGGGGACTTCCTCATGGAGACATGGGACGAGGTGAAGTTGTCGAAGATCAGAGGAAAAAGCAAGATAGAGCGGAAGCGAACGATTAAACTCCCACTGTGGTCGCCAATGTTCGGTACTGGATCTCGGGAGTTACCTGATTCGGGGTACTTGTGTTTCCTGCTTCGTGGACCTGGATGATGAAGATTGAGCTCGGTTGTCTCGAGGTGGCCGCAATCCCACGTTGAGTGGGGGTACGAGACACTCGATGCCTAAATCGTATTTGAATGAGGCGAATGTGCAAGAGTGGAAAGCGTGTCGAGAAATGGGTGGTAGCACCCATATTAATAGAAGAAGATGGCCGGTCCTGAGCGTCAGATCTGTGCGACGGATCCTGACCGTTGGACACGAGAAACTGTGGTGTGAGCGCGGTGTGTTGCTATTGTGGATCGAATTGTGCCCAGCCCAATCTGTGTGGGGATTTTTAGCCCTTGCTGGAACATAAATTAATCGTCAGAAACCAAATTAAACTACTAACAGGTGGGGTTATAAAAAATATATTATTTTAAGTATTGTTGTAAAACTCAATTAAACGAAATAATGAAACTTAATGTCATTATTTTTACAATCACCGCTAATGACAAGTGAAAAACCAATTTAGGCAAGGAAAGACTTTTCACTACTAGAATTTTCGCCATTTCCTGTGGATTTTCATTAGTTTCCTGCGGATTTTTCAGCGGATTAAGGTTCCCAGTTATTTCGTTCGTGAATAATTATTTCCTGCGGATTTTTAAGTTGGCAGGAAGTTTCCGCTATGGTTTAAAACTAACCTTTCGATAATTTTAGCAATGGATCTATGGACACATAGGTACCTAGTATTCCAGCTTCAACTAATTCAATCAGAAAGGAAAAATTGGTTAGACAAAATGAGAATCATGTCTATATGTAGTGTGCAAGTCATGAGCAGATGAATCAATAACAAAGAAAATAAAAGATAAATAACCTTAAGGTTCAAATCGATATTATAGTCCTTGCTAGATCCCAAATGTGGATGAGGCTTGTCCCCTCTCCTGAATCCCTTCCAAAGCTGAATCAGACATAGAGAAATCAAATCATCATTCATGTAACACGTAGTGAGGTGAAGCAATACCTTAGGTCCAAGAAGTGAATTTCTTTTGAAGCAATACCTTAGGATAGGAAGTTACAACTAGTTTCATATATGCTAAAGAAGAAGGAGAGTGGTCTGCAATTAAGAATAATTCCACTAAAACCTCATGTTGTGTGAAAAGGTAATGAGCAAGTGTACACAACCACAACAAGTAATATAGTGAAAACGTAATAATCGTACCCACAGGAATTGATGTTAATTTTAGAGTTTAATTTGGTTTGCAAATTATTGAGAGAAGCAAAAATAAAATAACAAGTTTTTGAAACATATAATGTAAACAAAAGAAATGTAATAATAACAGTAGAGGGTTGGTAGATATTCAAAATGAAAGTGAGTTGGATTAACTTTCAGTATGTAAATCCATTAAAACAAATTAATGCAATGTCTGATGCTATAGCACTGAAGCGCGCCTTTCAGTCACTATGATTAGGGTTTCATTACAAGTCTTATGTCTAAAAACTCTAAATAAGTTCACCCCTGTATATGAAATACCCACAGTATTAACCCTATGGGCTTTGCTCTCCTATGACTAGGTTTGAAGTAAGGATATGTTAAAGTGTCCTTTAACAACCGATACCCATATTAACCTTTGAGATCAATTTATAAACCGTGTCTGAATCTATAAATGGTACTTATATTTAGATGATCAGTTCTAAAATAAGTTTGAAACATTGTTTCGAAAGGATAATACTAAACATCAAACATCACAATTAAACTTTGTTACATAGTTATAGCATCCCAACTATGCAAGGTTTAGCTCATGATGAGAATCAACAATAAAATATAAAAAAAGATGGAATTTAAAGTCATCTTGCTGAAATACAAAGAAAAGAAAATAGTACAAGAGATTTTATATACTATACAAACTTCCTTGTAGTAACAGTTCCAGAGATGCTGTAGCATTGCTTGCAGCATCGCAGTTAAGAATTTCCACTTGATGATGATGAACTGTTGCTTGTAAGTAATAATGGAGGAAAAATATGTCTATCTCTCTCTTATTTGAACCAACATGAAAGTGCATGATGGAGAAGATAAAGTTTCTATATTTCTCCAAATATCTCCAAAAAGAGTTGATAAGACATTCCACCAACTATTTTTCATACACTCCAAAGTAGACAAGTGTCCTCATTAAGCTTATTGGTTGGTGGCTGTAGCAAAAAAAGTGTGCACCTACTCTGCACATATGCGACATAAAGTAGAAGTACTACCACTTTAGCGCTTTTAGCACTTTCTCTTTCACCTGACGCAAAACTCTGATGCTATAGCATCGCATGTTAGAACATACTAAAAAACACATTAAAACACAAATTGGGGCACCAAAGTTCCAATTGATCACGAATCGCTTTCTAACCCTCTTTTACACTAAACAACAGGAATCGGATCCACCACAAAAATTGTCTACATCAGTTTTCTAAATCAAAAATTTTAGCCATTAGATTAAATGAATGGTTGTGATATTAAATGAAAAGTAATAAAAAATAACAGAATAAAAAAAATAAGAGACTATCCATTCATGTTTTTTTATTGATTTCCTATGTTCCAACTTTTTTTCATCTTCGACTCTCCGTTTCATCCCTTCCATTGTTACAACCTTCCAGCTTCATTCTAACCCATCCAGGTATCATTGAAATTCTTTTACTCTATTTTTTATTCTTTTTATTATTTTTATGACTTCGCTTTATTTATCCTTCATCTATTTCTCCATGTGAAAAACTATTAAAAATAAAGAAACTGAAAACTATTAAATTCTAAAATTTCTTCCAACAATGAAGAAGAAGAAGCTAGCAGCAACGTTGAGTAAAGCAATGAGTCCAACAGTGATAATGCAAAATAAGATTCTCTAATAGATTTGGTGTGTAAGAAACTAATGCAGAGTTTGGTGAGTGTTGAAATATCGATAGTAAGCCCATTAGTTAGTAGTAAGACCCATTAGTTGGTTAGTATATAAGCTCTGATACCATCTTAAAATGTGGTTTAAGGCCTATCTCAACCCCACAAAACCGGATTGTAAGGTGAGGGATGCCACCCACTTATAAACTCTTTTTCAGGCCATATCACATCCGATGTGGGACTCTTAACACACCCCCCTCACGCCCAGGACTGGACAACTGGAGCGTGACCCGAGTGGCCCGATAGCGGGTGGCCCAACGGATCTTGGGTTGGCTCTGATACCATCTTAGAATGTGGTTTAAGGCCTAACTCAACCCCACAAAACCGGCCAGAAGGTGAGGATGCCACCCACTTATAAACTCTTTTTTTCGCGCCATATCTCATCCGATGTGAGACTCTTAACAAAGGAGAGTGTTAGAATGTAAATTTGGCGTTTTGTCATTCGACATTACAACCAATCATTTAATCTAATGGTTGAAATGATTGCTTTAGGAAATTGTTGTAGACAATTGTTGTCGAGGATCTGAATCCTAATAGATTATATGGAAAAGGAATGGCGCGAATAACATCTAATGCAAGAAATGCTGAAGATCCTTTTAGTTCAATCCATTTGTCTCATGGCTTGAATTGTTGTGAAGGTTGCACATAATTAGGCATGACAATAAAACCCGAACCCGTGGGCACCCACCCGCTCTGCCCCGAGTTTTACTGGAAAAGCCCGCTTTGGTTGGGGACGGGGATGGGGTGGGGTTGGGCGTCTGCCGATACCCACCCACGCGCGCGCCTGCTCGACAAAATATTAATTAATAATTATTTTATTTTATGCATGTACACTCATTCATTTGGTTTCATAAGTTTTGTTTATTTTAAATTTCGATCTTTTTTAATAGAAAAGTCTATTTTAGTTCTTTTAACTTTAGTTTATCATTGTATAATAATTATGATTTTATTTTATTAATTATCATAAATATATTTTTAATTTATCCTACAAATTTGTGGCGAAAACATGTATACGCTGCTGGAACCCGTCCTGCTTTGGGATGAGGATGGAGGATGCAAAACCTTACTGCGATAAAGAAACGCGAGAAAAAGGAGGATGCAAAATCTACCCCTACTCGCCCGATTACCATGCCTACACGCAATAATGTCTTTTTCATATGGTTATTAATTTAGTTGTTTAAAACCAATCTAGTATATGCATATATGAATTTTTTCTTAAGAAATAAAAAAGAAGAAATTCTCCTCTTAAGAAAACAATTCAATAGAAATATTAAAGCAAAAATAGATTTAGAATTACAATTCTCTTATTAAGATAATGAACTAAACAACAACACTTGATTTTATTTAGTATTATTGCTTAGTACAATCAGTAGATTTAAAAGACACTGTTTTCTTTTGAAGATCATAACCAACCAACAAATTCTGCTGAGCTACATTCCCAAAGATGGAGCCAAGTCCCGCTGGAGCTGTTGTAAAAGCAAAGCACGCAATCCCTTCCTCAACAAGAATAAATGTGTTCAAACCATTCAACACAACATCCGCACCACTAAAATGTGCTGTAATTACTGGAACTTGTAAATTCTCTTGAGAAGAGATTTTATAACAAAGACTTAGTTTTTGATCAGGACCTTGAACACGCTCATATTTAACAAACTTATCCACCGCTGCTTCCAACCTAGATAACAAGTCATCAGGCAATAGAGTCAATGTCGTACCCGAGTCAATTATTATATTACCCTCAGAAAACCCACCGTTGGATTCAAATTCTATTTTTTCATTTCCTACACTAAACCCTTCAAGGGTAAGATAGTAAAAGACGTTTGAAGTTGTGCCACCTTGAGGTTGAACTAACGGAGTCGAAACAGCTCCTTTACCAGAAACCACAGCGGAATCTCCAAAGTTAAGTGAACTAGTAACATTTATATCCGAAAATATTGGAACCAAACAGTATGAGAATTTTCCACCAATAGGAGAACTCAATTGAGTTGTAAAAGAAACGGGGCCACCTCCAATCCCAACAATACCTGAACTTTGACCCTGGAAAGTCCCGGTGTTCTCATGTCCACATCCTAAAACAGTTTTAGGAAATGAAATACGAGGACCGTTTGTGGAGCCCAAAGTAAGAGTATCAACACTAAGATCACCTTGTGAAATTGAACCATCGCCGTATTGAATATTATATTCACAATCATTATCGCTAGAACATTGAGTATTCTCCAGAGATTGACATGCGTTAGAATTACAAGGGAGGGTTTTATATGTTGATGATTTTGAAGGATCAAAGATAGGTGATGTTTGGTTGTAGCAATCTTCACAAGGTTTACATTGAAGCCAAACAATATCGCTTCCTGTATCAACAATACCATAGAGTTTGAATGGTGGTGTACCAACTGCATATTCCATAAGATATTCACCTTTATCAGAAATTACAGTTGTTTGTGGATCAGTTTGTGAGACTTTGCTGACGACGTAATTGGCATAGTTTATGGAACGATGAATAGCATTGTTGAGTCTTTGGAATTGAGTTTCAGTGGGGTTGTAGAGTGGTGATTTTGACGAGTCACGGTGAATTAGTTCAACGGTGAACCCATTATTATTGTTTAGAGAATGCGAATGAGAAATAATGCAGAAATAAAGACAAAAGAAAAAAAGTAGTGTAGTGGGGATAGAATAACGTGTCATTGTTACGTACTATGAATATGAATATGATAGTGGTGAGATTATTGTTTTATTTCATTTCAAAGTAGCATTTTTTATAGGAGACTTGGTGAGTGAGACTGTCTATGGTATGGGAATGTATGTAGACTTAGATGTGAACATATGGGAGAAGTTATAAAATTGGAGGAAATAAAGTAAAATATAGATATTATTACCTATTTATTGTGTGATTTGATTTGATCTCGATGCCATATATATATATATATATATATGGCATTAATTAATATTTGAAATCTCAGCATAATTTTTTTTTTTTTTTAGCTAAAAATGATTTTGTTAAAAAATATATATTTCAATAGAGAAGTTTTCTTTTGCAAATCAAGAAATATAAATTAACACAAAAGTATAGTAAGGGATTTTTAAAAACTTGGAAGAATAATCTTATCAACACAACTGTCATTTGAAAATAGTAATTTCATTAACTGAATGTTTTCATACAACCATAATTATTTGCAAATCCAAAATTGAAATTCACACAAAAGTATAGTAAGGAATTTTTTTTAAGCTTGGAAAGAATAATCTTATCGGCATAACTGTCATTTTGAAATAGTAATTTAAGTAATTCGATGTTTTCGTACAATCATAATTATGTGTATATACAAAATGAGTTATTTGCAAATCCAAAATATAAATTCACACAAAAGTATACTAATGAATTTTTGCGAATCCAAATTTGGGCATGCAAAGCGATGTTAAATCTCTTGAGGATAGTTTTGCCGCCAATTGTGGTCCTACTACTGCTCGAAGGATTAGTCTCTGCGATTCTTGCAGAGAGAGGATACCCGATTTATACCAAGTTTTTTTTAACATGGAAGAACAATCTTATCAGCACAACTGTAATTTTAAAATAGTAATTAAATAATTTCATGTTTTCATACAACCATAATTATAGCTTTATACACAATGAATTATTTGCAAATCCTAAATATAAATTCGCACAAAAAGTATGGTAAGGAATTTTTTAACTTGGAAGAATAATATTATCAACTGCTTGTCATTTTAAAATAGTAGTAATTTAAATAATTTATTGTTTTCATACAACCATAATTATTTCTTTATTCAAAATGAATTATTTGCAAATCAAAATATAAATTCACACATAAGTATAGTAAGGAATTTTTTTTAACTTGGAGGAATAATATTATCAGCACAACTGTCATTTTAAAATAGTAGTAATTTAAATAATTTATTGTTTTCATACAACCATAATTATTTCTTTATTCAAAATGAATTATTTGCAAATCAAAAATATAAATTCACACATAAGTATAGTAAGGAATTTTTTTTAACTTGGAAGAATAATATTATAAGCACAACTGTCATTTTAAAATAGTAGTTTAAATAATTTGATGTTTTCATACAACCATAATTATGGTTTTCATACCCGAAGTCTTGAACTTATATGGCAAGGAAATACAGTGGATATCCAGTGTTCCTTTCCTTTATAACAGATAATTATATTTTTAAAAGAAAAAAATATATCGATAACATTTTTTGTACCCCGCCACTAGACCTCATACCCCCACACTTCCCATTTTACCCTTTTTAGGAAAAATGCAAAACGCGTTTATCATTTTAATAGATAAATTGTTTTGCAATTTTTTTAAAAATAATTATTTTATTTTTATTTTTGAAAATAATTATAATTTTTAACAGATTTATCTATTTTATTTCAAAAACAGATTTATCTATTTTTAGGATTTTGAATTTTTAAAACTAGATTTATCTATTAAATAGATAAATCGTTTTGCATAAAGAAAAATTGAGGCTAGATTTATAGATAAATAATAGATAAATCCGGTTTCAATTTTTATTGCAAAACGGATTTATCCTAACAATAGAAAAATACGTTTTACATTTTTTAATCGGTAAAATAGGGATAAATGATTTTTGTGGGGGTAAGGTGTCTAATGGTGGTGGTGGGAGACGGGGAATTGCAAAGGTAAGAAGAAAGCAGATTGCAAGCTGAATCATTGATTATTCCATTGACCAAAGTGACTTAAGTACATTTACACAAGTCAACCACTAAACGGGTCAAGAATAAGGCCGAACAATTGGACCAACGAGAAACTAACAAAAAGGCCCACAACAACACGCAACAAACAGGCCCAATTATTAAAACTACTACTAACATATCCTCCCTTAATCTTTTTTTGGTCTAGGGGTCTTTGACCCCACTCCGGTGTCCAGGGAAAGGGGCCCTGAATAATCCGGAGTTCGGCCGAGAGGTAAGTAAAGCTTGGCTCCAATTTGTTCCATCCGAGGATCGAACTCGGGTACTAGCCGAATCTGTCCCTTTAGATGGAGTGCATTAACCACTTGCACCCAAGCTTGGAGTTTATCCTCCCTTAATCTGAAACTTACTAAGTTTGCAGATTATTTACATCACAATTACAATCAGATAGAGAACAAATTCCCAAACACTTTCTAAGCTTTACAAAACTATCAGTCTTCAAGTTCTTAGTCAGTATATCAGCATATTGCAAATCTGTGGGACAGTACTTCAGCTCTACATCAATATTCTTATGAAGTGTGTTTTGAGTGAGATCGGGCCTAGTGGCATTCAAATGTTTCTCTGCTATCATCAAATGTTTCTCTGTGGGTATATCCATATATCTACTGATCACACTTACTGAATGAGTGAGATCGGGCCTAGTGGCATTCAAGTACATCAAGCTTCCAACCAATTGTTTGAACATTGTTGTATCCACAAGTTTGCCTTTATCATCTCTGCAAATCTTATTACCAACCAATGCAAGACTAGTTACAGGTTTGCAGTCTGTCATAGAGAACCTATCCACCACTTCCTTAGCATATCTCTGTTGAGTGATGAAGATGGTTCCCTTGTCTTGTATCACCTCAACTCCAAGAAAGTGTCTCATTCCCCCAAGGTCAGTCATATCAAATTCTTTTCTCATAGAACCTCTAAACTCCTCAATTAAGTATTCATTGTTTCCAGTGAACAAAACATCATCAATGTATAAACAGACCACTAGCAAACCTCCTCTGCTATCTTGATTAGTGAAGAGTGTATGTTCATGAGGGAATTTTCTGAAACCCTCCTTCTCAAAGTATGCCTCAATTCTACTATACCAAGCTCTAGGAGCTTGTTTTAGGCCATACTACGCTTATGTAACCTTTGGGTTGATCAACATGAACAACCTCCTCTAATTCACCATGAAGAAAGGCACTTTTAACATCTAGTTGATGAACTTTCCATCCTCATGTTGCGCCCAAAAGTCCCCGAGGGTTTTTCTCATTGACAACTTTTAGAACAATGAAGTCGCCACCAATATTTTTATGAGGAAAATATTGAAAAAACCTCTTTGGAAGGCAAATGGTCTTTTCAAAACCGGAGGATTTGGGTTCGAAATTCGGTTAGGAATGGGGAAGGTATTAGCACCCCACATCTCCTTTCTACTGAAAGGGAACCTTTAATTAAACGTGTGGTTTTAAGTGTTGATTTGGAAAATACTTAAATTTGCCTCTTGATTGAAAAGACTTAATGAATTTTTTATTTGCGCCGCTTGACGAGAGTTAGCCACTTTGGTTTCTTTTGAAAGGAAAAATATTTTTAGTTTGTTGTGCTTGACGGAGGGGATCCGCTCCTACGTATCTCCCGGTGCGGTGGAGAATTCAAAGCTACGTAGTTCTGAGTTTTTATTTTTAACTTGTTTAGTTGTGAAAACTGAGCTTTCATGATGATCAATTGGGAGAAGGCTCCAAGTGACCACCATTAGTACTCCATTGTTAATAATCATGCAAGCAAAGACTTCGCAGGACCAATAACAAAGTTTTCGATTTAATGAAAAGTTTTTTAGGAAAATTAGGCATTCATGATGATCAATTGAGCAAAGGCTCCAAGTGATTACCACTAGTTCCTCATTGTTAATGATTATGCAAGCAGAGGCTTCGCAAAAACCATTAATAAAGTTTTTTTGATTTGTTGAAAGTTTTTAGAAAAATTAGGCATTCATGATGCTCACCGATTTGATCTACCTTCTTGACGCGCTATAGCGTTAGGCGCTATAGCGCTAAACACTGCAATACTCACAAAATACATCAAAACATTCACAAGGGCACCAAATGTGCCAATTTCATAGCAAAGCAGTGTTTAGCCCTTTCTTTCCTAATGCTAACAGAAATGCAACAAATACTAAACTATTATTACTTGAGAACTCACTCAATTTAATGATTAAAGGTATAAATAACTCATATAAAATGAGTTATCATCCACCCCAGCAGCAGTAGCTTCAACCGTACCAACA
Source organism: Oxytropis ochrocephala (assembly GCA_020916435.1). Lineage (NCBI taxonomy): Eukaryota > Viridiplantae > Streptophyta > Magnoliopsida > Fabales > Fabaceae > Oxytropis > Oxytropis ochrocephala. The sequence continues at coordinate 102,626,207 of CM037088.1, forward strand.
TTTCTTAAGGCACTCAGCACTCTTATGACCTCTGCCATTTGAGCTTTTATGATTTCCATCTCAGCTTGAAGGACTTGATTCCCTTGATTCTGACCATGCTGACCCTGACCATTAGGATTTGGATCTCCTGGAATTCCAACATGTGGATTGCCTTGATTAGCGTCGCCTTGATTGTTGTCCATGTTCCTTGCTTGTAGACGCGTCAAATAGCGATGCCTAACCAGCTTGCCTGATTTTCTGTTGACGAAGCACACTTATGAACACCAGAATGAATGAATGCAATGAAATGCTTTAATGCGTGAAGAATGCAAATGACGAAAGCTTTTTTCAAGATTTTGTTAGATGCAAATGCAATGGTGCAAAATGATGTGAATGCGAAATGATGTGGATGCGAAATGACATGGAAAAATGGTAATAAAATGAGGTCTAATTGGTGGTACTTTGAACATTTTCGAAGATACACGATGCATGCCACCTCATGTAGGTGTTTATGAGGGGAAAATAAACATTACTTTCTACAGCTTTTGAAATAAAGTTTGAGAAAAAAGAATGCTTAAGCTAAATGCAACAAACAAAGGTGTGCCCCCGTGTCTTACGAAGGGTGGGAATCCTAGGGTCTAAACTCGACGAAAAGGGTAATCCTCCAAAGTAGGTTCTAATCACTTCCTCACAATGGCAACCAATAGCTAAAGTCTTTCTCATGATGACACCCACAATCGTAGAAAGCTACCGAGTGTGAGGCATCATGACAAAGCGTACTCTTGGGCGGAACTTTCATGAGAGCCATACAGACAAAGGTCTACGAATGGCAGTCACTAGTCGTTCCCACTCTCCTAGGTTTTTGTTCAGACCTTGGGTTTTAGGCCCCACTCAACGCTCACAAGTATAGGGTGTGAAGTGTGTGTTGAGGGCACGATACTTAGAAATAACTACCCTTCCCCCACCTGCAAATGAAAACCCAGAACAGTCCAGACAAAAGCAAAAAATAGCATGTTGTCTACCCTAGGGTTTAATATCAAATAAGCCAGCCTAGAGTTTCAACAGCAACCAATTGCATTGCTTACCTCAAGAAAGGGAGCCAAGAAGGGGGGAACATGATAAGAGTGGGGGGAATGCATGGAGGAACTAAGCATACAAGCAAAGAAGATAAGAGGGAAAACAATCATAGCAAAGGAAGAAGCGAATGCACATGAATGCAACAATGTTTGTATGAGAAAGAAGAAGAATAGAGGCAAAACAAGATATTCAAATCAAACACACAAATCACATATTTAATTAATTAGGCTCGACCCTCTTTTTAAATAAAAATAAAAATTATTTTAGTCGTCCCAGATGAAGTCGCCACCGTTGCGCCCAAAAAGTCCCCGAGGGTTTTTCTCGCACAACTTTTAGAACAATGAAGTCGCCACCAATATTTTTATGAGGAAAATATTGAAAAAACCCTCTTTGAAAGGCGGATGGTCTTTTGGAAAACCGGAGGATTTGGGTTCGAGAATTCGGTTAGGCATGGGAAAGGTATTAGCACCCCACATCTCCTTTCTACTGAAAGGGAACCTTTAATTAAACGTGTGGTTTTAAGTGTTGATTTGAAAAATACTTAAATTTGCCTCTTGTTTGAAAAGACTTAATGAATTTTTTATTTGCGGCGCTTGACGAGAGTTAGCCGCTTTGGTTTCTTTTGAAAGGAAAAATGTTTCTAGTTTGTTGTGCTTGACGGAGGGGATCCGCTCCTACGTATCTCCCGGTGCGATGGAGAATTCAAAGCTACGTAGTTCTGAGTTTTTATTTTTAACTTGTTTAGTTGTGAAAACTGAGCTTTCATGATGATCAATTGGGCGAAGGCTCCAAGTGACCACCATTAGTACTCCATTGTTAATAATCATGCAAGCAAAGGCTTCGCAGGACCAATAACAAAGTTTTCGATTTAATGAAAAGTTTTTTAGGAAAATTAGGCATTCATGATGATCAATTGAGCAAAGGCTCCAAGTGATTACCACTAGTTCCTCATTGTTAATGATTATGCAAGCAGAGCTTCGCAAAACCATTAACAAAGTTTTTTTGATTTGTTGAAAGTTTTTAGAAAAATTAGGCATTCATGATGATCAATTGAGCAAAGGCTCCAAGTGATCACCACTAGTTCCTCATTGTTAGTAATCATGCAAGCAAAGGTTTCGCAAGACCACTAACAAAGTTTGATTTAATGAGAAATTATTTGGGTTGAAAAAGAATTAAAAAAAAAGAAAAAGGTGAAAAATTGCAAAATGGGGGTGTTATTAGGCTGCGGGGTTGTGCAACCCCACAGGGTGTAAGCAAAGAAGCCCAGTTCGCATATGGGAGCCCAGTATGCGAAACTGGGCTTAAGTGAGGAGGGTGTTCGCGCATGAATCAAAGGGGGTGTGATTAATAATCTGAATAATTAAGAAAATGAAAAAAATAAAAGGCCCAATATATAACCCTAAACTTTGTAACCGAAAACCCTAATTTCAAACCCCTTCCCCCTCATCAATTTGCTGCGCTGCCCGTTCAATGAAGAGAGAGAGAGAGTTCCGGCGAACTCTTCGCGGGTTTTAAAGGGAGAGAGAGAGAGTTCCGCCGGTTTTTTAGGAGAGGGAGAGAAAGACGATCGGGTCTGAGAGGGAGAAAGAGATGCTTTGCGAAGGGGAACACAAAGGGAGAGGAGGAGGAACAGCGACGTCCGGCCGTCCCTTGGCCGGCGTCGTTTTCGGTGATGGTGGAGGAAGGTGATCGGCGAAGGTGGTTTTTGCCACAGATTCGTTTTTTCGTTCTATTCCTTCTCCTTTCTTCGGTTTCTTTATTTATTTTTCATCCTCTTATTCGATTTCTTCTCTCCTCCTCCACTTAATCTCATTTTTTATCCTCTCCATTACTGGTTCATGGATTTCTGTGAGTTTTTTCGTTTCATATGTATATTCTTTTGAGAACAAAGTAGATCTGTTGCTATAAGCCAATATGCATTTTGTTTTTTCTCTTTTTAACTTACAGTGATATCATGTTGATTCAAAAACACAAAATCAGAGAGAAGAAAAACAATACTGACCTGACTCTAAAAAAAACAAGATTTGGATCTGCTGTTAATGCTAATGACTGGTCTGTGTTTTTTTTATTGCTCTGCTGATTTTGGGTTTCCAGAATAATTGTTTCTTTCTTCGAAATCTGTCTTTCTCTTTTCGACTGCTCAGATCTCAAAAAAACAGCGTTTGTGTGGTTAGGGTTTTAGTGTAAAACCCTAATTTTTTTTTTGTGATTTGTTTACCTTGAAATTCGTGTCCCTACTGCTGCTGTTTGACTGCTTTTTTATATTAAGATACTAGGTTTCTGCATTAATTGTTTTTGGCTGGACTTTGACTTTTTTCAGGTCTGGATCCAAGCCCAGCAGCAGCTGTAGCAGCTTGGAGTGCTGCCCGAAAACCCTAATTTGCTACTTGAAGCCTATTTTCAGATTTGCATCTTTTTGTACCTTTAATATTATTATTTTTTGTATTTTTTGGACATTTGGACTCTCCTAAGTTGTAATAAAAATTAAATAGATTTTTTTTTGACATTTTTGGACTCTTAAACACTTTTAAATTGTAAATAAAACTAAATAGAATTTTTTTTGATACTTTTGGACTATATATATGCTCAAAATAAAATAACTGCACAAAAGAAGATTAATAATGAGAAAAAGAGTCGGGCCAAACACAAAGACGAGAACGGGCCAGACTAGACGAATACGCTAAAACGAGACCCAAAATAGAAGAAATGAGCTCATTAACTAAAAACACTAAAATTGACTCGAATTGCATTCTTAAGCTGACGAGCGAAAAAAGACAAGCTAAATTTCTAGAAAAAATGACTTTTGGTAGACCTACTTATGTACGACTAAACCCAAATACGAATATTAAATTGAAGAACGCACGAAAAGATCGATCATTCGCGTGCCTGCCTAATTTAAACAACGGTATTTCGATTTAGTTGAGCTGGATAACTGAAATTGGTTTAAGTTAAAAAGGACAGACAAAATTAGGGTATTACGCCTCATTTACAACAACTGCCAATATTGATCTTATAGTGTCCCACCTAGCAACCGGAGCAAAAACTTCAGAATAGTCAACCCCAAGCTCTTGAGAATATCCTTTGGCTACCAACCTAGCCTTATACTTCTCAACCTTCCCTTCTTCATTGTACTTTGTTTTGTAGACCCACTTGACTCCAATTTTCTCAATTCCCATGTATTGTTTTTCTCAATTGAGGCAATCTCACTGTCCATTGCCATCCTCCATTTGTCATGCTAGACAGCCTCTTCATATGTGAGAGGATCACCAGAAGCACAGACTATCAAGCTATACAAATCCAAATTCCCAGTGTCATTATCATCATCATCATCACTTAGAGTAGCACACCCAACCATGTAGTCCTCTAATTAAGCTGGAGGCAATCTCACTCGAGTTTTGTTATCTTTGGAGTCATTCACACTTCTTGCATCAGCCTCATTCACATTTGCAGCTGTGGTATCAATATCTTGACTCACATCATCACTCACAACAGCATCAGTACTCTCTCCTCCCTGATTTTGTGGTGGATGTGTGTCCTGCACCTCATGATTTTCCTCCCCAATCTTAGCACCACTAGCCTCACTGCCATCTAAATCACATTTTGCAGAACTCCCATTCTCTCTATTTCCAAATTGCCATGTCTCATTTTCAGCAAAGGTGACATCTTTGCTAATTACAATATTCACTACTAAAAAAACAAAAATTAGAGATGCCCAAAATCCCTCTCTAAACAGCCAAAATCCGTCACTAAATGATTTAGAGAGGGAATTTGCGACGAACCAGAATTCGTCAGCAATTTTGGCGTCACAAAATTTTTTAGAGAGGGATCCTGATAATCCCTCTCTAATAGCGAGGAGAAATCCGTCGCTAACAGAGAGGGAAACAGTTCCGTCTCTAATAGCGAGGAAACAAACATGCGTCTCTAATAGAGAGGAACACACAGGTCGTCGCTAATAGTGAGGAAAATATCCCTCGCTAATAGAGAGGAATATTTTCCGTCATTAACGATGAGGAACAATTTCCTCTCTAATTTTGGCAGATTTAAACAGAATTATTTTTACAAATACCAATTGTTTTAATTTATCTATTTCCACCAAATACCAATTATTTTAATTTATCTATTTCCACCTATATTAGAAAACCTTTTGATCTCAAAGGAGTGCTCTTTTAAAACATAGGCTACAAAATTTTTAAAAAACACAAACATCTATTACTAATAATAAAGCGTGTATTGTTGTCACAAAAAAAATAATAAAGCGTGTAATCATAATCCATACAAGAGAAAAGTAAAGTTAATTCACTTACAATCCAAAAGACATATCATTGTTTGAAAAAAAAAACACATCAACCATCTAGTTCATCAAAATACTCATTATCATCTTGTTGACCCTCCTCGTTTGGTGAAGGTGGAGGTGAAGGTGGACGTGGATGACTCTGAGAAAAAGCTTCCATAAATTTAAACAGCTTCTCCTGATTCGCATGAAGCCCACTCATTTGCTCCTTAAGACTTTGGTTTTCACCTTTATTTGCATACATTCGGTCTTTATTTGCATATATTCGAACACGAGATCCTCTGCACAATTACAAAAAAATAACAATTTAAATAAAATATTTGTGAGACACAAGGTTATGAAATTATTTAAATCTACTTAATGGCTTAGTGCACAAAGTTTATGTGTATCCCTGGTGTATACAAGAATTTCTCTTGTAGATCAACTTTTAATGATAGCTTCATTATACTATATGATATGATATGATGTTTTAAAATTAAGTTGAAGCATAGACAGAATGATTACTAATGTTTCAACAGTGGATTTTGAATCCAAAACTGCCTTATAACCTTTGTATATTGGATCCTCACATGAATTTATATCACTAGAAGCTTCCATTTCTCCATAAAAATATTCCTTCACACAAGCAAAAATCCATGAGGCAAAATAATTTACTTCATAGCAAAAATCATAGGAATTTTTAAGATTCAACAAATGAAATAGAAAGTTGTTACACTTATATATGTGTTGTGAATTTTCATATACCTTCTATAGAAAGTTGTACCACATTAAATCCCGATGAAATTTGGATAACTTATTCATGAGCTCCTCCTATTGAGGTTTCTTGCTTAGAGTTCAAAAGCGAGAGCGAGAAAATTGACATGTCAAAGGGGCTAATATAAACCAATCTCATAAACCATCTATGAGAGATATAGGCACAAAATATGAAAGTTATAGTAATATGAATGAGATATCAGTCTTAGCAATTGCAATCTACCCAAGTTAGCAAAGTCTTGAAAATAGGAAAGAAAGAATTGCAAAGGTACTTTCGATTTTAATACCCATCTCATGTTTGAGGTATATTAGAGAAGTGTGTATCACAACGGTTTAAAGGTTTAATAAGACAACGGCCTTTACCTTAGGCGTTGTCATAGAGCCATAATGTTGTAGTGTCTCTTAGTTGCATGGATTCAAAACTAATCATCAAGCAAATTAAACTTACTAATTAACCTTACTGATTAAACTAAAAGTTTAATATTGTAACAAAAGGAAAGAAAGTTGTATTATCATCAAATATCTATTTGCAATGACAACTCTAGTCTGTATATGTATTACTTGTTAGTCTGCAAGTAAGAAAATAATTAAACTAAAATCCTGAATTAACATTTCAAATATGAATTTAAAGATAAACTATCAATACTGAATGAATGAATGAATAAATTAAAACAAAAAATCACTAATGTAGAGAACTATGTGTGAAGCTAAAAACGGTTTACAAAGATTGGATGGCAGAAAGTGAATTAAATAAGAGGATTGCAAGAAGATGCATAATCACTTGATAATCAACCATCAGAATACTACAAATAGAAAATCAACTCAGCAACAAAAGTCACATAAGAAACAGATGGGAAAAATAGAAAAGTTAGTAGACTATCAAACTACAAACTCTAAACCACATGTGAAAAACAAAATCGCAACCCATATTAGCCACGACAACACAACAATGGTGTCTTAGCCACAGCATAAAAGACTAAAAGAGAGAGTAGCAATGAAATCACAATAATCACAATAGGCAAAAAACAGAGAGAGAGGGAAAAGTGGAAAAGTGTTACCTTGGTTATTAAGAGATGGAAAACCAATATATCTTCCTTTCAAAGAGTTAAGGTTTAAGAAAATCCTCCTATCTGAATCCTGATTGAAACAAGAGCAAAAACAAGAAGAGGAAAAAACAATTTCATAATTAATTCAAGTGAAAATCGAAAATGGAGAGAGGAAAAGGGAGAGACATCAAATACCTAACAGAGAGAATGATAGAGAGGGACGCTGCACAGAGAGAATAAAAGAAGATTAGGAGGCTGATTTGAAGGAAATTGCAAGTACAAAGGTTAGGGTTTTGGTGAGTGTGATAGTTAGGGTTTTGGTGTCTTTGCGATGGTGAGGTTATGGCGGTGGTGAATGGTGAGTGGCGGCGAGTGATGAGGGAGAACGATCGGTGGTGAGGAGAAACGTTGGTGGTGAGGAAGGCGTTTTGCGAGAGAGAGAACGATGGTGGTGAAGGGGCGGAGCAGAGAAAAACGATGGTTTTGGTAGAATAAAGTATTTAGTTAGGAAAAAACTTTCTCAAATTTTTTTTTTTTTTTTAGAATTAGAATTAGAAAGAGCGCTGATGGGAGGGAAGTCGGGGAGTTTTGGGTTAGCGACGGATCGGTGATTTCTCTCTATTAGTGAGGAACTCAAAATTAGTCTCTAAACGTTTTTAATATTTTGTGACAAATTTTGATCTGAATTTGTTAGCGAGGATATTTGTTGTCTCTACATTCGTCACAAAAGCAAATCAGTGATGTCTACTTGTTTTCCTAGCTAAATCTCTCACTATTAGTGAGGGATACTTATCCCTCTCTAAAATTTCCTCTCTAATAACAACTTTTCTAGTAGTGATTCTTGGTGGTTGGGTTATAGAGTCTATAGGCTTTAGACTCCTCACTCACCCCAAGAAAAATACATTTAACACTTTTGTCATCTAGTTTTCTTCTATGATTATCAGGGACATGCACAAAACATACACAGCCAAATACCCTAAGGTGCCTAACAAAGGGTTTTAGACTGCTCCAAGCTTCCTCAGGAGTAGCATCTTTCACAGAAATTGTGGGGCATCTATTAAGGATATAAAATGACCACTTGACAGCCTCTGGCCAAAACTGTTTCTCCAATTTAGACTCACACAACATGCTTCTAACCATATTCATCACAGTCCTATTTTTCCTCTCTGCCACTCCATTTTGTTGTCGAGTATAGGCAGTAGTAAATTTCCTTTTAATTCCATGTTCAGTGCAATATTCATTAAACTCAATGGAATTAAATTCTACCCCTATCAGTTCTAAGGCAACTAATATCACACTGGGACTCCTTTTCTATCATCAATCTAAACTTCTTAAATGTATCAAAAGCATCAGACTTCTCTAAGAGGAAATAAACCCAACTCTTCCTACTATAATCATCTATGAAAGATATGAAATACCTCATTTTGCTATTGGATGGAGGTGTGATTTGTCCACAGATATCTGAATGAATCAATTCAAGCTTTCTTGATGCCCTCCAATTGCTCTGTCTTGACATTGATTCCCTGTGTTGCTTCCCTACCTGGCATTCTGCACACACCCTATCAGTTTCTTGTATTTATGGCAGCCCTCTAACCATGTCTTTCTGCTGAAGCAACTTGAGTCCCTTGTAACTGAGATGCTCGTACCTCTTGTGCCATAATTCTGTCATATCTTCACTAGTAGTTTTCAAACATGCGGAGTTGATTGGTGTTGCTTTCACATCATACATCTTGTTCTTAGCCATCACAGAACTCATTATCAGCCCCTTTTCCTTGTGGTACACTTTACATTCATCATCTTCAAACACAACCTTCAACCTCTTTTGTTGTAGCTGCCCATTGCTTAGCAAATTGTCTTTCAAATTGGGAATGTAATACACCTCAGTGATGATCTGTATCCTACCTTCAATTCTACGCTTGATACTACCCTTTCCCTTCACTTCAATTCTTGAATGATCACCTAATTTTACTATTTCTCTATAGTTTTCATCAAGATTAAAGAACCAGTCCTTTACCCCGCACATATGATTGCTACACCCAGAATCTAGAAACCAAATTATTACATTACGCAAATTTGGAGTCCTTGAAAGCCATGAGCAACATCTCTTCTTCATCATCAAAGTCGGTGTAGTTTGCTGATTTCTCTTCCAAGGTGGGGCATTCATATTGGTAATGGCCCAATTTACGGCACTTGTAGCATTCAACGTTCTCCTTCGAGCTCTATCTTCCTCTTCCCCTTTCGGTTCCTCTACCTCTTCCTCTTCCACCTCCAGTAGTTTTTAGAGCTTGCTCCTCTTCCTTTTGACCCTTCATACGTTGTTCCTCAATCAGTATACTACTCTGTAGTGCGTCAACTGATAGCTTTTCAACATCGTTTGATTGGACGATTGAACACACTATATAGTTGTATTTTGCAGTCATGGATCTCAAGATCTTTTCAACAATCACGATTTAGTTCATAACCTCTCCAAGCCCTTTCATCTTGTTTGCAATTGACAACGTTCTTGCAAAGTAATCATTCACCGATTCCCCTTCTCTCATCGTTAACACTTGAATTCGCCTCTACACACAGGTTTTGCTTATCTAACATTCGAAGACCCTTGATGTTTTGCTTGAGAGAATCCCAAATATCTTTCGCGGAATCAACCTTCAAGATTGATTCAAGAGTGTTTCTATCGATCGCCTGGAACAAATAGTTTTTGGCTTTGAGATCCTTCAATCGAGCCTCGTCGTGAGTTTTCTTCAAGTCAAACGAGTCTTATTCCCAGTATGCCTGATAGGAAATCTGTTCATGGACTTCTTAATCATCGCTGAAGATTCTTGAAAAAGGTTATTTTCTGATTAAACACTTTTCATTTGTTTTGTTGTTGGGATTTACTTCTTTGTTCTTGTTTAGTTAAGAACTATAGTTTTGACTTCTAGACATACTATTCCATCGTTGTTTTCCTTACTATTTCTAATCATTTTCTTATGTTCCGTAATTTTTTTTTAAACAGCAAACTATAGTGTGATGTGTTTTTTAGAAACACAAGAACTTATGTACATATGGATATTGGAAGAGTGACAAAAAGGGCCACATCATAGAAGCAAAAACAATAACTATCGGTCTAAACCAAACTAAACAGGTCCACATCGTGGAAGATCCTAATTCCAACACAATCAATTGCTCCTATCCTAACCCCTGGAGACACGCTCCCAGGGCCACACACCACTCATAGAACAAGCAATGGCTAGACTTAACCTTAACCAAAAGCTAATTTCATGAGTAATGTAAAACTTAATCAAAAAGAAGGTATCAAAAGGGTCATTTGTTTTATTAGCAAAAATCATTCCATTCCTAGACTCCCAAATAGCCCAGAGGACTGAATGTCAGATCATAATTAGCTCATTCCTCCCTTTATTTGGGCTGACCCCAGTAAAGATGATAGAAAACAAAGTAGGGAGATTCAGCAGGAGAACCACCACCAAACCCAATCACTTAAACTCTAAGTACCACAACCTTACAAAGAAACTCACACCTCAAAAAGCAGATGACTCTCTTCCTCCAAAGGGTCTCCACAACACAACCAAAGAATGGACATGTCATTAATAACACACCTATGAAATAGGTTAGTCCGAGTTAGGAGCCTATTAAGGAGGACACACCATTCAAAAGCAACTACTTTAGGAGCGCTCGACTCTTTAACTATTTATCTAGGGAAAACTTTCTCAGAGTGGTTATAGTCTTGATTATGACTTCTACATGATGGTTAAGACATTTGCCTTATGGCTTTGATTTACGCCAATGTATTTCCGGCATTTTTATTGTAATTTTCTTTTGACTTGATGTATTTTCTTTTGCTCATCCCAAGCTAGAAGAGTTGTAACCTTCTAGCTTATGGAGAGACTATTAGAGATATAATTTTAGTATTAGAGATATAGCTTTTATTTGGATGCCATGTTTCTCAATATATATATATATATATATATATATATATATAGTGGGGATCAACTTACTCCAAGAGTAACTCTTGTAAGAGTTACTCCACTTAATATCTCTTCACACACTTTATATTTTGTCGATCCAACCATTAACTTCATAGTTCTAATTGAGTAGATCAAATATGCAAATTCTTATAAAATTATAAAAATGTTTGATACTTGATCAAATAAGTTCAATTCAACGTGTATTATGATTTTAAAAATACAAGTAAAATAGGGACTATAAGAGTCTATAGCTACGGATATTCAATTTCAATATTTTTTGGTATGCATGATCATCATGATAATATGAAAGTATTCAACGGTTGGATCGGTAAAATTTGATGTCTACAAAGAGATATTAAGTGGAGTAACTTTACAAGAGTTACTCTTAGAGTAAGTTGATCCCCACTCATATATATATATATATATATATATATATATATATATATATATATATATATATATATATATATATATATATAATTGCTTTTTGTGGCTAATTATAGTAAACTTTTTTTAGAGGTCACAATACAGAGTACGAGGAGCAGAATAATGGTGCATGGCAAAGGAAAAGACCCTTGAGAATGACAAGGAAAGCAAAAAAAATTCTGAATAAGCACTTCTACAAGATGGGCACTTCTAGATAGTTTGTTTGTAATTTTAATTAGACAGTTATGCCTAGTTTGGAGGATATTTCCCGCATGAAACCAATAAGGGATTTTTTTTTTGGACCCCCACCCCATCCCCTCCCACCCCCACCCACACTGAAAACCCCAAAATGCCCTTCTGAAAACGTATTTTTTTTTTAAAATTTGGCCAATCGTATATACACCTGAGGGGGCCTTTTTTTTTCCACCCCAGTTATCAATCCCACCCCATAATTACCCAAGCGGACAAAAATACCCACGAAAATTTACAAAAATCACATTTCATAATTTCAAAAAATAAGTAAATTCGGTTGGGATTTTGGAATTACCTAGTAATTCGAAAAAAATTTCGAATTATCTCGAAGTGAGGTAATTCCGGTTCATATTTAACCTAATTACCTCAATTACGAGGTAATTCAAAATCAATTTTTTTCAATTTTTAATATTTTCTAATTACATTTATTTTTTTAACGATGGGCAAGTAGACGATCGGACAACGTAAGCGCGGCGAGAGTCTTCGGGAGCAAACACCGCGGCCGACGACGAGCGAGCATTCAGGGAGGCCAGGTAGTAGCGATACTCCTTCTCCAGACACTTTATAGAGGCTCAGAGCTGCTGGGCATGCTTCTGAGCGTCAGAGGCGCCAGAGAGCCCGCGCCAGAGTGATAGAGATGGTTGAGCCTGAGCCTCAGCCTCAGCCCCGGTATGAGAAGCCCTACCGTGACCACCCAGATTATGAGTACAATATGCGGCACCAACAGGAGCACCCAGAGCTGTATCATGACGTTCTTGCTGACGGTTGGGAGGCTTTGAAGGAGCAGGAGGATGAGGGTCAGCATCAGGAGGAGGAGGAGGATGTTCAGGAGGAGGAGGAGGTTCAGGCGGAGGTTGAGTCTGCCCCAGCTGTGGATCACACACCATTATATTTACACTGGGATACGCACTGTGCGTCCTGGATAGATAGAGGCGAGGTAATATTTTTTAATTCTTTATTTTAATTTTACTTAACAACAATTAATTACTTATTTTTAATAACGTATGGTTTAATTTTAATTTTTTCAGCCTCGGAAACTAAAGATTGTATCTCACGGCCAGAAGTTTCCTAGAGTTAGACCTGCCGAGCACCACCCACAGGTAGACTACTGGTTGCGTCAGGTTAAGCTTTCTGAGTTGGACATCACACCTCTGGGGGCAATCAACCATGAGTTGATATCTGCTTTTGTGGAGAGGTGGCACCCTGAGACCTGCTCATTCCACATGCCCTTTGGGGAGATGTCGGTCACCACGGACGATGTGGTTGTCTTTGCTCCACTTGCATTTGGATGGCACCCCATTGAAGATGGAGGAAGAAGATGGAGAGTGATTGATTATGTTTTGTGTGTTGTTCAATTTGGTCCCTTATGTTTTTTATTAGTTTCAAATTGGTCCCCCATTGGCCATGTCATTTAATGATGACACGTCAGATTGGACATTTGGGGCGCCACGTCGTGATTAATTGCCGTGGCGTCCGTTAAAAATCATGGATGGAAAATTACAAAAAGGATCAAATTGACACAAAAATGAAAGATGAGGACCAAAACGAGAAAATAAAAAGATAAAGAACCAAAACGAAATTAAGGCAAAAAATAAAGGACCAAAACAATAATTTAGCCTAAAAAATATTCTCTTTAAACTGGTGCTGATGAACAGGTTGCACAAGTGGTGATAGTTTAAAGGCTCACATTGGTTTTTCACTTCCTCTATGCTTAACTGTTACTCTACGTGACAGGGGGTAGGAACATTTTTTAATAATATTGACAAGCTGTATAAATGACTGCACGCTTTCCATTGCTATTTTTGTGGTACTCTTTTTTTCTTATTTTTTTTTATGTTTTATATTTTTTTAAAAAATAACCAATCGTGTATATATATATATATATATATATATATATATATATATATATATATATATATTGGACATATATACGATGCCTATATGTAACAAATCGTATATATGTCCTAAAGACGTATATACGATTGGCTGCGTATGATGTAATCGTATATACGTATTTAGGACATATATACGATGTGTTAAATATATGCATCGTATATATGTCCAAAATACATATATACAATGGGTTGTTATATATTTTTTTTAATTTTTTTTTTAAATTTTAACGGTTAGGATTTTACTTTCAAAGTTGATCAACGGTGTAGTTTTCACCGATAAAATCAACGGTTGATAATCGTTTACCTCAACTATAAATACCCACTCCCACCCTCACTATTTTCACACCAAAAATTCAACTTCCTTCTCTCACACAACACAAGTCAAGATGATGCAGGTTTCACTAATGTCATACTACGAGCCTTCTTCCCTCACTATCGTTCATTCTAATCTGGGGTTCGCTGATCATCAGGGCATCATCTTGCAAGATGATGGTATAGGTTTCGATGGGAGAGATGTTATGCAGTGTAGGTTAAAACATTGCATGTCATATGCTGCTCTTAAGCAGAAACTAATGTGGATGGTTCAACCAGAGAACGACGAACATGAGATAATCTGTATTGTTTATCGGAAATTGGAATGGACTGATGAAGGTCTTTACTGGTCTACCATGGATGTCAACAGCGAGGATGACCTCCAAGACATGATGTCCAATCATATTAGGTTTAAATGGAAGAGTTACATTCATCTGTACGTCGAAACCAGAAGGACCGTCGCTGAGATCCTTCGTCGATTAACTCCACCAGCTCAGTAGTTTCTATTGTATTTTCTTTTTATTTGTCTATTTTTATTCTAGTTGTTTATGTTTTATCGCTTGTGTAAGTTTGTTTTATCGAATCAATGAAATAGAAAATTTATGGAAACTCGTAAAATATAACACCCGAAAAAAGTAATAATAAAGTGCAAACATAAAAGTAACATGAGTACAAATACATCAAAGTACTAATACAAAATCCCTAACGTCCTCGTCCTCGTCCTCGTGGAACATCATCTGGTAGTGCCATCCCCACCAGCCGATAGAGTCTTCGATACGCCCGAGTGCTACTAGGGATCTCACCATCACGAATCCCCTCCCTACAAGCGTCCACAACTTCCCGCATCCACTCATGATCGTCGAATTGTAGCTCTGGGGAGGGTGTCCAGACTACTGCTTATGGTGGAGCCGGTAATAGTCTAGGGATAGATGCACGGACGTACCAGTCTAAGTACTCAGGTACAGTCTCATCCGCCCGCTGAGCATCCCAAGTAGTGCGCAGAACATCAGTGACACTAGCCATAAAGTTGATGATCCGAAACACGCAGTCGGAATGACCTGGACGACCTCTAAGTGGGTCACGTGGGATGACCTAAACGTACCCAGCTGATGAAGCCCCTGTATAGGGAGATCTGCTCAAAGGGTCTAACATCCCTGTGCTCCTCAAAAGGTCGCCAGCAGACATCCTCTGGTCTCATCTCATCAATCATCCTCCTGTAGTGGCTCAGCTTCAGGTGATCTGCTTCTTCTTCCTAAAGCGCCCAGCCAGTGGCTCCGCACCGGGTATATGACCAGCCCTCCTCTCCGTCACTTAGGGAAATACCACATAATCCAAGCCTGAAATGCAAAAAATAAACAACATGTTTAATTAAAAACTATTTACCAAAAAACAGTCTGAATTAAGAAAAAAATTAAGTTTACATTCACACCTGGAATAGACTGGCATACCCTCCTAACTGCGCCGTCACCCTCAAAGACGCGATGTTCAAGGACTCATACATGGCAGCTAGTGCACCTGCACCCCATGCATAGCCTCCAAGAACATCTGCACTCAAATCATGTAGGTAGACCAGCCACTTAGCCTCAGCCCTGTCTCCAGTCTTCGTAGTGAAGATACTGTAGGTCAGAAGCAGAAGCAAATAAGCCCTCACATCAACTGTCAAATCACCCCCCCCCTCCGTCCTTATTACGCTCAAAAATCTCCAGCAGCCAACTGAAGCTATAATACGGACCTCCACGGGTGTTGTTAGAAGCCTTAACCCGTGACACACCCAAATATGTCTCTGCAAGATGTGTGGCATACTCCGAGCTCACAGTAATGGCAGAAGGTGGGGCATAGTTCTCCTGGATGGGAAGATGCAGCAGACAAGAGACACCATCTAGAGTGATCGTCATTTCACCAAATGGTAAGTGAAATGACGAAGTATCTGAGTGCCATCTCTCGATAAAAGCCGACAGAAACTCATGGTCTACTGTGGCGTGGCCAGTGTAGAGAAGTGGGGCCAGTCTGGAGTCCCTGATCGCTGGGGAACGCTAAACTAGGGCCGGGTACTGTACCTGCAGCTTGGTATGGACTTTGTTGCCATGAGCCCATACTTTCACAACACGTTGATAATCCTGAATTAAAAATAAATAAATGATGTAAGCAAAAAGTGCAGTCTATGTGTGTTAAATAAATTATTTAAGCAAAAAAATTCAACTTACCGTGTCGGTAGCGTCTTGTGCGTCTGATCATGATGATGCGGGTTAAGAGAGAGGGTGAGGTGAGGCTCCTCCTGATGCCCCTGATTCTCCTGAGGCCGCTCCTCCTGATGCTCAGACATAGACTCATCTGAGGAAGACATATATGTCTGAGACTCCTCATGCTGCTGATGGTGATGCTGCTGATACTCGGGAGGCGGAGGATGGTACTGAGGAGGCTCGGAAGTGTAGTGAGGAGGATGGAAAGTCTACTTAGGAGGCGGCCTCCCCCGATACCAATCCTCATGCTGAGTCTGCTACAACTAATCCCCGTGATAATACTCTCCAGGCGATCGATCTTCGGGTGGGTGATGGTACTCACGGTGGTTGAACATCATCACAGAGGTGTGCTTGAGAAATGCGTCGACTGTCTCATATCCCGTCTCCTCGCGCAGAAGCATCACGGTGATTATGCCTCTGAGTCCTCGTGCTCGGGCGCGGTAGATGACTCCTCTCTCTCGATAGAGTTACACGACGATGCCTCCGGACACTACAAAGGAAAAAACGCAATTAGTTCAAAAAAACCAAAAACAACATCGTATATATCGTAATCTTGAGCGTATATCGATGGTTAATTTACACACATCGTATATATGTGGTGGTGGCGTAAATACGATTGAAAACTTTGGGGTCAATCGTATATCGTTGGTTGACACGTATATACGATGTTGAAAACAACAAAAGTCGTCGATATATGTTGTCGGGGGCGTATATACGAGTGGGGCTTAGTCGCTCAGATATACGCTTTTATGATGTATATTCGAGTGCAATTTGGTCAATCGTAGATATGACCAAATCACTGAAGAATTTGGGATTTTGTAAAAATGCAGCGGTACTTTGGTACTTTCACTGGGTGTGTGGGGGTATGGGGGGAAACCGTGGGGGTACAAAAAAAAACCTTTTTTTGGTCGAAAATTGTATTGATTCAAGAAAAGGGCGTCGTACTAAACCAATACAAGAGCCAAAAGGCTAACTCCTGAGACGACAACCGGCCCAAAACAACCTGTCTGAAAAAAATAAAATTAGCATCGATACCCTAGAGAAAAATGTTTTTGCATCCCCTGAAAAATATATTTTGCACCCAAGTTCTTAGTTTTCCACCAAAGTTCCTAATTTTGCATCTGATAAAGTCTTCTTTTGAAGCTGACACTAGTTTTCTTTTGAAGCTGACACTAGTTTTGTCATTTGCAACAACACTTTCTCTGATATGAATATTGTGAAGATTAGGTTGCGTAACCGGATGGAAGATACATGGATGAACGTCTGTTTGGTGACATACATTGATAGTGATGTATTCAATAAAATTGACTGAGATTATTATTCAAGGATTTCAGTATATGAAATCACGTAGAGGACAATTATGAAATGTATAATTTATTTATTTAAATATATTATAGTTGCTTTTAATTATATTTTTAGCAAATTGTGTATTTAAAAAATTTGACACCCCTGACCCGCTGTCCTGGGTCCGCCAGTGGCATAATTTTTTTGATAAGGCCTCTTATTTGTTTGGTTTGGAGTACCATTGTGCTCTTTTCAATATATTTTGTGCATATCTTATATCTTAAGCGGCTTGTCATGTTTGCCGCCAACTTCCTTTTTTTTGTTCTCTTCTTCCTTTTTTTTTGGTTTTTCTTTTTTGTTTTTTGCTTCACTTTTTTTTTTTTTTTTTTTAATTATTTTATATTACTTTAATTTTTTATCTTCTTTCTTTTTTTTCCATATTTTTTGTGTGATACTAACAGTGTATTTTGGCGTACTTTAGCGTCCCGATTTTTTTAAAAATATTTAAATTTGCGAAGTTCACTCTTCAATAACCTGTTTGATGAAAAACAAAATAAATTTTATGACAAAATACATTAAGTGTGATGCTAGGCATTGTGTTTTAGGGTATTTTAAAATCTAGAAAAAAATTTACATGTCCAAATTGGTGTTTTCTTCTTTATTTTGATAATTTCGCACAAACGAGTATTAGAAGTATACTTAAATTGGTGTTTAGTTTTAAATCAAACTCGGCATGATATTGTGTTGTCTTCTTTTCTCTTTAATTATGGGTTAAGTTTTTATATTTATGATGAATATAGGTAACGTTATTAAAAAAATTAGACTTTTTCTTCTTATTATCTATGGATGTTCAATTTCAATGTCTGTGTTAAAGTTTATTTTAATTTTATAATATTTTTATTTAATTTATATTTATAATTTAACCTTTTCGATGGGAGCTTCAAATTTCATTTACAATAAAACTCCCAATCATTTTCTTTCAACTTTGTATATTTACTTTTATTTTAATGATGGGTTTTATTCAACCTTGTATGATGTATTGATGTACTCCCTCCAAACTTAATTATAAGCAAAAATAACTATCTTTACACATATTAACAATTGATAATAGTTTTGTCAAAAAATTAAGAACAATAGTTATATGCATTTAATTTTATTGGATTCATTAAAAAATAAAATGATTTAATAAGTCATCCCTAATTAATCATCATCTTCTAACAACATTAATGAGTTGAGATTTATTGTATTTACATCCATGGATACTAGTTCAACTTTGTGCATCGCATGCGAGAAAATGAGGCTAGTGAAAAAATAATAAAGCTTGTCAACAAAACTATTCGTTATAAAGAAACACCGAATATACATTGTATTTCCTTGGCACAACAGTTCTAGACTTCTCGTATTCTCATTTTGTACACAACAATAATCATAGTTGTGCTGATAAGATTATTCTTCCGTGTAAAAAAAATTCTTTATTGTACTTTTGTGTGACTTATATTTTGGATTTGTAAAAGAAAAGTTGTTTTTTGGAATACATTGGTTGTTATACTAACAAAATATTTACTCCCCAACAAAAGAAATATATTTGTGTTGAGATTTCAAAATTTAATTAATACCATATATAAGAATGTAAGAATTAAAAGAAAGATTTTGTGTCAAAAAAAGAATTAAAATAATACAATATATTTATGTTGAGATTTCAAAATTTAATTAATACCATACCATGTATAAGAATATAAGAATTAAAAGAAAGATTTTGTGTCAAAAAAAAAGAATTAAAATAATACAATACATCGACTTAATTTGTAGTAATATTTATATTTTACTATAAGCACATCAGAGTCAAGTCAAATCACATGAATAACAAATATGGTATAGCACATAGGGGTGTTCGCGGTTTGGTTTGGTTTGGTTTAGGTTTTGAGACAAAAAGTGAACCGAACCGCAAGTGTAAAATTACATGTGGTTTGGATTGGTTCGGTTTTTTCCAAGACAAAAATAATTTAAAACGGAGTTAAAATTAACTAATATAAAAAAGTCTAACATAAATATTTAAGAAAAAATCTACTCAAATATATGTAGTATATAAATCACTCTCTTTTAATTTTTTTCAAATAGCTAAGACAATGTTTAAATGAATTTGAATTAAATATTTTGTTGTAATTTTTAAATATAGCATAACAATATGGATCGTTTGTAAGTGAGTCAAAGAATTAAATTGCATTTGGGTTAGTAAGTGAGTGAGAGTTGGGTTGTAGTTGTATTTGGGTTAATAAGTTAGTAAGGAAGGTTGTAATTCAACAAGACTTAGTGTTACTTGCGGTTTGGTTTGGTTTGGTTTGGTTTCGGAAATCAAAACCGTGAACTAGACCGAACCGCGCGGTGCAATGAAAAAAAGAACCGAACTAAACCGATCAAAAGCGGTTTTTTGCGGTTTTCGGTTTGGTTTGGTTCGGTTTGCGGTTTCCTATTGGTTTGGTTCGGTTTTGAACACCCATTAGCACAAATGATGGTAGATATTTAGATTCCTTAATCATTCAATCATTAATTCGATCCCTAGCCAATGCGTATTGAAGCATGCTTGGTGGGAGTGGGGTCAACCCCTTAAAATGATATCGCACCACCACGAATCTTAGTCTACATAGTTGCGTCATGAGATACTCTGTGGTTTAAAAATCACATAAATATGTAATAATATTTATATTTTTATATTCTCAATTTAATTTGTTTCTTTTTTGAATGATTGAATAGTCACTACTGATCACTAACTAAGACTCTTATAAAATGCCACAGAGAAATGAAACAAAACACCAGTTTCGTATTCATAGCAACAATGACACCTTATTCTATTCGCACCACCCTTTTTTTCTTTTTTCTTTGTTTCTTCAATGTTTCTCATTCTCGTTCTCTAAACAATGGTTTTACTATTGAACTAATCCACCGTGACTCACCAAAATCACCAATTCCAAAGACGCGCCAAAGCTATTCATCGTTCCATAAACTATGCAAATTACGTTACCAAAGTTTCACAAACCGAACAAACAGCAAAAACAAATGTAATTCCCGTTAAAGGTCAATTTGAATATCTTATGGAGTATTCAGTTGGTACTCCACCATTCAAAGTCTATGGTATTGTTGATACAGGAAGCGATATTGTTTGGCTTCAATGTAAACCTTGTGAAGATTGCTACAACCAAACATCGCCTATCTTTGATCCTTCAAAATCATCAACATATAAAACCCTCCCTTGTAACTCTAACACGTGTGGATCCGTGAAGAATACTCAATGTTCTAATGATAATAACTGTGAGTAAAGTATTACTTACGGTAGTGGTGCAACTTCAAAAGGTGATCTTAGTGTTGATACTCTTACATTAGACTCCACAAATGGTCCACATGTTGCATTTCCTCAAACTATTTTAGGATGTGGACACGAGAATACCGGAAATTTCCAAAGTCAAATGTCAGGTATTGTTGGGCTTGGAGGTGGGTCTGTTTCTCTTATAACTCAATTGAATTCTTCTATTGGTGGAAAATTCTCGTACTGTTTGGTTCCATCATTTTCAGATACAAATGTTACCAGTTTACTTAATTTTGGAGATTCTGCTTTGGTTTTTAGTAAAAGGGTTGTTTCAACTCCGCTATTTCAACCTCAAGGTCACACTTACTTGGTAACCATTGAAGGGTTTAGTGTAGGGGACGAAAAAATAGAGTTTGGATCCGATGGCAATTTTTGTGATGGTAATACACTAATTGACTCGGGTACCGAATTGACTTCGTTGCCTGTTGACTTGTGCTCTAGGTTGGAAGCAGCGGTAGCTAAGGTTGTTAAACTTGAGCGTGTTCAAGATCCTTATCAAATATTGAATCTTAGTTATAGAATCTCTTCACAAAAGGATTTACATGTTCCTGTGATCACAACGCATTTTAGTGGTGCGGACGTGGTGTTGAATAGTTTGAACACATTTGTTCGTGTTGAAGAGGAGATTGTGTGCTTTGCTTTTATAGCAATTCCAATGAACCGTGGTGTCCTCTTTGGGAATGCAGCTCAGCAGAATTTGTTGGATGGTTATGATATTCAAAAGAAAACTGTCTTTTAAACTCATGAGTTGTCCACGTGGGCGTAGGACCAATCAGAAAATGTCATGCGCATTTCTAAATTATTACATGGCATCCACCTCATCTCATCAGGTGGACAATATGGTAATTACACATATGGTATACACATATAAATTCGCGCAAACTTACCAAAAATGATATCAGTGAGGTTCGAACCCACTACCTTGTTGCTTGAAGAAGTGCGTTTAACCAACTGAGCTGCAATGCTATGTAGTAATTCCTACTAAATATATTACTAATAATGTAATGTTACATATTATTCAACTTTGCAGGTTGCGATCGTAAAAAAAACGTTTAATTTTAACAATACCATCAAGGAAACACTGATCCTTTTAAAATATTTGTTACTTTTAATAAGTTAAATAAGAATATATTTTTAAAACTTATGTTTAAGTGTCTATCTTAGACTATAAAATCAAAAATAAGATTAAAAATAATTTCTTTTGGCATTTTTAAGTATGAAACTCGTGCAATAAGGGACTATATTTATAGATAAAATCATAAAGTAGATATTTTTTAACTAATGGACTATATTTGTATCTGTTAGCAAAGGGGGAAAATAGAGGAAAAAATTTCACATTTGCTGGGCCAGCATCATTTTTTGTTGCCTTGGCTTCACCTTCTATATAACTGGTTTTGTGATGATAAATTGAGTTCCTGTACAACATAACTTCATTCAAAAAATTTGACCGTATTTTTTCAGCCTAATACAATATTTGCTGCAGGTAGTTTTTAGAATAAGAGTAGACTCAAGCTATACTAAATAATAGAGTGAAGGGTCAATTACAAGTCACCGAAACATTTAGTGCTTGATTCCTGAAGAGGGCCGGTCGATCACTACCCAATTCTTTAACAAATTTTAAAATCCCAATATTTTTTTTAGTAAAAGACTTCATTAATTTTTAAATTTATAAATTGTAATTTATTAAAACTTTTACTTTAATCAAATTGCTAATATGATTTTACAAAGATTAACTTGACAGAAAAAAAATTCTTAAAATATATCGTCCAAATGATTTCCAATAAGAAAACACATGTTCTCACAACAAATTAATTCTCCAATAACATACTCCATTTTACAATAATTCAATTAGTATATAAAAAAACATACTCCATTATAATTCAAATTAATTCTCCAAGAACATAGTCTATTTGACAAAACAACTTTCATGCGGTCAAAGTTGCAGCTAAAGATAAATCTACAAGTCAGATTTTTTTTACTTCTTTTCTTATCTTAGCTTCACAATCCCTTCTGATGAACCTAACCCTATACCACCCCTTCTGATGTTAATTATATATATATATATATATATATATATATATATATATATACATACATACATACATACATACATACATACATACATACATACATACATACATATTCTATATATATTATAATATAATTCATAATAGGTTTATTTACCGTTATGTACAAATAATATTTTACGTCAGATAACACACTAAAATATCAACTTGACTATTTTTTCTCCTAAAAAAACTAAAATTTTAAGTTACAATGAGATGTATACCGTGCTAGCACGGGTGATACATACTAGTATACTAGTATCAGTTACCCGTGCGCTGCACTGGTATAACTGACACCGTGATTAATTAATAGCGTTGAATTTAGTCAGTGAGGGTAAATGGTTAATGTTATTCTTTCGATGTTAAAATGATGATTGTCAGTGTGTATATTTTCAAAGATCTGATTGAGAAGTCTTCTGTGAGTTATAAATTGTAATATTTAGGTCTCGTTGTATATAGATATAGTTGTACATTTAATTTTTATTTGAATATATAATTTGTTTAGTGGCTGATGAAGCGTTTGGTGATGCTGAATTACAATTCACGCGTACTGGCGGACGTGCTATAATCCCACAAAGGAAGTGATGTCTGACAGTGACTGTTGTCCAATCAGGTTGGTGATTCCAAAGAAGCGTTGACTGTTAGGGTAGTTGACCTGTTTATTTTTGTCATGCGCTAGCTGAATGGTCATTTAAGTCGTATCGCTAAACATTTGACGTGATTTTTGCTGAAAATCAAGTTTTATGTTTCAAGAAATTATTTGATCTATGGAAACATTGTTTAGTAAAATAAACAAATGGTTTCAACTTGAGGAAAAAAGGACAACGTGAAAGAGAAAATCAGTTTTTGGAGGGTGCATAACCAATTATTTATGAGTCTCTCCTATTTTTGTGTAGGTCAAAGACAATTGCAGGAATTAAAAAAAAAAGGGGCAAAACAATTCTAAAGGGCCAGCAAAAAAAACCTTATACCTAGATTAAAGACCCTTCAATAAAAGAAGCAATCTTGCAACCAACGAAGCTTCAATAAGAGAAGCTAAGACGTCGAAGAGAAGCGCCGCTCCACTGGCACGTCTGCAAGAAAGCCTACTTCTTGAAGACGTACGTCGTAGTATCTCTCCGTTCTTCTTGAAGACGTTCATCTTTAGTATTTCGTCGTTGCACAAACGTTAAATCGATACCGTTTCACCACCGAACTGAGTCCCGTTCGTTCTTAAATTTCGAGAGTGTCACTACCACATGTGAACAACTACAAATTGATTAAGATGCCATTTAATTTTGAAAGTTCGTTCATTTTCTTTAGCGACTAATCTCCACGACGAATAGGTCTCTGACCGTTCATATCCCTATTGTGTTGTGAATTAACGCAGGGTGCCCACTCTTTGCCAAGAGGAAAAGACGTTTGAAGTTTTGAAGATAAAATCACAAACTCTAAGATGCCCAACGAATCACTCAAAAAGATATTAGTTGGTAGTCGGTGACCGAATGATTCTCACATTGATTAACTCTGTTGTGTGTTTTAGCAATAGTAATAGCAATAGCAATTATTATCTTCAACAATTTGAATTTTGTCAAACTCAAAACCGTTGGAGTTTGCTCGTTATTCGTAATAAGAAACATTCAGCTTGTCAAAAAGACTAATAAGAAACATGTATTATACAACATGCCAATAATAACAAAACTAATAGAGATTTGTCATGTATGAAATAGTGTAAGTTAAAAAAATCCTCAAACACACCAAACAGAAAACTGAATAAAAGACTCTTAAACATCAAAATCCAAACGGAAAACTATTCGAATGCATAATCTACAGGGAGCTCAATGTCCAGGCAGCTTATTGACTCCAGAAGTCTGGCCAACTTCAAAGGTCCTTTTAATCCCGCAGGTACCAGCATCAGTATTACATTCTGCAACATCGTGTACTACTAATTCGTCTAGAGTGTCAACAAACTGACCTTTGAGGTCCTGGAAAACAAATATAACTAATGTTAAACGTCATATATCTTGTTTTAATTATATTTAAATTCAATCGATTTATTCAACGAAGGTGGTAACCAGCAATACAGTACCTGAACAACAAAGTCCAATCCAACGGGGATTTCTTCTATAGTCTTTTGATAACCAGCAACATGCTGAGTAATTCAATTGATAAATAATAACTAATTAGTGGGATAGACGGTAATAAATGGGAAGTTGTCTACACAAATTCAACTGTTATGTCAACTCATACCGGATATTTAACTTTGAAATGATCAATTATGATAGCATCATCACTCAACGTCCTCACGATGAATGACCTTGCAAAGCGCGTATTCCCATGTTGTTTCACCTCCACTTTAAAAAGACACTATTTGCCAATGAGTGGCATAAAATCTACAGGGATCCCATTGCGTAATCCATTGCGGTTTATGCTCTCAAGCAAGTCAGAGCATGTGCGTCCAAGTAGGAGCTCTGCTTCTTTGTCAAACACAGTAATAACAGCACTATTGAACTGGTCGATGACACGCAGATTAAATCGGTCTGTAAATACAAAGTAGTAGTTATCAAATTAAAAGACTACAAATTTTGCTGAAAATAGTTATCACTGAATCGAAAATAGTATGATCAATTATTTTTAAAAGTCAACTACTATAGCAGAAATGTCATCCACAAATTTCAAATGTTCTTTTCTGTCAAAAGGGAAATTAATTACAAAATTCCTGGTACCTAGGGGTAGTCTGGCCAACATGCCGATCACAGTTCGCATAGCAGTATATGTTTGAGGCCGGATTAAAAATAAATTCGCAGACACTACATCCATTGTGCCGCCAATTCCTACCCAATATGACATTGTCGATACTTGCACTAGTGCAAAAATGACTTTAGACAGCACCATTTAGTATCGGTTGTTTAAACAGCCGATACTAAATGTAGGCGCGGTGGCAATTTTGAAATTAAATTGAAGTTTTCAATTTTCACGCTTACATTTAGTATCGGTTGTTTAAACAACCGATACTAAATGTGTGTCTCTAACACATTTAGTATCGGGTTATTAGACAACCGATACTAAAGGTCATCTAATTTTCCAACGCTCTCTCACTCACAACACAACACAACGCAGAAGTACCTTCTCACTCACGAACACAACACAACGCAGAACGCACCCTCACTCTGAAATCTTCGTCTTCCTCACGTCACGCACGAAGCAAGCTTCACTCACAGCCATTCTCGCCGGTCGTCTCACGCACGAAGCTCTGTCACCCACGGCTCTCTCTCACGCACGAATCTCACGAAACCCTACGTTTTCATAACGGCGCTCTCTCGCTCTCTCACGCGTCGTTTTAAGCAAGCTTGCTTTCGTCTTCCCTTCAGTTCCAGAACAACCTTCTTCTCTTCGTTGCTCATGGTTTGTTTTCTTCTCTGATTTGATACTTGCTTTTGTGAAACCCTAAAAGTAAGAGAAGATAGAATTTGAATTTGAAACCCTAAACTGTGTTCTATTTGCAGATTTGCTTGATTTTAGTCAAAGTTCTCTGATTATTTTGATATTTATTTTACTGATTTAGGGTTTTGCTGATTTAGGGCTTTGCTGAAATAGGGATTTATCGGTTGTTGTTTGCTGATTTTGGGCTTTAACTGAATAAGGATTCATCAGTT
This sequence comes from Oxytropis ochrocephala, assembly GCA_020916435.1. Lineage (NCBI taxonomy): Eukaryota > Viridiplantae > Streptophyta > Magnoliopsida > Fabales > Fabaceae > Oxytropis > Oxytropis ochrocephala. The sequence goes on from CM037088.1 coordinate 102,652,789, forward strand.
GTTGTTGTTGTTGCTGGATTTATAAGTTGTTGTTGTTGTTTACAGAATTTAGGGCTTTGCTTAAAATAGGGTTTTACTTTAGATTAGTGTTGATTTTACTATTCCATAGTTATCAATTCTAACACTGTATCCGTAACTTTCTGCACTTTCTCAATTTTTGCTTCATTAGTTCTCTGGAAATGCATACGGATTTTTAATTGTTTGATTCCACTTTTTCAATCTGGTTCGATTTCTTTCTTTTTCTTTATTCTTTTCGAAGTGTGTTCTGTGGTTGTTTTTGCTCTTGATTTTTATTGTGATTTTGTTGTTGTTGTTGATTTTGATTTTGATTTCTTTATCTTTCTCTATTTAAAATGAAGGTTTGCAATTGTTTTAATTGTTTCCCCTTCCAGATTGGATTTGGTTGCGGAATGCTTTATGTGGATTTGATTGTGATTTTGTTGTTGTTGCTGGATTTATAAGTTGTTGTTGTTGTGTCCAGTAAAATTTCTGTAACATGAGTGTCAGAGAAGAGAAGCCTGAAAGAGCTGTCTTGAATTGATCACTTCTATTAATAAAGCCAGGTTCCACAACTGGTTATCCTCCCTGGCCTTGTTTGGGCCCAAAGTTTGGGGAGATGTTATTAATTTAACGGTAGTCAAATGATAAGTATTTGTCATACTCTTGCTCTGTATCCCATTTGAAGGAGACAAAATGAATTTTCTATTTCTGTTTTGGCATAAATTGCCAGAATAAGTGGCCTGCAGGCATGGTTTCATGTTTGTGGTACAAATTCATAAGCATTTGAAATTAAACTCTAATTTTGTACCCTCTGTATTATTTAGTAGCTTCTCTGAAAATGGATCAATTGTGAGTTGTGACTGTTGAGTGCATTCGGAAATGTGTTTTTACAACTTCATTGTGATCCCGGTATTTTTCATGGAGGAAGAGGCTCAATTCATCATCTGGAAAGGTTGACTCGTTAGAAGCAGAGATTGATAAGGAAAGGGCTGTGTCACATGAAATTGCAATGAAGTGTAAGGACCTGGAGGAAGAGGTAAAAAGCAAATCTGCAATGCTCAACTTATTAGAAACTGAGGTTGGTAAGGAGAGGACAGTTTCACATGAATTTGCAATGAAGTGCAAGGAATTGGAGGAAGAGGTAGAAAGAAAATCTGCAATGCTCAACTTCTTAGAAGCTGAGGTTGATAAGGAGAGGACAGTGTCACATGAAATTGCAATGAAGTGCAAGGAATTGGAGGAGGAGCTAGAATGCAAATCTGCAAAGGTTGACTTATTAGAAAGGTTGCTAAAGAGAGGACTGTGTCTGATAAAATTGCAGTGAAGTGTAAGGAATTGGAGGAAGAGGTGGAAGTTAGATCTCCAAAGGTTGCCTTATTAGAAGCAGAGGTTAATAAGGAGAGGGCCGTGTCTGACAAAATCGCAATGAAATGTAAGGAATTGGAGGAAGAGTTAGAAATTAAATCTGCAAAGGTTGACTTATTAGAAGCAGAAGTTGATAAGGAGAGGATCATGTCTCAAGAAATTGCAATGAAGTATAAGGAATTGGAGGAAGAGATATTCAGGTCAACTGCTAGCTCATATGGAGAAAAAAAGATTAAGCAGGTCTGTCACCTACTCATAATGCTCTATCATTGATCTGATATACAAAATATTAGAAAAGTATTAGTTAATATACATTCTACAAACTCATTTGATCTTTTCTATGATTAAATAAAACTGTCTTCAACAATATTTGAATTACAATTTGTTTCTTTACTTGTATTGCAAATGTGAACTATTCACTTATTTGATATTGTGGATCAAGAAGCATGGTGTGTGAAGTTTCTTTTCATCAAGCTTATGCTTTGACAATTATTGATTTTGCTTCCATTCTTTTTTTGTCTCTTAAAATTTAGGTTAGCTAGTGAAAAAGTTGATTTAATATGTTTCAACTCACTTAATGACAATGTTCAGAAACTAGTTGTTTGTGGAAGTATTTATATTGATATGCAATGTTTCAACTCACTTAATGACAATGTTCAGAAACTAGTTGTTTGTGGAAGTATTTATATTGATATGCAATGTTTCTTCACTGTCATAACATTAATATATAGTTCAGTCCATTACTCATCACATTTTGTTCTTGTATATTTATGACTATTTTTATATTAATTTGCTAGTTTTGGTTGTTTAAATAACAGTAGGCATGAGAATATTGAAGCTGAGTATAGACACTGATTTGTTGAGTTTTTGTTTGATGCATTTTATTTAGTTTCTGATCATTATATTCTTCAAAGTAATTTATACATTAATTGTGTTTATGCATTGTCTCCAGAAATTTAGATTGGCTTATCTTTTGATGTCTATCCGGAATTGGGTTTTGATAGTCTGTTGCATTTGAAACAAGCTTTGAGTATTTTAGTGTGAGATTGACAACAAAATTCATGCATGTTGTTTAGAATAGGACTTAATGCAAGAGTGATGATGCTCCATCGCTTGAAAGCAAAGTTGAAAAAGTCACTATGAATGATGTAGCACCTGATTATCTCTTTGCAATGACAATTCTCTGAATTTTAATAGTACTTGGTCAATATTTTTTACCATTTGAAGCATGATGCCATGTCACCTTTCCTTAAAAATGTTTTGTGTGGAAAAATTATCATTTTCCTTAATGCTTAAAAGTGGTCCTGAGTTTCTGTTTTCTTTCTGCGTAGATATGATCTGCTTTGCCTTGAAGGACTTGCTCAAGCGCTACGAGTTTTCTGTGGGATCCAGGAGATCCCTACTTACAAATTGGCTGACATTAGTAAGGATGCAATGCTCAAAATGCATGTGAAGCCAGAGGTAGTTATGCTGTGCATGCACAATTTTCTTGTTGAGGATAGGCCTTTTCTAAATGGAAAATGAGTTTTTTCTTTTTTATCTCATTGTAGACATCTCTGATTCGTCCGTATGTTGTATGTGCCGTATTAAGAGGTTTAACTTTTGATAAAGCAAGATACAACAGCTTTATTGATCTCCAAGACAAGCTTCACCAAAATATCTGTCGGTAATGTGGTTTGTCTCGCTGCTTTATTTATTTTGAGCTGCACACTATCTGTTTCTCAATTTCAAAGTGTATTGTTGGGTATCTGGTCTTATCCGTTTTGTTTACTTGGATTTTCTAGATTCTTCTTCAGTCATTTAGAATGGTGTAACATACTTCTGTTTACCACGGTTATAATTACTCACAAGGCAAACCTGGGTAGTTGTATGAATAGCTGAATAGCTAGCAGATTTTGTATCCTTGATTCATTTTCTGCAAAATCAAATCTATGACTAAATTCTCTCTCCACCTTCTCTCTCTATCTCTTATTCTCTCTAAGATTCATCAAACCAAAATAGCCTTGTGAATTTGAATGCTGTGATATATGTGCCCTTTTTTCTTGCATAAATTCTTAGAACATAAAATATCTCCTTGCTCTGAGCTGAGCTTTCCTTATATGACGTATATTATTTTTGAATCTCTCACTATGCTATCTTTCATAGAATAGTTGGATAATCCTTCTTGCTGTGTCTTTTGTTTTCCTTGTTGCCATTGGCACTCATGATCTGGATAAACTGGAGGGCCCTTTCACCTATGAGGTTGATTTTTATCAAACTCTTGAGCATGATAATTATATGCGTGACTTTAATCATCTCTATATTTTTTTTCAGGCTTTACCTCCTTCGAGTATTAACTTTACACCACTAAAACAGGTAACTCCCATTTGTGTTATAGCCTCCTTTGTTCCAAAAGGACATTATTTGACTTATTCTTCCTAGTTTAATTTAATACTCAACAGGCAACATTTCTTCTCGACCTGGTCAATGTGGCAGGGCTGATGGGTAATGATTAAATTGTGATAATGTTGTTGAATTGCTTGTATTCAAATCTTTATTTGTTCTTAACTGTTTTGTTTTTCCTCAATTATGCAGCTACATTCTGGAAGGTAAGGAGCTTGAATTTTACATGAAGAAACTCCAAAGGAAGAAGGGAAAGGGTCTTTGCTTAATTTTAGTGTTTCCCAAATTTTTATATGTTTTCTGTTTGATTGATCTTGTTGGTCAACAACCTTTAGGATGATGCCTTGTGCGAACACTTGTTTTATTCTGTTGCCAATTGTCTCCTGACTTTGCTTTTTAGCTGATTTTGTTATCCAAGTTACATTTGTTATCAATGAATATGTTTTGAAATCATAATTTACTATTAATTTGGGTGAGTGTCATCACTCAGTTACCTAGCTCCATGGGCTGATGGATTATAGCTTTCCATAAACTGTTGATATTCGTTGGTGCATGATGAGTAGTATTTGTCATTGGTGAAATTTTATTTTTCAACTTTATTTATGTTGCCATAGTAATGATCAAATTAGCCAATTAATTTTTTTTAAAAAAAATAGACATTTAGTATCGGTTATTTAAATAACCGATGCTAAAAGTGACATTTAGTATCGGTTATTTAAATAACCGATACTAAATGTCATTTTTTAGACAGCAAACACAATGTCTTAGTGACATTTAGTATCGGTTATTTAAATAACCGATACTAAATGTCATTTTTTAGACAGCAAACACAATGCTTTAGTGACATTTAGTATCGGTTATTTAAATAACCGATGCTAAAAGTGACATTTAGTATCGGTTATTTAAATAACCGATACTAAATGTCATTTTTAGACAGCAAACACAATGCTTTAGTGACATTTAGTATCGGTTATTTAAATAACCGATACTAAAAGTGACATTTAGTATCGGTTATTTAAATAACCGATACTAAATGTACGTTTTCAAGACATAAAAATCACCAAAAAAACGTCATTTAGTATCGGTTTTTTGAAAATCCGATACTAAAAGTGACATTTAGTATCGGTTATTTAACCGATACTAAATGTCAGACATTTAGTATCGGTCGAATTAGTATCGACAGATAACCGATACTAAAAGTGCAAAACAACCGATACAAAAAGTCTTTTCTGCACTAGTGTTGCCAGTACGACCAAAACAGCATTCTGCATAAAAGCAATTTTCCAATTTAGATAGAGGATGGCTAAGAAATTTAAATTGAGTATAGGAAACAATCATAATTTACCTCGGCATGAGACTGTATGTCAAGAATAAAGATCAGACCAAGTCATGTGTCGAAGAACTTCCTTCACCACACTCACTCGTCTGGGGGCTCGAGTTTGAGATACGCCGGTAACGGGGTAAATGTTGCGCCCAAGCATCCTGATCAGCAACATATAAATTAGATTTTTGCCGCATTTTATATATATTTAAAAAATACATAGAAAGTTAGTTTACGGAGCTAGATCAAATACAATAACAAAATAGGTGAAATTATATATATTAAAATAAGTTACCGATGCAGGTTACATGTACGTATGTAAGCCACATAGGATATACTTTAACCGGTCTCCCAAGTACATACTGTTGTTGCCAAATCTTAAATAGTCTATTTATGAGTAACAACGTAGATGTACACGATGGCTCAGATTTAATTTTGTAAACTATAACTCATTCTATATATATGTTGTGAGGTAGATTACGCTGAAACAAAATAAATATATTAGTCATTTATGGCTCCTTTACTTTACCGATGTCAATCAATACTCGTGGATTTTAACTATATTTCCTGTGCCAAATTAAAAATTGAGGTCTTCTTGGACTCTTTTGCTTTTCAATATCTTATTCGTTGATGCAAATATTTAATCCTTGAAAAATCTATTATTGTTCTTATACAATAACTTGTCCTTCTATCATTTTATGACAAAATATTATTTTATATTCTGTAACCTTTTTTTGAATAACTCTGATTTTATATTCTGTAACCTAGTATTGCTTAATGGTAATAGTAACTTTTCTTAAATAAAAAATTGAAGATGCCAAAAAAAGGTGAATAAAACACAAACACACACACGGATCGATCTGGAATGGATGGAGTGGAAGAGCGGTATAAATTTCACTCAAATTTTGATACTTTGATGTTTTTATACCATGTACGGTAAAGCTTTTGCATTTTATAGGCTAACATTCTCAAATGCTTAATCACTTAAGAATATATATATATATATATATATATATATATATATATATATATATATATATATATATATATATATATATATATATATGGATCATATGTCTATGAGTTACCTAATACTGGCTACCATCATCCGGTGAGTAGAAATCGAAATTCACCCGGCTAGCATACCGAGTTAAGGAGCACAGTCCCATCTAAAAACGAATGATATTCCGAATAAATACTAAATCCACAAATATTAAAAAATAGGCAAAATAGCATCTGGGGTCCTTTAACTTATTTTTCGTTTTCGCTTAGGTCCCTTAACTTTAAAAGCTAACGTTTAAGTCCCTTAACTTTTAAAAACGTGTCATCGTAGTCCCATTAACGTTTTTAAACTAACAACAACTGGGACTTAAACGTTAGCTTTTAACGTTAAATGGGACTACGATGAAACATTTTTAAAAGTTAAGGGACTTAAACGTTAGCTTTTAACGATAAATGGGACTACGATGAAACGTTTTTAAAAGTTAAGGGACCTAAACGTTAGCTTTTAAAGTTAAGGGACCTAAGCGAAAATGGAAAATAAGTTAAGAGACCCCGGATGCTATTTTGCCTAAAAAATAACATATGAACTGGCATCGATACGAATACGGAGATATTATATTGTTTAGGGGCGTGACAAAACTTACCACCAAAATCCTTGGCCTTCCCACTCAATACAGCAACAACGGGATTCCCAGTCACACCAGATGCGATGAAAGTATTGAGTTCATCAACAAATGGTCCAAAAAGCGTAACTATGATTTTTTTCGTTGACCGATATTATTTGGTTATATTTTGAATTCATTAGTCTTTAATGAGAAATTAATGTAAATTAACTTAAATAAAACAATATTTATCTATAATTTGAATTCATTATCACAAATTATTTGGTTATAATTTGATCTATACTTTGATTTCACTATCAGATCTTATTTGGTTATAATTTGCTTTCAAACCAAATCTCTATATACATAGATAAAGGATGTTTTTTATTCACTAATTTGATTTGCATTATCAGATTTGCATTATTGCGATTTATTGGTAATTTGATTTCATTATCAGATTTTATTTGGTTATAATTTGCTTTAAACTCTGAGTTCATTATCAGATCATCTCTAGTTATAATTTGCTTTAAACTCTGAATTCATTATCAGATTTGCATTATTGCGATTTATTTATAATTTGATTTCATGATCAGATTTTATTTGGTTATAATTTGATTTATACTTTGATTTCATTATCAGATCTTATTTGGTTATAATTTGATTTCAAATCAAATCTCTAAATACATAAATAAAAGATGTTTTTTATTCTCAATCTTTAGAGATAAATTAACATAAAATTAATTAAATAAATTAACCCGAATGTCTATATACATAAATAAAATCTCTATATACATTTTAAGTTGACTAATTCCTCTACTTGTTTCGTATAGTCACTTCACTCTATCACAGCTTGCACAATAAGCTTTTGTTTAAACCGCACTAAACACATCCAAATGTTTAAAATTATCGCGCATAAACATAAAAAGTAGAAATTATCAAATAATGACGCTGACCCCCTCTAACTCGACATCTTTGTAATGGACGCTCCACGTCGACGGATCCTCGAATTCGAAGGGAAGTGGAGTCAGACTGATTCTAGAGAACTCGGAAGGGCTGATGATAGAGGTCTCCCTCAGTTTCTCGTTCACAACCTCGAACAATCATGTGGAGTATATATGAAGCATGCATCGCCGAACTAAAACTAGCCTTGGACTTTGGCGCAAAAACCATCGAGCTTAACACTGACTCGTTGTTGGTGGTTTCCCAAGTCAAGGAAGGTTTCATGGTAAAAGATCTCGTCTTGCAACGGTACTTAGCCCGGGTACAGGAGCTACTCCTCCGATTCGAAGAGGTAGAACTGAAGCACGTGCCTCGGTTCGAGAATGCCCGGGCAGATGTCTTGCCGAAGTTATCCAGCACTAATCCAACAGACAACCTTCGAAGCATCATCCATGAGAACCTGGAAAAACCCGGCGTTGACCTCACTCCCCTTACAGTGACCGACGTCCACACCATAACTAAACAAGAAGGGTGGATACAACCCATCAAGAGTTACATCGAATCCGGCCTCGAACCGTCCGATGCTAAAAAAGCTGCTGTTATCCGCAAAAGAGCAACCTCCTTCACTTTGGTCGATGGCAATTTATTCAGGCGAGGTTTCTCCTCCCCTTGCTGAAATGTGTGGAAGGGAAGGAGGCCGAGTACGTACGCAGAGATCCATGAAGGCATTTGTGGACAACACCTCGAAGCTCGAGCTCTATCGAAGAAAGCCCTAAGAGCCGGATACTTTTGGCCAACAATTGTAAAGGATGCCGCCGACTTGGTCAGAAAGTGTGACACCTGCCAACGGTACGCCGACGTGCACAACACTCCTCCAGCCAAGCTCACATCTCTATCAGCACCGTGGCATTTCTCCAAATGGGGAATAGATGGTGTTGGATAAAAGCATGTGCAAGTATACACAGTCCAAAACAAGTAGTAAAAAACATCGAACCCACAGAGATTGAAAAACTCTCTTTTAAAATGCAATATAAAGTAATAAAGTGTAAGGTAACTAAATAACAATTTATAGTGGGGTTGATGTGATCACAACTAAGTTAGATAAGAAAGCAAAGTATAAGTGTTGATAATGCAAATGAGAAGAACTAGTTGGAATGTCTTCATCAAATAATTTACTTTTAAGTGTTTGATGCAGTATGTGATGCAGCTGCACTGATTGCTGTTGCATTAGCTATGTGCCTTTCAGTCACTTTCTTCAGAGTTTCATTACAAGCTTCCTATGTCTAGGCATGCTTAAATAAGTTCACCCTTGTATCTTAAGTACCCACAGTTTCACCCTATGGACTATATTATCCTATGTCTAGGTCTTAGCATGGTTTTCACAAAGTTTCCTTTATGTAAAAAACTTACACATATTAGGTTCTTGAGTTCTTAATTGTAAGCCGTGTCTGCTCTTACAAATTTACTTATTCTAAGTTGATCAATCCCCAAAATAAGTGTTGAAAATATTATCAAACAATAACTAAAGTGCAAACATACATACATGCATCATACTTACTTAAAAGCTCATTAAATGATTAGAACATTCCAACTAAGAGAGATTTAGCTAACAATAGACATTGCAAGGTAAATATAAACTGAATAGACCATGTTTATATAATAGAAATCACAAAAGAGATACAACAAGATAGAAGTTACACAAGTTGAAGCCCTTTGTATGAAGTCTTCTAGCAATGCACTAGCATTACTCCTTAGCACTATACAAACACTATGAAATCGAAGTAAGGAGGATTTGTTAATTCCTTCCTTTCCCTCTTATAAAATAGAAACTAACTATGTATATATTGAAATTTTGATCTAACTTATGGATTGTGATATATTTCCAAATGAAGATGTGAGGTCCTTTTATAGCCTTCAAGAGAGGTGCTTCCTTCCATCATGTTGAAGTAATCTTGAGAGGATTGAGCTGTAGTTGCTTTTCAGAGGTTGATCCCCAAGTTGAGATTGTTGACCAAGTGTATAGGGAGGTCCAATGATGTATGAACATGTGTCCCTATGTTGATGACTCTTCAAAGCTATCCCTATGGCTATGTGTGAATGGTAGGCGCCTACTATATAAAGTGGTTCAGCTTTAGGGGACCAAGCATGAGGTCAGCAATGCAAGTGGATGCACATGTAGCTAGCTGCTCATTCACCAAGTAGTGCAGATTCAGTGCAGTATCAATGCAGGAGCATTGATGCAGGGAGCATTGATGCAGGATCTGTAGACTACACTGAACAAAAACATCAAACATACCACAATATATCCAAAATGGCCTAATAACAACTATAACCATGTCAATCACTCAAGTTATCATATATCACATAAATTACTATATAAACTCTTTATTATTACTTGAAAGAGAGCAATTTACTAAGTTTAAATATATGAAATACTCTATATAAAATAGAGTTATCAATAGACTTACTCGGGCCATTCCCGTTATCCCGAGGCGGAGTCAAATATCTCATTGTAGTAGTCAATTACTTCACCAAGTGGATCGAAGCCGAACCACTTGTACAGATAACTGCTAAAAACTGCGTCAAATTTGTGAAGAAGAACATCTTCGCCAGGTTCGGCATTCCCACTGTCATCATTATTGATAACGGAACACAGTTCACCGACAAGGAATTCCGACAGTCCTTGGCAGACCTGGACATAAAACAACACCTCACCTTAGTAGAACATCCTCAGACCAACGGTTAGGCCGAGGCAGCCAACCGTGTAATGCTCAAAGGGCTAAAGAAAAAGCAGAAAGGACCTAAAGGGGTGTGGCCCGACGAGCTACCATATGTCCTATGGGCATATCGGAAAACGCTGCATTCCACCACCGGTGAGACAACTTTTAGGTTAACATACGGAACTGAGGCCGTTAAACCTGTTGAAGTCGGCGAATCCACCTGCAGAACCTTGTATCCCCTCAACAAGGAGGAAAATGACAAAGTCGCGAGGGAATAGCTCGACCTAGTCCAAGAGGTCTGAGACAGGGCCCAACCGGCCGGCGCGAGAGTCAAAGCCCGATATAGCACGACATCATGTCGTGAGGGTTATCATTAGAGACTTCAACGTCAGGGATCTTGTTCTCAGACGCGCCGATGTGGGGAACAAGAACGCTCGCGACGAAAAATTGGCTCCTAACTGGGAAGGCCCCTACCGCGTGGTATCTAAGACCGGTAAAGGAGCATACTAGTTTGAGACACTCTCCAAAGAGTCGATCCCAAGAACATGGAACGCTGCTAAGCTTAGAATCTATTACAGTTGATTGATCACTTCTCTTCTGAATGTAACAAATCATACCATTTCTACTATTGAATGAAATGAATTTTGTTTCAAATAACCTTGTTTTGACAAACAGGACGCGCGACGACACCAGCTCCCGACTCACTACAGTGCCCCTTCCACCCGAATCCGACACCGAGTTGGCCACTCAGTGGATGACGGTATGAGGCGAGGCCCTCCAAGACCACCCCTCCCGGCTCTGAGCTTAAATGCTCAGCCACGGGGTGCAGGACAAGTCCACAGCGACTCCCAAGATCATCGCTTCGCATAACTCAGCCTCCTCTTTGGCTCGCCTTAAATGTCGAGACAAACGACGGAGGGCGCGAACCAGCCTCCTCTTTGGCTTGCCTTGAATGTCAAGACAAAGACCAGAGGAAGAAGTCCAAGGGCGACTTCGACCCATGCTCTCACGAGCATCAGCCTTCTCTCGTACTGCAAACTTAAATGTTCAAATTCGGGATCTCTGATTTTGAAAAATGATTAACATTTTAGACTTTATGACGTCTAAAGATTTGGATATTACATAAAACGGCAAAATGCCTACAAATATGACAAAATAAAAATAACCAGAGTAATGCTTCCATATGTGTAATTTTGAGGCTCTAATCATTGGTTGAATATGAACTCAATCGAAGTTGATCTGTGGATTTGAACCACTCAACGAACACCACAACAAGACGAGAAATCAAACATGCCGCACCAAGACGACGAACAACAATAACACCGCACTCTGAAGACGAATCAAGAAAAATACGAAATAAAAGGTAGTCATATATAGTAACAACTTATTTAGATAAAAATGACGATCTAAAAAACAATATAGAGGGATGTGATTTTTTAGGATAAAATAAACTAACCTAAAACCATCCCGTTTGTGATTCTTTTAACCCAAAGTAATCCCAAAATTAAATGATTTCGATTTTATTTAGAATCGTTCATCTATACAACTCTCATACATTACCCGCCCACAATAATTATTTGTTATAAAGAAAGACCGAAATACACTGTATTTCCATGACATGAGTTCTAGACTTTTTTTTTGGCTGAAAAAAAATTCCTAGACTTTTCCTTTTTTGACAATCATAAGTGCTTGACTTCTGGTATTCTTATCATTTTAAAATGACTGTTGTGCTAAAAAGATTATTCATCCATTTATATTTTGGATTTGAAGAAAAAAAATATCTATTTTGGAATACATTTTTATACTAACAAAATGTTAATTTGCTAAAGAAAAGAAAAATATTTATGTTGAGATTTCAAGAATAAATTAATGCCATATATAAAAATAAAAGAATACCATTAGCTACTTTGTGCGAGCGGATCAAATCAAATCACACAAATAGGTAATAATATTTATATTGTATTTTATTTCCTACAATTTTCTTTCTTTTATGAATGATTGAACAGTCACACCTTAATTTCAGACTATAATTATAGTCTCCCATACGTTCACCTCTCCATATACATTCTTATTCCACCAAGAATCTTATAAAAAGCCACTAAGAAGCAAATCAAAAACAATAATCCTTTGTAACCACTATCACATTATTGCAGCAACAATGAAACGTTATTCTATTTTCTCCACCCATTTTTTCTTTTGTCTTTGTTGCTTAGCAGTTTCTCATTCTCATTCTCTTAAAAATGGTTTCACCGTTGAATTAATCCACCGTGACTCACCAAAATCACCACTCTACAACCCCACAGAAACCCAATTCCAAAGACTTACCAACGCTATTCATCGTTCCATAAACTATGCCAATTACTTCAACAAAGTCTCACAAACCAAAAAAACACCAAAATCAACCGTAGTTCCCGATAGAGTTGAATATCTTATGGAATTTTCAATTGGTACTCCACCATTCAAAGTCTATAGTATTATCGATACCGGAAGCGATATTGTTTGGCTTCAATGTAAACCTTGTGAAGATTGTTACAACCAAACATCACCCATCTTTGATCCTTCAAAATCATCAACATATAAAACTCTCCCTTGTAATTCTAACACATGTCAATCTGTGAAGAAAGATCAATATTGTTCTAATGATAATAATTGTGGGTATAAAATCCAATACAGTGATGGTTCAGTTTCACAAGGTGATCTTAGTGTTGATACTCTTACGTTGGACTCCACAAATGGTCCTCGTGTTGCAATTCCTAAAACTGTTATAGGTTGTGGACACAAGAATAATGTGTCTTTCGAAGGTCAAATGTCAGGTGTTGTTGGGCTTGGAGGCGGCCCTATTTCTTTTACAACTCAATTGAGTTCTACTATTGGTGGAAAATTTTCCTACTGCTTTGTTCCAATAATATTGTCTGGTACAAATGCTACCAGTTCACTTAACTTTGGAGATTCCGCTTTGGTTTCTGGTAAAGGAGTCGTTTCAACTCCGTTAGTTCAACCTCAAGGTCGCACTGCTTCAAACATCTTTTACTATCTAACCCTTGAAGGGTTTAGTGTGGGAATGAAAAAATAGAGTTTGGATCCAATGGTGGGTTTTCTCAGGGTAATATAATAATTGACTCGGGTACAACATTGACCCTATTGCCCGATGATTTGTACTTTAGGTTGGAAGCAGCAGTGGCTAAGGTTGTTAAACTTAAGCGTGCTCAAGATCCAGATCATGAATTGAGTCTTTGTTATAAAATCTCTCCACACGAGGATTTACGTGTTCCTGTGATTACAGCACATTTTAGTGGTGCGGATGTTGTGTTGAATAGTTTGAACACGTTTACTCCTGTGGGAGACGAGATTGTGTGTTTCGCTTTTTCAACAGCTCCAGGAATCTTGGTGCCGTTTTTGGCAATTTAGCTCAACAGAACTTGTTGATTGGTTATGATCTTCGAAAGAAAGTGGTGTCTTTTAAACCTACTGATTGTACTAAGCATTAGTACTAAAGTTGAGTCTCCTTGTTCTTCATTATATTAATAAGGGAATTATAATTCTATTGAAATGTATTTCTACTTTATTATTTGTATTGAATTGTTTGCTTCATTATATTAATATAAGAGAACTATTATTTCTTCTTTAATATTCTAAGTGCTTTTTTTGTTTCTTCAGCAAAAAAATTCTTATATGCATAGACTAGCTTGGTTTTAAACACTAAATTAGTCATTAATCAATCAATCAACTATACTATACGAAAAACAACCGCTACCACTTTTACTAAAAACTCATAACTTAAAAATATAACAAAACGTCAACTTAATAAAAATAACAATCTTTTTTAAAAAGTAAAACACACAGAGAGAGAGAGGGAGGGAGAGGGAGAGAGAGAGAGAGAGTTGTTGTCACAAAAATCAAAGAAAAAGTAAAACCGGGAGGGAGAGGCACGTGAGAGAGGAAGAGAGGGAGAAAACAAAAAAAAAAGTTGGCCAAATATTAAGACTACTATAAATGTACTGTCTATCTTTTAACTATTAGTATAAATTTTCAATCAACTATCAATTATATTATGGGGGAAAACAACCACCACCATTTTTACTAAAAAACTCATAACTTAAAGGTAAAATATTATCCGAGATCCCTTGACTTATTTTTCGTTTTCGATTAGATGCCTTATGTTTTCGTTGAAACGAATATGTCCCTTAACTTTCAAAATCATTATATTGTTGTCCTATTTAACATTTTCCGACTAACACCGTCTAACATTCTCTTGTTTGACTGTTTAAACACTAAGTTGACATGCCACCTAAGATAATTTCACGAATCATACATTTTTCTTAATTATCATTAAAAGTAAAACCCCCAAAATTTCATCATTATCTTCTTCTATAAAAACCCAGGAATCAAATAAGAAAATCAACCTCACACCTCATATTTGGAGCAATGGAAATGGAGGATTCAAAACCTACAAACACTCAAATTCACACATCTACAACCAAAATAAAAAATAAATCTTACATTTGCTACACTGATGTTTCAATTATTTTCTCGTTACCATCGCCATCGTTTTCCAAAATAAAAAACCCACATTTGCATGTGGCAGATGCGAGAAGTAAGAAGAAGGCCCTTTCCCATTTAAGAATATGGGTTCATCTCATCTAATATATATTGTTCGGTCAGTTTATTGAACCAAGACTACCGTTTGTTAATTAGTTTGAGATGTAGCAAACGTCTGCAATGTGAGAATTACATATTGTTTAGGAAATGAAGAGGGTTAGAACCCCATAAAGAAAAAGATATTGTGGAGTTACAATTTAATTTATATAGACACCAACTCCAAATTGAGCTCTTAATCCGGTTACCAACCAAATCTTCATTCGCTACCTTGGTATACAACCTCTAAGGACAATACAAGATATAGAACTCCTCAATTTGAGGACTTCACTTTATTGATCAAGATTGAGTTGTACAATTGATTAAAGCTCTAGTTCTTCAAGAATGGGGAAGAACAAAAACAGAAAGTAGTTACAGAAGGGAGAGGATATAACAGAAAGAGAAGAGTCTTAGAGAGAGAGTTATTACTATTGGATTTTTTTTGCTAATTTTTGCTTGTTTACTTGCAGGTTGTAGTAGTAACTGATGGAGGGTGAAAGTTGTAAAGCCCAAGCTTCACAATTGCTCCAGCCAGTTGCTCACTTGAACCGCCAAACAATATTTTTGATGGATTCTGCGCACTTGACCCGGGTGTTTGTGGATACACGCGGGTTATCTTGACCGGTGTATATATTCTTTCTATTACTCTTCTCGCTCGAAACACAAGAAACCCTATTCCTTTCTCTTGATTCTCCGGTGCCTCTCTCTCTTCTTCTCCTTTGAAACCCTAGACACCGTTGCTCTCACCAGCGATTGCGGGTGATGGAAGCTTCGGTTCTTCTTGCGGTTTCTTGCCTATGATGATCGTGGATGATGATGAAACAAAACCCCTGGGTTTTGTTCGAATCTCGATGATCCGAGGCTTCGATTTAGTCTTCTCACCTTCGCGATGAGTTTTATCTTCTTGAACCCTAATCTGCTTCTGATAGGGTTTGATTTTCCTAATCAAACCTTCAGAACTCTTATTAAGGTAATAACCCTCTTTCTTTTCGTTTTTCTGTTGCTTGATTTGCTTGATTCCAGAAACCCTAATTTCTGGAATGTTGATTTCTTGCAGGTACAGGATACAAATTTGGTTTCTCAGTACTCAAGAGAGGTATAATCTCACACTTTCCTCGTGCTCTTGATTTCCTTTCTATTAACTGAAACAAAACCCTAATTTCTGTATTTGTACTGTTGCATGAACCTTCAACTGTGTTCTTGAGATGAACACAACCTTCTACGTTGCCCAGAATTCTCTCTCAGAATTTCTCTAAGGTATTTTTCTCTCTTTCTCTCTGTACCTTTTCTGGTTTATGGTTTCAGTCACAGAAACTTCACTCTAATCACTCCTTTTTCACTTGTTTGCAAGGTACAACCCCTGTTGCAACTTGACAAACCCAGAAACTGAGTTCTTGAAGCAAAACCTTGAGAGTACAGAATATAGAGACGAAGATACTTTCAGTAGAAAATAGAATGCAGTAAAACTTTATTTATTTTTGTTTGTATGAATTCTCTGTACAATGTATAACTATTTACATGTATTTATATACACCACATTAGGCACAATGTGGACATGTTAGTCAGGGGTTTGTTAGGATCCTAACAACCTCTAACTAAATAAACCACTTAGGCTCACACACTAACAACCTTTTGATTTTTTAAATTTGTTAGGTTTGTTAGTTTGAGTCCAACGGCTCTATTTTTGTATTAGGGTTTTTATAATACAAACCCCAATAATTACAAATATGACTTAACTTCTCTATTACACACTAAGACTATTTATAGTTGTAAACATAGTTTTTCAGCTTCACACTTACTACTCGATCCCTTTTACTCCTTCTAGCTGGTTCCTCACTAGCTGTTGCCTTCACTTGGGTCTTTGGTTGCATAACAATACCATCCCCTATAGCGGCAATCTTGTCCTCAAGATGGAAATGAGGATACTGTTGTTTTAATTCAGCTATGTCTTCCCATGTGGCTGCTACTTCATCTCCATCCTCCCACACAATGAGTGCTTGTGGTACTTCCAAGTAGGGGTGTTCGCGGTGCGGTTTGGTTTGGTTTTGAGATAAAAAGTGAACCGAACTGCAAGGTAAAATTACATGCGGTTTGATTTGGTTCGGTTGGCTTCCTAAAATAAAACTGAACCAAACCAAACCAAACCAATGCGGTTTGGATTGGTTCGGTTGGTTCGATTTTTTCCAAGACAAAATTAATTTAAAATAGAGTTAAAATTAACTAACATAAAAAAGGCTAACATAAATCTTTACGAAAAAATCTACTCAAATATATGTAGTATATAAATCACTCTTTTTTACTTTTTTCAAATAGCTAAGTCAATGTTTAAAAGAATTTGAATTAAATATTTTGTTGTAATTTTTAAATATAGCACAACAATATGGATTGTTTGTAAGTGAGTCAAAGAATTAATTGAATTTGGGCTAGTAAGTGAGTGAGAGTTGGGTTGTAGTTGCTTTTGGGTTATAGTAAGTTAGTAAGGAAGGTTGTAATTCAACAAGCCTTAGTGTTACTTGCGGTTTGGTTTGGTTTGGTTCGGTTTCGGAAATCAAAACCGCGAACCGAACCGCGCGGTGCATTGAAAAAAAGAACCGAACAAAACCGATCAAAAGCGGTTTTTTGCAGTTTTCGGTTTGGTTTGGTTCGTTTCGGTTTGCGGTTTTCCTATTGGTTTGATTCGGTTTTAAACACCCCTACTTCCAAGTTCCCTTTGAGAATTACCCGAGTTTTCAGAACAGTTTGTGGTCCAAAAATAGGTCCCAATTCACTAGTGATCAAAGGTAGAGGCAAGTATGGTGTTGTGTCTTCTCCTTTAAACAGTTTCAATTGGGAAATGTGAAAAACCGGATGTATTTTGGTAGCATTGTTAGCGTGTTCAATTTGTATGCAACTGCACCAATTTTTTTTCTAAAATCTCAAATGGGCCAAAGTATTTCATAGAGAGCTTGTTGTTCCTCCTCAGTGCTACTGAATGCTGCCGGTATGGCTTTAGTTTTACTAATACCAAATCACCCACTTTGAATTCTAACTCCACTCTGTGTTTATCAGCTTGTGATTTCTTTCTTTGTTGAGCCTTGTTCAAATTGGTTTTTAATTGTTGCCAAATAGCCTCTCTATCAGCTAACAGTGAGGTGACCTCTGTATTCTCTGTTCCCGTCATCGGTTGTCTTACCAAACCAGGTGGTTCTCGCCCATATAACGCTTGAAATGGTGTCATTCCAATGCTATTTTGAAGCACTTCCTGTTGAACACAGTCCTGCATAATTTTCTGTAATGCAATATTTTGAAGCACTTCCTTTCTTAGGTCTTGTATGAATTGTGATTGTGGTTCAGTCCATGCCATAAAAAAACTTCTGGACAATGCATCTGCTGCCACATTATCTTTCCCAGGTTTATAATCAATTGAGAAATCATACCCCCACAAACTTATGGAGCCAAGCTTGTTGTTCAGGTGTTTGAAGGGACTGATCCAATAAGTAGCGGATAGCGGATAAGCTAACTGATAGAAAATGATGTGTTTGGCAAAATTAGTGGTTAAAATAGCTGATAAATGTAAAATGACATAAAAAGATATTTAATTAATGACTAAATTATGTATTGATGACAATATTTAATAAGAAAATAGAAGTAATTTAAGAAAATAAAAATGATAAAAATGTCAAAAAAAAAGTAACATACTATCCGCTATCTGCTAGCGTTTCAAAAAACGCTACTTAAAGTAGCGTATGAAAAAACGTTAAACGCTACCTAAAAAATGCTAAACGCTAATACTTACCTAACACGTGTATTCTTTACCGCTCGATAGTTTCATCTGCTAGTTTCATTTGATATTCATTAGCGGATGAGAGACGCCAAAGAGTGAGTTTCATCCGCTACAATGAGGTGAGTTTGACGTTTATTTAGAGTTTAAAATTAATTATAGGCTCTAGAGTACCGAATAATAGTTATCAGTAGTCACTTTTTTAATCAATATCATGACTAATGGATAGTTTTGGTGACACACATACAAGTCGTACTAATGGATAGTTTTGCTCACTTAAATATATATTTTACTTGTAAAAAAAAAAGGAAAAAATGACACTAAAAGACCTTTAAGTTATTTATTTGTAATTAGTTGACCATTTAAGTTCTTTTTGTAACAAATAGACCTTTTTTGTAATTACTCTAACTTATGTATTTTATTGTAATGCTACTTTGTATATTGGGATTACTTTAGCTTATGTATTTTGATGCAACCAAACATATTTTGGGGTATTTTGACGTAATCAACGATATGGTATTTTACTAAAAGGACCAACGGTGTCAATGTTAGATAACTTAAAGGACTATTTGTTACCAAAAAAAAAACTTAAAGGACCAACTCATTACAAATAAATAACTTAAATGTCATTTGGTGTAATTTTGAATAAAAAAAAGTAGTAGGAATCACGCATCTCTATATATTAATACACAATCGCATCTTTTAGCCATTTTGGTGGGAAAATTTTATTCCCACCATTTACCAATATACCCCTCATTTTGTACCCCAATGTTTACCAATATACTCCCATTTTATATTTTTGGACCGACATACCCCCACTCTATATTTTGTACCCCACCATTTACCAATATACCCCTCATTTTGTACCTCACTTTTTACCAATATACACCCACTCTATATTTTTGGACCGACATACCCCTGACAAATTTTTTATTTGTCCAACACTCTTTTTTTTATCCACTTTTTGTGAGAACCATTTACCAATATACCCCTCATTTTGTACCCCACTGTTTACCAATATACCCCCACTTTATATTTTTGGACCGACATACCCCCACTCTATCTTTTGTACCCCACCATTTACCAATATACCCTCATTTTGTACCTCACTTTGTTTACCAATATACCCCCACTCTATATTTTTGGACCGACATACCCCTGACAAATTTTTTATTTGTCCAACACTCTTTTTTTATCCACTTTTGGTGGGAAAATTTTATTCCCACCATTTACTAATATACCCCTCATTTTGTACCTGTTACCTCAAAATTTCGACAGTACATTAAATGAAGCTTTAAATGGGGTTGACTTCACATTTAATATTGTTCTGTGGGCCATAGGTCAATATTCAGTCAGTGCACCATGATTTCGACGGAAAAAAGGCGCACAATGTGCAAGGAGTGCAAGTGAGCTTCGACAAGCTTAACTCTCAAAGCTACGAAGCAAGTAATGCAAGAAACCTTCGACAAGAGAGGACACAACACTTCGACAGAGCTGGGCTCAACATTTCGTCAAGCGGTTGACAACGGGTTAGTCGAAAGTGCAGAGCAGCAAGTAGTGGGCGGTTACTCTCCCTTAGTTTTAGGAGGCAGTTACCCTTTCCCCCACGATTGTTCCTAGGAGTATAAATACCCCTTTGTAATAGGAAATCAGGGTCACCACATTCTACAAAAATTCTGAGAAACTCAACTTCCAAGTCAAAGCGAAACACGAGTGAAACAGATCCTTTGTGCGTGTTGGTGAACCATTTTTTTCTTCATTTAATGCAAAGTTTTTACTTTCCTTTTACCTTCGTTGCATTTACTGCTTTTATTCTACTTTCAATCCGTTTCTTTCTACTATTTACTGTTCTTACGTACGTGAAAAACACATAACTCAATGGCAATTGTCAAAGAGATTTTCTAGTTTGATCTCACAGTCTCGATATTGAAAACTAGTGATTGTTTGCTAAAAACACCAGCAAACAAATTGGCACGCCCAGTGGGACCTTTGCCATTAATTTTGTGTCTTTTCTATCAGTATACGTGTTTGTATGCACTTGAGGAGTGGTAGGATGGTACGCACCAATTCTAACAACGCCTCTAGTTCCAGCCCTGTGATATCACAGGTGCAAGGAACAACGGTAGATTCTGCCAATGTCAGTGTTGGAAATGTTACAGGGACCATGGCCCCAGTAACATCAATAACCGTTCCCACGATGTCAATGACCAATGTTGGTTCGACACCGTCTATGTCCTTGCCACAAAGTATAGGACTTCCTTCTAGTTCTTATGTGGCAACAGAAATAGTTTGGAGACACGTTTCGAACATGAGTCTACCACCATACCGCTTTTGGGGTATATGGCATGCCTCTTTGGAATGCCACATGTCTCGACCTTTTCTCCTTCACACGCCTCTCTTACGAGGCGTGCTTGGTGAAAATCCTCTGCGTTAACCAATGCGTCCTTGTTGGCGTTAAGGCGGCAAGTGGGCGAGCAATCATGATATGGTTAATATCTTGACTCAACAAATTGGTACCTTGTTTAATCCTTTGATTCGAACACCAATACCGATTACCAAATGTTAGCAAACCAAATGGGTAGGATTGCGATTTCTTTGGGGCTCCTACAGAAACAATAGGCAATTACCCAATTGTAGGAATAATGCGCCTAATACCCCACGAGAGATCGATCCACTACAAGAAATTTGTGATTTACCGTGCCGAATCGTAATCCTAATAACAAAAAGCATGAGAAAAATGTCATTACTGGCGGATTTTTTCCGCGATAAAAACGTCGTGCGTAATGTTTCTGGCGGCTTTTCCGCCGGTAATTTCGGTGGATTTTTCCGCCGGAAACATCCGCTGTAAATTACCGCGAGAAAAGCAAACAACCGAAAAGACACAAATTCCACGGGAAAATTTTTTAAAAATAAAAAAACCGCCGTAATTTGAAAAAACGCCAGTAATGACACAAATTCAGCGGAAATTTAAAAAAAAAAAAAAAAATCCGCCATAATTTGAAAAAAGCGCGGTAATGACACAAATTTCACGGGAAATTTAAAAAAAAAAAAATCCGCATGATAATTTGAAAAAAGCCACGGTAATGACACAAATTCACGAGATTTAAAAAAAAAAAAAAAACCCGCGGGTAATGTAAAAAAGCCGCGGTAATTTAAAAAATCCATGGTAATTTGAAAAAAGTCGCGGTAATGACACAAATTCATGGAAATTAAATTAAAAAAAAAAAAACGCCATAAGGTAAAAAAAAAAGCAGTAATGTAAAAAAGCGCCGGTAATTTGTTTTATTTTTTTAAAAAAAAATTGTTTTTAATTTTTAATTTTTTTACTGCTGGTAATTTATTTTATTTATTTAAAAAAATCGTTTTAGAATTTTTAATTTTTTTTAATATTTTTAAAATTGAAAAATCATTTTAAATTATTTTATTAATTTTTATTTCAACGAAAAAACTATTTTCGAATTAGTTTTTTAATTTTTTTTAAATTATTTGAATTATTTATTTATTAAGAAGTAAGTAAAAATGTAGTAGAATATGAATGAATAAAAATGAAGAAGAGTATGAGAAGTAAGAATATAGGAGAGAATGAGAATGAAGATGAAGAAGTGTAGAAGAAATATGAATGAATGAGAAGGAAGAAGAAAGAGGAAATGTAGAAGAAAGATATTTAGGAGAGAATGAGAATGAAGATTAAGAAGTGTAGAAGAAGTAAGAATATAGGAGAGAATGAGAATGAAGAAGAGAGTATGAGAAAGAAGAAGAGTATGAGAAGTAAGAATATAGGAGAGAATGAGAATGAATATTAAGAAGTGTAGAAGAAATATGAATGAAAGAGAAGGAAGAAGAAAGAGGAAATGTAGAAGAGAATGAGAAGGAAAGAAATGAGAAGAGTGTAGGAGAAAATTTTATTTATAGACATTTTGAAACAGCTTCCATGGATTTTTGAACATTACCGGCATTTTTTTTTTTAAAATCCGCCAGAATGTTCAAAACCCGCCGATAATGTTTAAAAATCCATGCAGAAATTACCGGCGGATTTTTGAACATTACCGGCGGATTTTTTTAAAAAAAAAAAAATTTTTTTTTTTTTTCAAAATCCGCCGGTAATGTTTAAAAATCCGCCGAAAATATTACCGGCGGAAAAAAATCCGCCGGAAACACTCCTTTTTTCGCCGGAAATTTACCGGCGGAAAAAATCCGCCGGTATTACGTGAATTTCTTGTAGTGAGTTACTGTCGAAGCCCATGCGGTTATGGGCGAACAACAAGGGATGGGAAACCACGTCCCTGAAGTAGTTATGGTAAATCGAAACCAAAATGCCGATGAAGTTGTTCGACAAGTGCAACGAAATAACGTTTGTGCTCAAGACAACATAGCCACTTTGGTAGAAACCATAATGGCGCAGAATGGCCTTAACGTAGGTTTACACAGGCCCAATTTCATATCACCACTGTGTGAGTATGTATTGCAGGCAGAATTGCCAAGAGGTTGGAAAATTCCTAAATTTACTAAATTTGGGGGTGATACCAATGAATCGACTGTCGAACACGTTGCTCGCTACATGACTGAGGCAGGAGATATAGCCCAAAATGAGAATTTGAAAATGAAATATTTTCCAAATTCTCTAACTAAGAATGCCTTTACGTGGTTCACCACTCTACCCCCAGGTTCCATGTACACATGGGGGCAGTTAGAAAAGGCTTTTCATGAGCAGTTTTATATGGGCCAGTCGAAGATTAGTCTTAAAGAACTGGCCAGTGTTCGACGTAAAGTGCCTGAAGCTATCGACGACTACCTGAATAGGTTTAGGCTATTAAAGGCTAGGTGTTTCACACAAGTGCCTGAGCTTGAGCTCGTCGAAATGGCTGCAGGTGGCCTTGATTATTCAATTAGAAAGAAATTGGATACCTCTCATTTGAGAGACATGGCCCAGTTAGCCGATAGAGTTCGACAAGTTGAAAGGCTTAAAGAAGAAAAGGCTAGAGTGAATAAGTTCAATAGAAAAGAAAACTCTGTTGGGTTTCATAAGAAAGAGAAAATAGCCTATGTCGATGAGGAATTCGACTTCGCATTTAGTGACGTCGAGTCTGAGGAAATAGACGTGGCTGAACTTAAGCCTGGTCCTCCTTATGCCTGTAAATTATTAAGGCCTGCAAATGGGAATAACCCTGTAGAGCCTAAAAATGATAGATTTGTGCCTAAAACGTACACTTTTGATGTTACTAAATGTGATGAAATCTTTGATTTGTTAGTAACTGATGGCCAAATAATCGTGCCAAATGGCCTGAAAGTTCCTCCTCTCGAACAGAGGAAGAAAAAGGGTTATTGTAAGTTTCATAATTTTTTGGGACATACAACTGACCGTTGTGTACTTTTCAGGGACATGGTTCAGAAAGCAATCGAAGAAGGAAGGCTCAAATTCGGGGACAAGAAGAATAAAGCACCGATGCAAATCGACGCTGATCCACTTCATCAAGTGGAGGCTATGTACGCAGAACCGGTTGAGATGAATATCAATATGGTGGATGCAAAAATGGTGGATTCTCCAAAGCCTATCAAACCTTACAATAAACAAACTCAAAAGTGTTGTGCAAAAGGGTGTTCTTTGCATGCTGACATGTCACTCAGGAAGAATATGATGAGAAGGTACAATCTGTGTACCCCACAGCTGAGGAAGAATTGATAGACTTCCTAAACAGGTGTAAACTGAGAAACTCTGAGGTCATGTTGTGCCCAAGATGCAGTGCTGTGTTCGATAAGGAGGCAGCTAAAAGTGTCGAATGCTGTGAGGTTCGACAACCTCTAAAAAGGAAATGGCCAGACAAGAGGCCAAACTTTAGCTTTAAAAGAGGGGACCTTCCTTATAAGGTCAAAAGTTCGAACAAGGCTTCAACAAGCAAACCACAGTTTGCTGGCAAGAGCGCAGTCAAGAAGGAGTTTGTGCTATCAGCGTCGGCCAAACCATTTGTGCCAAGAGCAAATCTTTCCAACGAAAAGTGGATACATGCTGGGTGTAGACACTATAGGAATGCTGCTCAAAATGCTGAAACGGTCAAGCCACATACAGGTGAGGCCGCAAAATATAATTATAAGAATAATTATAAAGGGAAGAATCCCATGACTAAAACCCAATGGCGTCGTTATCAGCGCTCGAAGAAGAAGGCAGCACTTGCTGTTTCTGACGAGAAAACGCCAGAAGGTTCAAAAACGGCTAAGAATATGACCTCTAGAGCCGTGGGAACGACGAAAGTGAACATAGGTGCTGCCAACCAAGTAAAGGTTGGAAATAAGGCCAAGGGCAAGTCTATTGTAATAGAGGAGCCAAGGAGGCCTGCGTTGGAAAGAATCTTTCCTCCTCTGACATCATTGAGGAAGAAAAGTGCTGACTTCGACATGGACGAAGATGTAACTTCGATTTTGAAGACTACGAAGCCGATTTCGGCGTCATCCGCAACGTGGTGTCCATTCGCCTAGTGAGTATGACGCCATTCAAAGATTCAAACGATGTCGAAGAAGACTTCATTGGAGATATGGCTAATCATAAGCCGGTGTGCTATTACGTAATGAACAACGGCCGCGTCGAAGAAGCGGATGGCCACTTTCGAAAGGCGGACGAAGGCATGCAACACCATCCAAGCCTTTATGCGTCCAAGCCAAAGTTAATGGTGTGGGTGTCAATAAAATATTGGTCGATGGAGGTGCTCTTTGTTAATTTGATGCCTCAAGCAATGTCAAGACAATAGGGATGTATGATACAGGACCTTAGGCCCCATAATATTGTCTTTGACTAATTATGAGGGTAAATCCGCCTGGTCTTTGGGGCCGAAGTGGAAGTGGTGGTAGGAACCGCCGGAAGGACTACCATGTTCTTTGTCATCGCTTCAAAAGCAAGCTATAATCTGCTCCTTGGGAGAGTGGATACATGGAGTAGGAGTCTGTCCCTTCAAGCCTACACCGAAACTAGTGATGTGGAAGGATGATGGTCTTGTGGAGTATGTTGAAGCGGACAAGCTACTTCCTTCTTGCGGCGTAAATAATGTCACCAAGGAAAATTTGAAAAACAAATGGCGAATATTGCGCCATGTTCATCTTCTAGTCAAGCATATATCTCTTGAGATAATGTGCTTTCCTCTGATCGCCTATACCCAACACATGGTTTTGTGTGGGAAAGAGAGGTGATAGAAGGTGCAAATGTCTATCCCGAGGGTGTGTTACCTCCAGCGGGGATGGGACACCGATTCTTAAAAGGTTTTAGATGTCGATTGCCCAATGCTTGGGATAAATTACGGCTTACATGGCCGAAAATAAAGTAAAACGGCTTTGGGCCGAAATAAACCAACAAACAATGGTACATCGAAGCCATAACTTCATCTGAAGAAAATGGTGAAGTCATAGATGACAAGCTTGATTGCATTTATGATGACGAACCATTAGGTTTTGAAAAAGACCCTAAAGATTCGACAAAGCGCATGCAAGCTCAAGATCCATGAAGAAGAAGTGGATTTGGGAGATGGCCTAATCAAAAGGCCAACATACATTAGTGCACACCTTGATCTTTGCCTTCAAAACCCAAGTTATTTCACTTCAGGGAGTTCAAAGATTGCTTTGCTTGGGAGTACAACGAAATGCCCGGTTGAGTCGAGAAGTGGTGGAATTGCAAATACCCATTCGACCGGGGAAGAAACCAATGAAAGCAAACACCAAGACGATTTGCTCCTCCAATATTGGCTAAGATCAAAGAAGAAATAGAGAGGTTTGTTCAAAAGCAAATTCATCGAACTGCGGTATGTCGATTGGCTAGCTAATATTGTTCCATAATGAAGAAAAACGAAAAACTTAGAGTTTGCGTGAGACTTTAGGGATCTAAATAATGCAACACCTAAGGATGAATACGCAATGCCCATGCGCGAAAATGCTAATAGATTCAAAGCGAGGATTTGATTATCTCGGTATGCTAGATGGCTACTCGTGGTATAATCAAATTTTTATTCTTTGAAGAGGACGTGTCAAAACAACTTTTGATGTCCAGGGGCATTGGGTGTTTATGAATGGGTAGTAATGCCCTTTGGGTTAAAAATGCTGGTGCCACTTATCAAAGAGCAATGAATTCTATGTTTCATGATTTTATTGATGATTTTATGCAAGTATACATAGATGATGTGGTGGTTAAGTCATCCTCGAAATTGGTCATTTAGACCATCTTCGACGTTCTTTCGAACGAATGAGGAAATATGGATTGAAAATGAATCCAACCAAATGTGCTTTACGTATGCGTGCGGTGAATTCTTGGGTTTTGTAGTGCACAAGAAAGGCATTGAGATCAACCAAAATAAGACTAAAGCAATTATGGAAACGAAGGCTCCTTCGACCAAGAAAGAACTTCAGTCACTGCTGGGAAAAATCAATTTCCTTCGCAGATTTATTTCAAATCTAAGTGGCAAAACACAAGCTTTTTCGCCATTGTTGAGACTGAAGAAAGAAGATGCATTCAAGTGGGAGCATGTTCATCAAGATGCTTTCGACGCAATCAAGTCTTATTTAGTCAAACCACCAATTTTATTGCCTGTTATTAGAAACAAATTGCTAAAATTGTATATAGCAGCTTCTGATAACACAATAGGTAGCATGTTAGCACAAGAGGATGATAATGGTGTCGAAAGAGCCATTTATTACCTTAGTAGGGTTTTGATTGATGCTGAAACTAGGTATAGTCCAATAGAAAAACTATGCCTTTGCTTATATTTCTCTTGTACAAAATTGAAGCAATATATAAAGTCAGCAGATGTTTATGTTTATTCGCATTTTGATGTTATTAAACATATGTTGTCAAAACCAATGTTACATAGTCGAATTGGCAAATGGGCTTTGGCTTTGCTAGAGTACAACTTGACTTATCAGCCCCTTAAATCAATCAAAGGACAAGTGGTCGCTGATTTTATAGTAGACCATTCTGTTGTCGAATATGAAATACATTCGTTAGACATACGCCCTTGGAAATTATACTTTGATGGCTCAAGCCATAAAAGTGGGGTAGGTATTGGAATCTTGATTATCTCTCCAGAGAACATTCCAACGAAGTATAAATTTAAAATTCGAGACTCTTGCTCCAATAATGAAGCTGAGTATGAGGCTCTAATAGTAGGCCTTAAAATTTTACTCGAATTGGGGGCAAGCCATGTCGAAGTAAAAGGTGATTCTCAACTAGTTGTCAAACAATTGACAAAAGAATACAAATGCATCAATGAACACCTTATTAAATATTTCATCATTGCCAACACTTTGCTAAAAAGGTTTACATTTGTACACCTAGAACATTTACCACGAATTGAAAATCACGTGGCAAATGAGTTAACACAAATTGCCTCGAGCTACAAAGTGTCAAAGCAAAGCCTAGCGAGTTAATAGAGATAAAAGATAAACTAATCTCGGAAGACTCTCTTTATAATAATACTCCTTCGACGTTATTGTCAACACCAAAAATTGGGGGCAATAAATACAAATGAAGCACGCCGTCGAAAAACGTCACATTTTCGACAATATTGACTTAGCAGAAATTTTTGCTATTGACAATATGGTTGATGATGATTGGCGAAAGCCTATTGTCGAGTATTTGCAAAATCCTATAGGGAACACTAATAAAAAAGTAAAGTACTGAGCTCTAAGCTACGTGTTAATTGGAAACGAATTGTACAAGCAAACTCCTGAAGGGGGTACTATTAAAATGTCTTAGTGAAAATGAGACATATTTAGCGATTCGATACACACAGTGGAGCATGTGGCTCACATCAAGTAGGCCACAAAATGAAATGGTTGTTATTTCGACAAGGAATGTACTGGCCAACCATTTTAAAAGATTGCATAGAATTTGCTAAGGGCTGCCAAGAGTGCCAAAAACATCTTTGGAATCCAAAGATGTACCGCAAATGAATTGCATTCTATAGTGAAACCTTGGCCATTTAGAGGTTGGGCTCTAGATGTAATTGGAGAAATAAAACCAACGTCGTCGAAAGGCCACGGTACATCTTGGTAGGAATTGATTACTTTACTAAGTGGGTAGAGGCAATACCTTTAGCCAACGTTGATCAAGAAGCAGTGATAAGGTTTATTCAAAACCATATCATTTACAAGATATGGAATACCGAAAACCATTCTGATACTTGGCGTTTGACAACTTAGTTTGGAGTGCTTTGATCTCTTCGTCAATCGCGTAATCTCGCATCCCATTCAAAGCAATTGCTTGTTCATCATTGGTCGCTTGGGCTTGAGAGCTTCTATGTCATCTTGATCGACTTTGAGGAGGCAAGCGCGCTTCGCAGAGTTGATTTTCTTTAGCCTTTTGCTTGAGAACATTCGACCGTTGTTTGATCAAGAGGGAGAGTTGTTCGAAGAGTGGACCGAACTCCATGAAAAAGGTGAGAATGTCTTGGGGAGGATCCAACTTAGTGATTCTATGAATGAGGATTTCACCTCAAGGTACACGGATGGATCACCCTCAATATTCGCCACCAAATCCCCTTCTAAAACTTGCGTCTTCACCGGCCGAAGTAGGCTTTCGATTGTGTCCTGATTAATGGAACTAAGAGAGTTGTTCGAAGAGCTGCAAATCAAGCGACTCGACGAGCTTTTAAGACTCAACATGATTTTCAAAGCTGCCAACAGATCTGTCTTCTTCAGCTCAGCCAACTCGTGATCGCTAATAACGCTTGTTGGGCGACTCTTTTGCGAAGTGCCTTGATTTGCGCAACTCTCCATTCCGGCTCCTCTTGTTCTTGATTAACCGTGTTCTCTCGCAGGAATTTCAACGAGGTAGCCACCGCTTCTTGCATTTCGGTTTCGGGGATCTTTGGGTTACGGAACTTGAACATTTTCTTCGACAACGACCTGCGGTTCCGTATTATCAGCATTCGGAGCAAGTTCTTCGAAAATAGGGATCCTAGGGTCAGCAAGTGCTTGAAAAACTTCTTCAGCAGTCACACCTTGAGGCGACGAAGGAAAAGGAAGTATTGGAGCCGATAACTCCCGCTCAAAGAACCTCGGTCAAAGATTCGGCGAACGGGATTGTCGACAAGTAACCCACCTACCGCTTACAAATGAGTGATACTATTTAAGTTAGAACTGAAAGGTGAAGAACAAAGAGGTGCGAAATGACGTCGAAAGGAAAGTTACCTCATGTACCTTAAGCCTCTTGATTGGAGGAGAAGAAGGTGATTCAGAAGGCTCGGTGATGGTGATGCCTTGAGCTGCCCTTTGAGATTCAGGTAAGGCCCTTTTCTTCGACCTCTGAGTGAGAGGAATGTTGTCATCACTTTCAGTGTCCTGCAAAAAAAAAAAAATCAAGTTAGGGTGCAGGTAACGCCACGAGAAAGTGATTAATAAAATCGAAGAGAAATTTCGACGTATAATAAGGTAGGTACAGTACCTCAGAACTGGAGGGAATAACCATTTTCTTTTTGGCTTTGGGCTTTTGAAGAGGTTTAGCCACTTGGGTTGTTGCCTGGAAGAAATTTCCGACATGAATAAAAGCCACAGTAAACAGACAACTTAAGACAAGTGGAAAACGCCATACCTTTTTTGGGGTGTTGTCTGGAATGGGATTTGCTGCCACTTTCTTCGTAACTTGGGGAGAAGGTTTTGATGTGGTAGCTTTGCCTACCTTGACCTTCAACTTTGTTGCAGGTTTTTCTGAAAATGTCGAAAACATTGGTAAGCAATTGGAAATGAAGCCAAGTTATAAGTGGTTAAGACCTAGAAAGCTTTGAGTGTCGAAAAGTGTTTACCAGTGTTGTTCGAAGGGAAAGCTGCTACCAATTTCTTCACAATGTTGTCAGCAAAAGTATCAATGGCTTCCCAAAGGCGTTGGTGTAATAACCGGTCCACCATTCATGAAATTTCTCAGAGACATGAAAACCTTGGATTGAATTTGAGAGGTTCAAAGTTCAAGGCTTTGTAATGAAATCTCTTGAAGGCTTGTTTATAACCACCTCCGATTCTGGACTTATAAAATCTACTTTGTGAAAGCACACCGTGCAGTGCGAGAATTGACAAAGGCCAAATCGCTAGCAAAAAATAACTTGGGAATATCTAGTAATTCCCAAACTATATTTTGTTTGCCGGGGTGAGCCTAGTGGAGAGGACGTAAGGAGAGAGGTAAGCTTGCCAAATTCGGTTAACTTCCTCAGTAGGCTCGACAGAGGAAGAAGGAAATGGTTGTTTAAACCATGCTGGACCACAAGACCTCTGGACAAAGGGAGCCATAGAATCTGTAAAAGTGGCACAATTCAAGAAGATTTCGAAATAGGCTAGAAAGGATTCTTCGGCAGAAAGGGTTGCTTGCTTAGGCCTAAATCTGCGCTAACCGAATCCCTTCAAAGGTCTTTGTCTCCAGTCTCCACGGTTAGTCGAGCAGACTTGGGGATATACAAGTTTAGTCGAGACTCAAAAGTGGCCAACAGCCACAATTGCAACAGCCATAGTGGGCCAGAGGCCAAAAATTTGGTGGCCGGTTCATTCTCTTTCAACTCTATAACAGCATTATCAAGTTGCTGGTAGAGAGAGCCTAAAATCAACTTGGCAAGGTTGATGTCTTCTCGGTCATGGAGTTGACATGCCAGGGGGATGTAAGTTTTGGAAACTTGGAGGGGCGTGCGCGAAAACGAAAATAGATAACCACAGAGTTAGAAAGGCTACATGTTCTATAGCAGACACTTCCTCAGTGTCAAGCCTATGGTGCTCAGCAATATAAGGGGCAAAGGTGGCATTGTTGAATTTGAAACCGTATGTATAGTCAGGATGTGTGGGATCAAAGGTCTCTCCTAAGGGTTTCAGACCTGTAATGGCAGCCACATCTAGCAGAGTGGGGGATAACATGCCACATTTCGTGAAAGGCTATGGGTGGTACAGTCCCAGAACTGCATAGCAGCCAAAAGTAGGGTGCTATCGTATTTGGGCCCATACCTAGACAGTTGGATAAGGTCGAAGATGCCCTGTTTTTTCCAGACTTTGGCTTTCTTAGCTTCTACTTTGTCAAGCCGATCCCATGTAGTTTTGTTGGTCGAGCTGAGCGGACCTAAAGACCACTAGAAGGGTTAGTCGAAACTCTAAGTGAAAAGGGTTTCAAAGAAAGATTCTAGGTTGAAGCGAAACATGGCTAGGGAAAATCTCGAAACTTGAGTAGTTTCCAAAGAAGATATCGGGCGAGAGGACCCAAGTAAGCATGGGTATAAACCTCGGTAGAAGGGATTAGTACACGAGTGCGCGATGAGTAGATCGTTAAATGCGTTGATGTCAGGTTCATCAACGAAGCCATCTAGGGTTTGAACGTTTCTGGATTCATCGTTCCTCTTGGAACTCTCAGGTCGCGTCACTACAGCAGATGATGAAGCCATAAGTAAGAGAAAGTGAGTGTGAGTTGAAATCTGGGGGTAGAGTAAAGGAAAAGTACGAAAGTTTGAAACTTTGGTGAAATTTGAGGTTTTTGCAAAACGCAGGGATGAAGAACGCAGAAGGACCTCACAAGGTTTGAAACTGAGTAAAGAGGAATTTGAAGGGTTGTAGCCGTTTATATATGTTTGGAAGTGAACAGTTATTGGCACGTTCGCCATAACTCGCACGTTTGCGACGTTCGGGAGACGTGATGGCCCACCAACTATGCGACGTGTGCCAATAAAACGGTTCGTTTTACCTGCACAAGTAATGATGACTGTCTTTTCGACCACTGTTGAAGTGCAAAAGGCGGTAAAAGTGACCATTGCACAGTATTCAAAAAATGCCTTTTCTTAACTCCTTTCCTTATTCCGTCGAAAAGCATTTTTTGGGGGGCAATCTGTTACCTCAAAATTTCGACAGTACATTAAATGAAGCTTTAAATGGGGTTGACTTCACATTTAATATTGTTCTGTGGGCCATAGGTCAATATTCAGGTCAGTGCACCATGATTTCGACAGGAAAGGCAGACAATGTGCAAGGAGTGCAAGTGAGCTTCGACAAGCTTAACTCTCAAAGCTACGAAGCAAGTAATGCAAGAAACCTTCGACAAGAGAGGACACAACACTTCGACAGAGCTGGGCTCAACATTTCGTCAAGCGGTTGACAACGGGTTAGTCGAAAGTGCAGAGCAGCAACTAGTGGGCGGTTACTCTCCGTAGTTTTAGGAGGCGATTACCGCTTTCCCCACGATTGTTCCTAGGAGTATAAATACCCCTTTGTAATAGGAAATCGTGGTCACCACATTCTACAAAAATTACGAGAAACTCAACTTCCAAGTCAAAGCGAAACACGAGTGAAACAGATCCTTTATGCGTGTTGGTGAACCATTTTTCTTTCTTCATTTAATGCAAAGTTTTTACTTTCCTTTTACCTTCGTTGCATTTCTTCGCTTTTATTCTACTTTCAATCCGTTTCTTTCTACTATTTATTTTATTCTTACGTGCGTGAAAAACACATAAACTCAATGGCAATTGTCAAAGAGATTTTCTAGTTTGATCTCACACGGTCTCGATATTGAAAACTAGTGATTGTTTGCTAAAAACACCAAAAACAGTCCCCCCACCCAATATACCCCACTCTATATTTTTGGACCGACATACCCCTGACAAATTTTTTTTTTGTCCAACACTCTTTTTTTTATCAACTTTTGGTGGGAAAATTTTATTCCCACCATTTACCAATATACCCCTCATTTGTACCCCCACTGTTTACCAATATACCCCCACTCTATATTTTTGGACCGACATACCCCCACTCTATATTTTGTACCCCACCATTTACCAATATACCCCTCATTTTGTACCTCGACCCCCACTGTATATTTTTGGACCGATCGACATACCCCTGACAAATTTTTTTTCCAACACTTTTTTTTTGTTATCAAAATGTACCCCTCATTTTGTACCCTACTGTTTACTAATATACCCCAACTCTATATTTTTGTACCGACATTGTTGCCTCATCCCACCAAGGGTTATTGTTGCCTCTTCGTCTTATATATATGTGTTGCGTATTTTTATACCCCCTTATAAAATGTTGATGTTTTTTCGAAACTACATTGTAGGTCTGTTAATCATCTCCCGCAGTATCGCATTGCGAAATAATAAATCTAGTGATAAGTAAATGGACGATAAATACTAACAGTGTAATAATTGATTAATAAGGTAAGAGAGTAGAAAAGTGACGAATCCATAGCTATTTAGCTAACTTCATTTTTGAAATATTGAGAAGATATCATATTATCCAAAGTTTAATCACTTACCTAGTCTTTATTAAGAATATAAAAAGAAACATTGCTATACTAACAAAATATTTATTTTGAGATTTCAAAAATCAGTTAATGCCATATATAATATAATATAAGATAAGAATACGTACACAATACGTCGACTAAAAATATACAACTAGGCATTAGTCAATTTTGTGGATTAATTCGAATCAAATCATATCACACAAATAGGTAAAAATATTAATATTTTACTTTATTTCCTAGCAAAAATTTTTTTATGAATGAGTGTATAGTCATTACTTTTCAGGCTCTAATTTCTCCCATTCGTTGATTTCGTTCACATCTAAGTCTACATACATTCTCATTCCACCAAGAAGACTCTTATAAAATGCCACTAAGAAATGAAACAACACAATAATTCTTTCTCACCACTCTCACATTCATAGCTAGCAACAATGACACGTTATTCTATACTCACCATCCTTTTTTTCTTTTGTCTTAGTTGTTGCATTGTTTCACTTTCTCATTCTCTAAACAATGGTTTCACCGTTGAATTAATCCACCGCGACTCATCAAAATCACCACTATACAACCCCACAGAAACCCAATTTCAAAGAGTCACCAATGCTATTCATCGTTCCATGAATTATGCCAATTACTTCAACAAAGCCTCACAAACCAAACAAATACCAGAAACAACTGTAATCCCCGATAAAGGTGAATATCTTATGGAATATTCAGTTGGTACTCCACCATTCAAACTCTATGGTATTGTTGATACCGGAAGCAGTATTATTTGGCTTCAATGTAAACCTTGTGTTGAATGTTACAACCAAACATCTCCTATATTTGACCCTTCAAAATCACCAACATATAAAACCCTCCCTTGTAATTCTAACACGTGTCAATCTGTGGAGAATACTCAATGTTCTAACGATAATAATTGTCAGTACAATATTCAATATGGTGATAATTCAGTTTCACAAGGTGATCTTAGTGTTGATACTCTTACGTTGGATTCCACAAATGGTCCTCGTATTTCATTTCCTAAAACTGTTTTAGGATGTGGACACAAGAACACGGTGTCTTTCCAAGGTCAAAGCTCGGGTATTGTTGGGCTTGGAGGTGGGCCTGTTTCTCTTATAACTCAATTGGGTTCTTCTATTGATGGAAAATTCTCGTACTGCTTGGTTCCATCATTTTCGGATACAAACGTCACCAGTTCACTTAACTTTGGAGATGCCGCTTTGGTTTCTGGTAACGAAGTTGTTTCAACTCCATTAGTTCAACCTCAAGGCCCTACCGCTTCAAACGAATTTTACTATGTAACCCTTGAAGGATTTAGTGTAGGGAATGAAAAAATAAAGTCTGGATCCGATGGCGGGTTTTCTCGGGGTAATATAGTAATTGACTCTGGTACAACACTGACTTTATTGCCTGATGACTTGTACTCTAGGTTGGAAGCAGCGGTGGCTAAAGTTGTTAAACATGAGCGTGTTCAAGATCCTTCTCAACAATTGAATCTTTGTTATAAAATCTCTTCACAAGAGGATTTACGTGTTCCTATGATTACAACGCACTTTAGTGGTGCAGATGTTGTGTTGAATAGTTTGAACACATTTGTTCTTGTTGATGAAGGGATTGCGTGCTTCGCTTTTGCAGCAGCTCAAGAGGAGCTCGATGCCATCTTTGGGAATGTAGCTCAACAGAACTTGTTGGTTGGTTATGATGTTCAAAACAAAGTTGTGTCTTTTAAACCTGTTGATTGTACTAAGTAGTATTGATGATTGAGTGTTGTTGTTTACTTAAATATATTAATAACAAAATTATAATTCTGTTTAAATATATTTATCCTTTATTTATTTTATAGGCTTTTTCTTGTAAGAACAACAAATGGGATGGTAGGAATTTTGAGATGGTGTTCCAATCTTTTGACATGCTTTAATTTGGTATGAACATGGTGTAATTGGTTTGAGTCCTCCTTATACTCGATAAGCGTTTATTTAATTAAGATCTGAATCTAATTAATTAAGATGAGACTATAGCTAGATTATCTCAAAATATAAATAACAAAATTTTATAAATTACACTCTTAGTGCTACAATTGAATATTTTAATTTGATAATGAAATGTAATATTGAGTAAGATTTATTTATATAAAAGTAACATTGTTGGATGTCTAGCATTTTCAAAATAAATAAATATATTAATATTATTTAAATATTCTGTATAAAATATAAGTATGCATCGTTTGTACAGGTATACGATTAAGTTGGTGTTCAAATTCTCTTAATAGTCTCTCTGTTGGTGGAAGCGAATGATTTGTAATTTGCTCTCGATGTAAATGGGTGAGGTACTCCTTGTACCCCAAATTAATACTATTTGACTTATCAAAAAAAAAAAGGGGGTGCTTTTAAGGTGTTCAAAACCAAACTAAACCAATAGTAAACTACAAACCAAATTGAAAACCACTAAAAATTGTTTTCTATTGGTTTTTTGTTAGTGAACCGCGTGGTTCAGTTCGCGGTTTTAATTACAGAAACCAAATCAAACCAAACCGCAAAATCTTATATACAAAAATAAAATTAGACAAAACTTCAACATCAACTAAAGGGGTGTTTGCTTTTAAGATGAGGGAGCAAATCAAATCTTTCGTAAACCATTAAATGATCGTAAGATATACTATACTTGATTATGCTAGATGCCATAATCAGTTATAGCAGCTTGTGCAGGACGCGATCAATGCTTCTGTGGCCATAATGGATTATGCCCTAGGCCAGAATCGATTATGCAAGTTTAAAAGTTGTCACCTAGATGAGATGGTTCAAATACTTTATTTTCAAAATAATTTTGTTTTCAAATATATTTTATTTTCAAAAAGAGTTGCTTTTAGAAAATGTTATTAATTTTCAACAACTACTTTATAAGAACATTTTGAAAATGATTCTAATAGTTCAGTGCTTTAATGAACGGGATCTTTTTTGTAAATGCGTCTTTCCTTTGTCGAGATCAAAATGAAATAATCTTGTCAAGACATATATTCACACTTCTCAAGATACTATCACTTTCAATAATTTACTTATTGTTGGATCGGTATTTTAAAATAAGATCATTGGCTCTAGGGATCATACTGAAGACCTCGTAGAACTGCCCTTGAAAGGTCCACACAATAAAATCAATTTAGACCTATTTTTCAAGGAAACTCTTCTAAGGATACAAAAAATATCCCTTGCTTTTTTTTTCTTGCATAATCCTTTTAGAAAAAGAATCACAAGTCTCGGGCATTTTTCATTTTTACATTAAAAAATAAATATAAAATGTTATGAATATTATTATATTATGGATGTCCATTACCTTTCTTCCACATTCCCACTACTCACTTTACTAATTAGGGTATTAGTGGCTTTTTATGATTGACCATTCACTTGTCAATCTACACCCTATAAATAGGACCTACTCTTATGTGCAATGGTATCTTTGAAGATAATAATACTAGAGCTCTCTTCATCTCACATTCTCTTCTTCTCTCTTCTTCATCTCTATATGATTTCTCATATTTGTTTTTACTCAAGTTTTGGTTATTTTCATAACACATTATCAGCACGAAGTTCTACCAATCCAAGTAAGTACTAGTTCTACTCTAATTTTATAATCTTTCATCTTCCATTCTTCCTCCACAATACTTCTTTTGATCAATATGATGTGCTTTAGTTATTCTACATCAGATTATTTATTTATTCAACCCAGTTGTCATTTTCTTTGTGTTGTTTTGTTTACCGAAAGAGGTAGTTTTGTCTCTGGTCGATTACAGATTTATCTATGTTATTTAGATTTACCATATTCTTCTAGTATGTTGTGTGCAAATATTTGATCACTTTTGAGATTTTGATCACTTCTAGTATTGTCGCATGGATTTCCCTTGGATTAATTGGATTTTAGTAATTTCTTTCATTATTTAACTTTTGGTGAACAATACCATATTTGGAGTGTGGGAGATGTATAGTTTTGTAATATACGATGATATATTTTTTTCCTTATTTATATTTTTTTTCTAGCATATGATTGATAACATAATCATCTTGAGGATCTATTACAAGAATAGTTTTTCTTCTCCTCCTTCTTCTTCATCTTCTTCTTCTTCTCACAACTATTTATTTGTGATCTTATTTTATGTTTATCTCATTGTCTATTATTTATTATTGTTGATGAAAGTTTGTTATATAACTCCTGAAGAACGATCAATTTATCATCCATGCATCCCTGAAGGACTGCACAAAGAAGGATTGTGGTATAATTCCTGAAGAACTATGTATCA
Organism: Oxytropis ochrocephala; assembly: GCA_020916435.1. Taxonomy (NCBI): domain Eukaryota; kingdom Viridiplantae; phylum Streptophyta; class Magnoliopsida; order Fabales; family Fabaceae; genus Oxytropis; species Oxytropis ochrocephala. The sequence continues at coordinate 102,691,041 of CM037088.1, forward strand.
TTGTTTATGATATAAGTCTTGAAGAACTTAAAAAAACTATATCCAAGCATCCCTGAAGGATTTGTATAGTTCCTGAAGAACTAATGATATTGTAAACAAGTATCTTTGTAGGATTTCACAAAGAAAATTTTTATTTATCATTGTCTCTGAAGATTTGCGATTGTTCTTGAAGAACTCAAAGAAAGAAAATATTCAAGCATCCTTGAAGGATTTCTCATAGTATGGTTTTCTTGATTATCATTGAAGAAATTTTGTGATATAATTCTTGAAGAACTAATGAATTGGTAATTTAAGCATCCTTGGAGGATTGCACAAAATACATTTTTCTTTGGCCAACTCTTATGGAGATTTGTGGTCAAATTTATGAAGAACTATACATTTGGACTATGACTAAAATCTATAAGATCTACTTGATCTTAGTACATTTTGAAGTAAAGGAAAATACATGTATTTTATGTCTCAAATATTCTCATGAATTAGCAAAATGAGAAAATATTTTCTAAAAATATTATGAATCAAGATTATGTGATATGGTGATTGTAAAGAATACTCACAAACCACTCAATGAATTAAAGTTCATTCCTGTATGAATGACTCACATTATAATTTTGATACAAGAAAAGTTGTGGTGATGACCATTGATGTGGTAAATGTTATCATTATCCTATTTAAGTGCCATTTGTATCATTTGTGATTGTGATCTTTGTAACACCCCCTTCTACATAGTCTATTATTTTAATAAATTCGAAAATCAGAGTCTACGAAAAACCTTTAGTGCGACCACTTGAGGTGCCACATTTAAACAATCACATTTAAAAATTCCAAAATACTAAATAGAATGAACTCCAAGTTAAGATACATAGCACCATAACAGTAAATCCGGGAATAAACACCATTTCAAAGGGAATTAACAAAACTCAATTACGTAAAAATACGATTATCCAAATGAAAAGTCACTTCATAAAATAAACGACATATCCTAAATATCCCCTATGCTACGTGATCGAGTGACTCGACCATACTAGAAGAAGGTACTCACGTCACCTTCAACCATCACACCGCAGCTGTTGCCACATAAGAGCAACATTCCAAGTAGAAAGGGTGAGTCTCTTTTCATAGAAAATAGTAAATAAAACAAGCAACTCAATAAGACAGCATTAGCACACCAAGCAAGACAATCCAAACACTTTCGCCATTAATTATACACACCCTGCACAACCACCATAAAATGTATGCAAGTGCATGATATGCAACCCAACGCCAAGGGTATATGCATGTGGATCCATCACCAAAAAGGCCCATAGGGCATTCACCATTCACCAAAAGGCCCAAGGCATTCACCATTCACCAAAGAGCCCGAAGGCATTCACCAAAATATTTTATGAGGCCGAGGCCTATTCACCAAAAATGCATATGATTATGCGACACCATGACTATGCACCATCACACCAAAACACCAAATTATGCATTAGAATGCTCACCATTAGTTTATTTACTCACCAATCATCAAGAGAGGTCATAGACCCTCAATCACCCAAAATATACTCACCATCAGCATGCATCACCACACCAAACAATCACCAAGAATCATACATAGAATAATCACCCTTAATTCTATTTACTCACACACCTCGGCACACCCTCACACAACTCGGCACCCACTCAAACACCTCGGCACCTCACCTCATTCACCTCGGCTCCCTACCTCACCTCACTCACCTAGGTCACCTCACCTCACCTCACTCACCTAGGTCACCTTGCACTCCTAGGCGCCAAAACAGGCACACGGGGCAGCCAAATGGCGCCCCATACACTATTCACGCACGCCCACTGTTCCTCGCACAAACAAGGCACCAGCGCCCGCCTTTCTGGGAAATGGTGCCCCACCTCGCACTACACCCACCCACGCCGCAACACCGCAGCCGGCGCCAACCGCCTGAGCAAATGGCGCCCTCTACGCCCGTCACCGATCACACACGTAAAACCCACACGAAACACCCACAGTGGCGCCATTTTCCCGGGATTTGGCGCCTTCCTCGCCTCGCACAACACACACGGAACACTCACTAGAACACACCTGGGCGCCATCTTCCTGGGATTTGGCGCCTCCCGTCTCGCAACACACCTGCACTGCCCTAGCCAAACTCCACCCCAGCGCCAATTACCTCACAGGTTGGCGCCCTTGGTCCTGCCCCACCCAGCAACCACATTACAACAGCCAGGCGCCAAATTCCCTGCAATCTGGCGCCCCTGGCAAGGTCCACCTACCCCGATCCTAAAACTTCCTTAAACGCCATGGATTTATTATTATTCATTGTTCAAACTACCAATCTAACACCTATCACTCGCCATCACCATCACCCAAGCATTTTGCTAAAGTAAATTAGCTACAACAACTTTAATATACTAACAATCATTAATATACTCATCATTCAAGCAAGAACACCATTCCTATACACAAATAACATTGCCAAAAATTCACTCAAGCATAACACCAAACCCCTAACCTTCATCCTCAATTCTCCTATTGTTTTTATTCCAAGTCATACAATTGACATGCCAACGCCACTCAAAATAACCTCATCAATTCAATTATCACATAAATACTCAATTCACTCATATATTCATTACATTCATCACCAAATCAATCAAACTAACATATAAGAATTCAATCAAACATTTCCTAACACTCAATCCTATGGTTCCATGTTTTATAAACTATTGGCTATGGAAGAAACTCCCTTACCTCGAATAAACCGAAAACAGAGCTCTCTCACTGAGTCACCAATGTAACCACAAAGAATCGAGCTCCTCTCTTCCTTCCTTCTTTCTTTTGACACCATGCAAGGACGCCGTCACAAACTCTCGAGCGTGATCTAATTTCAACGGCAGAATGTTTGACTCGCGTACATACAATTAGATACAAAAACAATCAATTTATTACCCAATTAGAAATACGTAATCGCTCGTTTAACAAATTACTAACTAATGTTCGGAAAAGGAGTACCTATCGGAAAGTACCCGAACGAGATTCAAGTCGGAAACCGAAGGACTCAAATCCGATCCAACAAGCTTCCAATGGCAACATGACCACGAGTCCGAACGTGACGTGCATCTACGGCGCTTGAGCGTTTGAGTCGAAAACGCAGCAACACCGCGAGTCCTCCATTGCTACGCTGCGTGCGTGGGTGAAGAGAGGCTAGAAATAGGACCACGATTGAAGAAACGGACTCCATAATCGTGCTCGCAGCCATTTTCGAGTGGGAGGTGGAACTTCGTGAGCTAGCCGTGGAAGGGAGGGGTGAGAACGCGATCGAGAGAGAGATGGAACGCGATTTATGGCGCAGCTTTTTCTCAACAACCAAGCCATAATCATTCAAACTAACGTCATAATTGGAATCGGGGAGAAATTCGAATGGGAAGGTGAAGTTTTAGAGTTGGCGCGCGTGAAGGAAGAAAACGCTGAATCGAGGAAGGTTGCGGTAGGGGTTCATTTCTTCTTTGCAAGTTCACGGGGAGAAGAGAACGAACTGGGTGGTTCTGGGTGGATAACGCGCATGGGCTTAAGTGAGTGAATCGGTGTGCGCTTAGTAGGGACAAGGAGGTGTATGCGAGTAAAAACAACTCTAAGTCTATTTTAAATCATTTTAAAGCCTAATTTCACAACCACAATAATTTAACAACTCATTATCCCAAAATAGTCTCTATTGTAAATAACATCTAGAATACTAATATTTATAAAAATAAAATAAATAAGTATAAATATAAATAACAATCATATATCACAATTAGCTTATAAAAATATATTTAAATGTGACTTCAACTAATTTTAATAACGCAACACACAATAAATTAAAATAATTTAATCTTATCAATATAAAATAGTTCATAACACAAATACATATTGAAAGAATCGACACACTAAAAATCGGGTGTTACAATCCAACCCCTTAAAGAAATTTCGTCCTCTAAATTTTGTAAGCTAGCTCAAGGACAAAATAAAAGAAGAAATACTCGGAGAGTTCCAACATACGGAAGAAAAATATGAACCTTGTCAAAGTGACAAGAGAGATGAGTCAATGATATCAAAGATAAGGAATGGAAGACATCAAATGAAAGAAAAGGTAGAAACTCGCACAAATGTAAAGCTTATGACAAGAAATAGTGGACATTCAATGTACAAAACATCTTCAATATATTCCGGATTGTAAACGATGTGTCGGCCTAACACAACCTTACAAACAAGACTCTATCGAAGTTATTCTTCCACGTAAATATCCACGATTACACAACTCAAGAAAATAAAAATCATGTGGTGAAAATAATGAAAAACACTAATTGCAAGGTTTAAATAAGGAAAATATTATGTTCGAACACCCTAACACGACATTGACGTTAGTAAAGGAGTAGTACTTTAAAATCATTAGCAAAACAACTTCACAAAACACTTTGTCTGTAGCATCATCATACAAAATAAGAGCATGCTATAGCAATGGATTTTTCGGAAGAATAGATATTAGTGCAACCAAGTCAACCTATATACTTAGGTGAACATCTAATACTAAAAGCTAATTTAAAATACAAGCATTCTCAGCACACATTCTTATTCTAAGATTTCAAAACCACGTAACACATAAGTCGCTCATTAGTACAAAGTTATATCATAGTTAGAGGGTTCACAATATGGTGCACTGAGAGCAATTAAGCAAATAGAACAAGATAAGCTAAATTAACACAACAATAGTAACATAAGAATATAGTCTCCAATTACACCGATCATTAAACAAGAATACAATTATAGGATAAGAGGGAGCGGTGATTGCAAATGCCTAAAAATGATTATTAGTTAGGGTGATCAAAATAAGGTAGCACATTTGTAATGAATTAATACATTATAATAACTAGCAAGACCAACCCACAAGGCACTCAACTCAAAATATCAATACACAATTAAAAACACGTATATGAAGACAACAATAAAAACTTATACAAGACTTAGTATTTATCAATCAAAATAAACTCGATACATATTTACGCATCCAACATTAAAACTAGTTAAATTGAAGTCAATACGTAGCTTTGAGTATATATTTATTTTTAAATCGCAAAACCACGTAACATCATGCTTTAGAAAATATTAGAATCATAATTAAATCATAAAAACTTGGAGATTCTACACATTTAGAATTCATAGTCGTGATCAATGGCATGAAAGTCAAGGAACAGTTCTCAAAGATTCGAGCAACAATTTGACAATTAAAATAAAACAAGTGAACGTAGTAATAACATGAAATGACAAAGTGAATACTAAGATCATTATGTCCAATTGCAATTACACAAGTAGTAAAACAATAGTTCTTGTAGCATTTAAAAAAATGAGGCTAATCAAAACATTGCAACAAGTGATAGCAACTTATAGTGATAAGACAACTCAAAATAATCAACAGAGCATCTACTCTAAAGCATCAATTCGCACGAAAAATACCCTTACACAAACACTTCATACTTAATTAAAATAAATTAAACGCATTTGTGAGCATAAACCAATTAAACCTATTTTAATAGAACCTCACAGATAGTCCCAATAATACAAATTTTATTCTTTAGTCATAAAACACATATCACAAATAGTGTATAGGTGACAACTAAAATTCAAATCATAGAAGTTCAAATTTATATAAATTCGAGTTTCCAAACACACGAAAGCAACAACCAAATGACTACAATACAAACTTCACACCAAGAAAACATAACGAACACGACACATGGCCTAAGTAAGAGACCGTGGCTCTATGAAAAACCTCCATAAGGAAAAGAGTCATTCGGGGTCTAGGTTAGATTCTAACGGTATACCACTCCGATCGTGATACTCTTTTCTAAGAATATCTACCACTCACCCTATTATCTTGAGAACTTCACCAACTAAGTTGGTCACCCTCCCAATTACCGAGTATCAACAAGTAATGCGTGCAACTCTACTTAGAGTTCACACATCGGAAGACTCAATAGATAATACAAATGGTCCTATTAGGACCGAATCGCTCTCTCGATACCACTAATGTAACACCCCTTCTACATAGTCTATTATTTTAATAAATTCGAAAATCGAGTCTACGAAAAACCTTTAGTGCGACCACTGAGGGTGCCACATTTAAACAATCACATTTAAAAATTCCAAAATACTAAATAGAATGAACTCCAAGTTAAGATACATAGCACCATAACAGTAAATCCGAATAAACACCATTTCAAAGGGAATTAACAAAACTCAATTACGTAAAAATACGCTTATCCAAATGAAAAGTCACTTCATAAAATAAACGACATATCCTAAATATCCCCTATGCTACGTGATCGTAGTGACTCGACCATACTAGAAGAAGGTACTCACGCCACCTTCATCCATCACACCGCAGCGTTGCCACATAAGAGCAACATTCCAAGCGAGAAGGGGTGAGTCTCTTTTCATAGAAAATAGTAAATAAAACAAGCAACTCAATAAGACAGCATTAGCACACCAAGCAAGACAATCCAAACACTTTCGCCATTAATTATACACACCTGCACAACCACCATAAAATGTATGCAAGTGCATGATATGCAACCCAACGCCAAGGGTATATGCATGTGGATCCATCACTGCAAGGCCCATAGGGCATTCACCATTCACCAAAAGGCCCGAAGGCATTCACCATTCACCAAAGAGCCCGAAGGCATTCACCAAAATATTTTATGAGGCCGAGGCCTATTCACCAAAAATGCATATGATTATGCGACACCATGACTATGCACCATCACACCAAAACACCAAATTATGCATTAGAATGCTCACCATTAGTTTATTTACTCACCAATCATCAAGAGAGGTCATAGACCCTCAATCACCCAAAATATACTCACCATCAGCATGCATCACCACACCAAACAATCACCAAGAATCATACATAGAATAATCACCCTTAATTCTATTTACTCACACACCCCTCGGCACACCTCACACAACTCGGCACTCCACTCAAACACCTCGGCACCTCACCTCACCTCATTCACCCTAAGACCTCACCTCATTCACCCTCGGCTCCTACCTCACCTCACTCACCTAGGTCACCTCACCTCACCTCACTCACCTAGGTCACCTTGCACTCCTAGCGCCAAAACAGCACACCTGGCAGCCAAATGGCGCCCATACACTATTCACGCACGCTCCACTGCTCTCTCGCACAAACAAGCAGCACGTGCGCCCGCCTTCTGTGGAAATGGCGCCCCACCCCGCACTACACCCACCCACGCCGCAACACTGCAGCCAGCGCCAACCGCCCCGTGCAAATGGCGCCCCCCTCTGCCCATCACTGATCACACACAGAAACCCACACAGAAACACCCACAGGGCGCCATTTTCCTGGGGATTTGGCGCCCCCTTCCCTGCCTGCACAACACACACGGAACACTCACTAGAACACACCCAGGGCGCCATCTTCCTGGGGATTTGGCGCCTCTCCATCTCGCAACACACCCGCAACTGCCCTAGCCAAACTCCACCCCAGCGCCAATTACCTCACAAAGTTGGCGCCTTGGTCCCGCCCACCCAAAGAACCACATTACAACAAACCAGCGCCAAATTCCCTGCAATCTGGCGCCCCTGGCAAGGTCCACCTACCCCGATCCTAAAACTTCCTTAAACGCCATGGATTTATTATTATTCATTGTTCAAACTACCAATCTAACACCTATCACTCGCCATCACCATCACCCAAGCATTTTGCTAAAGTAAATTAGCTACAACAACTTTAATATACTAACAATCATTAATATACTCATCATTCAAGCAAGAACACCATTCCTATACACAAATAACATTGCCAAAAATTCACTCAAGCATAACACCAAACCCCTAACCTTCATCCTCAATTCTCCCTATTGTTTTTATTCCAAGTCATACAATTGACATGCCAACGCCACTCAAAATAACCTCATCAATTCAATTATCACATAAATACTCAATTCACTCATATATTCATTACATTCATCACCAAATCAATCAAACTAACATATAAGAATTCAATCAAACATTTCCTAACACTCAATCCTATGGTTCCATGTTTTATAAACTATTGGCTATGGAAGAAACTCCCTTACCTCGAATAAACCGAAAAATGCAGAGCTCTCTACTGAGTCACCAACGTAACCACAAAGAATCGAGCTCCTCTCTTCCTTCCTTCTTTCTTTTGACACCATGCAAGGACGCCACAAACTCTCGAGCGTGATCTAATTTCAACGGCAGAATGTTTGACTCGCGTACATACAATTAGATACAAAAACAATCAATTTATTACCCAATTAGAAATACGTAATCGTTCGTTTAACAAATTACTAACTAATGTTCGGAAAAGGAGTACCTATCGGAAAGTACCCGAACGAGATTCAAGTCGGAAACCGGCGACTCAAATCGATCTCGAACAAGCTTCCAATGGCAACATGACCACGAGTCCGAACGTGGCGTGCATCTACGGTTTGAGCGTTTGAGTCGAAAACGCAGCAACACCGCGAGTCCTCCATTGCTACGCGGCGTGCGTGGGTGAAGAGAGGCTAGAAATAGGACCACGATTGAAGAAACGGACTCCATAATCGTGCTCGCAGCCATTTTCGAGTGGGAGGTGGAACTTCGAGCTAGCCGTGGAAGGGAGGGTGAGAACGCGATCGGCAGAGAGATGGAACGCGATTTATGGCGCAGCTTTTTCTCAACAACCGGCCATAATCATTCAAACTAACGCCATAATTGGAATCGGGGAGAAATTCGAATGGGAAGGTGAAGTTTTAGAGTTGGCAGCGAAGCGGAAGAAAACGCGAATCGGAGGAAGGTTGCGGTAGGGTTCATTCTTTGCTTTGCAAGTTCACGGGGAGAAGAGAAACTAACTGGCCTGCCTCATCGATAACGCGCATGGGCTTAAGTGAGCTGAATCAAAAGCGCGCTTAGTAGGGACAAGGAGGTGTATGCGAGTAAAAACAACTCTAAGTCTATTTTAAATCATTTTAAAGCCTAATTTCACAACCACAATAATTTAACAACTCATTATCCCAAAATAGTCTCTATTGTAAATAACATCTAGAATACTAATATTTATAAAAATAAAATAAATAAGTATAAATATAAATAACAATCATATATCACAATTAGCTTATAAAAATATATTTAAATGTGACTTCAACTAATTTTAATAACGCAACACACAATAAATTAAAATAATTTAATCTTATCAATATAAAATAGTTCATAACACAAATACATATTGAAAGAACTGACACACGAAAATCGGGGTGTTACAATCTTTGTTATTCCTAATAGTGGTTTAGTATCTTATAGAAAAATGTAATTTTTCTTCTTTCTTTTGCTTGAAATTCAAAATAAAAATGTTGATTGAAAAAAAAAAGGGAATACGAAGAATACATTGATTGTATGACTAGATCCTAAGAACTATATAGACACTTCTATGTTCAAAAGAATTTGTATATTTGCTTAGCAAATATAGTTCTCTAATGAGAGAAACTTTTTATCCTCTTTATTTTCCTTATTTTGAATAGCAAATATAGTTTTCTCATCGATATTTTATTCTTCGAGAAATTGTATTTTATACGTAGTTCCTAAAGTTTGATCTTTGTAGGCATATAATATTGTAGAGACTTAATTTTCTCATGCCCATCTTTAATTATATTTATTTTATTTTAGGATACATTGAGTATTGACACTAGCATCAATAATGGAGAAATGTGTTTCACTGATAGTGGAACTACCCATTTACTTTTAAAGGATAAAAAAGAATATTTCTCCTATTTAGTGAAGCCAGAAACCGAAGTTAGTATTATATCTGGCTCTTCAAATAGAATGGAAGGCTCCTGAAGAGCTAATATACTGTTATCCGAGGGAACAAATTTACACATTGAGAATGCGTTATATTTCCCTAAGTCTCGTAGTCATTTCCTCTAGTTTGTACTACACTTATATCATAGCAATTGAAGCACATGTTGTAAACAAGAAGTTTACAAATCATAAAAAATGTGTTGTTTGGCATGACCGGTTGGGCCATCCCGGATTCATAATGATGCGAAATATAATTGAAAACTCATGTAGTCATCAATCGAAGAACTAAGAGATTCTTCTATCCAATAAGGGAAGTTGATAATTAGACCATCACCAACAAAATTTGGAAGTGAATATCTCATATTTTTAGAATGAATAGATATTTTATGATTTTCGTTGATGTATCAACTAGATGAATAGATATATTTGTCGTCAATTCACAACCGGAAGTTTGTGAGATTGTTTGCTACACTAAGCTCATTTATCTAAATTTTCTAGAAAGCATATTATGAGTATTGAATGTCTATCAGAACTGACATCACGTAGCATATGTTCATTCATAAAATGGTCTTGAAGAACCATTCTTTAGACGTCTAAAGTTAATTATATGACCAATATTTATGAGATAAGAAACTTCCAATTTCTACTTGGGAACATGCAATTTTGCATGCTACAACATTGATTTGCATCAGGCCAAAAAGTTATCACAACTCTTCCCCTTTATATTTGATTTTTGGTCACGAACCTAATATTTCTCATTTTAGAATTTTTGGATGTGCAAAGGTATGTTCCAAATTCCTACTCACAATGCACTATGGGTCCTCAAAGAATTTTGGGAATATATCGGATATCAATATCCATGTATAATAAATTATCTTGAGCCAATAATTGATATTTATTTATAATCCAGCTTTGATGATTATCATTTGATGAATGAAATTTTCCAACATTAGGGGGATAGAATAAGCAGATGTAAAAAAATAGATTAGTTGGAATGAATTATCATTATCTCATATTGATCCTCAAATTAATGTGAACTAGAAGTTCAAAAGATTATTCATTTGCAAAGCTTAGAAAATTATCTACCAAATGCATTCACTGATCTAAAAGACGTGACCAAATCATATATATCAGCTGCTAATGCTCCAATAGAATGGATGTCCATGTTGGATAATCAAATATTGCAAATGAGTCTCAACCGCGCATGAAGCGTTGTAGACCAATCAGTATCCTCGAACAAGAAAAGGAGCTAAAGAGAAATATGGTCCAAGTGAGGATATAAAAACTCTAAAAGAGTATTTAGACATAATTGACATTAAAGTTCCAGAAGAACTGATCACGTACCTGAAAAGTTATGAAATTAAAGAGATCTCAATGAATTATGTCAAGAATGAAATACAATGGAAACCGAAATGAAGTCAACGTTGACGATATTTTTACATATAATATAGCGCTAAATGTGATAAATGATAGTGAGGATCATGAACCAAAGTCTACTAAAGATTCTAGACAATTTAAATTGGCCAAAATTGAATGATGAAATTGAAGCAAAAGTAACTTGCTTTACAAGCATAAAGGTTTTGGAACTGTAATCCAAACACCTGAAGGTATGAAACCATTTGGATACAAATGAGTTTTTATGCAAAAAGCAAAATGAGAATGGTGAAATATTTGTGAGATACAAAGCTCAACATGTTTCTCAAGGGTGGATACGAGTACTTTTCAGTACTTAATTAGCCTTGTAACACATGAAGAGTTCAATTTTCACAAGATGAATATTGCTACAACTTATTTGTTGATAGTCATAATTATTTAAAGATCCCCGAAAGATTCAATATTCCAATGCACACTTTTTGGATTCTCGAGATGATTACTTAAATTGAATCGGTACCTCCATGAGATGATATAATTTTGAACACATATGGTATAATCGTCTAAATTTATATTCTAAAGGAGGGATACAAAACGGACATCACGTGTCCATAAAGTTTTATGAAAATATTTGGAAAAGAGTTTTCTACATTTGATGCCTATGATGATGACATTAATATTATCGAAACTTCTGAAGAGCTTCCAAGACTATAAGCTATTCAAGGAAAGAGTTGATGAATGACCTCAAATTATATATGATGGATTTTGAGGTTGAAAATGTAGGTGACCTCTTGTTTGCTGGTGTTTTTAGCAAACAATCACTAGTTTTAAAATGTGAGTTTGTGAGATCAAACTAGGAAATCTCTGGACAATTGCCCTTGTACTTTGTGTTTTTGACGGTTTTAAGAACAAAGAAATGATACGAAGAACAATGATTAAAAATAAAACAAAAGAAACAATTGCAAGAGATGTAAAACGAAAGTAAATATTGCATTCAAATGAAAGGACAAGTGGTTCACAAGCACGCATAATGAATCTGCTCACTCGCTTTTTCGCTTTTGTCCGGAAGTTGAGTTTTCGAGTTCTTGTGCAATGTTGTGACCTCGTTTTCTATTACAAAAGAGTATTTATACTTTGAAACAAACGTGGGAAAAAGTAACTAATTCCTAGAAATAAGGAAAAGTAATCGCCACTAATCGCTCGCTCCTTTGCACTTCGATCGACCTTTGCCAACCGCTGACGGCGTACCCAACCCCGCTTTGTCGAAATAGCTTTGCTTTGCCGAAGGTTGAGCTTTCTCTTGTCGAAGGCTCTTTGCTCCACTCGTGTCCACACTTTAAGTGCCGTGCTTGTCGGCTCATTCATATTGCCAAAGACTAGTAGACCTTTTCTCGCGTCGAATTGATGGTGAATTGACTTGGTGTTGACTTGTATCTTCCAAGACATCATTAATGGAGAGTCAAACCTATTTAATTGCTTCATTTAATGGCTTGTCGAAATTTTGAGGTAACAGATTGCCCCCAAAAATGTTTCTTTCGACGACGGTGATGAAAGAAGGGAAGAAAGGGCATTTTTGAATACTGCTCCACACTTACTTTTACCGCCTTTTGCACTTCGATAGTAAGAGAAAAAATAGTCATCATGACTTGCACAGAGAAAATGAACCGCTTTCATTAGCACACGGCGTATAGTTGGTGGGCCATCGCGTCACGAAAAGGTCGCAAACGTCGCGAGTAATGGCGAACGTGTCAACCATCGCTTTCTTTCAAACATATATAAACGACTAGAACCCTTCCATCTTCCTTTTTCTCGCTTGAAACTTTGTGAACACTCTCTTCGCATTCTCCATCTCTCGCACTTCGCAAAAACCTGGAACCTCACGAAAGTTTCAAACTTTCACTCTTTTCTTCAACCTAAACCTGCATTCGCACTGCTTTTTCCTTCTTTTCCTATGGCTTCATCATCCATCACGCGACGAGACCTCGAGAGCTCAAGAAACAGGAGACGAGCCCGAAAAACCCAAAACTATTGGTGGCTTCGTTGACTAACCCGATGTTCTTGATGAACGTACCATCCTTTGGCAAACTCGTGTACTAATCCCTTCCACTCAAATTTATACCCACGCCTATTTAGGCCCTTTACCTAACATTTTACTAGAAAACGATGAAGTCTCGTAAATTTTTCCCGGTCCTCATCAACTTCAACCTAGGGTTTTTGCCAAAACACCCTTCCACTTAGAGTTTCAGAATAATCCTCCTAGGGTCTTTAGGTCCGCTCCTGGGGTGACCAACAAAGTTACATAGAGTGGCTTAATAAGATTGAGGCTAAGAAAGCCATTACTGAAACAACAAGGTATTTTCGACCTTATTCAGCTTGTCTAGGTATGGGCCTAAGTATGATAGCACCCTAATTTTGGCAAAGAATGCACTTCGGGACTGTACACACATAGTCTTCACCTTAAGTGTGGTATGTTATCCCCACTCTGTTAGATGTTGTTTGCCATCACAGTTTGAAACCTTTAGGCGTAAACCTTTAACCCCAAACTCTCTGCTTTTAATTATGATTTCAATTTCACCAATGCTTCTTTCGCTCCTTACATTGGTGAACACCACACTCTTGATACTGATGAAGTTTCTGATGCAGAGCATATAGCCATTCTAACCTTGTGGTTATCTCTTTTCGCCTTCTCGCTCACGCTCCTTCAAGTTTCCAAATCCTACATTCCATTAGCTACTCGGCTTCATGCAGGGCAGAACATCAATCTTGCCAAACTGCTTTTAGGTTGTCTTCGCCAACAACTTGACAATGCTGTCATAGAATTGAGGGAATATGAGCCTACCACTAAGTTTTTGGCTTCTGGTCCTCTGTGGTTGCTTCAATTGTGGCTTTTGGCCACTTTTGAGTCTAGGCTTGACCTATACCTTCCCAAATCAGCCCAACCTTCTTAGACAAAAGAAGAACTGAGGGGGTTCGACTAGCACAGTTGAAGGCTAAACAGAAAGGCCTTTCTGCAGAAGAATCCTTTTCTATTTATTTCGAAATCTTCTTGGAATGCACAACTTTTATAGACTCTATGGCCCCTTTCGTGCAAAGACCTTATGGACCAACTTTGTTCAAAAGACCATTTCCCTTTTCTTCTAACGAACATACTGAGGAAACCAATCGAATTTGGCGAGCTTACCTTTCGCCAGCACTCCTCTCCACTAGGCTTACCCCTGGCAAGAACAAAAACAATCTTGGGATCACCAGGTATTTTCCAGGCTACTTTGCAAGGCAATTTGGCCTCTGTCAGATTCGACCTGCCCCAGCATATTTTCATAGGCGAGAATTCATTGGTCCAGATTTCGAAAAATTCCACTACCGAGCTTTGTACTTCAAACCAATCAATTACAACCCAAGGTTCTCGTGTACTGCACAGTTCCATGAATGGTGGTCTCAGTATTACACTGCTGCTGCTAGAGAGGCCAATGACACCTTTGATGCAAATCTCTTGAAGAAATTAGCATCTGCCTTTCCCTCGGGAAACACAGGTATATGCCTTTTCGACACTTAAAGTTCTCTAAGATTGAGACCTTTGTAGTTAAATTTCATTGTCGTTTGCTTATCCATATTTTCGCCATTAGACAAACCTGTGGCGAAGCCAAAGGGCAGAGTAACCAAGGCAACAACAACAATGAAGCCCTCCCCTCAAGCCAAGAAGAAAGTGGAAGCAAGTCCTACTCCAGATGTCACCCCAAAATAGGTATGTTTCCATCTATTTATCTTAAGTTTTCTGAATATGATTTTTCAATCACGTCGAAAAATTTCTTCTTCCAGAAAACAACCAAAGCAACAAAACCTTCTCAGAAGCTCAAAGCCAAAGAGAAAGTAATCGTCTACTCCAGTCCTGAGGTACTATATACACACCTCATTAACTCCCTCAACCTTATCACTAATTTTGTAATACCCTTTGCCTTATAAACTGAATTCTTTTTCAGGGTACTGATAGTGATGAAGATAACATTCCTCTCACTCAAAGATCGAGGAAAAGGAATCTAGTTGATCCTCAAAGAGCAACCAAAGGCATTGTTATCAATGAGCCTTCTGAACCACCCCTTTCTCCTCCAGTCAAAAGACTTAAGGTAAACATTCTTTCGAAGTTATTTCGAACCCTTTCTTGTTTTACACCTTTCCAATTTTAACTTAAGTAATATTACTTCATCAGAAATGTGTAGTGAACGGCCTGCATTACTACTCGCTGCCGAAGTCTTTGATCAAGTTGCGAGAACGAGAGTTGTCTGCTACAAGACCTTCTTTGCCTTCGTCACCACTTGGTGTAGCTGCTGAAGAAATTTTTCAAGACCTTGTCGCGCCTGGACTTCCCATTTTCGATGCAACTATCACAAGTGCTGATGGCGTCGAACAAGAGGCCATTGTAGAAGAAAACACTCAAGTTTTGGGAACTAAAGGCCCAGAAAACGAAGGACAAGAAGTAATAGTCGCTTTCGATGAAAATCTCGACGAGAACATGATCGACCAAGGACAAGAAGAACTTAGAAGGGATGAACTCGAAACCGTGACAATTCGCTAAAGAATCAACTAACAAAGGTTGTTAGTGACCAAGAATTGGCTGAGCTAAAAAAGAGGGACCCTTTGGCAGCTTTGAAGATCATGCTGAGTCTCCAAAGCTAGTCGAATCGTTTGATGTGCAGTTCTTCGAACACTTCCCTTAGTTCTATCAACCAGGAATCAGTAGAAAACCTACTTCGTCAGTTGAAGGTTAAAGTCTTAGAGGGGAATCTTGTGGCGAACATTGAAAGTGACCCCTCTGTATATCTTGAAGTCAAATCACTCATTCATAAAATAACCAAGTTAGATCCTCCTCAAGATCTCCTCACCTTCTTCATGGAGTTTGGTCCTATCTTCAACAACTTTTCTCTTACGATCACACAACGGTCCAATATCCTCAAGCACAAAGCTCAGGAGAAGCAACTTTGCGAAGTAGAGCTTGCTTCTCTTAAAGCTGATCAAGATGATATTGAAGCTCTCGAAATCCAAGCAGCAAATGACGAGAAGGCAATTGCTAAATGGGACGCGGTATCACGCGCTATAACGAAGAGATCAAAATGCTTCAGACCAACCTGGCAAACGCTGAGCATCAGAAAAGCTTAGTCGTCGAAAGAATGGAAAGTTCTTCTTCGTCAATCAAAACAACTAAGGCGTTGACGGCCATAGAGCATTTGGAGAAAGCCAACCAACATCAAGCTACTCTTGCTGAACTCGACAGGGATTTGCACCTTCTTGAGACTTCCATTTCTTTGAGTGCCAACATTCTTGAGAGGCTCAAGGCAACCTTGACGAATTTCTGAGACTTTGTAATAGCTTAGAAATTTTAAAATGGCTATGTAATTTTAATGTTGCACTACACATTGCCATTTGTGAACAATCCTCGTTTATTTACGTTTGTTCAATTTTTATTTCAGTCAATGTTGGCTTGTATTGTTTTAAATACTTGCCATTTATTCTAAAGATTCTGTTTTCATCACCTAACTCTTCGATTTCATAAGCACCATTCGAAAAGCATTGCAAGACACGAAATGGGCCTTCCCATCCTGGTGACCATTTGCCTAAGACTCTATCTTTTTTATCCATAGGCAATAAAACTTTCCACACTAATTCTCCTTCTTCAAAGGTTTTTAACTTAACCTTTTTGTTATAAGCTTTAGCTACTCTCTCTTCTCGTCGAATGAGCATTTCTAAAGCCAACAACCTTTCTTCGTCCAAATCAACTAATTCATCAATCATCATATTCCAATAATGATCGTAGGGGATTTCCCACTGTCTTTGAAGTCTTGTTGATTGTAAACAAATTTCGACAGGTAACACTGCATCATGGCCAAATGTTAGCCTGTAAGGAGTAGTGTTGATGGATTCTTTAGGTGAAGTTCGACAAGCCCACAATACTTGGTCAAGAGTGTTGTGCCAATTTTTGGGTTTACGTCCAACATGCTTTTTAATCAAGTTAATGATGATTTTATTGGCAGCTTCTACCTGACCATTGGTTTGTGCGTAATATGGTGTCGGTTAATAACTTAAAACCAATTTCGTAAATTCTACCATTTTTCGACCAAGAAAAAAGCAGTACCTTGGTCCGTGGTAATGGTTTCGGAATTCCATATCTATAAATGATATGATTTTGGATAAACCTTATTATCGCTTCTTGATCCACATTGGCTAAAGGTATTGCTTCTACCCATTTAGTAAAGTAGTCAATTCCCACAAGGATATATCTATGGCCTTTTGATGAAGTTGGTTTTATTTCTCCAATCACATCTAAAGCCCATCCTCTAAATGGCCAAGGTTTCACTATAGAATGTAACTCATTTGCAGCACATGTTGTATTCCAAAGATGCTTTTGGCATTCTTGGCAACCTTTAGCAAACTCTATACAATCTTTCAAAATAGTTGGCCAATACATTCCTTGTCGAAACAACAACCATTTCATTTTGTGGCCTACTTGATGTGAACCACATGCTCCACTATGTGTATCGGAAACTGCTAAGTATGCCTCATTCTCACTAAGACATTTTAATAACACCCTTCAGTGGGTTTGCTTGAACAGCTTCATTTCCAATTATCACATAGCTCGTAGCTCTATACTTCACTTTTCTATCGTTGTTTCGTAGGATTTTGCAAATACTCTACAATAGGTTTTCGCCAATCATTATCAATCATATTGTCAAGAGCAAAAATTTCTGCTAAGTCAATATCATCAAAAATGTGACGTTTTTCGACAAATACTTCATTTGTGTTTATTGCCCCCCCAATTTTTGGTGTTGACAATAACGTCGAAGAAGTGTCACTATAGAGAGAGTCGTGTGAAATAAGTTTATCTTTTATCTCAATTAACTCCTCTAGGCTTTGTTTTGAAACCCTGTAGCCTGAAGCAATTTGTGCCAACTCATTTGCCACTTGATTTTCAATTTGTGGTAAATGTTCTAGGTGTACAAATGTAAACCTCTTTAATAAAGTGTTGGCAACAATAAAATATTTAATAAGGTGTTCATTGATGCATTTGTACTCTTTTGTCAATTGTTTGACAACTAATTGGGAATCACCTTTTATTTCGACATGGCTTGCCCCAAACTCGAGTAAAATTTTAAGGCCTACTATCAAAGCCTCATACTCAGCTTCGTTGTTGGAGCAAAAGTCTCGAATTTTGAATCTATACTTCGTTGGAATATTTTCTGGCGAAATAATTAAAATCCCAATACCAACTCCATGCTTATGGCTTGAGCCATCGAAGTATAACTTCCAAGGACGTACGTCTAACGAATTTATCTCACATTCGACAACAGAATGGTCTACTATAAAATCAGCAACCACTTGTCCTTTGATTGATTTAAGAGATTAGTAAGTTAAGTTATATTCTAACAAAGCTAAAGCCCACTTACCAATTCTACTATGCAACATTGGTTTTGATAACATATGTTTATTAACATCAAAATGCGAATAAACATAAACATCTGCTGATTTTATATACTGCTTTAACTTCGTACATGAGAAATACAAGCAAAGGCATAACTTTTCTATTGGACTATACATTGTCTCAGCATCAATCAAAACCCTACTAAGGTAATAAATGACTCTTTCGACACCATTATCATCCTCTTGTGCTAACATGCTACCTATTGTATTATCAGAAGCTGCTATATACAATTTTAGCATTTTGTTTCTAATAACAGGCAATAAAATTGGTGGTTTCATTAAATAAGACTTAATTGCATCAAAAGCTGCTTGATGAACTTGCTCCCACTTGAATTCATCTTCTTTCTTCAGTCTTAACAATGGCGAAAATGCTTGTGTTTTGCCACTTAGATTTGATATAAATCTTCGAAGGAAGTTGATTTTTCCTAGCAATGACTGAAGTTCTTTCTTGGTCGAAGGAGCCCTCGTTTCCATAATTGCTTTAGTCTTATTTTGATTGATTTCTATGCCTTTCTTGTGTACTACAAAACCCAAGAATTCACCGCACGCATACACAAAAGCACATTTGGTTGATTCATTTTTAATCCATATTTCCTCATTCGCTCAAAAGAACGTCGAAGATGGTCTAAATGACCAATTTCGAGGAAGACTTAACCACCACATCATCTATGTATACTTGCATAAAATCATCAATAAAATCGTGAAACATAGAATTCATTGCTCTTTGGTAGGTGGCACCAAAGATTTTTAAACCAAAAGGCATTACTACCCATTCATAAACACCCAATGCCCCCGACATCGAAAAGTTGTTTTCGACACGCCCTCCTCAAAGAATAAAGATTTGATTATACCCGAATAGCCATCTAGCATACCGAGATAATCAAATCCTCGCTGCTGAATCTATTAGCATTTCTCGCTATGTGCATGGCATATTCATCTTTGGGTGTTGCATTATTTAAATCTCTAAAATCTACGCAAACTCTA
The DNA here is from genome assembly GCA_020916435.1 of Oxytropis ochrocephala. NCBI lineage: Eukaryota > Viridiplantae > Streptophyta > Magnoliopsida > Fabales > Fabaceae > Oxytropis > Oxytropis ochrocephala. Next base: position 102,710,719 of record CM037088.1, read on the forward strand.
AGTTTTCCATTTTTCTTCATTACTGGAACAATATTAGCTAACCAATCGACATACCTGGCAGTTCTGATGAATTTGCTCTTGAACAGCCTTTCGATCTCTTCTTTGATTTTAGCCAATGTCTGAGGAGCAAATCTTCTTGGCGTTTTCATCGGTTTTTTTCTGGTCGAATGGGTATTTGCAATTCTACTACTTCGACTCAAACCGGCATTTCATTATATTCCCACGCAAAGCAATCTTTGAACTCCTCGCAAAAGTGAAATAACTTGGGTTTTGAAGGCAAAGATCAAGATGTGCACTAATATACGTTGGCCTTTTAACCAAGCCATCTCCCAAATCCACTTCTTCCACTGGATCTTGAGCTTGCATACGTCTTGTCGAATCTTTAAGATCTTTTTCGAATCCTAATGGTTCGCCATCATAAATGCAATCAAGTTTTTCATCTATGATTTCTCCATTTTCCTCAGATTTAATTCATGGCTCGACGTACCATTGTTTGTTGAATTATTTCGCTTCCAAAGCCGCTTTTACTTTGTTTTCGCCATGTAGGCCGTAATTTATCCCAAGCATTGGGCACCGACATCTAAAAACCTTTTTAAGAATCGGTGTCCCATCCTCGCTGGAGGTAGAACCCTTCAGATAAACACTTGTATCTTCTATCACCTCCTTTCCCAAACAAAACCATGGGTCAGGGTAGAGGTGAACTGAGGAAAGCATGTAACACCCCCTTTCTAAACAACTATTATTTAATATTTATATTATCAGAGTTTTCAAAATAAAATCATTGAAGGGAATGTCACATTCCAACGCTTACAAAACATCCAACTTATAGTCAAATAACACGAAGTCAATAAAACATTAATACGATACGCAAAGACATTAGTTTAGTGGACTACCCACAACACTGCTTTAGTTTACCGCACCAAAATATAAATAACGTCTCCAACACAGCGGAAGAATCACTAAGTTTAACATTATACTTAGTACATCATCAATACGAGTCTAAAGCATCAAATAATAAATAAAAGATGACTACGCCCCTCCCCTGGTGCTACATATCAGAGCTGAGACACGACTACTAGTAGACAGGCATAAGGATGCCCTCACTCATGGGGTACTGCAGTTGCCGACATAAGAAGCAACACGACGCAAAGATGGGGTGAGTCTTTCATACAAATAATAATAGATAGGATAGGCATTACATATTGGCAAGACAACAAACACTACTAGTTCACCACGTTATCAACACATCATCATAATTATAATGCATTCACAATGTATAACCACCAAAGGAAACATCAATAACATATGTATGGGTACATGCATGAGTGCAACATGCATGAGGATCCTTCATCACCGCAAATTTGCCTGGAGGGCACCCACCGCTTTGGACCGAGTCCCACACCGCTGGGCCGAAGCCTACACACCGCTTTATGCAACATGCAATATGTGACTCTATGTCAATGCACCACAAACAACACCTATGCCACAATATTTTATTATGCACACCTCTCTATTTATTTCCTCAACTCCATCTCACCAACAAATTAGCCTTGAGGGCTTCCCATCGCTTTTGGACCGAAGTCCCACACCGCTTTCACACTCCACTTAATTACAATTCCATTTATACTCTTACGTTAATATTTTAGCTCACAATTACTCCACAACACAAGAGTTGGACCAACTAACGCCCTAGGGACCACAAGACACCTAGGAACCACACTAGGCGCCACTTGCGCCACTGGCAGCCACTTTGGCGCCCCACCTAGCACGCAACCAAAACTCGCACTAGACGCGCAGTTGCACGCCATTTTGGCGCCTGTGCCACACACACCCACCGCAGACAACCACACAGCGCACGAGGCGGCCACATTTGGCGCCTCGCGCAACACACTCACACACACCACATGCACACCTGGCTCAACCGGGCGCACTAGGTCGCCACATTTGGCGCCGCGCGCTAAGACACACACACACACACGCACACGCCCGCACAACCGGCGCACACACGGATATGCAGGCAGCCACATATTGGCGCCACGCTCGACGCACTGTGGCTGCCCATTTGGCGCCTGTGCCTCGCACAACACACACAAGACACCTAAAACGAACACAGCGCATCGTGGCTGCCCATTTGGCGCCTCGTGCCTCGCACAACGCACACCCAAAGACACACGCATCGCATGGGCGCCAGATTGCTAGGCAATTGGCGCCTAGGCCGTAGCCAACTCTTCCCACTTGCATAATTCTTTTAACACTTCAACAACACCAATTACCCAACAATTTTCATACTCAATCCACACCATACTACCAACAATCATCAAACATTTCTTTGATTAGTCTACAACTAACATGTTCACACACTTCACTCTATTGAGGAGTTCTCACAAACAATTTACATGCACAATTTAATCACATACCCACTTCCAATCATCAGCAGCACATAGCATTCCAATTAGGCATCAAACACGACAACAAGGATAGGTTTCACAAATACAATCAATCATTCAACACCCTCAACACCTAGCCCACATACAACACAAATCCTAAAGAGTATTATATGTATAGAAAGAGCCCCCATACCTCGAATAAACCGAAAACAGAGCTCTCTCTACGGAGTCACCAACAGAACCACAGCAACTAAGCTCCTCCCTTCCTTCTTTCTTCCTTGACACAATGCAGGGACGAATCACAAACTCTCGAGCGTGATCTAATTTCAACGGCAGAATGTTTGACTCGCGCACATACAATTAAACACAAGAACAATCAATTGATTACCCAATCACAGTTTATTGGAAATACGAAATCGTTCGTTTACAAATTATTAACTAATGTTTGGAAAAAGGAGTACCTATCTGAAAGTACCCTAAGGACAACACAAATGACAACAGCTTGAAGGTATGGATTTGAACGCCATACGTAGGGGCGGAATTCACCGAGGATGGTGAGGATACCGAGTCACGGCTCAAAAGTCCTTACAGCACCAAAACGTGAATGCAGGGATTCGTTCATGAAGGAGCAAAGAACGCGCACAGGATAGAACGGAGAAACGAACTACTATTCATGGGAGAGGAAATGAACTCCGATGTCAAGCTCGCGGGAAGCTTGGTGATGGCGAGTTTGGGTGGAATAGCGAACAGAGGGAGGGATTAAATCGTGGGATAGGGACTGTAATGTATGAAATAAATGATAGAATTGAACTTAGATGGTGATTTCGAGTTGGTATCTTCCATTTGGGGCCTCGTTGTCGCGTAATGATGAAAACCGAGTGGGAGGGTGAGAGCTGCGCAAGGGTTTCCCGTTTTCCTGCGTGTTGCAGCGTAAGGAGGAAGATAAGGCAGCTGGGTCGGGTTATGGGCGTGGGCTGGAATGCTGGGAGGTGCGCTGGGCTTAAGTGAGTTGCAGTGGGGGTGCGTCCAGCAGGCAACAGGGGTGTGTGCGAGTAAAACAGCCCAAAACTCATTTTTAAATATTTTTAGAGCCCAATATCGCTATAACTATTATTTTAACACCTCAATAGCCCAAAATAATTTCTAAAGAGATAATATCTCAAACACTAATATTTTATAAAAATAAAATAAATAAATATATATATAATGATAATAATCATATATTATCAATAGCGTATTAAGATATAATTTAACGTGATTTCAACTAAATTTCAAACTCAAACCACTATAACTTAAAATAGTTTAATCTTATCAATATAAAATAGTTCATAAAACAAATACATATTAAAAGAACTGACACACGAAAATCGGGGTGTTACAAAGCACATTATCAGAAGAGATATACGCTTGATTAGAAGATGTACATGGCGCAGTATTCGCCATTTGCTTTTCAAAATTTTCCTTTGTGACATTATTCACATCAGCAAGGAAATAACTCTGGTCAGCTTCGACATATTCCACTAGACCATTTTCTTTCCACATCACCAATTTTTGATGTAGGCTTGAAGGCACAGCACCTACTCCATGTATCCATTCCCTACCAAGGAGTAGATTGTAGTGCCTACCACTATCTCAACTTCTACGGCCCCCAAAGATCGGCCAGATTTGCCTTCATAATTAGTTAACACAATATTATGAGGCTTGAGATCTGTGTCGAACATGCCTATTGTTTTCAGCAACGCTTGAGGCATCAAGTTTAGTGCAGCACCTCCATCTACCAATATTTTATTGATGCCCACACCATTGACTTTGGCTTGAACATATAGTGGCTTTAGGTGGTGTTGCATGCCTTCATCTGGCTTCTCGAAAGCAGCCATTTGGTCTTCGACACAACCGTTGTTCATAACGTAATAACAAACTGGCTTATGATTAGCCATATCTTCAGTGAAATTCTCCTCAACATCATTAGGAACTGTGATGACATCATACTCACTAGGTAAGATAGACACCACGTTACATATGACATCAAAGCTAGCTTCAGAATCATCAAAATCCGAAGTTACATCTTCGTCCATGTCGTAACTAGCACCCTTCATTTTCAACGACGATAGTGGGGGAAAATTCTCTCGATTCATGTGCCTTCTTGGTTTTTCTATCACAATAGCTTTACCTTTGGCCTTATTCCCAAAGATTTACTTGAGCTTCAAAGATGTATACTCACCTTTGTAGTTCCAATAGCCTTGGGGTTTCCACTCTCTCATTGTCTTGAATTTCCCGGCGTTTGCTCGGTAGTAGCAAGTATTGCTTTCTTCTTTAAGCTACTGGAATCGACGCATTGAGTCTTTGTCATAGGATTCTTCCCCTTGTAGTTGTTTCTATAGTTGTATTTTGCAGCCTCACCTCCACTTGGCTTTACAACCTCAACCTATGGAGCAGTGTTCTTGTAATGCTTACAACCGGCATGAATCCACTTCTCATTTGGCAGATTTGCCTTTGGAACAAAGGATTTGGCAGATGCTGACAACACAAACTCTTTCTTCGCTACATGTTTGTTATCGAACTGCTGCTTGCTAGTCGAAGGCTTAGTTGAACCCTTAGCCTTGTAAGGAAGATCTCCTCTCTTGAAATCGAACTTTGGCCTTTTGTCTAGCCATTTTCTCTTCAGTGGTTGTCGAACTCCGTATCCTTCGACACTTTTGGCTGCCTCTTTGTCGAAAAACAAATACGCATCGAGGGCACAACATTACCTCGTAGTTCTTTAACTTACACCGCTGAGGAAGTCTATCAATTCCTCTTCACCTTTTTGGTACACAAACCGCACCTTTTCATCGTATTCTTCCCGAGTTATCATCCGTGCAACATGATCTCGCATGTACAACACTCTTAAGTTTTTCGTAAGTAGACTTAACATTCTTGGGAGAACCCACCATCTTAACGCCGACCATGCTTATATTCATTTCGATCGTTCTGCGAACATGGCTTCACTTGATGGAGTGGATCGCCAATTTGCATTGAGCTTTGTTCTTTTATCGCCAAATTTAAGTCTTCCTTCTTCGATTGCCTTTTGTACTATGTCCCCGAAAAGTACACAACGGTCGAGAGTATGTCCCAAGAAATTATGAAACTTACAATAACCCTTTTTCTTCCTCTCGCCGAGAGGAGGTACTTTCGTGCCATTAGACACTACTATTTGGCCATCACCACTAAAAGATCAAAAATTTCATCACATTTAGTAACATCAAAAGTATAAGTTTTAGGCACAAATCATCATTCTTAGGCTCTACAGTGGTTATTCCCATTTGCAGTGCCTTAATAATTTACAAGAATAAGGAGGACCAGGCTTGAGTTCACCCACTTCTATCTCTTCTCGCATCAACATCACTTTGAATGCAAAGTCGAACTCCTCATCCACATAGGCTATTTTCTCCTTTTTATGAAACCCAACCGAGTTTTCTTTTTATGGAATTTGTTCACCCTAGCCTTTTCCTCTTTAAGCCTTTCGACTTGTCGAACTCTATCTCGCTAATTGGGCCATGTCTCTCAAATGAGAGGTATCCAATTTCTTTCTAATTGAATAATCTAGGCCACAAAGAGCCATTTCGACGAGTTCATGTTCGTGCACTTGTGTGAAACATCTCGGCTTTCAATAGCTTGAATCTATTTAAATAATCATCAATAGCCTCGTGCACTTTACGTCGAACACCGCCAATTCTTTGAGGCTAATTTTCGATCGCCCATGTAAACTCGCTCATGAAACGCTTTTTCCAATTGCCCCCATGTATACATAGAACCAGGGGTAAAGTGGTGAACCAAGTGAAAGCATTCTTAGTTAGAGAATTTGGAAAATATTTCATTTTCAAACTCTCATTTTGGGCTATATCTCCTGCCTCAGTCATGTAACGAGCAATGTGTTCCACAGTAGACTCGTTGGTGTCACCCCCAAATTTAGTAAACTTGGGAATTTTCCAACCTCTTGGCAACTCTGTTTGCAACACATATTCCCACAATGGTGATATGAAGTTAGGCCTATGTAAACCTATGTTAAGGCCATTTTGTGCCATTATGGTTTCTACCAAAGTGGCTATATTATCTTGAGCGCAAACATTATTTCGTTGTACTTGTCGAACAACTTCATCAGCGTTTTGGTTCCGGTTTACCATAACTACTTCAGGGACATGGTTTCCCATCCCTTGTTGTTCTCCTACAACTGTCTGGGCTTCGACTGTAACTGATCTCTGTGGTGTATTGGGCGCATTATTCCCAAAATTGGGTGCTTGCCTATTATTTCATGTAGGAGCCCCAAAGAAATCAGCAATTCTACCCATTTGGTTTGCTAACATTTGATAACTCGTATTGGTATTTTGAATCAATGGGTTGAAAACCGTACCAATTTGTTGGGTTAGCATATTAACCATATCATGATTACTTTCGTCCACTTGTTGTCTTAACGCCAACAAAGACGCATTGGTTAATGCCGCAGATTTCACCAAGTGTGCTTTCGTAAAGACACATGTGAAGGGAAAAGGTCGAAACATGTGGCATTCCAAAGAGGCATGCCATATACACCAAAAGGATATGGTGGTAGACTCATGTTTTGGAAGCGTGTCTCTAAACTATTCTCTGTCGCCATATAAGGACTAGAAGGAAGCCCTACATTGGGTGGCAACGACATACATTGTGTCGACCCAACATTGGTCGTCGACATTGTAGGAACGGTTATTGATGTTACCGGGCTATAGTCCCCGCAACGCTTTCCAAATAGCTAACACTTACAGAGTCCATGGTTGTTCCTTGCCCTTGTGACACCACGGGGTTGGAACTAGAGGCGTTGTTAGAATTAGTACGCACTCATTCTACCACTCCTCAAGCGCATACAAGTACATGCACTAACAGAACAAACACAAAATCAATGGCAAAAGGTCCCATCATGGCGTGCCAATTTGTTTGTCGGTGTTTTTAGCAAACAATCACTAGTTTTAAAATGTGAGTTTGTGAGATCAAACTAGGAAATCTTCTCGACAATTGCCCTTGTACTTTGTGTTTTTGACGGTTTTAAGAACAAAGAAATGATACGAAGAACAATATTAAAAATAAAACAAAAGAAACAATTGCAAAGAGATGTAAAACGAAAGTAAAGATTGCATTCAAATGAAAGGACAAGTGGTTCACAAGCACGCATAAATGAATCTGTTCACTCGCTTTTTCGCTTTTGTCCGAAGTTGAGTTTTCGAGTTCTTGTGCAATGTTGTGACCTCGCTTTTTCTATTACAAAAGAGTATTTATACTCTTGAAACAAACGTGGGAAAAAGTAATCGATTCCTAGAAATAAGGAAAAGTAATCGCCCACTAATCGCTCGCTTCCTTTGCACTTCGACTGGACCTTTGCCAACCGCTTGACGAAGTACCCAACCCTGCTTTGTCGAAATAGCTTTGCTTTGCCGAAGGTTGAGCTTTCTCTTGTCGAAGGCTCTTTGCTCCACTCGTGTCCACGACTTTAAGTGTCGTCGCTTGTCGGGCTCATTCATATTGCCAAGACTAGTAGACCTTTTCTCATCCGAATTGATGGTGAATTGACTTGGTGTTGACTTGTATCTTCCAAGACATCATTAATGGAGAGTCAAACCTATTTAATTGCTTCATTTAATGTCTTGTCAAAATTTTGAGGTAACACCTCTACATGGAAAATCCCAGAAGGATTCAAGATAAAAGAAATATCTTTAAATAAATTATTTTGAAAAACAAAGTCTCATATTTAATTACATAAATTATTTATATTGAGTACATGAGTTGTGTGGTAAGAATATATGAAATATATTAGTCCCGAAGACTATAAAAGCATGCATGCATATCACAAACCAAAATGCATCAGAAAAGGGGTAAGATAGATATTTTTGGCTATTGTAAATCATTTTTATGTATGTTACACAAATTAACCATGCAGATAAAGGTATTTTTCTAATCCGTATCAAGTCGATTACAAGTCAGCTATTATGTACATGTGGTGACACTGAAATATCTTTATGATCTATAAAACAATCTATGGTTGCTTCTCAATTTCATGTCCAAATGCCAACAATTCAAGGAAGATGTTTTGAAGATAATACTAATCACAAAGTTCCATTAAAAGAGGATACAATCACAGGTGACAGTGGAGTAGATTGTTCCATGTGCACTCAGGGAGAAACTCCAAATATTGAAATTCATATTCTTTAGTGATGCTTCAATCAGGGTGAGAAGAACTGCACTCTTTTTCCCTTTTTCATGGTTTTGTCCCACTGGGTTTTTCCTGAAAAAGTTTTTAATTTCCCACTCCATTGTACTCTTTTCCTTCACTAGATTTTTATCCCACTAGGTTTTTTCTAGTAAGGTTTTTAATGAGGTATATCCTTGATGGACATTCAAGGGGGAGTGTTATGAATATTATTATATATATTATGGATGTCCATTACCTTTCTTCCACATTCCCACTACCCACTTTACTAATTAATTAGGGTATTAGTGGCTTTTTATGATTGACCATTCACTTGTCAATCTACACCCTATAAATAGGACTTACTCTTATGTGTAATGGTACCTTTGAAGATAATAATACTAGAGCTCTCTTCATCTCATATTCTCTTATTCTCTCTTCTTCATCTCTATATGATTTCTCATATTTGTTCTTACTCAAGTTTTGGTTATTTTCATAACATAAAAATAAATTTAACATTAATTGCATGGGTTTTTAGGTTTGTTGTCAGGAATGATAAGTTTCAAAAATACATTGTACTTCTTCTCTACCATCAATAAAAAAATTGTCCCTTCACTCATTGATCCTACTTTGTAAAACGTTATTAATTTCCCGGCACAAAACACAAATATCACGCATCAGCATCCATGAATCCACCTAACCTTTTATTCATATCATGTCATCAACATCGCTATTAGATTCGTTCTCAAGCAAAAAACATGGTTGAAGAGCAGAAAGACCAAGAGATGTGAGGGACAACATAAAGAAGCTGAAAGAACGGGTGACTGACATCTTAAAAACTTTGCAAGCTCCGAAAAAAAGGAACGTTTGGATTGCCTCCCTCTGCTTCAATGTTTTTTTTTATTCTACTAACTATATTCTACGGAACCAGAGGTCTGATCCCTAGTGGAGTTGTTTTAAGAAATTTGTATAGCTTTCAAGCTTAATGAATTGGTGGAACTTTGTGTCTTTTAGAACTTTTAAGTTTAGTGATGGATTTTTCCCTTTCTATTAGTGACGGAAAAATTTACTCTCTATTAGTGATATGGAAAAATCCCGTCTCAATTAGCGACAGATTTTTCTCTCACTATTAGTGACAGATTTTTCCCTCTCTATTAGCAACGGGTTTTCAAAATCTCTCGCTAAATATTTAGTGACGCCACAATTGGTTATGGATCATGGGTCGTCGCAAATTTCTTCGCTAAACTAATTAGTCACGAATTTTTGTAGTATAGCGATGGATTTGGGACGTCTCTAATTTTCATTCTTTTAGTAGTAAACGCAAATGAAGATACCTCATATGGAAATACAGAAAACCAAGCTGCTCCTCCTCCTCACCCACACTGCTTCAAGATTCAATATCCAGTGTATCCTCCAAGAGCTAATATTCAAGGTTTCTAAGTTGTGCAATGCCCCCCTTTCGACCTCGCACTTGGATACACACATCCAAAAGCATATACCACTTTAGAAGATGGCCATGTAGGAATACAGTGCAAACCCAACGTGCACCAATAGACCACGAAATAATCATAGAAACTCCATGGCTACACTCCACCACCACTAAGGTATGGGGGATTTACCCAAAGCTACCCACAAAGAATCCTCAGTCTAAGGACAAATTACAGATGCTTGAGGAGCAATTGATCCAATGGTGAGCAATTGTATGCTCAAGTAGTAGCTAACAAGGGTTCATGTGTGCATAGAACTGTACATTTGTAAAAAAAAAAAACACATTAATCAATCAAATTTACTATTTTTCTCGTAAAGTGTTTACTTTTATATTTACTGTTTTCCTTTTTTACGTCTTTAGATTAATCCAATTTACATGTCCCTTTCACACCTATCTTAACACTCTTTGAAGGAGTTTGGGAACTCATAGTTGAGGAACAAAGTTCCTTCTTCGATGCATTTGCTTGAAGAACATAGGAATCAAATTGTCCAAACTTTTGGCCGATCCCGCGACTAGTAAGATAGTTTTGACCACAAAAGAGGAAATTTAAAATGGGAAAAATAATAGAATAAATGGGGATATAATAGAAAACGTTTATTATATGTAATAATAGAAAAAAAAAATTAATACTTTATTGATATGGTAAAACAATATACAAAATGGAATAAGTCTTTTTTGCTAAAGTGACTTATATGGAAGGAGTAAAATATAGGGAGATAATAAAGAGAAATAGATGATAACTCATATTTATATGAGTTATTTATGCCTTTATCCATATAAATCAAGTGAGCTCTCAAGTAATATTAGTATCTTATTTCTCTAATTAGTATAGTTGTAGGAAAAGAAGGGTTAGAAACTGTTTTGTATTAATTTGGCACATCTGGTGCCCTTATGAGCAATTTAATGTGTTTTGTGAGTGCTGCAGTGTTAAGCGCTATAGCGTCTAACGCTATAGCGGCAAGAAGGCAGGTCAGCTGAATCTTTAAAGCAAAGGTGCAATTTTGGCGCCAAGCTCTTTATTCCAAACTCGTTTACTATGCCCACTGTGCAGCTGACACGGCCGGATTTTATTGGATACTAAAGGACACATGGCATTGTGTGAGTGGGAGGCTAGCTTTAGTTGGTGAGATGACTACATCACCTTTTTCACTAACCTTGGAAACAACAACTACAACTACTCCTTCTTCTCTCCAAGACACATACATTCGACGACATAGAGAGAGAACTTGTGATAGATTTTTCTCCATTGTTAAACACTTCAAACTTTTATTTTTAGTGTAATTTTTAGTTACCTTTCTCCTTGGTGTGGAACTGACGTTATAGCGTCATCTTTGTGGATGAATTGGAAGCTTCGGTGTGTATCTTTTGCCACCATTTCTTCCTATTTTGTTCTAGGTAATATGAGTGTCCTATCTTGTATTCTCTTGATGATGCTCAACATGAGCTAAACACCTTGAGTTGGATTGGTTAAGTCTTTGTAATGAACCATTAGTAGTGTATTTATAATGTTGAATGCTTTGCGTTTCAATCTTTGTGTTATACTTCTTTCAAACTTGTTTTAGGGTTGACCACTTAAAATGGGTACATTCGTGGATTCAGACATGGTCCATGGATAAACTTCAAAGATTGATATGAATGAAAGTTTATTTAAAGACATTTAAATAGATTTTGCTCCCTCTAGACATAGAAATGCAATAGCTCATAGAGCAAAGGCTGTGGGGTCTTTACTATACAGGGGTGAACTTATTTAGAACCTAGACATAGGCATCTTGTAATGAAACCCTGGCGTTAGTGACTGAAAAGCACAAAATCTTTTGCAACAGCGCTTGACGCTATAGCGTGTGCCGTTATAGCGCTGTACTAATTGGGAATTTATTTAGGAAAAGCAATCCAACTTATTTCTCTCTTATATTACAACCACTCTTTTACTGTTTTCTTTAACCAATCACTTTCACTGATAACTTGTGACAACAAATATTTGCTACTTGTTCCACTAAGTGCTAGTATAGCTTAAACTCTAAAATTAACATCGATCCATGTGGAGAACGATCTTTATTTACTACTATATTAGTTGTTGCGATTGTGTATACTTGCACATCACCTTTTCGCACAACAATAGACAGGATGGATGGAGACTAAAAAATGAGTTTGAATTTCGTGACTAAGAGTTGCTATAACTTTGAGAACTTCGGGTTTGTTTGAGAGGGGGATTTGGAGAGGAAGTTTTTGTCTATATTTTAATATAATTTTGTTTATTGTTTTTTATAGCATAATTTTGTTTATTGTTATAGCCAAATCAATTTGTCTAAAATTGATTGTTGTTTTACATTTTTAACGAAAAACATATTTTTTCTGCAGAAAGAGAAATTGTTTGTAGGCTATAATACACTGTTCAAGGGAAAACTCTGTCTCCATCTCTGTTTGTTCTAGCTTCTATGAACTAGTCATTCAAATTGCCTTTTAGGTTGAATTGTTTTAGGGGTCTCTACTGTAACAAGTCAGGGGCTCCCTATTATTTCTCTACTTTATTTTCTTTTCTTGCCAAGGGTATTGGTTTAATCCCCCATTGGAATCTCTTTTGTCATTCTCATTTGGAAGCTTATGACCGACTCAATTGGCACAAGGGTAATTGGTCTAGTGAGATTGGTCTAGTGGAAGGGTAATCTCTTGAATAAAGCTGGCAGAGCTTGTTTTGCGAAATCGGTGACTGCTACAATTCTTGTCTACACCATGCAGCTTAACTACCTTCCACCTTCGTGTGTAATCGAATATACAAAATGGAACGAAGCTTCCCCAAAGCTCTATGGGGGCCTTGGCATCAGATGTAACATCCCCAAATAATTATTTTGAGTGTTTAACTGATTGAGTAATTTTCTTATCTGTGATTTCTTGTTGATTTGTTATTTGGTGAAATTTGATCATAAATGTGAAATTGTGTGAATTGTATGTTGGGGGGAAAAGAGGAGTTAACTAATAGACATTGGGTTTACTAGGGAATTAAGAGTAGAATAAGGGTAATTTGGGGGTTTCCATTTACCAAACATTGCCTCACACCTAAATAACCCTCAGTTGACCCAACATTACCAAAAACACGCAATTAACCGTAGCAAATCCCAAGGAAGGACACAGAAACCAAGGAAAGAAAGAAAATAGGAGTGATCTTGAGGGATCATGATCCTCTCCTGTCAATATTCTCTCCAGTCACTGCTATCAAAACAATATCCTCCATTGGATCAATATCATACTCAATCTCATCCTTTCAATTATTTTGTTTTAAAAAAAAATACAAGAAGAGAGAGATAGAGAGAGGTGACTAGAGGGAATCCTCGTCCGATCTTGAGAGAAGGGGAGAGTCGCGAGAGAGAGAGAGGGAGAGAGAGAAAAAGATGGGAGGAGGATGATGTCCTTGATGCATGTTCCTCCTACAAACTACATTTGACTCCACTTTTCTTCCTCTATCTATTGATACCAATATCATACCAAGATTCAAGCTCAACTATCCCCATTCATCTTCCCCTTTGGTTCGAGTTTGAGGGTGAAGGAGGAAGCTCTTGCTTCAATCTTTGCCATTCCATCTATTATGAGTTAGAGAAACTTCTAGGGGTACATGCCAGCTAGTTTCAGCTGTTAGGGTATCTTAAAGGTGGTAGCTCAGTTTTGGAAAGGTTGGGTTTTGAGTTTGAGGAGTATTGGAGATTTAGGAGTTCGGTTCGTGAGTTTCGATTTTCTGTTAAATCAAAGTCTCGAGTGGTTCACAACAGCTTGTGCATTAATTGATGTTTATGTATTTGGAATGAACCTGAGCATGATTGTGTTTGAAATGAAAGATTGAGCATGCTTTGAAGTATCAGTGTTTGAAATTTCGTGCTTTGGTTATTTGGTTGTTACTCAGTTGTTACACCCCAATTTTGTCCGGTCTTTTTTACTAATCATTGCGAGTTTACTTTTGGACTTGGTTTTAAGAATTTGCTTTAATCGAGCCTGGCATTTATGTTTGGGCGCATTTTAGCGTCTACAATTGAGTCCAAAGTCAAAGTTTATTTTGGGCCTATTGTAGCATTTCAAGTCCAGTTTTTGTTCTTGAGTCTAGCCCAACTTTTTGTAAATAAAAATCAGAATCAAAGATCAAAGATAGTATTACATGTCAAAATTACCAAAATATCCAAAAAAGAGAAAATTATAAAAAAGGCCCAAAAGTATGCGCAGCAGCTGCCGTGCGTTTTCTTGCTTGCCGCCTAAGTCTGCTTGCTGCTTAAGCTGCTCCATGGGCTCAACTTGCTCTCCAAGGCAGTCCTCATAGGCCCAAAACCTGCAAAATAGGAAATAAAGATCAAAACCGAATCGTGTTTTTAATGTCGTAACCTAATTTTCAACAATAAAAGGAGGTGAATTTCGAGGCGAGGGGAGGAAAAAATTCACTAAAACTCAAAAAATAACGATTAGGATTTCACAAAAACCCTAATCACAAAAAAAGGCAAAAATTCGTAAAGAAGAAATAGCAAGCGTAAGGTAGCCTGATGAATGTGCAGAAGCGCGTATACCAATATCAAGCAAAAAAAAGGGAGAAGAACAGAGGCTGGAAATCAAGTAAGTTGGGTCCTTACGTTTGATACAAAATACAAAACCTGTAGATACTTGAAGTGCTTTGGTTTTATTTGCATTCATATGCTTCATCATGTAAATCAATTTGCTCCATAAATCAACTAGGTCTTAAATTCACTCTAGTTTCGTAAAGATAGCTTGTATCATAAATGTGTAATATACAAAAACCAAATTACATTTAACTGTCTAAAACAATTAATTTAAATTAGTGATTAGTTAAATTAGAATTCGAGTCCTCATAATAAAAGGTTAGTTTCAAATAATCGGATTAAATAGAATTAGGAATTAGGGTTTTATATATCAAATTTAGGGTTTTGGAAAAATCAATCAAATTAGGAATTAGGATTTGTATAAAATTCGAGTTAGGAATAGAACAATAGATTCGATTAGAGTTCTTAGGATTAGTTCAAATCAGATCCATAAACTGAAATTAGGCTAAGGGTTTAAAAATCAGATTCAAAAATCAATTTGGGAATCTGGGAGTTTTAGGGTTTTTAATCAAATCAATCAAAGTAAAAATTAGAGGTGTAGAAGAAGATGAAACCGTAACTGTGAGCCATTAGGATTGAAAAACCAGACCAAAAATAAAAACAGAGACTCACCTGCGTCCCTGCGCTCGCTATCTCGTCGCGAAACCCCTGCGTCGTCACCATCATCACCCCACGCTCGCTATCTCGTCGCGAAACCCACTCCCCCTGGGATGGCGCAAACCGCGCCGGATTCTTCCCTCCCGCTCGCGTGGGAACCGGCGGAATTCTCGCCGGCATTCTCGTTCTCTCTGCGGCGCCGCGGCAGCAGATTTAGGAGAAGAAGAAATGGGTTTAGGTTTCTGCTTGTCTTAGGGTTATACATTGGGCCCTTTCTTGTTTTACTTATTTTTTTAACTATGCTGAATACTGATCGCACCCCTTTCGTTTACTCGTGCGCATGCCTCCCCCACTTAAAGCCCAGTTTCGCATACTGGGCCCTCCTATGTGAACTGGGCTTTCCTTTTTTACACCCCTTATCATTTATACAGACCCCTGCGGTTAATAAAACCCAATTTACTATTTTTACCCCCTGATTTACTTTTTAATTCTTTTACAACTCAAACATAAATAATTTTGCTCTCGAAATCAAATAGACGACTAAGTCGGTTGTACGATCGGGTTAGTCATTATTTTAGGGCCAATGAGCTGTACAGTTCAGTAACCCTACCAACTTAATAAATACGAATAAATCATTTTCTTAAAAATAGGAGATTAAGTCGGCTGTACAGTCGGGTTAGTCAACGTTCTAGAACTAATGAGCTGTACAGTTCAGGAGTTCTAGAATACCTATTCTAAAACGAACCCACCTCACACCAAACCACTTTCTTTCAAGAACCCTAAAATTATTTTCAAAAAGTAGGGGGCTAAGTCGGTTGTACAATAAAGTTTAGCTTGTCATCCTAGAATCAATGAGTCAGACAGCTTCAAGGAATCCTAAGACCCCTACATTAAAAAACACCAACCCACAAACTTTTTCAGGAAGAACTACGTAGCTTTGATTCCTCCATTGCATCTGGAGGTACGTAGGAGCAAGATTCAACCCTTGTCAAGCACTAAAAAACAAAAACCTAAATAAGTCTTTTTTTTGCAAGTAAAAGGGTAATTATTAGATAAATCTTAAATTAATTAGACAATAGGATGTCGTGGGGTGCTAATACCTTCCCCACACATAACGACTCCCGAACCCTAACAACGCCTCGTCCTAAAACTTAAAGGGATTTTCCGAATTTGCCCTTAAACTAAAAATTTGGTGGCGGCTTCCTAAAGAACCTTTCGAAGAATCCTTTCCCGGATTTTTCGGTCGCTACAGCTGGCGACTCCACTGGGGACTTATATATTTTTAGAGAGTCAAAACCTAGTTTAATTAATTTAGGATTAAATTCAATTTTACCCTTTTATTTATTCATTTATTTATTTACTTTTTGCAATAATTATGTTATTTGTTTGTGTAAACCCTAGGGTAGACGACGATATTTTGTATGTATGTTTGTTTTGTTTTGCAGCTTTGGGTTTATTTTGCTCCTACACACACTGCACTTCTACACTTCACACACGTGAGAAAAGTCCTCTACCTGGACTCGAGCATAAACCTAAGTTAGAACGAGATTGCGTAGTGATGGCATGCGGGACGTACGTCTCGTTGGGTGGTCACGAAAATCTCACCTAGAGTTTGATTCCTTTTGAGGATGCTATCCCTTCTAATAGCTTGCCTATTCTTTGGGTCGTTGTTCTTGATCAGGGTCCTTGGCTCTAGGAACCATGTGTAGGATCCTTTAGAACCATCCTGGTGAGGTCCACTATAAAGAAAACTTTAGACCCACTCCATAAGGTACCTTCCTAGGTTCACGAAGGAGCTCTATACCCTTGCACTCAAACAAACATTAATGCATACCGTCTTTTATCCAAAACAAAAAAAATCAAAATTGTTATTTCCGCAAAGTTTTTTAGAAAGTATATCACATGCATATTGAAATAAACGTTTTATATTACATGCATTTTTTTCTTTTTTGCATTACAAAATATTGAAATAAGCGTCAGGGAGTTAAAGTTTTTATTTTGGAGAGAAGCCATGCATGCTAAAGTCAAAATCAAATTTTGTACTTTACTCTCCAAATGAAAGTTTATAACTCCCAAATATGATAAAATCAAATCATATGTTATCATCTCATGCACATACATCTCATACACATACATTTCATGCGCATACATTACCATTTCATTTACATTTCATACTAACATCATGCATTGAAAAACAGAAAAACAGAAAAAAGGCAAGCTGGTTCATCAACATCGTTATTGGACTCGCTCTCAAGCAAGGAACATGGCCGAAAACCAAGACAATCAAGTGTTGAAAGGTGAGATTGAAAAGCTGAAGGAACAAATGAAGGACATGCTGGGTTTGAAAGATCAGATGACCGAGATTTTGAAGCTTCTCACCAAGAAGAATGCGGGCGACAACGTTTCGACTGGGGGCACCAATGACCAGGCCACAATTGTATCCCGTTTTCATAACTCTGTTCCCAACACTCAGAGTGTGCAATGGCCTCAATTGGGTTTACCACCGGGTTACACGCCTCCAACGGTAGATGCTGTCTATGAAGGAGATATTTCTGGGGTTGCTGCACAGAATCAAGATGGAATAGCAGGAAACAATGTTGGCGATGAGACAGAACAAATCCAGCACAAAACTTATGGCACCACCCAAGGGCTTTCTCAAATTCTCTGACCGACTTCAAGAATCATACTCGCCTGCTCTCATAATGTGGGTGGTCATTCTCATGGCTACTGTCAAGATCCTCAAGCAAGAGATAAGTTCGCAAATGCTAGAAGAGCGTCTAAGAGCGGTGGAAGGATCCAATGTGGAAATAAGTGACGATATGACCTATGTCTCGCCCCCAATGTGGCCATTCCTTATAAGTTCAAAGTGCCGACTTTGATAAGTATCGAGGGCAACATGTCCTCTTAATCATCCGACTATGTACCGCAGAAAATGGCTCGGTTTTGCGCGCAATGATCACCGCTTATTCATTACTTCCAAGACAATCTAGTTGGGCGACTTTGAGTCGTATACGCAGCTGAACGCGTGCTCATATCCAATGTTGGAAAGATCCGCCGATGCTTTCCTTAAACAAAGACAAATATAACATCGATATGGCTCCCGACAGACACAAACGCAAAATATGACCAAAAGAGACAACGAGTCCTTCAAGGAATACGCCCAAATACCGGAGAGGTTTGGCGCACAGTAGCACCACCTCTATTAGAAAAAGAAATGGTCGCCATGTTCATGGAAACTCTTCCATCCTCCTACTATGACAAACGATAGGGGAGTATCTTCAAACTTCTCGGACATGGTAACTATAGGAGGAAGAATAGAAAATGCAATGAGGACGGGGAAGATCACTCATAATTCTGACGGGACTCCTGCAATGTTCAATAAGAAGAAGGGGGAAGTCAACGCTATAGTAAAGAATCAAGGAAATTCACACTATAATTCCTCATCACCATCAAGCCATCAAGGGTCATCCCAATACGACCCCATTCCCATATCATACACGGACTGCAAACCAACTTATCACCCACAATGTGATCTCTCCCCGTCGATGAGACCGATTCACCTCCATTCCCAAGAGGACACGACCTAAAAGCCACCGTGAGTTCCACGCCGGCGATCATCACTCACCAAAATTGTTATCCCTTAAAGCACATCATTCAAGACCTCATTGACACAAAGCAACTGAATTTTGAGGAAGGTGATGATTAAATAGCAGTTGGCGAGAGTTATCAAAGTACCGCAGACGGTGTCGTCAATCATGTACGATTTTCTCCTACAAATAAAGAGTTCAAGAACCGAGAGACTGTTGATTTTTTCTGTGATTTTCAATTCAAAGTAATTTTCTGTAATGCAAATCCTATGGCTCTGCCCAAGGCCTTAGGAAATTTCAATAAGGGCACGCATGTTTCATTTCCGTATCATTATTAATAAAATAGCATTTTGAATTCTCTAATAAATTCTCATTCTATCTCCCTCATTTGTTTGCTTTGCTTTCTTCTCTATTCGCTTTCACTTTCAACTAATGCAGATCAAAAAAATCTCAAAACTAGCAATATCGGTGACTCATAGCATAACCTTGATCACCTCATTAATCAAACTGAGGAAAATGTCGAAGATGACTGGGAGGCCCCATGAGAATCTAGCTGGAAGCAACTAAGTCTATTAAGCCGGGGCACGAAAGAAGAAAAAATAATACAAACAATTAAGGACAGCAAACCAAGAAAACTCACACGAATCTTGTCTGATTGGGTCGGCGTCATGGCATGGATACATCAAGTCACAAGAGGCTATTAAAAGCCCACCGGTGTAACAAGATCTGTGATTGTTAACGATTTAGTCAGCCATTACGGTCTTCCAAAAAAAAAAAAAAAAAAAAAAACATCATGGTGGCAAAGTTGTTTGGAGACCTCAGGTCGTGCTCATAGCCCCTCCCCATACCACCCAAAGGTAAATGGGGCAACTGCGGCAGCAAGCAAAGAATATCAAAGAGATCCCGCAGAATGCGATCCACAAACACTCCCTTTGGCCTCACATGGAGGGTGGACCTCATTTCCCACCTCAACAGGGGCAACCCAACGCAACAAACGGTCATCAAACAAAATGGTTGCCCCATGTCATGACCAAATTGTCGGATGAGAACAAGGAAAGGTTAAGAATGTTTGTCTTCAAAGAATTTCGAGAAAGAGACCTGGTGCCCAAGGAAATCTTACCTATCCAAAAGGATTCTCAACCTCAAATTACGAAGAACCTTACGTGGTGAAGAAATCGTTCTCTAGGAGAGCCTTAATTCTCACGACGGTGAAGACCTCCCACTCAACTCAGATGCAGTCAAGAAAAAGGAATGATATAGAAAAAATAGAAAAATGAGCCAAGCAAGAATAAGCTCACTAGGGTCGAAGCCCAAAAAGGGCGACCTAGGCAAAAGTTAGAGCGACCCGATGGATCGAAAACCCAAAAGGCGATCCAGCAAAATTAGGGTCAAGAGATTGGACCAAAGTACCGAGACAAACAACACTTCTCAAAAGTCGGACAATGAGGGGATCAAGGTTGTGAACATGAGTAGCCGATGGCGTTATTTCAAGGAGATTAGCTACCAACAAATCTGCTTAGTGTTTTTGGCTTTTCTATTTCTTTCAACTCTACATCGATGTAATCTTCATCGAAGTGCCTTCTCGCATACTAGGCTTCCAATATCAAACATCAAACACTTTCCCTTCTCTTTCATTCTCTCTCTATGAAATGAGGTTTTATGATAAATGATACTGAATTGTGAAACATGTGGCATAATCATAAGCATTACTATCATTACGAAATTTTTGCTAATTACAGAAATGACACAATCTCCTACAAAAAACAGTCACGGCAAAAAAACAAATAGCTCTTATGACAAGTCGCGATCACCAGCATGTCAACCCAGCAGTACAAATACAAAAGATGGCTTCATATCTCACACTGGAAGTCCCGCGAGTTGATGAAACACTAAAAAAGAGATTGCAAAAAAAAAAAAAAAAAAAAAAAAAAAAAAAAAAAATGCCGAAAAGAATCAAAAGGCAAAAGAAATGTGTCATCCCGCATTTCATTCATCATCCCACCACATGTCAATCATTACATGTGCATACATCCCATACAAGCATATCAATTTCATTGCATTATTAAATACGCCAAATGGAGATTACCTTCTCATTTTTGAATGCACTTACTAAGTTTTCAGATTGACACGTTAAGTGTCGGTCCCTATATTTCATTCTCAAATTAATCCCATATCATATCACGGATCCCCAAGTTGGTCCCTTCAGACCCCGAGTGGTCCTTCAGAGCACTACGCTCCTTCAGTGCCCTAAGTGGCCCAGGTCGCAACGTCGGAGTCGAGCCCGACGGACCTTCCAGACCCCGCGTTGTCCTTCAGACTAGTTGTGTCAGACTAAGACACAGTGTACGCCCTTCATGGTCAACATATCGCTTCTAGACCGATCTTGACCCATCATGGCCGCCGAGTATAAAGGCCCCTCGCATCCGCTTAATTAGTACCGTAGCTAGTTGCGCTCCTTCGACCACGATGGTCCTTCAATTAAGGCTTAGCGCACCTTCCGGACCTCGAGTGGTCCTTCGAGCCTTAGTGCTCCTTCGCACGCACTCGAGTGGTCCTTCAGAGCCTTAGTGCTCCTTCGGACACTCGAGTGGTCCTTCGAGCCTTAGTGTTCCTTCAGGTCCTTGTTGACCCTTCATTCAACTCTCGGTTAATGCGCCAAGCATTAACCACACTCTCTTATCTCTCAAACCTTCCACTTCCCCCTTAAACGGACAAAATTAGCGTCTATCTTATCTTTATTCCTAATTTCTCTACGAAAGTTCTAGAGCTCAAAGACTTTCTAGTAAAATATTAATAAAGAGGCAAATTATTACACCCAATTTTGTCCTATCTTTTTACTAATCATTGTGAGTTTACTTTTGGACTTGGTTTTAAGAATTTGCTTTAATCGAGCCTGGCATTTATGTTTGGGCGCATTTTAGCGTCTACAATTGAGTCCAAAGTCAAAGTTTATTTTGGGCCTATTGTAGCATTTCAAGTCCAGTTTTTGTTCTTGAGTCTAGCCCAACTTTTTGTAAATACAAATCAGAATCAAAGATCAAAGATAGTATTACATGTCAAAATTACCAAAATATCCAAAAAAGAGAAAATTATAAAAAAGGCCCAAAAGTATGCGCAAAGAACCGTCCGTTTGCTTTTGCTTGCCGCCTAAGTCTGCTTCTTGGCTTAAGCTGCTCCATGGGCTCAACTTGCTCTCCAAGGCAGTCCTCATAGGCCCAAAACCTGCAAAATAGGAAATAAAGATCAAAACCGAATCAGGTTTTTAATGCTGGTAACCTAATTTTCAACAATAAAAGGAGGTGAATTTCGGAGGCAGAGGGGAGGAAAAAATTCACGGAAACTCAGCAAAAAGAACGATTAGGATTTCACGCTGAAACCCTAATCACAAAAAAGGCAAAAATTCAGAAAGAAGAAATAGCAAGCGTAAGGTAGTCGATATGAATAAGCGAAGCGTATCAATATCAAGCAAAAAAAAGGGAGAAGAACAGAGGCTGGAAATCAAGTAAGTTGGGTCCTTACGTTTGATACAAAATACAAAACCTGTAGATACTGAAGTGCTTTGGTTTTATTTGCATTCATATGCTTCACTGTGTAAATCAATTTGCTCCATAAATCAACTAGGTCTTAAATTCACTCTAGTTTCAGAAAGATAGCTTGTATCATAAACAGAATATACAAAAACCAAATTACATTTAACCTGTCTAAAACAATTAATTTAAATTAGTGATTAGTTAAATTAGAATTCGAGTCCCTGTTAATAAAAGGTTAGTTTCAAATAATCGGATTAAATAGAATTAGGAATTAGGGTTTTATATATCAAATTTAGGGGTTTTGGAAAAACTGAATCAAATTAGGAATTAGGATTTGTATAAAATTCGAGTTAGGAATAGAACAATAGATTCGATTAGAGTTCTTAGGATTAGTTCAAATCAGATCCATAAACTGAAATTAGGCTAAGGGTTTAAAAATCAGATTCAAAAATCAATTTGGGAATCTGGGAGTTTTAGGGTTTTTAATCAAATCAATCAAAGTAAAAATTAGAGGTGTAGAAGAAGATGAAACCAGAACCAGAGCCATTAGGATTGAAAAACCAGGACCAAAAATAAAAACAGAGACTCACCTGCGTCCCTGCGCTCGCTATCTCGTCGCGAAACCCCTGCGTCGTCACCATCATCACCCCACGCTCGCTATCTCGTCGCGAAACCCACTCCCCCTGGGATGGCGCAAACCGCGCCGGATTCTTCCCTCCCGCTCGCGTGGGAACCGGCGGAATTCTCGCCGGCATTCTCGTTCTCTCTGCGGCGCCGCGGCAGCAGATTTAGGAGAAGAAGAAATGGGTTTAGGTTTCTGCTTGTCTTAGGGTTATACATTGGGCCCTTTCTTGTTTTACTTATTTTTTTAACTATGCTGAATACTGATCGCACCCCTTTCGTTTACTCGTGCGCATGCCTCCCCCACTTAAAGCCCAGTTTCGCATACTGGGCCCTCCTATGTGAACTGGGCTTTCCTTTTTTACACCCCTTATCATTTATACAGACCCCTGCGGTTAATAAAACCCAATTTACTATTTTTACCCCCTGATTTACTTTTTAATTCTTTTACAACTCAAACATAAATAATTTTGTTCTCTGGATTCAAATAGACGACTAAGTCGGTTTATACGATCGGGTTAGTCATTATTTTAGGCCAATGAGTCAGATGCAGATTCAAAGAATCCTACCAACTTAATAAATACGAATAAATCATTTTCTTAAAAATAGGAGATTAAGTCTACATGCAGACAATGGTTAGTCAACGTTCTAGAACTAATGAGCTGTACAGTTCAGGAGTTCTAGAATACCTATTCTAAAACGAACCCACCTCACACCAAACCACTTTCTTTCAAGAACCCTAAAATTATTTTCAAAAAGTAGGGGCTAAGTCGGTTGTACAATCAAGTTAGCTAAATCATCCTAGAATCGATGGTCATGCAGTTCAAGGAATCCTAAGACCCCTACATTAAAAAAACACCAACCCACAAACTTTTTCAGGGAAGAACTACGTAGCTTTGATTCCTCCATTGCATCCGAGGAGTGCGTAGGAGCAAGATTCAACCTCACAAGCACTAAAAACAAAAACCTAAATAAGTCTTTTTTTTTTTTTTTTTGCAAGTAAAAGGGTAATTATTAGATAAATCTTAAATTAATTAGACAATAGGATGTCGTGGGGTGCTAATACCTTCCCCACACATAACGACTCCCGAACCCTAACAACGCCTCGTCCTAAAACTTAAAGGGATTTTCTGAATTTGCCCTTAAACTAAAAATTTGGTGGCGGCTTCCTAAAGAACCTTTCGAAGAATCCTTTCCCGGATTTTTCGGTCGCTACATCAGTTTTGTATATTGCCTGAGAATAACTTGTGCCATGAACTTTTTGAAATTTATGCCATGATTCTGTGTTCAATATTATTTGGAATAACTGTGTAATGATTGTGGAATGATTTAGGAATGAAAGGAGAAGGCTAAATGTGATTTTTCTGCAGAAAACAGGGCCATAATCATTTACATAATCGACTACCTAATTGATTATAGGGCTTCTGAACCTGTTTATAGTCTATTATGAGCTTTGATAATGGCTCTTGAAGCTGTTTAGGATCGATTATGAGCTTTGATAATCGATTTTAGTGCTTGTTTTAATCGATTAAAGTGCTGCCAAACAATTTTTCTTAAAAATAAGCACTTTTAAACTATTATAATGAGTACCAAAATTTACCTCAGAAAATCAAAGATATTGCAAGGGAGGGTGAGGGTCGGAGTATGACGACGTGTTGTTGCGGTGCATACTGCATAATAGTTACTGGGAAGAATGGTCTACGCAAGGAAGACATGGGTTTGTTGTGGATGCGGGCTGAAGCTAGTTTGTTTGGGGGTCCTAAAATATTTATTTTGAGCTGGGGCCCTGTGCAATAGCACAGGCCACACAGCTTAAGGGTCGGCCCTGCACGTATATGATGCTATGGTACATAATTGATTAAGGGATGGCGATCTCAGTTTATTTAGCACACTTGGTGGAGGGAAGTCATGAGCCTTGAAGCCAAGGCCCTGGCATTATCCCTCAGTGATTGTTGGATTGGGGTTTCTGTGATTTCGTTTCACAGATTGTGCTAAGCAAAGAAATGGTAAGATAACTAAAAAGTACAACCGAGTTGGGGTTTCTCGGAATGAAGAGTACTCTGGCATTATTCGGTTTATATGGTCGAATTGGGGTTCCCGGATTGACGGGCGCTCTGACATTATTCGGCATAAAATTCAGATAATTAAAAGGAACGAACGAGAGGAACTGTGAGGGGTCTCGAAGGCGCTCATTGAGATTTGTAATCTCACTGTTTATGTGTTGTGGTTTTCAGGTACAAAGTATAACTGAGGAAGCTACTCAAGATGGATTTCCGCTAGAGGAAGTTATGAGATTAGATATTAGTTTCATGTTGTACTTCTTGTTATTTGGTTTTCGAATCAAATCTTGGACCTATTAGTTAACGACTATGGATTCTATTTAATTTGTTCCCTCAAGTTTGTGGGCATTGTGAAGACAAAACCACAATACTTGAGGGAACAAATTAAAAAGAGGTGTGATTACCCACACTCAAAAGAGGTGTGCTTCCGTTTGGGAATGGGGGTCCATCCTAATTTTTCTCTCAGCTTGAGGTCGATCCTTGGATCTATGATATGACCCACAATACTTCTATGTATATTTGTATTGCTGGTTTGTGGCAGGTATGGTGTTGGCGTAATATGATATTTGAGGAGCAACCTTGGAATATTCATGAAGTCCTAAAGAAGGTTTTTTGTGTCCCATGATGAGTTTCTGGATTACTTCCCACACCAGGGGCTGGACGTTGCCTCAACTAAGCTCATGAAGCACTGGACTCCACCACTTATTGTTATGTCAAAATCAACATGGATGATAATTTTTTGGGAGAGCCTCCCTTGCATTGGAGCTGGTGGTATTATCCGAAATCACAAAGGTGATTGGGTTGGTAGATTCTCCTACTCCCAAGACAACGGGGATGCCCTCTTAGCAGAGTTGATGACTTTTAATTAGGGTATTGACTTTTGTCATGCTAGGCGTTGTTTACAAATTGTTCGTGAGAGCGGCTGTTTGGAAGCTGTGAACTTATTCCAAGTGGAGAGCAACCATGTTTTGCATTTTTATGCGTCGCTTATTCTCAAGATTGTAGAGGCCATTCAATGCACGAGATCGATTAGCTTGGTTCATGTTCGAAGAGACATCAACAAATGTGTTGATTTCTTAGCCAAAAAATATGCCTATTCGACGTACAAGATTATTTGGGACCACCTTTAATAGGTTTAGAGATTCTCATTTTGAGAGATAAGCTTGGGATTTATCTTTTATTTTTGGTTTTATTTTTCCGCTTTGTCAATCTATAAACTACCTCTAGTCTAATTTATAAGAGAAAAATATAGTTTTAAATTTATTAAATAATTGATATATCCATATATTTTAATTATTTAATTAAATTCAAATTATATTACATTTTTTCCTTATAAATAAGACGAGTAGTCACCAATCAAAGTATACATAAGGAGTATTAATGAAAATCACGAGCATGAAATGCTTTTAATCAATGTGATTAGTAAGTATCCTTATTATCAATGCCTTTTAATATACAATAAATTTCTTACAAGAAAGAGTCAAAACACAACCACTTATTCGAAGTTCAAACGAAAACGCAAAAGAGGAAAAAAAATACTGTGGGTCCTACATTTTTTTTCGTTGACAGAATCCAAAAATATTTTGCCTTTTTTCTAGGTAAGGATTCTCTAACTTTTTGGAAGGAATTTCCCTCTAACTTTGTATCTATCTCTCTTCCAATACATTCTTTCTCATCTTATTTCCCTCCATTTTCTTCTATTTTTCTCTCTCATCAAAAAAATACTAAAGTTAGGAAAAATTAGAGGAAGTAAAGTTAGAGGATCCATTTCCCTTTTTCCTTTCTATTCTGCATTTTCCCAAGAAATCTCTTTCTCTTTCTATCTATTTTCCTTCCTACCTACGCTCCTCTCTCTCTCTCTCTCTCTCTCTCTGCGTGTCTTTAATTTGAAATTCTTGTTTCACTTCAGACGCTCGCTTTTCATTTATTACAGTTTGTTGAAAACTCAAGAAAGCCCTTTCTTCTCTTTCTCTCTCTATCTATTTTCAATGCCTCTTCTTTCATTTTCAGTTTCAACTTCTTCTCTCTAACGCCCTTTTGATCAATTCATCATTTCAGGTATTTCCTCTTTCTCTTCGACATTATTTCGTTTTTTTTTTACGTTTCTGGGGTTCGATTTTTTTTTTTTTTTGTAATTATTACTATTACGGTGGTTGAAGTGTGAATTTTTGTTGTTCCGTGTTTTTTTTTTTGCTATTTATGTTTGTTGTAGATCTGTGGTTGGTTTGGTTTACAAATATGATGCATTTCTTGCTTGAGTTTAGGGTTTTTGATTTTTTGAACTTTGTGTTTGTGAATGGATGAAATAGTTTGTTTTGTTTAAGTTTGATCTGTTTTTTTTATGGTTTTATGTTTCCCCTTTGTTTTGCTCGGTCAATGACAATGAGGTGTTTTGGATTATGGTGTGACATTTGAAAGTGTCAATGTTCAAAATGAGTGTTAGATTATTATATTCTTCTGCATGTTTGGTTCATGGTATGTTTGGTTTTCATGAGAAAGCATATTCCTATTGAAATATAAGTCAAGATAAATGTGTTTTTTTGTCTATGATGCACGTACACCGGACACTGACACAAGCACAGATACACTGATGATAATTTGTCAAAATAGAAGTAATTGAATTGAAGTGTTGGTTTTGGTGTCCAACACGGACACACACCAAAGGCTTCTTCAATCTGAAGTGTCAGTGCTACATAATTTTATTTTTGGCGAAGTTATTTTAGTTTGCTTGCTAGGGTTATTGGTCTTTGATGATTGCTATGTGCCTTGCATTAGACTTCATTCTTTGTTAGATTAATTTGACTTTGTAGCTTTCATTCCTGAGGTTTAGGTTTGTTTAGTTTAGATTGAAATTTGATGCCGGGTGAGCTAGCTCTTCTAGATGGGCGGATTTTAGTTTTTTTCAGTTTCTGGGACTAAGTGGATTCCACGGCCTTGCGTGTAGTGTCCTTCATCAATGTACAAGAAGCCAAAGACAAAACTAGGCTTCTTTTAGCAGATAATGATTCATATTGCATGGTTCCTCTTGCTTTTATGCATAAAGAACCATGTAATATAGGCGAGGTACATGATTAAACCAACTTGTCAAAGAGATTCTTAAAATGGCTAATGTTGTAATGAAGTTACTGTTTGATATTAGCTGTTGACTACTCTACTTAACTAGTGCCTCAGTAACTTAAGCTTAGAATTGAGTTAAACCATTATATGCCAATGAAACAAGGGTTCTCCAATATTGGAGGTGCTCATGTGTTGGATATGTACCCATCTAAGTAGTCAATCTTGGAAAGCAGAGTGGAGCGGCTGGCGCCAAAAACTCTAAAGCAGTATAGCGGGTAGCGGTATGACCGCTATTTTGACCTCTAAAATACTGTATATATACTAAATTGCAAGCAACATATATAAATACTCAAAAACAAAAACTACAAAAAAAAATCAATAGCATAGTCATAAACCCTTACTTAATAATATAAACTCAATTTTCGCTAACACTCAAAACAAGTAATCAACACCAATAACATTCAAAATAATTAAATTGATGCTCTAAAAGTCTAAATAGTATCACTAATTATTATCACTAAACAGTGAAAAAGTGTAGGAACTGAAAAACAGAGGAGAAACGTGAAGGGAATGACCTTCACGCAGATAACAGAGAGTACAAAAAATAGGAGAACAGAGTAAAATGCAGCAGAAAATAGGAGAAGAGATGTAACAGTGAGAAAGCGGCGCTGCACGGAGAATGGAGAGTAGGTGAAGAGAGTGGGACATGGGAATAGGAGAAGTTGAAGAGTGGGATGTGATGGTTAAGTTCTGTTCTAATTCTATTTACCAGCAATTACATTTATTGCTGTAAAAGAATCAATTCCATTTATTTACCCTAATACTGCATTTATTAGAATATTAGTTAAAAAAAGAAAAATCTTGGGTAAACAATAAACAGAGTGCACTGCTTCCCAAAAAAACAGCGCACGAAAAAATCAAAGGAACCGAACCGATCCGATCGTGCATTAGCGGCTGCTTCCTGCAGCAAAAGGCAGCTGCTCCCACTGCTACTGCAAACCCGCACCGTACCAAGCAAACTTAGAGTGCCAAGGGTTATTTCGCTCCGCTATTACGCTATAGCGCGCGCACCACGCCACTATTAACTACCTAGGTACCCATACCCAGTATATATGGCTGGTATGTACCAACATTATTTTTCTAAAATAAATTAGGTACTTGATTTGGAGACCAGAAATTAAGATTTGTTATGTATTGTCTTAGCTCTTTAACATATGAAATTTTAATGATAACTGGTCATTCTTGATAAAGCATTTGTGTTTGATACATGGTTTTCTTATGGACAAATTGTTCATATTATTCAACGATCATTATTTTTTGTAGGATAATAAGTTAGCATCCCATTAGTCTATATAAAAATAAAAATGGATTTGGGCTGTTTTGAATAACAAATGCTTGTGCTTTTAAATGCTTGATGTTTTTTTGCTTTGATTTCATAAATTCAGTCAATCACAATTTATAATTTATTCATCCATTCTAGAGTTTGTAAATTTGTTTTGCAACCAAATATGATGACTGTCACATGATGCATCTATGGTCCTGTTGATAGAAAATCCTGGAAGGTGATATATTTTCTAATATTTGTCATTCAAGTAATTGGTTTTGATAGAAGAAACATGCCATTGATGTGCATGTAGTACCTTGAGTATCACGTTAAAACCATGCCGCTATGTATTGATTTAAGCTCCTGCCTTGTTGATTCCAATGTTTGTTTCTCGTCTCACAGGGCTGTTGTTGATTGATTGCCTTTATAACATGGCATTGAATAATCCACTCTTTGATGATATACGGAGCAAATCTGATGTTGATCCTCCTCTAAATGAAGAGTTGATAGATGTTAGTGAGTTGGTGAATGATCCTGCACAGACTGCTCTTAAACCTAATGGGAATGTTTCAAGCAGTGTTCGTGAGCTTTTAGAGTGTCCTGTATGCCTCAATGCCATGTACCCTCCAATCCATCAGGTTGTTCATCTATCAATGATGGTTTTATTGTCAATTTTCTGATTTATTGATAAAGCTTGTGATTGTAACATCAAACGATATTTTTATTTGAAACTTTAGTTAACTTTTTCAGCTCTGATATTGCAGTGTTCAAATGGTCACACTATATGCTCAGGCTGCAAACCCAGGGTACATAACCGGTGCCCTACTTGTAGGCACGAGCTTGGCAATATTAGATGTCTGGCACTGGAGAAAGTGGCTGCATCTTTGGCACTTCCCTGCAAATATCAAGGATTTGGGTGCATTGGTATATATCCATATTACAGTAAGCAAAAACATGAATCTCAATGTGCATATAGACCCTATAATTGTCCATATGCTGGTTCAGAATGCTCTGTTATGGGTGATATACCCTTCCTGGTGGCGCATCTGAAAGATGACCACAAAGTGGACATGCACAATGGTAGCACTTTTAACCATCGTTACGTCAAATCAAATCCTCAAGAAGTCGAAAATGCCACATGGATGTTAACGGTATTGTTTTCCCAAACTTCCTTCTCGCCGCCTTTTCTACAAATTTTCTAGGCTGTTAGTACTTAGTAGATTGTGTAAATTGGGGCATGTTTGGTTGTACACATGTCTTTCTTCATCAGTTAATGAGAATATAGAATTTAGGCTATGTAATTGACCATGTAACTCTCTAAAGTGGTATTTTGAAGCTTTGTAGCACCGACACTCCAAGTTGAAGACGCGTCCGGTGTCTGACACGTGTCGTTTTAGACACCGACATTGACACTTCAATTACTTCTACTTTTTTTCAAATAAAAACGGTGTCTATGTGTTCATGTTAGTGTCGTGTTAGGTGTCTGTGTCTGCTCAATGCTTCATAGTTTTGAAGCATTACTGTCTTTACCCAACTAGGGCCTTTATACATAAAAGTTTTTATTTCCATTAAAAATATTGGGTTTTAGCTGACTTGTGTATTTCACACTGGTTCCCAGGTTTTTAGCTGCTTTGGTCAGTATTTTTGTCTACATTTTGAAGCTTTTCAGCTAGGAATGGCTCCTGTCTACATAGCCTTTTTACGGTTTATGGGTGACGATAATGACGCGAAGAATTACAGCTACAGTCTAGAGGTAGGTGGAAATGGGAGGAAGATGGTTTGGCAGGGGGTGCCTAGAAGCATAAGGGACAGTCACAGAAAGGTTCGCGACAGTTTTGATGGTCTCATCATTCAGAGAAACATGGCTCTCTTCTTTTCAGGGGGTGATAGGAAGGAATTGAAGCTAAGGGTTACTGGTAGGATTTGGAAAGAACAGTGATTAGAGGGAGATTAATAGATTATATCCTTTCTTAAACTATGAGTAGTTTGTAGTGAAACTCATTTCTTGTAGTGAATATGTATTATCTTCTGGTCATGTATTGTGTTTTGTAATTTTGGAGGCAAACTCTCTTTGCTTATCCTTACACCAAATACATGAGCAGGAATCTGTACCTTCTATCATTATGGTAATTAGAAGAGATGTAGAACTTTAGCGTGCTCTATATATATTCTTTTTGTTCTATGAATGTCAATGGTCTAGAGGAATTGATAAAACTTCACAAATTACTCACTTCAGGTTTGCTTTATAGCATGGCTGAGCCACAAAAAATGCATAATTTCATTTACTCACAAATTAACTGTTTTCTAAAGTGAGATGTATAAGTGGAATGGAATACTTAGTTGTGAGAAATGAGAATATTTAAATATAACTGTTAAATTAAAATTACCAGTATCATAGTTTCTTAACTAAAAATGACAAGAAATTTTGTAGTTAATGACATGATTTAAAATCATTAATTTTAGTCTAACGACTATAATTAAATGTTGCAATTTCTTATTATAACCAAATGTCTTTAGCCGAATTGTTCCTTGATAATAAGAGTCTATTTGATTCTGTTCTTTAGAGTTGTTATTAAATTTAAAAAATTTAAACTAAACCTTGCTGGGTAAAGTTTTGTAAAACTGTTTTACAAAAATGGTTCTTATTTTTTAAAAAAGAGATTAAGAAATCCAAATAGATAATTTTTGTTTTGAAAAACATTTTTTCAAAAACCAAATTATATAACAATTTTTAAAAACTAAAAGCCAAAGACTCAATCAAACTAGTCCTTAGTGTTCTATAAACTTCGCCCTTGATTTAGCATAATGCTTGAATGTGAAATTCAGGTTATTCATCTACAAAAGCTACAAGCTTGCTTTCATTATCAAATGCATCACGGTTCAGTCATAATCTCATTTAGCCATTCTTGTGTGATTTAAGGGAGAGAAAAGGCCTCATGGATCAATAAACCGTTAGATTACAGTGAATGCGATGAATGAGCAGTGAAATGCATCATTCAACTTGTTACATGCTAAGCAAAATCTTAAAAATGAAGCCTTTCTGGTATAGATTCGGATAGCTGAACTGAAAATATTTTCTACATATAAAGAAAAAGTAAAACAAACTTCCAGTGCCTGCATCCATGCTTGGGGAGCAACCACAAAATGAGACATGTCTCACCAAAATATACACTTGTCCTCGTCAATTTGGTCTAAGAATACAAGCCTTAATTGCACTTGTCTAAATATGCACTCCATCCTTGAAGACGGTATTGACGAGCTGTCTCAGCCGGATTTGCTGCGTTGATGATGCCGCGACCAACTATGATAATGTCACTACCCCTTTCATGAATAACCTGGAAAGCCACCATTTGATTAATTATCAAGACTCAAAGAGCAGTATTAGAAGGTTATGCACAAGTGCAAAACAGCACAAAGGAGCAGAAAGAAGAGGTAATAAATACTGCATTAAGGCATTTTCATCACAAAAATATCAAAGAAGTGGATGGGATCTCTTTTTCTAGTCTACAGAAAGAGTGACAAGTACCACCTGTAAACTCACATACAAAGTGGAGATTCCAGGTTCAAACTCGGGTAACCATACTTTTGAGAGAGTTGATGATTGGCAATGCATATGGTTAATTTATGCACATGATTGAAAGATACATAGTGACATGCATAAACTTACAGAATATGGAGTATTATATTGCTGTCCTAAACCATCACCACCAGTCACCAATTTAACTCCAGGAGTTGCATGAATGAAAGAGGGATTTATAGGTGCCCCAGGCCATGATGCTGGATTGACTGATATGAAGCCAATAACAAAGTCCGAATGATCCTCAGCGATTTTTACTGCAGTAGTGGTGTAGTCTCCCTTGGCAAGATTACCAGCTGAACTCATTTCAGCTAGCAGCAACAGACCCCTTCCACGCGGCAACCCCTAAGTTTTGTTCATTTGACATGTTAGACTATAATCTTTGGTCTGGCTACATTGAAGATAAGGCTATGAACAGTATTGTTTATATAGACCTTCGATTTAAGTCCATCTACAATTCCAGGACCAGATATAATATGAGCATTTACTATATCAGCCCAATCCAATATATGAAAGATCCCTCTGCAGATTACAGAACAGAAAGATGTCATGCTAAAAGCAGAAACAAAGAAACTGGAAAAGAATCCAAATTTGCAAGAAAAGTCTTACCCTTCATACTGCATAGTCACTGTGTTACCAATGTCGGCAAATTTACGATCCTCAAAGATTAAGAAGTTATGTTTTTCTGCAATCTTCAACAAAACACAGCATATGTTAGAAGCAACTAGACCTGAAATGTAAATGAATCCTCAAAACTTAAGTAAACATGTTGCTCACATAATAGGTTAAAGTCATGACATCAACATTCTTTTTTCAATAAATGCTAGCAAATCTACTCCATTGAACAGATGTTAACAATATCAGGATACAAAAATTAAAAATCTGTTATACTGAAAGGCAAAAAAGAGCTTCTTTTGGCACTATACCGCGCGAAGCTTAGAACCAAAATCCGGAGTAAAATCTGGAATAATGTCCACATGTGTTTTCAGCAAGCATATCTCACGCCCAACCTGACATGAAAAAAAGGCCAAATTAGTTCAAATAATTTATTGATCAGGGCCAAACTTCGAACTACAATCCCATTGATGATAATCCAGACAACTGGACCCTTTCAATTTTCAACCCAATCTTAAAACTAAGAACTCTGAAGCACCGACACTTCTGGTTGAAGACGTGTTTGGTGTCTGACACGCATCGTGTCGGACACCAACACTGACACTGGAATTTTAATTACTTTGAATTTACAAATTAAAATCGGTGTCTACGTGTTCTAACGTCGATGTCGGTTGCTTCATAGATGTTTGTATCTCTGTCGGTGCTTCACAGATTTAGAACATTCAGTAATAATTAACACTTTCACTGTAAATAAGAGATCAAACAAAATGCCATACCCTAAATAACAATTTTCCCCACTTTGTATAAATACCAAGTTATCATTACTCACCTTATCAGCAATTTCAAGTAATTCAGCTGCAGTTCCAACATCTGCAGCCAAACACAAATTACTTTCCTTCTCAGCCATTATCTCAAACAATCTCTTTCCTGTAGGATTCTTACTCAACTTAGCCCTCTCCAAATATGACAAGGCTTTCAACTTAGTTGTAGTTGCCAGAGAAGCAACCTTCTGATTTTCCTCCAAGAATCTCATGACAACTCCTACCATCTTCTCATCCAACCTTCCTTTTTCCCTCAAAATTTTCACCATTTGAGTCAATTTAAGAATAGCATGCAGCTTAATTCCATTACTCTCCAAATTCTCTCTCCCACCTTGCTCTCTATCAATTAAAACAACAGCATCATTGACATTCAGCCCTATGGCACGCAGCGGCGCAGCAGTTTCCAAAACTGATGTGCCACTAGTAACTAAATCCTCAATTACCAAGCAAGTTTGACCATGCTTGAAATCACCTTCAATGGCTTTAGAAGTGCCGTAGTCTTTGATTTCCTTGCGGCGCATGACCATTGGGATGTTGTGAGTGACGGACACGCAAGTAGCAATGGGAAGAGCGGTATAAGGGACACCACAGACAAGGTCATATTTAGTGTCTGAGACAGAGGAAATCATAGTTTGAGAAATTTGGCGAAGGACAGAAGGGTGAGATATAATAAGGCGGAGGTCTATGTAAATTGGTGAGGAGATGCCAGATTTGAGCTTGAAGTTGCCAAATTTGACAGCTGAGATTTCATGAAGTTTAAGAACTAAGGATTCCATTGATGTGCCTTTCTCAGTGTGCTTCAAAGACTATTTAAGACTTTAGCAACAATCTGTGCCATTCAGTAAGCAACATCATCAGTTAAAACTTATCACTAGCATACTAGTACGCAAGCTGAAATTTATACTCTCTCCGACCTTATTTATAAGCAAAAAAACATAATCCGGTGAACTCAAATATAAGCAAAAGTTACAAAATTCAACTCTATTTAATTTCAATGTTCCAAAAAAATCCATTGTTAATTCTCCTCCTGTTTTTCCAAGATGGGTGCACAGTCCCAGAGAAAAAAAAACTTTTAGTAATCATAACTCCTTTTTTATATAAAATCAACACATTTAAACTAACTTAACTAACTTCTTAATCAGTGTGAAGTTAGGTAATTTTGTTTATAAATAAAACCGTTGAGAGGGTAACTTTATGGCAACAACTAGCACACATTTAATCATAATACACCTCACATTTTATGTTATATCACATATGCAAACTAGTATAACTCAAGGCAATGAGTTGAAAGAATTCAGTGATGAACAAAGGAAAAATGGATGGAACTTTGATACCTAGGTGATGACAACCTTACTGACAGTGACCTGTGAAGTATCGGCATATGAACACGGGACACGACATAGACACGTAGACACCAATAATTTGAAAAATGGGCGTAATTTAAGTGTCTATGTCGGTGTCAGTGTCCGACACGACACGTGTCTGACACCGGACACGTCTTCAATCAGAAGTGTTGGTTGTTCAGAAGTGATGACTCTTCTTCAATTCTCATGAACCTAACCTTCACTAAACTACACACATGGAATCTAAGCTACCTGATTATATTATTCCTATTAATTAGATGGTTAGAAAAGTAATTATGTAACTGTTATTACAGATTACATAGAAAGTAGAAAGTAGAAACCCCCAAATACTTGTATGAATTCTAGGAGCAGCTTCTGTATATTTAGAAGTTGTATTACAATGTCACAATTTAAATAGAATCACAAAACTACATTGTAAAATAAACCACAAATCACATTATAAGTTACTCACATTTTTGGACTATAATCACTTAGATTTGAGAAAACAGCAGAATTTGAAAAACGACTAGTCAGAGAAGAAAAAAGATCGAATAATCATATAAGAGAAATGAAGAAAACATGGGCACAGAGAGTGAAATGAAGCAATTTGAAGAACATATGATAAAAATAAATTGAAACATTGAAATTAAGCATTCAAGAGCTTCGGCTTACTTGAAGAATGAGACTGCGATAGAGTGAAGTGTTCTTGGTAAGAAAAATGGTGTGTGGGTTTTAGGGAGCGAAAAATGTCGCGTAATAAGTACTAAAGGCTTGTTTGGATAACAAAAATAAGGTTAAATTGCTCTCCAAATTCCTTACCTTAATTTCACGTAACGATATAGTTTTGGCTAAAAGGTACTTTTAGTCCCTGCAAATGTCAAGAAAATCCAGTTTAGTCCCTACAATTCCAAAATTTTTAAAATAGTCCCTGCAATTAGTAAACGTTACTACTTTAGTCCCTGCTGTTACTACGTTAGTCCCTGCAATTCCATTTAAAAGGTACTTTTAGTCCCTGCAAATGTCAAGAAAATCCAGCTTTAGTCCTCCTTTTTTTAAGAGTAAAGTAACAGCAGGGACTAAAGTAGTAACGTTTACTAATTGCAGGGACTATTTTAAAATATTTGGAATTGCAGGGACTAAACTGGATTTTCTTGACATTTGCAGGGACTAAAAGTACCTTTTAGCCTATAGTTTTTAAGTTTATTTTTTTCCCCAAATAGGTTCTTTAAGTCTCAAAACATATATGAAGTTGCCCCTTACCTTATTTTTTTTCCTTACATTGCTCTGTTTTTTACATCGTTCTCAAATTTGCATAGTTTTCGTTGAAACATTCTACTAAAGTTCAATTTCTGCACTGAAAACGAGTTAAATGCAATCGTTTTCATTGATTTTTCCCAATATTTTGCATTTCAACGCTTTTCTAAACAAAATGTTTGCCATTTTATGATTCCTTGTTGATTTTCAAGCATTTTAGGCTCAAGAATTGTTCAATTTGGTGCTCTAAAGAAAAATCGCAATTGTTGAGATTGAAGGTTTTTTGAACTTCAAATTCAAGATTTCGGTTCCATAAGTGATTTTGCCCATAAGCACTTTTCTAAGCTTAATTTTGGTTCCATTGAATTCCTTGCGAAATTTTTTCAAGTTAGAGCCAAATTTCATTCAATTTGGTCGCATATTACATGAATTATTCAATAAATAAGAAACCGAAGGAATCTTGGTGTGCTTGAAGACATTCATAGTGTTCTTCATTTTTGTGTTTTTTTATTTAAAATGACCAAATCGAAACATATATGAAAGATAAAGGACCAAAGTGAGAAAAAAAGATAAATGACCAAATAGACACAAAAATGAAAGATAAATGACCAAAACGAGAAAAAAAAAAAGATAAATGACTAATTTGAAACTTTGGATGAAGACTAACTGAAAAGGGTAACGGTGCCAAAAATTGTAAACATAGAGGACTGATTTGGGAAAAAATAAATGACTAAATTGAAATTAATTTAATGGACCTCGAGATAAATTTAACTTGAAACTAATAGAAATAGAAGAGAAATGAAAAGGTAGGAAAAAGAAGAGAAAAATTGTAGAAAATGGTATGATTGTTTGTAGTTTCGTTTGAGACAAAATTGAAAGAATGCGTCAGAGGAAGGAAAGAAATATATTTGTAGAGGAAGGAGAGAACGGTGTATATATATATATTGGTATCTACATGTGTATACGTACGGGTACTGTCGTGTCCTTTATATGCATAAAAAATAAAAATATAAAAGTGAAATTTCCATAAGAACAATATATAATGTCTCCCTTTGGAACTAAAAAATAATATATGTATACATATATAAACAAATATAAAAGAAAATATTTTCTTGTTGGGATAGAAAAACAGAATAATTGTTTATAAAATTAGTCTGTAATATTAAATACTTGTGTTACAGAAAGTTAAATAAATCGGTATCTTCTTATAATCTTGATAATTGAGTAAAAATCAAGAAAAAAAAATGAAATTTAAATAAAATATGCACCCGTTGCCACTCCCGTTGTCTCTCCCATTAGCGCTCCCAATGTTGTTTTTGTTGTCGCTCACGTTGCTGATCCCACAGTCAGTCTCTCAGTGCCGCTCTCGTTGTCTCTCGCATTGGCACTCCCGTGTTGTTGCACCAGTTGTCATCCCATTGTCATTCTCTTGTTACCGCTCTCGTTGTCGCTCTCCTGACACCTCTCCCGTTGTTTACTCCAGGTTAAATTGATAATTTTAGTAGTTTTAATAGACATATTATAGTAAATAGTAAATTTTAGATGATTTCATATTAATTTAATCATTTTTGTCATATATATTTTTTAAAATATTTATCAGTACTTTGAATAGCTATTAACAACTGATTTTTTCTAAGAGACTAAAACGTATTTTTTATCAGTGAGATATATTTGTAAAGTGTTTTATTTAATATTTATATGTAGTTTGAATAGATATTAGGCCTTGTTGTTTTTTTCTAAGATATCCAAAAAATATTTTGGAATTTTCTAGTGGTTAAGTTGCTTAGTTTTAGTAGATTAGTAGATGATAGTAGATAAATTAATATAATATTTTGGTAGTGGGTATTATTATAGTAGAGATAAGTGGAAAGAGTGAGAGAGAGGAAAGAAAAAAGTAGGTTTTAAAGTAAAATAAAATATTAAAAGATGATGTAAGAGTGAGACCCACTAATGATAAAAGTGAATGAGAGAAAACAAAGTGAGAGGAAATGACATTTTTATCCTTAGAATTGAGATAAAAGTGAGGGATAATTTGGTATTTTTGGTAGTGGGTTGATTGTATAGAGTTATAGTGAGTTATAGTAGATTATAGTAGAGATAAGTGGAAAGAGCGAGAGAGAGGAAAGAAAAAAGTAGGTTTTAAAGTGAAATAAAATATTAAAAGATGAGGTAAGAGTGTGACCCACTAATGATAAAAGTGAGTGAGAGAAAAAAAGCGAGAGAAAATAATTTAAAATGACATTTTTATCCTTAGAATTGAGATAAAAGTGAGGGATAATTTGGTATTTTTGGTAGTGAGTTGATTGTATAGAGTTATAGTATATATATATATATATATATATATATATATATATATATATATATATATATATATATATATATATATATATATATATATATATATATATATATATATATATATATATATATATGACTGAGATCAACTTACTCCAAGAGTAACTCTTGTAAGAGTTACTTCACTTAACTCTTCACACATTTTATATTTTACCGATCCAACCGTTAAGTTCATAGTTCTAATTGAGTAGATCAAATATGCAAATTCTTATAAAATTATAAAAAGTTTGATACCTTGATCAAATTAGTTCAATTCAAAGATATATTATGATTTTAAAAATACAAGTAAAATAGGGACTATAAGATTCTATAGCTACGGATATTCAATTTCAATAGTTTTTGGTATACAAGATCATCATGATAATATGAAACTATTCAACGGTTGGATCGGTAAAATTTGATGTCTACAAAGAGATATTAAGTGGAGTAACTTTACAAGAGTTACCATATATATATATATATATATATATATATATATATATATATATATATATATATATATATATATATATATATATATAAAAAAAATTACACCAGGGTCCTTTAAGTTATTTAATTGTAACAAGTTGGTCCTTTAAGTTTTTTTCGTACCACATAGGTCCTTTAAGTTATTTAGTTGTAACAAGTTGGTCCTTTAAGTTTTTTTTTGTACCACTTATGTTCTTTAAGTTACAAAATGTTTACAC
Organism: Oxytropis ochrocephala; assembly: GCA_020916435.1. Lineage (NCBI taxonomy): Eukaryota > Viridiplantae > Streptophyta > Magnoliopsida > Fabales > Fabaceae > Oxytropis > Oxytropis ochrocephala. The sequence continues at coordinate 102,750,804 of CM037088.1, forward strand.
CGTTAGTCTTTTTTTAATATCAAACTTGGGTTTGGGGTGTAAATATTTTGTAACTTAAAGGACCTAAGTGGTACGAAAAAAACTTAAAAGACTAATTTGTTACAACTAAATAACTTAAAGGACTTAAGTGGTACGAAAAAAACTTGAAAGACCAACTTGTTACAATTAAATAACTTAAAGGACTTCTGGAGTAATTTAGCCTATATATAATGACAAAAGTATTTCTAAGAGAAATCAAATAGAATTGGACGTGAAGATCAATGTTATTAAATCCGGACCGGTCATCGTGCCGGTCAAGTCACTGGTTCTCTGGTTGGGCCGGCCGGTCTTCGGTCGGATCGCACGAGCCGGACACTATTAAAAAGTACTAAAAATAGATATGATATGTATAAATTTATAAATTAAAAGTCTGAAGAAAAAAAAATATAACCACAAAATTAACACAAGTCTTCAAATTTCAATGTTCAAAAACTTCAAATTAAATCCATAATTAAACAAAACAACAAAAGGTCTTAACATACCCAAATTCATAACATAACAAAAGTACACAAAAAGTCTCAAACACAACTAAAGTTACTAATTTTGGTTCGGAATGTGTGTTTCTAAATTTGGTTCTGAGTGAAACGACGTTGTTTTATATAAATTGCTTCGAGTTGTTCTTCGCGCACAAACCAGCTTCAAAAGGTAGTTATAACCGTTTTATGAAACCGTCCAACCACGTGATGACACGTGGCACAAGCTGAGAGGGAAAAACACCAAAAATGTTGCCACATCATCACAATCTCCTCTTTGCCAACACCAGGACCACCTATGCAGCAAGAACCTTGCAGAAAACTTAGTTCAAACTCATCACAATACTTAACCAATACTTAGCAAATTCAAGCAATGCTTGAACTTGCCAAGTGAAACCGCCTTTGTGATGAAATCAGCTGGATTCTGACTTGTGTGAACCTTTTGTATCTTAACTCCACCTTGAGCTATGATGTCTTTGATCCAATGAAGTCTAGTGTCAACGTGTTTGGTCCTTTCATGATAAGCTTGATTCTTACACAAGTGGATAGCACTTTGGTTGTCACAATACACACTTACACTGTCCTGTTTCACATCTAGTTCATTGATCAATCCCTTCAACCACAGTGCTTCTTTCACTGCTTCTGTCACACCAATGTATTCTGCTTCTGTTGTGGATAGAGCAACAACATGTTGTAGAGATGCTTTCCAACTAATTGTGTTACCAAATAGTGTGAAAACATAACCTGTTAATGACCTTCTCTTGTCACGATCACCAGCAAAGTCTGAATCCACATACCCTATAACTCCACCTTGATCCTTACCTCCTTGACTATAACCAGTACCGACACTTCCTTTTAAGTATCTTAGAACACATTTAGCAAAAACCCAGTGTTGTTGTCCTGAATTGGCAAGGTACCTGCTGATCAAGCTTAGAGAATAGGCTAGATCAGGTCTAGTGCATACCATTTCATACATTAGACTTCCAACTGCACTAGCATAAGGAATTTTCTGCATTTGAGCCTTCTCTCCTTCTGTTGATGGACAATCATCTCGAGACAACTTGATTTGTGCTCCCAAGGGTAGGTTAGAAGATTTAGCATCTGTCATGCTAAATCTCTATATGATTTTCTTAGCATAACCTGATTGAGTGATGCTAAGAACTTGCTTTTCCCTTTCCCTCTTGATTTCCATACCAAGAATCTTGTTTGCTTCACCCAAATCCTCCATGTCAAATTCCTTAGCAAGTAATTTCTTTAACTTCAGTATCTCATAGTCATGTCTGCTAGCTATGAGCATATCATCAACATAGAGCAGTAGGTAGATATAATTCTTGTCACTTAGCTCCTTGAAGTAGACACAACTGTCATAATTGCTTCTTTTGAATTTTATGTCTATCATGTAAGTGTCAAACCTCTTGTACCACTATCTAGGTGATTGCTTCAATCCATACAAGGATTTCTTTAGTAGACAGACCTGATCCTCCTTGCCCTTCTCCTCAAAACCCTTTGGTTGAGTCATATGAATTTTCTCCTCCAATACTCCATGTAAAAAAGCAGTCTTCACATCCATTTGTTCAAGTGTCATGTTGTAGTGAACTACTAGAGATAGGAGTACTCTAATAGAACTGTGTTTTACAACAGGAGAGAAAATTTCAGAGTAATCAATACCTTCTCTTTGAGTGTATCCTTTGGCAACTAACCTAGCTTTATATCTAGATGGATCATTGTCTGTCATACCTTCCTTTTTCTTGTAAATCCATGTACACCCTACTAGTTTCACACCAGTAGGCTTCTTGACCAATTCACAAGTTTGATTAGTGTGAAGTGAGGCCATTTCTTCTTTCATTGCATTGTGCCAATGAAGATTATCACTGCAAGTCATTGCTTCTTGATAGCTAGTTGGTTCTTCATTCACAAATTCCATGGCAGTATTGAGTGCATAAGCAGTATCAACCTCTTCTACAAATCAAACAGGTGGTTTGATTTGTCTTCTGGTTTTGTCTCTAGTAAGCAAGTAATAATCTTCATTGTTGTTCTCTTCTTGTTCAGTGTCTGAGCTAGATGAAGAGCCCTCACCTTGCTCATTTTGATGCTGATTTTCATCAATTTGAGTTTGACTCTTCTCTAACTCCACCTCAACGATTGATTCCTTGTTCTGCTCTTTCATTCCCAGTGTCTCATTGCTCAATGTGTCTTCTAATAGCTTTGATTCTTGGAACACCACATCCCTGCTGATAATACTCTTCTTTTCCTCAGTTAGCCACACTCTATACCCCTTTACTCCACTTGGATAGCCCATGAAAATTCCTTTCTTTGACCTTGGCTCAAGCTTTCCTTCTTTCACATGACAGTATGCAGGACAACCAAATATCCTCAGGTTTTGGAGATTTGGTGCCTCACCAGTCCACATCTCTTGTGGGGTTTTGAAATTCAATGTTGTAGATGGACTCTATTCACCAAATAGCATGCAGTATTGACAGCTTCACCCCAAAATGCTTTAGGTAGCTTTGCACTAGTTAGCATACACCTAACCTTCTCAAGCAAAGTCCTATTCAATCTTTCTGCTAAGCCATTTTGCTGTGGTGTGCCTCTTACTGTCAAATTCCTGTAAATGCCATTTTCTTTGCAAAACATATTAAATTGTTCATTGCAAAATTCAAGTCCATTATCTGTCCTAAGTGATTTCACTTTTAAGTCACATTGATTTTCAACCATTTTCTTCCAATCAACAAAAGTTTTAAAAGCTTCATCTTTTGTTTTTAACAGATATATCCAAATTAACCTTTCTACTGTAATCATCAGTTAAGGAAAGAAAATACCTCTTACCACCGTGAGTTGGTGTCTGTGATGGCCCCCACAGATCTGAATGGATGTACTCAAGCCTCTCCTTTGTCTTGTGTATGCCTGTAGCAAACTTCACTCTTGTTTGCTTGCCCATAACACAATGCTCACAGAATCCTAGTTTGTCAATTCTGTCACCACAAAGTAGACATTGTTTCTCCAATTCCTTTAAACCTTTCTCACTCATATGCCCAAGTCTTTGGTGCCATATGAGAGTTTTGTCAATTGTAGTGCTTGTAGCATGTGCTTCACCAGTTACAGTGCTACCTTGAAGGATGTACAACTTGTTGTTCTTCCTTTCCCCTTTCATCACTACTCTTGACCCTTTCATGACTTTTAGCAAACCATCTTCACCTTTAAAACTGTAACCAGATGCTTCCAAAGCTCCTAAAGAGATTAGAGGCCTCTTTAGTTCTGGTACATGCCTTACATCAGTCAACAATTTGATTAAGCCATCAGCTAATCTTAGCTTGACAATTCCAATTTCTCTAATTCTGCAGGCTTTGTTATTACCCATTAACACTCTACTAGTGTCTAATGGCTTGTAATCAACAAACCAGTCCCTCCTAGAGCACAAGTTGGTATGAGCAAGCAGAGTCCATTGCCCAATTTTCCTCACACTTGGCTTCTGTGGTGGCATGTATCTCACAGTCCTCTTCTTCTTCACAATTTGCAAAGAACTAATACTTCACAATCATGCATAGCCATCAAAAGCATATGAAGCATTACCTTCATCATCATTCTTTTGGCCATTTCCAGTCTTCTTATCAGGGCACTTATTCTTGAAGTGTCCTTCTTTGTTGCATATGAAACATCTGTTATGCTTGACCGAAGATTTGGATCTTGATCTATTCTTTCCCTTTCCTTCTCTTTTCTCACTTCTTCCTCGAGCTATAAGGCTTTCATTTTGCTCATTATCCTTGGAATCCTTTTTGTTTGACAATTCCTTGGACATGAGAGCAACTTGAACTTCTTCAAGGGTAATAGATTCTCTTCCATATATGAGGGCATCAGCCAAGATATCATATGAATCATTAAGTGATCTAATCAGCAGTAAAGCCTAGTCTTCATCATCAACTTTCACATCAATATTTTCAAGATCCAATATCAATTTATTGAATTCATCTATATGATCAGTTATTGAAGTACCAGATTGCATCTTAAAGGTGTATAATCTTTGTTTCAAGTATAACCTATTTGCTAATGACTTAGTCATAAAGACCTTCAAGTTTTAGCCAAATAGCCTCAGCGGATTTCTCCTTAGATATCTCTCTTAGAACCTTATCACCTAAACACTAGATTATAGCACTGCCAAATTCTTTGCAAGATTGATCGAGACTCAATCCCAATTACACAATGCACGAATTACAGAACTCAATTAGCCGATTGAATAAGCGAATTAAACAACTCTAATTAAGAACCCTAGAATCGTGAATTGGGGAAAACCAGAAATTAAGCAATTAAAGAACAATACACGCGAAAATGATCACCCAGTTCAGCATCACATTGATACCTACGTCTGGGGAACTAAGCAATTTCTTAGTTCTTACTGCATTCAATCAATCACAATTCAAGTTTACAATGTGTGGAGAATTCCCAATTCAATTGATCCCCCTCACTTCCCAGAACCCTAATTCACCCGTGTTTACACTCGCACACACCCAATGAATCTTTAGAATTCTGTTACAAACGAAATCACAACTCAAAACTATATAAATTGCTTCGAGTTGTTCTTCGCGCGCAAACCAACTTCAAAAGGTAGTTATAACCGTTTTATGAAACTGTCCAACCACGTGATGACACGTGGCACAAGCTGAGAGGGGAAAACACCAAAAATGTTGCCACATCATCACAAATATGCTTCAAATGTTGCAAATATAGCCACAAAAGGGATCATTTACCGTGAACTAATGGGGAAAGGCATTGCCGTGATCTGAACTTCCTCCAAAATTATGGAAATGATTTTTCCCTTGCTATTACACTTTTACTGAAAAACCATCATCCAAGTCATCCTCATTCTCACCTTGTGGAAGGCATCAAAACCAATCCAGCTAAATTAGTTTGTAGCATTTTCACAGAGAAGATGACCAATCAGTAGAGCAGTAGGTACAAACCATGAGAGATAACAAACAACTCCGATATAAAAGCGTCACATGTCTCATCCTTAGAAGCGTGATTATTGATTATATCATATACTCATTCTGTAACATAATATAAGTAAAAGTGGGTCAACGAAAATTGATGTATCTAGTTCAAAATTTGGATCAAATATATCAATTTTTACTTATATTCTATTACGTGAGAGAGTAAAACACATTCGTTATTATATTCTCCCGTATAATTAATTTGTTAATACTAGGCATTTGTCTCTCAAACAAATTGGACGTGTGTTAAAAATGTACATAATTTACCAAATAAATAAATAAATCAATGTACATAGATGGCTTCAAAAAATTAAAAGTACATAGATAGATGGTTATTAAATGGGGTGGCGTGTTGTAAACATTCATGTTTTAAAGGCTTCTAGCCCAAATTTAGAAGAGGCTTTTAGCCCAAATGTACAGAATTTTCGGAAATTGTTGACCAAAAAAAAAAAGAATTTTCGGAAAGAAAAACAATTATAATAAGGAAAGCCGACTCCACTGGGGATCGAACCCAGAATCTCTGGTTCCGTAGACCAGCGCCTTATCCATTGGGCCATGGAGTCATTTGTTGAGTTTATCCCGTTTTACAAGATATAAAAAAGTGAAGCTATAGATTTTATTCAAAACTTTTTCCTTTCTCATTTTTTTTCTTTTACGATTTTTCCTTTCGAAACTGTTTCTTTTCATTTTATATCTGCTGAAAATACATTATTTTTTATAAACTCTTAAAATACAATTTAAAAAATAAAATATCATGGAAGAAAAAAACTGATTTGAATTCCCTAAACTTAATAACATTTTGTAACTCGATCCCCAAATCTTAAATTTTTTAAATAATTTGTAATTTTGTTTCTGACCTGTTAAATAATTTGTTATTAGGTTCTACCATTTAGGAACTTGATACTATATTATTTAAAAAAAGAAAAATCTTTTTGGTATGAAACAAATTGC